>OY723266.1:1795907-2392458 GCA_963210315.1 Rhynchopus euleeides
AAGCCACCCGCTGTTGTTGTGCAATAATTGGACTAGGCACACCACCCTCACCGCCCACAGGCGCAACACATGTGTGGCATGGCGCCATGCTAGCGCCCTGCACCACTGCACCACTCTGGCGTGCGTCGTGCACCGCGTAGTGCAGGGCGTTGTGCGCAGCACTGATGGCGGGTGCTGACGATGGGGATGCCAAGCGGCGCGTGGCTGTGTGGCAACGCAGCAGCACGCCCCGCAGGACGCTCGGCACCCCTGGCGAGGCGACGGCCAGGAGGGCGGCGGCGCGGGCACGGACACCGCCCCCCGCAAAGGTGGGTACGGTGACACCGCCTGCACACAGAGGGCGCGATGTGGGGCAGCGACGACCACAGACGACATCGCGTGCCAGCACACCCGACAGGGTGTCGCCTGCAAGGGCACGTGCCGTGCACGGGCAGCCGCGCACGGGCAGCCTGAAGCCGGTGGTGCTGAAGCAGCGCATGTCACGCCCGGTGCGCGCGTCGGTGCTGCGCGGCATGTCGTCGACAACCTCGTCGTCGCGGCTGCCGGGTGCCGTGCGGTGCATCATTGCTGCGGACACGACAGTCTGGTGCGCCGAGTCCAACGGCAATGTGAGCATACGCGAGAAGGACGGCACCACCTTCGGCTTGGTGCAGCGCGGCGGGTCGTCGCCACGCATCACATGCATGGTGTTTGTGCACGGCGGGTACAGCAGTGCACGCGTCCTCTTCGGGCATGCCAACGGGACTGTTGCTGCTGTTGACGCAGCCAAAGGGGAACGCCGGTCACCCGACGTGCGTGTGCACGAGGGTGCGGTGGCTGCCATGGCGGTGACCGGCGACGGCATGGTGCTGACGGGGGGCGACGACAGGGAGCTGGTCCTGCTCAACCCGCACACGATGGACGTGGTGGCCTCTGTGGGCACTGCCGCCAGCCCTGTGACCTGCCTTGCGGTGGGTACCGGGCGCTACTTCTCGGGCTCGGCCTGCGGGGTGATACAGGCGTGGGAGCCGTCCCACCCCACACCCGTCGCCAGCGCCACGCTGGGCGGGCCTGTGTCGGACATGGTGATGTTGGGGCGCCACGTGTGGGTGGCGGCACACCACTCGCCCATCTCCCTGCTGGACTGCATGACGCTCGACGGCGCTGCTTCGCTGGGGGCGGTGCGGGACGGTGTCACACGCATCATCGCCTGCGGGGCACACGTGTGGGCCTACCACGACACAGGCACCATCACGGTGTGGAACCTGCAGACACTCACCCAGTCACGCACACTGCACTACGGCTGCAGCGGTGCCACGGTGTGTGCGGTGAAGGTGCCCACGGTGCCAGAGGACGCAGAGGTGTGGACGTCCAACGTCACAGACGGTGCTGTGCGCATGTGGCGCGACCAGGACTACGCCGTGCCCCTGTGGTGTGTACAGAGCATCGAGGAGGCACGCGACACGGCACACGACGCGGCGAAGGAGGCTGACGCCTGCAGGGCCAGCCTCAAGGCTGCAGGTGCGACACACGACCAGGAGAAGCACCGCCTCGAAGAGCACATAGCAGACCTGGAGCAGCGCCTCGCCTCTGTGCACCACGACGTCGACACTGCGCGCCTGGATGGGACACGCGAGGCGAGCACCGAGGCGGAGCGGCGCAAGAAGGCGGAAGTGGAGCTGGGCGACCTGCGCTCCATGCTGGTGGGTGCACACCGCGACCTGCACCCCGAGCATGTGCACCAGGTGCACTACGGCCCTGCCGACCTGCGTGCTATGCTGTCCTCTCTGACGTCTGCAGCGAAGCAGGCCTTCAGCGCACGGGAGGACGCGGAGAACGTCGTCGAGGAGATGGCCACCCTGCGCGCCGACAACGCAGAGGCAGCGGCACGCCTCGCAGAGTCGCGTGGCCAGGCTGACGAGGCACGCGGTCTGGCCGAACGCCTACAGCAGGCACAGGCCCGCCTCGACGCGACGATGCGCAAGCTGGCAACCTCGGAGGCGGACTGCGATGCGCTGCGCGCAGACCTGCAGTACGCTGCCAGCCACAGCGAGGCCCTGGCAAAGCAGGAGGACGACCTCGCTGCACGCGAGAGGCACGTCGAGGAGGTGCTGCTGGAGGCGCAGCAGGCGGCATCACCGCCACACGCCTACTACGACGCAGAGCTGCAGCAGCTGCGGGCACAGCTGGCAGACAGCGAGCAGCACGCCGCAGAGCTGCGCGAGGCTGCTGCAAAGGACACCACCCTGCAGGACCAGCTGGAGCGCTACAGGGGCCTGCTGCGCAGCCTTGCGCAGCGCGAGGAGACGGTGTCCCTGAAGGAGAAGGAGGCGGCAGCAGACATCGAGCAGCTCCAGCAGCAGGTGGCCCGCCTCACCGACAGCGAGGCAGACCTGCAGGGCCAGCTGGCTGAGCAGGCGGCGGCACACCAGCAGGAGCAAGCCGCATCGCAGGCCAGTCTGCAGGGCATGCAGTCACACGTGGCTGGCCTGGAGGCAGCTGTGCGCAACGCAGCAAGCCTTGCGTGCCATGTGGACGAAGTCAGCGAGCGGGAGCAGCAGCTGGTCCTGCGGGAGGCGACTCTGGAGGCAAAGCGTGCAGACCTCGACGCGCGTGAGAGCGTGCTGGAGGAGCGGCAGCGAATCGCAGAGCGTGAGGCCGAGTCGTCGGAGCGCCAGGCCACTGCACACGACAGCGAGGCTGCAGCGCAGCGCGAGACCCTCCTGGCCAGGGCTGCAGAGGTGGAGAGGCGTGCGGCAGCATGCCACGACAGCGAGCGCAGCGTCATCCGCATGACGTCGGAGCTGGAGTCCCTCGCACTGGTGCTGGACGAGCGTGAGGCGGCCCTGAGGCGGCGGGAGCACGACGCAGCAGCTCGTGCCTCTGTGCCTGTGCCTGCTGTGCCCGCATCGGTATCGGAGGAACTGCTCGCAGCGCACGAAGCCCTGCAAGGGTCGGAGAAGGCGTGCAGGTCTCTCGCAGAGCAGTGCGATGAGCTGCGCAGTGACATCGGCATCATGATGAACGAGCTGGACCGCGTGAAGGACGAGCTGATCCAGGTATGCTTGCATGCTGCGTGCTGGGGGAGGGGGAGGGGGAGGGGGCGTCGGGTTTGCCGAGACACCACACCCACACCCTCACCCTCACGCCCACAGGAGCGGGAGCGCACTGCGTCGCTCTCCAGCTCGCAGCCTGCACTGCGGCAGGAGAGGGAGGCGCTGGCAGGGGAGGTGGTGTCGCTCAGTGATGCTGTGGACAGGCTGGGTGCTGAGAAGGCTGATTGGCACCGCCAGGAACAGGACTACCAAGTGGCAGCGTCTGAGTACAGCGTATGTAGGCAGGTGTTGGTTAGGGGTGCCATGGCGGTCGGGACATAGGCCCGAATTCTAAAGGGGTGTTCTGTGTGCACTGTGTCACTGTGTGGTGTGATCTTTGGTAAGTATTCGCTTACACCTGCCTGTACACAGGAAACCATCGCTGTGCTTGAGAAGCGGCTTGCCGAGCAGTTCTCTGACCTTGCGGCGTCCAAGGCAGATCGCGACGAGGCTGCGACAGAAGTATGCACACACCACGTACCACCGCACTTCATAGATTGAGCTGAAGCCCGGGTGGTACCACTGCATCCGGATTTGCCACAAGCAAACATCAACCGCAACATTATAAGGTCAAAATGCCTCAGACACCATCCCACCACACACACAACCCTTCTGCCTGCAGGCTGCATCTCTCAAGCGGCAGCTGCTGGCGGTGAAGGCTGATACCGACCCGCTCGATGCAGAGCTCCAGACGCTGCGGAGGTGTGTACTACGTATTCCTAAACAGGTTGCTGGGATAACCGTGTCGCTGCTGAGCGGCACGCTGCCTGCATTCCACCCGTCCTGCCGGCGGTGGGTTGGCATTGAGCATGCTGTTGAGTGTCGATGCAAACCTCTGAGTGGCCCCCTGACTGGCTCCTCTGTTGCCAGTGCCTTGCCACACCCCCACCCCCGCCTGCAGATCCCTCGAGATAGCGGCTGCCCAGCGTGACCAGGCGGAGGCCGGCAGGCAGACTGCCGAGGCGGAGATGGTTGCACAGCGCGAGTATGCCTCTGCCGGTGAGGGGGCTCATGGCTGCTTCTGGTGCCCGTGTTGTTGGCGCCGGACTCGCAACAATGGTGGCCTGACTGGGGCTTTTCCGTTCTTACGCCAGTTGTGGACAGGTCACGGCCTTCAGGTCGCCATACATCTTCGGGCTCTTCGTCCGCTTCGTGTAGAAGGAGCGCAGCACGTACGTCTCGGACGGAGCCGGCGACCCAACACAAAGCCTGCGGAACACCACCCCACCACCCCCACAACCCCACCACCCACAAGAGTGCTCTGCTCCCTCCACCAACGCCACACCCGCCACAGAGATCTGCTGCGTGCGAAGGCGCGTCTTGAGAGCGAGTACCAGGCAGCCCCGCCCGACGCTGAGGCGGAGGGCCTGCGGCAGCGCGTTGCAGCCCTGGAGGAGGACAAGCTGCGTCTGAAGGACATGCTGGGGCGCCTAAAAACCGCACAGCAGCAGGTCAACGCGCAGCTGCTGAACCTCGGGAAGGAGGTGGAGCAGAAGGACGGCCTCATTGCGCAGCTGCTGCGCAGCGGCTCCGGCGCCACCTCGGTGCATAGCGACCCCTTCGACACGGACTCCTTGAAGAGGTGACGCCGCTATCAAAAGTGTTCCCCGTCGGCCGCAGGTGCTTGTGTTGCCCTTCTTCGCATCTCATTTCCGGTTCGAACAACACTCTATACGAGTGGCACGTGGCGTGTGTACAGTGGAGACCTCACGAGCAGGGGGTGTTCTGTGCCCTGCAACACTCCAATGGTATTCACGTGTGTGGCCTTCCCAGCCTCAGAGTGGCACCATCCCAACCACGCATCCTCTGCCGCACTTCGTGTGTCGTCTGTACGTGACCACACTGTGCGATGCGGCGGTGTAGATAAGCGATGCCTGCTGCCAATGCAATGCCAGCTGTTAGAGTGGGGTAGGGAACCTTTCCCATGCTCTCTGTGCCCTGTGCAGCCTTGTGTGGTGTGGTACCCCAGCCTCTGTTGAAGCGAGCAGACCCCTGGCTGTCGCCCTTCCTTCGCAGGGCGATGCAGCCGCGATGTGTGCAGTGTATATCGCACCAAGAGCTGTGTGCTTGGTGCTTCATTTGACCCTGTGGGAGGCACCCTATGTGTCTGTTGCGGCCATGTGGGGGGGGGGGGGGTAGGGGGGGTCAAATGGGGGTGACAAACACGATTTTTCAAAAAACCGGCGCAGAGGCCCCAAAGCCCCCGTAAACCCTCCAAACCCCCCCAGATCGGTCCGGAAACCCATCGAACCCCACTTTTCCACCATTCCGGGCACCTCAGGTGCCCGAATTGGGGTACCTAAATTTTGTGCCACCGTTTGGTACCGGACAGTGCCACTGTGTGGGAGGTTGGAAAAGAAAATGCCCCAACACACCACATCTGAGGGTTGCAATGCATGTTGCTTGCCAACCACGTCATCCGGTGGGTGTCAGGCGCTATGTAGGTGGCATGAGCCAGGTCTTCGATGTGTTCTGGCTTGTATATGTACCTCCCTGCCTGCGGCACAGGCACTGCCTTTGTCCCCCACACCAGCCACAGAGAGCGTATTGTACTCGGTCCACGGTTGCTGATTCATTGTGATGCGTTGTATCCTCGAGTGAACGTCACACACTAGTGGCACCACCACCCGCCATCCGAGAGCTGTATTGACTTTGCGCCCTTCCGTTGCATTCACCTCGCCACGCATATTGCACCGTTCAGTACCAGTGCTCTTGGGCCAGGCAAAGTAGACCGCAGCAACTACCAATTCTGGCACAATGGGTACCACGACAGCGCACTTCGTGTGTTCCCGGAATGTACAGCTCGTGTTGCAACAGTCGTTGTCAACACATCCCGGTTGTGGAGCACTGCTGCACAGGAATCACACGACCATCTGGACTTGTTCCGTACCTACAGGCAGCCTCCCGGTGCATGGTGGCAGGGAGGTACATATACAAGCCAGAACTCATCGAAGACCTGGCTAATGCCACCTACATAGCGCCTGACACCCACCGGATGACGTGGTTGGCAAGCAACATGCATTGCAACCCTCAGGAGGGTGCCTAAAATTACGGATTTTTCGGATTTTCCGGATTTTCCGGGCAAAAATCGGGGTTTTTTTGGTGAAAAACGGCGAAAAAAAGAGTATGGGGAGTTGGGTCCAGTTTAGCAAAGTTGCCATATTTCTCGGGTGTTTTCTGAATGGGGACACCCGAAGAACCCCTTGAACATGGTCATGACATGTCGCGAACGGCGAATCTCCCCCAATCTTCCCCTCCGAACGACTTTAGTCGAGTGGCTTTGCCACAGTAAGGGAGATTTATAAAAGGGAGGAGCGGCGCGCGCGAGCTTTTCTTACTGTTTTGCTTGATGTTGTTTGCTGTGTTGCTGATCATTGCTGCATAGCGCAGTTTCCGTTGCACGGTTGGACGGGGGCACGACCACCCTTCATCAGGAAATCGGGTTGTGTGTGCGTTGGTGCTTGGCCCCTCTTGCACACGGTGGCCAGGATGATCAGGGTAGGACATGTCCTCCCGCGGGAGATGGTGTGTCAAAAAATGTGAAAAATGTCGTTGTCCAACGGTTTTTGGCCCCACAGGACATCCGTATCATTGGGGTACTTGGCGGATCTCCCCCAAACTCCCCCGTGCAGTGATCTCGCTGGGCTCGTGCCCAAAACTTTAATAGGTAGGGCAGCTGCCCTACCTGGTAAAAGGGGGGAAAGTCACTTCACCATTCAGCAGCAACCGCTCTTAGCCTGTATTTTGTTTGTTTGATGCGTTGACGCTTCTACACACAAACTCTGAAATGATAATCACACCCTGAGCCTGATGAAGGGTGGGGTTAGTGTATAGAGCACGTTTGGATGCTTGCTGTGGTGGGTGACTTTCTGCTCACACGAGTGTGCGGAAAAAAATTCGCGCGCTTCGCGCGCGAACGTGAGCGCTCGGCTAGCGGACCATGCGTGTCTATCGTACCACAGGCGGTTCATGATATCCAGGAGTCAGCAGACCGCCTTCAGGGGGTCTGGGGGGCGGAGCCCCCCAGCCGCCGGAGGCCACGGTAGTGAACATATGTTCTCAGGCTGACACATCGTTCCTGACATGTCAAGCACTCCCCCATGTCATTAGTGCACTGGGTCGAACTCCCCCAAACTCCCCCATGTCACTAGTGCACTGGGCCAAACTCCCCCAAACTCCCCCATGACATTGGTGCACTGGGCCGAACTCCCCCAAACTCCCCCATGTCATTAGTGCACTGGGAGAGTTTGGGGGAGTTCGACCCAGTACACCAATGGCATGGGGGAGTTTGGCCCAGTACACTAATGACATGGGGGAGTTTGGGGGAGTTTGGCCCAGTGCACTAATGGCATGGGGGAGTTTGGGGGAGTTTGGCCCAGTGCACCAATGGCATGGGGGAGGTTTCCTACATCGCTCGGCCTCCACAACCCGTCAGCCGGCGTCAGACCCGTCAGGCCCGTCATTTCGGCACCCCAGGTGACGAACCCCCCTACCCCCCGGGGGGGGGGGGGGTAGGGGGGGTCAAATGCCACCCTTTTACGTGGACAAACACGATTTTTCAAAAAACCGGCGCAGAGGCCCCAAAGCCCCCGTAAACCCTCCAAACCCCCCCAGATCGGTCCGGAAACCCATCGAACCCCACTTTTCCACCATTCCGGGCACCTCAGGTGCCCGGAATGGTGGAAAAGTGGGGTTCGATGGGTTTCCGGACCGATCTGGGGGGGTTTGGAGGGTTTACGGGGGCTTTGGGGCCTCTGCGCCGGTTTTTTGAAAAATCGTGTTTGTCCACGTAAAAGGGTGGCATTTGACCCCCCCTAGGCATAGTGCCCCAAACATATGTTTTGGGCCAGAATATTCCAGAATATTTTTTTATGTTTGCAACTTTCAAAAAATATTTTCAAAAATATTTTTGCCAAAGGGGGCCCTCGCTACCAGTCACTGCTCGTCACAGCTCGTCAGTCAGTGAGGGGAAGTGGGCTGGAGCTCACTTTTTCTCACTCAGTCACACTTGGTAGCGAAGGCCCCCAAAAAATATTTTAAAATATTTTTTCTATTTTCAGCAAAAAATGGATTTTTTGCTGAAAAAAATTTCCGGCCAATTTTATGGCCGGAAGTGGGCCCACCCACGACGGGAGGAAAAAAGAGTGAACGGGCAGCATGCCGTTCCTCTTTTTCCCCCCGTGAGGGTGGGCCCCCCCCTGCCAGGCAAGGTAAAAAAATGAAGAAACGGGCAGCATGCCGTTCTACATTTTTCCTTGCAAGGCAGGGAGGGCGCCCCCCATGCCAGACAGCAGCCACCCCTGGAGGGGCAACAACTGACGGGCATGGGGGAACGAGGTGGGTCTGGACCCGACACCGCCACCACACGCGCAGTGCACCTTTCGGATACACTGTCGTGAGTGGGGTGTGGGCAGTTCCCCTATCCTGTGAGCTCCTTTCGGACGAAGAGGTGCAGCGGTTATCTGCAACCTTCGTCCTGGACTTGCCTCGGGGGGAACGCCACGGTTTACCGCGGGTCCCGACGAGGGCACTCAGGCAGGATCTTCACGCCACCCCGCACCGAGGTCCCTTCTCACGCGGCGTGTCTCCCAGGTTCATGGCGGCGTCATCAGGTCAGGCTTTGTAGTCTCTACACCATCAGTAGTAAGGGAAATCCTAAAACCATACATGAAATCCACCTTTTGGGCCGCTGGTGTACGAGGCTTGTTCCTCCAATTGAATCATGTTTGCTGTGTCAGGCAATATCAATACAGCCGCTGAAAGAAGTCGAGGTGTTGTGGATCTGCTGCTCACAGGAAGGATTCAGGGTGGATCACAAGACTGACCACCCTCTTTCCTTTGTCAAGTACCCTGTAAAACATCAGAACACCAAGTATCTTTCAACACTACATGTTCAAGAGTGGAATCAGTGGAATCGGAAGGGGTCACACCCGACCACACGGACACAGTTCCCGCGACTAATAAATGCCGAGAGTTCCGGTGTCCGACCACCTGGTATTACTTGGCTCCATCCACCCAGTCATTACGAGGGGGCGTCCCTTGAAGCCAGTTCCGCAGAACTCAGACCCCCCTTAAAACCAATGTCCTGTGTAGACAACTACTTAGCCTGCCTGATGACGACACCAATTCGCTGGGAGAGAGGCCGCGGTCCAGGACCCCAATGGGGATGACGTGGCATTGTTTGACCGAATCGGTTGTGTAAGTGTGTAGCCCCCTCCGCCCTCTGTCCCTCCCCCCAGGGTGGTGTGTGGAGGCGAGAAGCGCAAGCATGCACAGCAAAAAAGTGCGGAGCCCTGCAATCAAGACAACAAGCGATGGGATGGGGCACATGACCTTGCACGGGGGTGGGGGGCAGAAGAAACCAGACAAATGATTTGACCAGTGCTAGCTAAACTCCAGAAAGAAGTGTCTTTTTTTCGTTGAACGCAGCCAAATGAAGAGCGTAACCTGTTTTTTGGCGCACAAAGTGCTAGCACGAACATGATGATGTTGGTCTTCTGGTTATGTCTAGTTTATTAGACTTACCTAGGGTACCCCGAGAGAATGTCACCCTCGGCCTCCGCTTGGGGGGTGACATTCTCACGAACATGATGATGTTGCTCTTCTGCTTATGTCTAATTTATTCGACTTAACGTGTATGCAAGCAGGCTGGGGTTTCGGGCAGAAAAATGGCGAACATTGTCTGGAAACCCCGAAAAACCACCCAGAAATGGCCAGAACCCGGTTTTTGGTCCCATTTTCCACCCAGGAACACGTTTTTGGGCCTCTGTGAAAAATCGATATTTTTGGGATTTTTCGCGATTTTCGCCAACTACTCGCCAAGCCAAAAAATCGATTTTTGGCTGGGAAATGCAACAAATCAACGAATTAGGCCGTTTTAACCCCTTTCGTGCACTTTTTGGTCCCAGAAGGGTTTACGGGGTGTCCATAACGGCCCTTGGCACAAATCCTTTGGACCCAGACCGCAGCTTCGGGGGTCATTTTTTGGCGCGAATTTTTCGGATTTTCGTCCGGACCGGTACCGCATTTCAGGGGCAAAAATCTGATTTCCGAGGCCCGGGAATGCTCGCAGTGGCTTCAAATGGCCAAAAACGTTCAATTTACCCCTTCCCCAAAAAAAAATTCGAAAAGGGTCCCCCTATAAATCGCCGGATTAGGAAGGTTTTTTCCAACATATTTTTATATTTTTGAAAATATTTTTTTATGTTTGGAATATTTTCAACATATTTTTTTATGTTTGGAATATTTTCAAAATATTTCCGAGGGGGCCCTCGCTACCAGTCACGGGTCGTCACGGCTCGTCAGTGAGTCAGGGGGCTTTTTTGGCTGGCCTGGGGAGAAGGGTGAATTTTCAGGTTTTTGGCTGACTACGAGTCACTACGAGTCACTTGACTGGTAGCGAGGCCGGTCTGGAACTCCGGGTGGGGACTTGGCACAATATGAGAAAATTCCACCCAGAGGTCCAGACCGGCCTCGCTACCAGTCACGTGACTCGTAGTGACTCGTAGTGACTCACAGTGGTCCCCACCTCCTGTAGGGGCACTCCCCGATTCCCCCCAGCAAATTAGTGTACTTGGTTGATTCCCCCCGATTCCCCCCAGTACACTGTCGTACTTGGACGATTCCCCCCGATTCCCCCCAGTACATTGTCGTACTTGGACGATTCCCCCCGATTCCCCCCAGTACATTGTCATACTTGGACGATTCCCCCCGATTTCCCCCAGTACATTGTCGTACTTGGACGATTCCCCCCGATTCCCCCCAGTACATTGTCGTACTTGGACGATTCCCCCCGATTCCCCCCAGTACATTGTCATACTTGGACGATTCCCCCCGATTTCCCCCAGTACATTGTCGTACTTGGACGATTCCCCCCGATTCCCCCCAGTACAGTGTCGTACTTGGACGATTCCCCCCGATTTCCCCCAGTACATTGTCATACTTGGACGATTCCCCCCGATTCCCCCCAGTACATTGTCGTACTTGGACGATTCCCCCCGATTTCCCCCAGTACATTGTCGTACTTGGACGATTCCCCCCGATTTCCCCCAGTACATTGTCGTACTTGGACGATTCCCCCCGATTCCCCCCAGTACAGTGTCGTACTTGGACGATTCCCCCCGATTCCCCCCAGTACATTGTCATACTTGGACGATTCCCCCCGATTCCCCCCAGTACATTGTCGTACTTGGACGATTCCCCCCGATTCCCCCCAGTACATTGTCATACTTGGACGATTCCCCCCGATTCCCCCCAGTACATAGTCGTACTTAGCGGATTCCCCCGTGCTGGGGGGAATTGGGGGAAATCCGCCAAGTATGACTGTGTACTGGGGGGAATCGGGAGATTTAGTGAATAGTGCGGAGCAAGTATCTTCGCGCGACGCGAGAAGCACAACAAAGCAATAATTTGCCCAGAGGGCCGGAGAGGGGAGGGGGGACAGCCTGCCTAGTCAAGATCTGCGAGAGGGGCCGCTGCTGGTGCATCAGGGCGATCACCTCGCCCATGCCCCCACCCGCCGCCGGCTGCTGGGGGGCCACCGAGGAGGAGGCCACCGGGGACGTGGACTCCCCGCGGAGGCGCGCCACCGACTCCACGTGCCCCAGCCGCCCCGTGCACAGCTGCACCGTCGCCAGCAGCCTCACCAGCGCGATCCCCGACCAGTCGCCGACCCCCTGGACGAGCGCGTCCAGGGCCGACGGGAGGATGCGGTCCTGCGCGATGTTCTTCGTCGCAGCCTCCGCGAGCAAGCTCCTCAGGGTGCCGAGGAGGGCGGGGTACGGCACCTTCTGCCGGACGAGGCCCGCCTGCACCACGTCGACGTTCACCGCCGCGAGCTGCGCGGTCGGGGGGGACCAGTCGTACGACTGCCCTTTCCCCCCCTCCAGGTGCGCCTCCAGCTCGGCCAGAGTCTTGCACTCTGTCATTGTTGTGTGTGTGTGCGGGTGTTTAAAAGGCGAGAGGGGCCGAGCACCAACGCACACACAACCCGATGTCCTGATGAAGGGTGGTGGTGGTCGCGCCCCCGTCCAACCGTGCAACGCACGTGGCGGAAACTGCACTATGCAGCAACAGTGATGAGAAACAACACAGCAAAAACAGCAAGCAAACAGCAACAGAAACCTCGCGCGCGCCGCTCCTCCCTATTCTAAATCTCCCTTACCGTGGCGAAGCCACTCGACTAAAGTCGTTCGTAGGGGGAATCGTCCAAGTACGACAATGTACTGGGGGGAATCGGGGGGAATCGTCCAAGTATGACAATGTACTGGGGGAAATCGGGGGGAATCGTCCAAGTACGACAATGTACTGGGGGGAATCGGGGGGAATCGTCCAAGTATGACAATGTACTGGGGGAAATCGGGGGGAATCGTCCAAGTATGACAATGTACTGGGGGAAATCGGGGGGAATCGTCCAAGTACGACAATGTACTGGGGGGAATCGGGGGGAATCCGCCAAGTACACGAATGTACTGGGGGGAATCGGGGGAAATCCGCCAAGCCTGACTATGTTCTGGGGGGAATCGGGGGGAATCCGCCAAGCATGACTATGCGCTGGGGGCAATCGGGGGAAATCCGCCAAGTATGACTATGTACTGGGGGGAATCGGGGGGAATCCGCCAAGTACACGAATGTGCTGGGGGGAATCGGGGGGAATCGGAGATTTAGTGAATAGTGTGGAGCAAGTATCTTCGCGCGACGCGAGAAGCACAACAAAGCAATAGTTTGCCCAGAGGGCCGGAGAGGGGAGGGGGGCCAGCCTGACTAGTCAAGATCTGCGAGAGGGGCCGATCACCAACGCACACACAACCCGATTTCCTGATGAAGGGTGGTGGTGGTCGCGCCCCCGTCCAACCGTGCAACGCACGTGGCGGAAACTGCACTATGCAGCAACAGTGATGAGAAACAACACAGCAAACAACAGCAACCAAGCAGCAACAAAAACCTCGCGCGCGCTCCTCCCTATTCCAAGTCTCCCTGACCGTGGCGAAGCCACTCGACTAAAGGCGTTCGTGGGGGGAATCCACCAAGTACACCAATGTCCCGGGGGGGATTGACAGGACATCCCCTGCCGGTCGGTTGTCCTGGTAAGCGTGGGCCATAGCAACCCGGAACCACAGTGCGTCGTGGGACGTTGGGGGTCCTCGCGCCGAGTCACTGTGAGTCACGAGTCGTCAGTTTTCAGCCAAACATGGCTGACTTCTCACTTTTTATCACTCGGCGAGGGCCCCCGTTGTGGGCCTCCCTGTTGAGGCGGCGCAGCTTCTCCCGTAGACGACGGATACCATCCTGCTTCGCGGCCTGCTGTACTCGCGTCGTAGCCGTCCCCCGTGCCTCCTTCCTGCTCCGTGCCTCCGTGAGCGCGGGGTGGGCCTACCACGCCGCTCAGCTCGCTTCTGACCAGGCGCACCATCGCCTCGGGGATCAGCCCCTCCGACGTTGTCCCTTAATACACTTCGCCTCCCCGTGCAGCGGGAACCGTCTCCTGCACCGATGTCCCACATTGGCCTTGGTGTCCGCACCCCCGCCATCGCCTTCACCAGCTTCTCCATGAAGCCGACCGCGAGGGGGGTGAAGGTAGCGCGTCGATGACCTCCGGGCCGTCCTCCAGCGCCCCTCTACGGGCGGATTTGGAGGGTGGCCCGGAGTCGGCGGTGTTGGACATCGGTGCGGGTGGATCGGCTCTGTACTCCGAGTCGCGGACCCACTCTAGACGAAGAGGGTGTCGCGGCCGTGTGGGGAACCAAAAACCTGGTGAAGGTTAGTGCCGAACGCCATGACAGCCTCGCCCGCCTGGAACACGTTGCGCCGTGACTGATTGCCTTGACCCACCCACCAAGGGGCCCCTGCACGTGCCTCCGGTACTGCGCCCCTGCTGGCCTCCTGTGTCCGACCGCCACGAGCTGCACTTGTGGTGTCGGCCAGCCGTACCACTGGCTCTTCGGACCACACACCTGCATGCGTGGGACCAGGGGGTTCCCTCCCCAGGGACGTCCGAGTCTCGTCGTTCGCAGTAGCACGTGGGATTTTCTCTGAAATTTGCACCAAATCGCCATGTTGTGAGTCAACCCTTCGATCTGAGCCACACCGAGATCGTCTTTTTCGAGAATCGGGGTCCAAATACGCTCCCCAGGCTAGGGACCCCCCAACTCCCCACACTCTTTTTTTGGGCGTTTTTCCGCTCATTTTTTCTCACTTTTTCTCACTCGGTAGCGAGGGCCCCCCCGGAAATTAATTAAAATTAATTTTTCAAAAAATTAACTTTTCGGATAGCAAAAATGGTATGGCTGAAACCCACTTTTTCGGTGACCCAAAAAGTACCTAAGAAGTACCCAAATTTGGCTTTTTTTAAGGGGGGGTGTCAAAACTTATTTTCTGCCGGTTTCAGTCTGGATTTGTGGTCAGAGGCACCCCATGGCCAAAATGACCCCACCACGATCCGCACAGATCCCAAACGTTCAAAAGAACGGGGTTATGGAAAATTCGTGAGGGGGGTCCCGCTGGGTGGGTGGGTGGCTGGGGTGGGGGCCTGCCGGGTGGCGACCTCACACACCCTGCACCTGCACCGCCATCCTATACTGTCCTGCCTTCCCTACTGTCCCGCCAGCCTATGCTGTACCGCCAATCCTGTTGTTCGAGCATGCCGCAGTACACGGCTCTCTCGCCTCTGCCACATGTGGCCAACAGCACAGTGTGTCGGCTTGCGACCTGCACTTCCACCTGCACCTGCGACCTGATGGATTCCAGTGCAGTGAAGACGAAGTCCGTGTGTGCAGCCGCCAACTACACGGTGGACTCCAGCCACCCTAGCGGGAGTCTGGGAGCGGGAGTCTGAGAGGGTGTCTTTTTCTGCAGTATGTACTGGAGACTCCCGCTAGCGGGAGTCCGAGACTCCCGCTAGTTGAGACTCCCGAAAAGGGTTACCCTACCCCCGCTGGAGTCCACCGTGTATGCGGCACATGACCCTGCCTTCGCCGCATTCATCGCGAGAGAATGTCCGCATGTAATCAAGGTGTCTGGGCTACTGTGGCAAAAAGCTTCGAACGGTCGCTTCTGCACCACTGCGGCCGCCTGTTGGTCCCTCTCGCAGCTCGTTGACGGCGACGATAACGTCCTCGATTTCCTCCTGCGCATCCTTCTTTCGTGAAGTTGCAAATAGGGATACGACAGTGATCTGAGTGGGTACCGTACCAGGTACTACCCCCCGGTACCCCCCGGGACTTCGAAAATCCAGACTTGGGTCCCAGCCCAAAATTTTTCAGAAATTAGGAATTTCCGGATCAATTCCGGCCAGTAGTGTGGTCATTTTGCTCTGGGAGATGAGTTTGGTTGGTCGCAAAATTTTTTTGACCTCAGGTTCGAAGTACCCCCCCTCCATTTTTCATTTTGGGCTGGTCCACATTTCCTAAGGAAAATCGAAAAAAAATGATTGGCCAAAAACTCATCTCCCAGAGCAAAGTGACCCCACCACAGCTCTGAAAAACGCCGGAAATGCAAATTTCGCGAAACTGAAAACGACCATTTTGGGGGTACCAGGGGGTACTACCCCCCGGTACCTGGTACGGTACCTACTCAGATCACTGGATACGAAGACGTACGAGGCTGTGATGGAGTTGGAGGGGGACCGCGAGACTGTGCGGAGGATGGGAATCCGCTTCGCGCACCTCGTGTACCCCTGCATTCTGTTTGTGTCACGGTTCTCGAAGAGCGAGGCCCAGGCAAGTGACACTTGCCAGCTCAGGTTCTCCTCGGAGTTGTTCCGCTTCCTCGCCTGGCGCTTGTGGCAAGCGGAGGCGAATGCAGAGGATGGGTACCTCCAGAGCTGGAGAGATCACCAGGAAGACTGCTTCGGCCAGTCCCTGTGCCTCTCGTTCGAGTCTGCAACGTGCACACTGAAGGGCAGTGTTCCTGAGGAACTGGCGATGACTAGGGAAAATGCATGTACAATTGCTTGCACTGTAAATTTTGACTATCCTCCTCGCCGCACAGGTGTCAGAGGAACAGTTGAACGAGGTTGTCCCCACTCTTCTCGCTGAATCTGGTGTCGCCAAATACTATGGTGCCCACCACGATATTCTTCCTTCTTTGAGGTGTTGACGCTTCCACCACGTGCGAGGAGAGGGAAGATTGGAAAACAATTGTCGGTCGGGGGCTGGTAAACTTAAAAGCCAAGTGGACAAGGACAACCAGAAAACAATAAGAGGACGGCAGCCACACACACAGAACTGTCTATACGTAACAAATGATCCGTCGCACCTGCCGACTCAACGGCCCAAGGTTAGCGGCATCGGCCGAAGTCGGACGGTGGGTGGACTTCTCACCAGGGTTCGACCCTCTGCCCCAAGGTGGACAAGGCCGACGCTGAGAAGTTTCTCCGCACATCCATCCACCGTTTTGCTTCCGGTTGCTACTCCGAGTACAAGAGATACTCCCAGTCCACGGAAGGGATGGCTGCAGAGAGAACAGGCGCACTGGGACCTGCGGTCCTGGAAGGGGTCTGCGGCAGGATGCGGAGGGTGTTGATGATGAATGGGGGGTCGCTATCCGGGATGGTGTCCTCCGCGCCAAGCTCTGTTGCATGCAGCATTGGGTTGATGGCACCTCTCCAGGTGTCACAGAGGCCCAGATCTCTTCTCTGGGGGGAAAGCTGGAGGCGGTGCAGGAGAGGAAGCTCCGTATTGGCAAGCTGTGACTTGCGGAACTCGAAGTCGCGAGGATCGCAGACAATAACGCATCTGAACGCAAGCGCAAGCGGACTGCCTTGATTGACAGTATTTGCATTGTATTCCACTGTGATGTGTCGTGGTTAAAGGGGGTGTTGGTGCAGCAAGCCCTGGCACGCGGGATCCTCAACTGCCAGAGTAAAAACATACCCGCTATTCTTGAACTCATTGAGAGTATGGACCGGTGTTTTACTCTGTCGGAACTGAGGGAATATGCGGAGGCGAGGGAACTCGTAGTCCGCCCAGAGTGGAGTCAGGAAGAGTTACTCGCGAAGCTTCAGGACCACGACACGGAACACATCGAGATTCCAGCGGTTGAAGAAGGAGAGTAGAGCGTAGACGGTCCAGAGGCTGGAGTAAGCCAGTAGAGCCGTAGAGAGAGTGCGGGTGCCACAGCCCCAAAACCCCCCACCCCCTCCCCTCACTTCCTGCCTGCAGGTCCCTTTTTGTTGTTAACCCTCAACCAGCAAAGTGCCCCTGAACTGATCTCCCACTCCTCTCCTCCCAGCATTCACAGGCACAACTGCCTGAACCAGACCCGCATTTCACGGGTGAAGTTTGTCACCTAGACCACAAAAATGACCCCACTACGATCCGCGCGGAGTCCAAAAAGTACGATGGGGGAAGAACATCACGATTCTGGGAGGTCGAATTTTTCCACCCAAGAAAATAAGTTTTGACACCCCCCCCCCTTTTTCGGTGACCCAACAAGTACCCAAGAAGTACCCAAATTTGACTTTTTTTTGGGCGTCAGCCAGACCAAAAAATTAAAAATTACAAAAATTAATTTTCTGCCATCTATGGAACAGATTATGGTGAAAATAGCATCGCAGGGACGGGCAGCTCCCGGCGAACGATCTGTCCGCCCGGATTTGGAGGGAGGGAGAGCGGAACGTCCCCACCCCACGATACCCCATGGACCCTCTTGTGGTCTTCTTCCCGACTGCTGGGGGGGTGGGTGGGGCTGCCATCAGCAGTATCGCCAGCCATGCACACACACACATATCCTCACGAATCGACGGGCGTGAGGGGAGGTGCTTCTGACGAGAAAGGTCGCGCTAGTCAGCCTGGTTTCAACACGCACACGCACACACCCCTTGCAGGGCAGGCTACACACGCCGCGTAATACACTTGCTTTTGTGTTTGAGCCCCGTGCGAGCAAGACAGCCAAGATGGATCCCGCTCTGCTGCTGACGTTCTTCTTCATGTATGTGGGATCCCCAGCCAGTGGGCCAAACCGTGAGGTGTATATTGGGCCCCTCCGCCGGTGATAGTGTTGCACAAAAAAGACAGCAGTGCTGCGGCTGGCGCACAAGGCACAGCTGTCGCTGAGCCCGGTGTCTTGCCTTCTTCTGGAAAAGCACCTCTTCCCTCCCCAGATCCCCTAGGGCAACGTGATTCATACAACATAATTATGCTCCTAAATGCACCCCCTCCCCACATCACACCTCACAGGGTGCTGGAAGCGCTGGTGGTGGGCATCCTGTGCCTGCCGATGCCGTCGAACTTTGTGCGGCGGTCCGTGGTTGACATGCTCGTGAAGGTGTGGCACGGGCAGCAGTTCGTCCGCTTCTTCGCCGTGCTGATGCTTGCCATCAACGCATTCTACTTCTACAAGTCCTACGTGTACCTGCAGGACCACACGGGCCCTGCGCACGGCCAGAACGAGGTCATCAAGCGGATCCGCGAGCAGCGCAACGCCTACCTGACAGGGGCAGGGCTTTTCCTGTTCGTCATTCTCTACCGCCTGATCGAGATCCACTCCCAGCTGCACGCTGCACGCGAGAACCAGAAGCGCACCCAGAAGGGAGGTATGCCAGTGGCCTCTTGACAAGCTTTTCTCTCTTCTGAAGATCTCCAAATCCTTTTGCCCTGCGCCATTATCGTGTGTGACAGTGGATACATCACATGGCATCACAGAGCAGATAGTGTGCTCGTTGTTCTCCACACTCCTATGAGAATGAGATTCGGGGATTTCACGTTGGGTGGGTATCGCCCCCTGTGTGCATTGCCCCCCCCCGCCACCCATGCCAACCGTCCCCAACAGAGTCTGTCGACACCCCGAAGCCGTCTGCACCCCCGATGCCTGCTCAGTAGACAGCTGCAGTAGGGCGAGTTCCTTCAAGCAGAGGGAAGCTGGGGCATCACGACGCTGCCTGTTGGTCTCCAGGGCTGAGAAGCAAATATGATTCGCCTATCTGGGGGGTGACGTGGGTCTGGTGGTGATATAACAACGAGGCGGTAGCGCTGAGGCGGCATAAGGGTGGGGTGGGCGCTGGCCATGCCGGAACACGTTGTCAAAAAAAGGGCGGGGATTTTTTTTTGAAAAATAAGCGGTGCGTTTTTATTTGTGCCATCGTTTGCTGTACGGGACACACACCGCACACCACAGGGTGTGCGCAAGCCAAAGGAGCCCACCGCCACACACATCCGCCCCCCCTCTCTCTCGTTCAGCAAGCATCTCCCCCCCACCCCGTCAGAGCCGCCAGCCTGCCTTGTCTATTTCTCGTTCGACAACACCGCCTTGAACTCTACCTTCTAACTATACCGCAGGGTGTTTTGTTTTCGGCAGTGGTGTGGTCTTCTCCGACGGCCCCCCCTACTCCATGCGAGCCTGCGCTGTCTTCTGCCGTGTCAGCCCGGAAGAAACGGACTCTCCTATTGGCGTGCATTACCCCCCCTACCCCACCCCCGTGCCGTGCTTGCTGGGCTTCGCTCTTCTCAACGCCGGTGGAAGAGGATTTGGTTTCGTCTGATGGGCGCGTTGTGTGTGGGGTTTCCCAATGGCAGGCAGGGAGGCTGATGGGTGCCGGGGGAGGTCGGGTGTGTGTGAGTAGTGGCAGTGGATGCATCATCTGAGTGCGCTCAGTGCAGCTTACACTACACAAGAAAGGTTGCTGTGTGGGTGGGGTGGGGTGGGGGGCTGCGTTGTGGCGGAGGCGCAGCTGAAGGGAGGCTGTGTTTTCGGCATATTTGCCTCTGCCGTTTTGCCTGATGGCGTGCCGTCGTGCCATCTTATGCACGTCGGAAAACAAGCGCCATCGGGGGAAAAGACGCCATCACAGCCACAACTCATGGAGTGCATCGTGATGCTCATTCCCTGCTGCTCCACGTTTTCCAGTATTTTTTTAAGCAAAAAGAAACCCAAAGCAACGTGCATGGCAGAGGTTGTGGAGGGCGACAGGTTGGGTCCCTCCCGCCGCCACCGCCTTCAGATCGGCCGGGCCATCTTCAAGCCAAGTCGGCTAGCCCAAAAAAAGCAAGCACCCCCCCCCCCCCGACTGGTGACACCTGGGGGAACTGCGTGAGCAGCCGCGGCGTGTCGCCGCTGTCTCTCTTGCCCCCACCCCCACCCACCCGCCCCCCGCCCCACCTCTGCGTGCAGACCACAGTGGGCAAACGAGAGGCAACGTGCTCACACACGAGGAACACCCCCACCCTCCCCACCCCCCGCCCCCTTTTTTCACTTCTTGTTGGCACTTCGGCATCCGTCGGGGGGCGGCACAGATGGGATTTGCTGGGCATGGGTTGTGCAGCACCGCGCCACCCTGCCGCCCTGCCACTCAACCACTCCACCACCCCCGCCACGCCAGGCCCCACCGGGTTGGGTGGGCTGCTGCGACACAGCGCCAGTGGGTGTCGCAAGGGGCGTGCCTCCGCGGGCACGCTCGGGCGGGCGGGATGACGCACCGCATTTATGACGACCGAGATGATCCGAAAAACCTTTCGACATCGATCGCCACACGCAGCTACCAAAACCGCGTGCAGTTCGACGATGTGGTGGGGATGAAGGACGATGTCTACCACCCCCTCGGGATCGTGGCGGGCGTAGCAGGCCAGGATGACGACGAGGCACTGGATGACACCCACGCGGTGCCCGAGGGCATGGCACGTGTCTGGTTCATCCCAGGCACCCGCCAATACGGGAAGATCGGCATTCCACCTACCGCTGAACGCGACCAAGCCTACTGGGAGCTGGTCGAGATCGAGAGCCTGGTTGTCGTCGACAGGGCCTTCTGCAGGAGCACCGCTGTCTCGCCCTACCCCAAGGAAGGGGCGAAGACCGCGACAGGCAAGGACGGCTTCAACAGCCTGCGGCAGGGCATCGTCTGCGATGTCGACCTCAAGGTCATCGTGCGTGTCGGGGGCAGGGAGGTGGAGATCCACTCATCGCAGCTGTCACGCCTGCACCCCAGGACTGCGGGCGCCTTCACAGGGAGGCTTGACGTGCTCGAGAGCATGAAAGAGACAAAGGCCTTGCCACGCCTTCGTGCTGTCACGAAGAAGCTGAAGGAGCCTGCGGATAGGGCGGGTCTGGCGCTCTGCTCCAACCAAGGCGTGCATTTCGACGTGGTGTGCCACTTCCCCAGCGACGGCAGCGTGTGCGTCATCTTCGGGGAACACATCGAGGTGCTGCTCGACGAGGTGTGGCGCAACGGCTGCGGCGCGGACAACATGTCGCGTTTCGCGAGGAACATCGACTTCTTCTACCCCTCGCAGGTCCTTGCGTGCCCCAGCGTGTTCCGCCACCAGGCGCACTACATCCACGGGAAGTTCAAGGCATCCCACAAGAAGGGCACCGTGCTGCGCGTCGTGCCCTACCTCCTTTCGGGCAACCTTCTGGTCGCCCCTGAGCACATCCTCGAATCCCTCGCCGACAACCGGCAGGAACTGCGGCTGAAGGGGATGAAAAAGCTCATCGCGTGTGAGCGTGCCCTCGCCAACAACGAGAGTGAGTCGGACGCCGCTGGTGATGCCGCCGACGAGCCGGAGGAAGAGCAGGACGGTGATGGTGGCGGTGGTGGTGGGGGCCGCGGCGCAGCCGCGCCTGCAGAGGGTGCGGGTCTGTCGAAGAAGGAGCAGCGGCGCGAGCGGCGGCGGCAGCTGATGGAGGAGCACGACGAGGAGGCGGAGCTGGAGGAGGAGGAGGTGGTGCGGCTGGGCATGCACCCCTCGCTGACGCGGCCCGTGACATGCTTCTCAGACGAGTCGTACCAATTCGGCGACACGGGGCTCGTGTCGGAGGAGGTGCTGCAGAAGGCGGGGAGGGGCGACAAATCCGTGATGCTGGAGCTGCTGGAGAGGAATCCGCCGCCTGCGGCGCCGAGGCTGTACCCAGCGGTGCCCGGTGCAGGGCTGCTGCTGGGCAGGCGTGAGGTGGAGAAGTTCAACCACGACCACGCCTTGCAGCGCCAGCGTGCCGCAGAGTATAAAGGCCTGCTCCTGCAGAAGTCTGTCCGGCAGGTGATCGAGTCTGAGAGGCGGCGAACCGTCCTGGTTGTGGGGACGGAGCGCTTTGTGAAGGTGCAGTGGCAGGACGGCAAGGTTTCGGACTGGATCCCCTCCAAGGAGCTGTTCACGCTGCTGCACACCCAGGCGTTTGACCACTTCCCGGGGGACTTTGTCACCCCCGTCGCGGTGCCGGTGCTGAAGTATGTGCGGGACAACCCAGCCAAGCGGGAGAACGCAGCCCTGTCGTGCTACGACCTGGAGGGGGCGTGGAATGGCAGCGACTACGGCGTGGGTGACCTGGTGCTGTGGTGCCCCCGGGGACAGGAGACGGAGCGTGCCAAACGCATGCAGCGGCATGGCAGCGATGCGCCATCCCGCGTCGCCCCGAAGCGCCCTGCGGTGCGCCCGTGGGTCTGCAGCAGATGCACCCTGATGAATGTGTGTGGGCTCGTGTGCCGCGCGTGCGGGCTGATCAAGGTGATGGCAAAGGAGAGCGTGGAGCCGGCAGCAGACAACTTCGTGTCTACATTCGTCGAATCCCTCGGGGGTGTGGTGCTGGAGCTCCCGCAGGCGGGCGCCGCCGCCGCCGCCCCTGCGGCAGAGCCCCCCGCCGCACCGCCCGCAGGGGCGGAAGCGGAGACAGCGCCAGACGCCGCCACACCCGCCGCACCGGATGCGCCTGCGGCAGACGGCACTCCGCGAGAAGACCAGACCGAACCCCTCCCGCTGAACGTGATGCAGTTTGTGACATGCGGCGGGGTGCACGCCCGGGTCGCCCCCTTCTCCGCCGTGGCGGAGGAGGAGAAGCAGTCGGGCATGACGCCCAAACCCAGCACCGAGCGGGGCGGGGTTATCGGAATCGTGAAGAGCGTCAACCCCAAGGCCCGCGTGGCACGCGTCGACTGGACTGTCATCGACACCGCCGACGAGCCGGAGCCCCTCGCACTCACGATGGACCTGATGCAGACCCTCTCCTCGGGCACCGGGGGGGGCATGGGGGTGCGGGTCTACGAGCCGGAAACGGGCACCCTCAGCCATGTCTGCCCATCTCAGGCCGACGCAGCACCGCCACAGGAGCAGCCCCCCGCTGCCGCTGGCCCCTCTCAACCCGACACCACCGCCTCCCCCACGCCCGACGGGTCTCAGGGCCCACCCACGGCGCCTGCAGATGAAACCCCTGCACCGGCACCCCGCCTCGACGGGCTGCGGAATCAGGCAACTCTCCCCAAGCAGAAGCTCAGCGAGGCTGTGCGCGACGCAGCCCGCCTGATGAGCCCGAACGGCGAGGGGAGCAGCTGCGGGCTCCTCTCGTCCGACCTTGCTCTCCTTTCTTCCGCGCTCAACCCGGCTGCGGCGCAGGCCCCGCCACCTAATGCCGACGAGGATAGGATGACCTTCCTGACCCCTGCGGACCACATGCTGGTTGGCGTCGTGACAAAGGTTTCCCCCGGGGCGAAGCTCACCGTGAATTGGTATGAATGGGACAGGGTGTTCGTCGAAGACGATGTCGACGTGACAGACTGCATCTTCATCGACTTCTCCGACGTCGAGGATTTCGAGGAGGAGGAGGAGGAGGAGGAGGTGGAGTACGAAGAGGACGAGGAGCAGGAGGAAAAGGACACAGCAGCCGCCGCAGCCTCCCCAGCAGGGGAGGGCGGGGCTGAGGGTGAACCGGCGGGCGGGGGCCCGCCTGCCGAGGCTGTGGTGGTGGAGGAGGCGGCGGTGGAGGTGTCAGCGGAGGGCCGCGGCAGCCCTGCGAGCGGCGGGGGTGTGAACGCTGTGGACAAGGCGTTCCGCGCTGCGAAGGGGATCGTGAAGTCCATCTTTGGAGGGACGCCGCAGGAGCACCCGATGGACGCCCCGGGCAGCGTATCCCCTGTGGAGGGCGGCGCGGCGAAGGCACACGCGGGGGAGGAGGAGGAGGAAGAGGACGACGACGAGGGCGCGCAGCAGCAGAGCTGCCCATCGGCAGAGGGGGCTACAGCAGCACAGGGCACCCCAACGGATGAGGGAAAAACCCCCACGGCAGAGCTGGCGCAGGAAGGGGCGGCGCAGCCTGCAGACAAGCCTGATGCGACGGGCGGCGGTGGTGTGGATGGAGAGAATGGTGGTGGTGGTGGTGGCGGTGCCGCTGCAGATGGCAAGGCTGCGGCTGAGGGGGCCCAGGTGGGGGCGGAGGAGGAGGAGGAGGAGGATGACGAGGAGGAGGGCCCCTTCCAGGTCATCTCCGAGTTCACGGAGCACCTGTATCTGGCGCAGGCTGCGGATCAGCTTAACATGCGGAGGGTCGAGAGCGAGTGGAAGGCGTTCCACAAGTCGCTGCCCCCCGGGATCAAGGTATGGCAGCACGGGGTCTGTGGTTGTGAGGGAGTTGTCGTGTTCAGGCCGTTGGTCAAGCCGGGAGGGGTTGGGGGTTTGTTGTCTTTTTCTCCGTTAGTTTGGCTTGGCTGTTGGGTGAGGCACTACACCCCGCCTCTTTGCCTCTGCAGGTCGTTGCCAGTGAGACGCAGCCGCATCTGCTGATGGCGCTGATCGACGGTCCGGACCACACGCCGTACCGCAACTCGCCGTACGTCTTCTACCTGAACCTGACGGGGATGTTCCCCTTGCAGCCGCCGAAGGCAAAGTGCCACACGTTTGGCTACCGACTCAACCCTAACCTTTATGCTGATGGGTACATCTGCCGTATGTCTTGCCTGTGCTGTGGTGTTGTGTGGGATACACAAAATCCCTCGGACGGGTTGTGTGCGGGCAGTGCGAGATGCTGCCACACCCCTGCATGATTTTGCAGAGGGAATGTCAGCCATGGGAAGTGCAGAGCCCTGTCATGCCATCACCACCACCACCACCCGCAGTGTCGCTCCTTGGCACGTGGGACGGGCAGCAGACGTGCGAAGAGTGGCGGTCTGAGTCAACCCTGCTTCAGGTATGCAGTTATTCAACGAGGGGTGTGTCAGCAGCAGTCCCTGAGCGGGTGGGGATGGTTCTGCCATAATTCTAAAGGGGGGTGCGATTTTCAATCAACACATATCCGTGCGCTTTTTGTTTAGGGCGGGTGTTCACGCCACACACGCCATCAACCCCCGCTGCCGCAGGTGCTGATTTCCATCCAGGGGCTCGTCCTCACCAAGGAGCCGTACTACAACGAGGCAGGTATGTGGGTCAACAGGCCCCGGTGGGATTTGCCTTGCCCTGCTTTTGCACTCCCCGTCCATACCCCCGACACACACCCCTACCCCCTACCCCTACCCCACACACACCGCACCCCACAGGGTACCACAACCACCTGGGCACCGCGGAGGGGAGGCAGAACAGCAAGGCCTACAACGAGCAGGTATTTTCCCACCACCCCCTTTATTGCCCCCCCACCATAGTGCACTGTGTCGCGGTGTGTCGCGCGTTGTTGTTTTTTACTGCAACAGGGATCCTGTCAGTGTCAAGAAGATAGTAGGCAGCGCTTGGGCAACATCTTCGACCTCCTCATCAGGCTGCGGAGTTGCTTTTGTTTTGCCCGGATTTGGCGCACAAACAACAGCAGCTGTTCATTGCATGCACCACCACCACCACCACCCACCCTTCGCCAGGTCTACCTGCTGACGCTGCGCTACCTCACACGGCTGATCAGGAGCCCGCCTCTGCATCTGAAGGCGGAGATCGACAGCTTCGTGAAGCGCGAGTGGGAGGGCACGGTGCAGCGTGCAGAGGAGTACATCCTCGACGGCGAGCGCCGCCTGGCAGAGGAGGAGGCGGAGGACGACGACGCCGAGGATGCATGCGGTGCGGCTGGCAGCGCCGTCGATCTCCCGGCGGCAGAGCCGCAGGCGCAGCCCCCTGCAGCATCGTCGTCCTCTGCGGGTGGCGGTGCTGCGCCGCCTTCGGGGAAGCGCATCATCACACCGGAGGAGCTTGCGCGCTCCTCCAGCGTCAGCCTCAACCAGGATGGGCTCATCTTGCCTGTCTCCATCGGATTCACGGTATCCCTGTCGACCACTGTGCTGCCGGAGCTCAAGGAGGCGCTGGCGGATGCGGGGTACGTTCCAAAGCAGGCAACCACGTAGAAGCGACACACGCCACTCCCCCGATCTGAAGAGGTCACATCAAAAGAATAGTGTTTCTCTGACGGGGGGGTGTGTGTTGTGAGGCGGTGGGGATGGCATCGAGGAGTGCATCAAGCAGGGTGTCTGCGCTGCTCTGCCATAGCAGAGTGCGATCTGCTGCTCTAATAAAGGAATAATTTCACGTGTTTTGTGTTGTGTTCGGCACTGCCCCCCCCACACGGGGTCCTTTCATTTGATTAGTCCGAAAGAAAGCTAGCCGCTGTCCTGCCAACAGCAACGGGGGGGGGGGGGGGGGAGGGAATACGTATCTTGCCTGCCATGACTGAATCATACGAGGGGAGAGGGATGGGATGAGCTTTTGGTGATATTATTCTTTTTTGCAAGCGCCCGGTGTGTGAGGCGGGGCGGGTGGGCCACCCACTCCGCTGGTTTCTCCTCAGCACCCCCCCCTCCCACCAGTTCTGTGCACATCACACGGTGTGGGTATCATCAGACCTCGATCGGTGGGGCCCTACAGTGCACAATACAACACAACACAACACAAAACTTTTAACGTGACATGTGGGGGGGAATACCGAGGGATCGCATCAAAGCGACCGGTGTGCATGCTTCTACACAGAACAACACACTGTCACAAACATATTAACGTGGCTTGTCGTGACGTACAATACGCTTGGCAAGGTTCTTTTCACGGCGCTTCAGATGTGTTCCGCTGTGACGGAGAGAACCAGGTTTAGGGGGGTGGACGATGCGAATATCCATCTCCGGTGATATTCATACATTAAGCAACCGAGGGGGCCCTCGCTACCAGGTGTGACTGAGTGAGAAGAAGTGAGCCACAGCCCACTTCCTCTCACTGACTGACGAGCTGTGACTGGTAGCGAGGGCCCCCCGAGAGAGATAGAGAAAGGCAAGGGAGTAGAAGTGCGTCTCAAGTGTGTTCTTCGAGACCAAGTGGGGATATACCTCTGTGCGCCTAATGGAGCCCACTAAGTCTAATCGTGCAGGAGAGAGAGAGAGAGAGAGAGAGAGAAAAGACGGTGCGAATGTATACTTCAAGGCGATATTCACACTTTTAAGCATACGGGAGTAGAGTGTGTGTGCGATTTCTGTAGAGGCGCACCCTGATTTTGAAATGCGTGCCTTCCCGCTAGAGGGACACGGCACGCTGTAAGCATACGGGGGGGGGGGGGTGGTGGTGAGGGGGTGGTGGAGGGGGGAGAGATGCGTGCCCTGCTGGGTGGGCCCTGGCTTGTTTGCCGCCATAACCCTCGTCACGTTCCTGGTGGTCGTGGGGTTTGAGAGGAGGCGGTGTGGAGGATGTGGAAGAAGCTGTGCTTGATCACGCGGGGGCGGGGGGGTGGTGTGCGTTTCCAACAAACAATCCCCCCCCCACCCCCACCCCCCCGTCTCCAAGCGAGTCAAACGAGTCATGGCGCTTTGGCAGGCGTTGCCGGTGGCTTGCCGATCCAGCTCTCTCTCTCTCTCTTTCCAAGCATACCACCCCCTCGCCGGCCCCCCCCGCCCCCGCACCCCCCATCACCTATATTCCTTTGTTGTGGTCTTGGCATATTTCTCGATTCTCTCGATCTCAGATGATATCTCAACCCCGCTTCAGGAATATGCAGCGCGCCGCCACCCACCCCGCACCCCCCTGCACCCACCCCGCACCCCCCTGCCCCCCCCTGCCCCCACCCCGCACCCCCCTGCACCCACCCCGCACCCCCCTGCCCCCACCCCGCACCCCCCTGCACCCACCCCGCACCCCCCTGCACCCACCCCGCACCCCCCTGCACCCACCCCGCACCCCCCTGCACCCACCCCGCACCCCCCTGCACCCACCCCGCACCCCCCTGCACCCACCCCGCACCCCCCTGCCCCCACCCCGCACCCCCCTGCCCCCACCCCGCACCCCCCTGTACCCACCCCGCACCCCCCTGCACCCACCCCGCACCCCCCTGCCCCCACCCCGCACCCCCCTGCCCCCCCCTGCCCCCACCCCGCACCCCCCTGCCCCCACCCCGCACCCTCGGAGTGTTTAGCTAAGGGAATCGGCAGGAGTTTGGAGCCAAGGCGGTGACCGGGTGTGTCTCCGGTTTGATTTGTTGACTTCTACTTTCTTAGAATCCACACATCCTCTGAATTAGGTTACACTAACCCGCGCTCGCTTCGCCTCTCGCTTTTTGTTCTTCTTTTTTACCCTCCTTCCCTTAATATGTCCTCCATGGCTACACTCCCCGCCAACCTCCAAGCGCTGTCGACGCAGCTGGAGGAGGGGGTAGCGGCTGGCCACCGCTACAAGTACAACGCGCCACCCGACGTCGAGGGCGCGGGCTTGCCGGCCCCCGTGGCAGCGGCTCTGGGGAAGTCGGCATGGTGCCCCTTCCGGTCACTGCAGGCGACGTTTGTCGAGCTGGTGTCCGAATGCCAGGAGGAGGAGGTACCCCCGGAGTTCCTGACGACGCAGCTGCAGGCCCTGTGCGGGGATGGATTGCCCGATGTGGGCAAGTGGGTGGCCGTCAGGGTGCTGGCGGCCATCCACCTGGTGAAGAACTCCGCCGAGGCAGGGGCCGACTCCACCGCGATCCCCCTCAACAAGTCGGTCAGCCACGCGCAGGCTGAGGATGCACATCGTCAGACGCCGCACGCCACCGCAGGGGAAGGGGAGGTGCCAGCCCCTGCTGCCATGAAAGGGTGGCAGCTCAGCGAGCAGGCGTCTGGGTTGATGGGGCAAGTGGTGGTCCTCTCCGCAGCTCCTCCCGGGACTCACGCCGTCAAGCGGTACGCAGGGAAGCTGATGGCTGCGGGGAGTTCGTGCATTCTGCTGCGGTCGTCGTGCTACAACCACGCTGAGGGTTGTGAAGCGCACCAGGGTCCCGACGAGCTGTGGGAGGTTCCAGCAGCGGGCTGGACGTACAGCCGCTTGGTGTCACTTGCGGTGCACCAAACGGAGGCTGCACGCGCGGCGATGGGCCAGATGGAGGGGCAGGCCAGGAAGGCGGTCGAGGAGCGCGACGCGAAGGTGTCCCAGCTCGAGCAGGAGCTGGTTGCGTTGCGGAGGGAGATGCGCGCAACCGCCGCGCTCAAGGACGAGGAGCTGGCGGCAGCTCGGAGGGAGGGGGCGCCGGCTCCCGCAGCGAGCAGCAGCCAGCCGCTGGACGCGATGCGGGTGGACACGGGGAAGGCGGCTGAGGCCCCCTCCCCACCCTCATTTAAGCACCCCGCCACCGCCGCCGACGTCAAGGCCTGGAGGAAGGACATCCTCACCGACCACCAGCTCCTGCTCATGCAGCTGGAGGGCCGGTTGCTGTCGGGGCTCCAGCATCTTCCGGGAGGGAAGACGCTGGACGACATGTTTGGGATGTTGCGGCTGTGGGTGCTCGCGTGTTCGTGGATGCCGGAGTGGATCGACACACCCCAACATGAGCTCGGAAATGTCTTGTTCCGCCACGTGTTAATACAACACGAATTTGTGCGGAACAAGGTTCCTCGTCGGGACCTCGAGCGGAAGCTGGCGGCGGCGGACTGCGAGGTCCACGAGGTGACCCGGGTCGCGGCGACGGTGCGGCCCCCCCCGGCGAGACAGCCCTCGGGTCGTGGGGGGAAAGGTGGTTTTTCGGGAAACGGCCGGGCCGGGAAGGGGCACAAGTGACTACTTCTTTCCCGGCCTCAACTACATCGTCAGTCAAGCAATTTCCCCGTTATTTCTCTCCGGAATCCTTTCCCCACAACCCCTCTCCCTTCCCATCCCCTCTCCCCCCCAAAACACGTGTACGAGTGTCGCACAACTTCGCCTGCGGCAGGCGACGGATCCGGGCGGCCTACTTCAATGATCGGAGGTATGGTGCTGGACCTCGTGCAGGCCCGGCTGGGAGCCATCCGCCACCGGACCGTCGGGGAGCACTCGGTGGACGAGGACGACGCGGAGGCGCGGGTGCGAGGTGTTGTGGCGAACATGTGGGCGAAGACGACGGTGCAGAACCGGCAGAGCCTGTGGTCCCGCATGTTGAGGTGGATGGATCAGGTGGACCGCACCCTGTCAGCGGACACGGCGGTGCTTTTTGTGGCGGCGACAGGTGTAAAACCGCAGGGGCAGCTGTCCTACACCAAGACGCTGTCGGGGACGTTCAGGCACCTGGGACTCCCCAACCAGCCCCTGCTCTCGTACGCCTCGGCGATGCGGGCCGTGGGGGCGGCGGTGCCGATCCACCAGGCCGACCCCATCCCGCGGGAGACCTTGCTGGCGTGGGCGTATCTGCAGCCCCCGACCCTCAAGCTGGCGTGCCTCCTGGCGTGGAAGACGGCTTCGAGGTGGGGAGATGTGATTGCCCTGACGTCGTCACAGGTGCTGGAGTGCTCCGGGTCCGAGGTGATATTGGACTGGGGGAGGAGCACAAAGGGGCGCCGCCAGGACCCCTTCACGGCCGCGAAGTTCGTGGTGATCCGGGGACCGCATACGGACGTGATTGCCAGCCTGTTGGGGGCGCTGCGCCCGTTCACCAGGATCACGGACGTGTCGACTGCGGGCTTGGATGCGCTGTGGGGGGCTTCGGCAGTGATGTGTGGGTACACCGCCCACAGCATCAAGCGGGGGGCGATCTCCCACCTGCTCGGGCTGATGTCGTCCGGGGTGGAGATTCCCCCGGCCCTGCTGGCGCGCCTGGGGAAACACGAGACGCAGTCGGATTGGTCGCGCCTCACCATCCGGTACGGAGGAAACCGGGTGGCCCTCGCCCGGGCGCTGAGGACGGGGGACGTGACGGTGCACCTCTGAAGAGTGGTCCGTGGAGGGGGCACAGCGTCACGCGCCGGGCCAGCAAGACGCGCTTGCCGATGACCGCCGAGGAGCGGGACTCCCCCCTTCACGTCACGCCCATCACCCCCATGGATGTGGATGGGCTTAGGGGGCGCATGTCGGCGAGCAGGGCACGCCGCTTCGATGAGGTGTGGAAACGGACGTTTTACCCCGACTTGGATGGGTGTGGGTCGGGTGACTGGGCCAGCGGGCGTAGTGCATTCCAAGCTGCACATGCGAGGCTGCTGGTTCAATGTGGTGTGGCGCAGCGGGCGACCGGGCCTGGGTTCATGGAAACTGTCCCCTTCACCGTGTTGGAGGAGAAGGAATCGGGGATGCGCCAGAGGTTTATTCTCTGGACAAAACAGGCCAACGAGAGGCTTGACCGGGACGGTTATGTGGCGGACGTGCCCATCGGGCACATTTCTGAATACCTCGACGCCGTTCACGAGCCTGTGAGTTCCCTGCGGGATTTCAGAACGGGATTCTTCGCGATCGAGGTCCCTGCGGACGCGCGTTGGCTGTTCCGGTTCCAGGCGGATGACGGCTCCTGGTACGAGTTGTCGCGCCTCCCCATGGGACACTGTTGCGCGCCTGAGCTGATGCACTCCCTGGCAGGGGTGATGGCCGGCGACCCGGCGTACGTCAGAGAGGAGCTGGTGGTGCGCGGCGTCATGACCCATGTGTGGATCGACAACATCCGCTTCTCCGGGGAAGAAGGCGCAGTGCGACGGGAGACCGCCCTCCTGGATGCGAGGGCTTTTGAATTCGGGGTGACGTGGAAGGACTCGGATTCTGAGACGGCGGCCCGTGTATACGACTTCCTTGGGGTACGCTTCGACCACACCCTCGGGACTGTTGCGGTGGCATCCCGCCTACGGCAGAAACTGTGGGGCGTGGATTTTGGGTCGTGCACTGCAGGTGAGGTGGAGTCAACGCTGGGACGGCTCTTGCACTCGAGTGCCATCGCAGGCGTCTCACCAGGCCAGTTCTGGTTCGCCTTGAAATACGCGCGCAGGGTTACCAACAACATGAATCGCGGGATCCTGCACCCTCACGACGCGGTGTCAGTTCCCCCGTCGGTGCGCGCGTCCCTCTCGAGCTGGAGGCGGGCGGTGATGGTTTCTAGAGCGCTGTGCCGAGTGGTGTCGGGGACACCGAGCGCGACTGTTTTTGTGGATGCCTCGCTCGACGGCTGGGGCGGCGTGGTAGTTAATGATGCGACGGCAGAGATTGCGATTGTCGGCGGCGCTTGGAAAGGCCAGGCGCGCGGCCTCCATATCAACCAGCTGGAAGCGCTGGCTTTTAAAAATACGATGGCTTCTGTCCCCTCTTCTTTTTCCTCTTTTTCCTTTTCTGTCTTCATTGATAACACCACCGTTTTAGGTGTGGCCCGCCGTAGGTCCTGCATAAAGAACCGAATCATAAACGACGCGGTGGTGCAGGCTTTGGAGACGCTTCGGTCCCTCAAAGCCTCATTTTCACTTGCGTATGTTAAGTCTGCTGACAACCCTGCCGACCTTCCGTCACGTGTCTCCGAGGCCGAGCTTTCTACACCTTCACATTTCCGTGAAGTGTCACTGGCGGTGGGGCGGTTCCTAAACAACTCCTAACTTGCGACGGGGCTGGCGGAGAGGCCTCGTGGCTGTGACACCACAGCCCGGGGCTAACCCCGCTAGTAAGTACAAGTAGGATGAACCTCCCGATAACCCCTCCCTTTGTTCTTTATACGAGGTTTTGTGAGCGTCTATGCACACCGCCAAGCTCTTGCGACCAAGCCAATTCTCGGAGTGTTTAGCTAAGGGAATCGGCAGGAGTTTGGAGCCAAGGCGGTGACCGGGTGTGTCTCCGGTTTGATTTGTTGACTTCTACTTTCTTAGAATCCACACATCCTCTGAATTAGGTTACACTAACCCGCGCTCGCTTCGCCTCTCGCTTTTCGTTCTTCTTTTCCCGCCCTGGTACCCACCCTTTTGTGGTGCCTCTGCTTTTCCTGTAAGTGCACCTTTTCTGCTACTTTTTCCTTGATGGTTGGGGTCTCTGCGCCCCCTTAACTTCTCGCCTTTTGCTTGTTTTTCACACATAGTTGGATGGGCACGTGGTGCCTTCCCTCCCACCTTCCCTCCTGAGGCCTCGTGGCTGTGACACCACAGCCCGGGGCTAACCCCGCTAGTAAGTACAAGTAGGATGAACCTCCCGATAACCCCTCCCTTTGTTCTTTATACGAGGTTTTGTGAGCGTCTATGCACACCGCCAAGCTCTTGCGACCAAGCCAATTCCCCTGCACCCACCCCGCACCCCCCTGCCCCCACCCCGCACCCCCCTGCCCCCACCCCGCACCCCCCTGCACCCACCCCGCACCCCCCTGCCCCCACCCCGCACCCCCCTGCACCCACCCCGCACCCCCCTGCCCCCACCCCGCACCCCCCTGCACCCACCCCGCACCCCCCTGCCCCCACCCCGCACCCCCCTGCCCCCACCCCGCACCCCCCTGCACCCACCCCGCACCCCCCTGCCCCCACCCCGCACCCCCCTGCCCCCACCCCGCCCCCGTCGGCCCCTTTTTTTTAAAAAAAAACCCAGTTACGAGCGACGAAGCGGAGTGAAGTCGCGAAGAAACGAAGGAAATCGCTTTATAAGGATCACCTTCATGCCACTTCACAGGGGCTTACATAGCCTTTGATACAGGAGTGTGCGCTCAACGGCGAGAAGGAGTGCGATTCTTGAGATTTTTGGCTTTGGGTATACCCCCACACCCACACCTTGGGTGGGCTAGGACCCGTGCAGGGTTAATCCACCTAAAAAGCGATCAACAGACACACACCCACGCCACACGGACCAGGCAAGGCAAGGGGGGGAAGCCCCCCTCCTCTACCCACACCATACCACACAACAGAGTGGCCTGCACTCTGCCGGCTCTTCCCCCCCCCCCCCCCCCTCTCCCTCTCCCTCTCGTCAACTGAAAGTGTGAATGTCCCCGTGACAAACTCTTCCAACCACCCCCCCCCCCCCATCTCCGCTGTATTGTGTGACGGCGCATGTCCGCACCTGATGGGGAGTACTCCCCAGATGATGGGTACTCCCCTGTGCAGCACTATGCAGGTCGCAGGTCCAGCGCAGCGGGTCGGCAGGGCGTGCCGTCCAGCAGGCTGGGTGGTGGCGGGGGCGGGGGCGGCGTGACGCAGTACGAAGGTGGTGTGGTTGCTCGGGTGCCTGCGTCGCCCGTGGGGCGGGGTGCGTCCATGGGCATGCCCGCAGCCCGGAGAGCTTCGGTGGGTTCCCCGACGCGACCCACGGTGCCGAGCAATGCGTCGTTCCCGCAGTACCACCCTGCGCAGCGGCGATCCAGCAACAGCATTGCTGCTGGGCCCTTTCGTGGGTCCTCTGTGTACAATCATGCCGGGGAGCCGCTGCACAGCACAGCGTCTGCGCCAGGGTATCAGCTCAGCATCGGGAGCAACGGGAGTGGGGGGACAAAGGCGCTGCCTCCGTTGAAGCCGGTGCAGCAGCAGCAGCAGCAGCAGCAGCAGCAATACCAACACCACCAGCAGCAGCAGCAGCATCATCATCGTCGGGAGCAGCAGCAGCAGCATCATCGGGATCAGCAGCAGCATCAGCATCATCAGCAGCGCCAGGTGGTGCTGCACTCAGGGCATCATCAGAACCATGCGAACCCCGTGGCCCCGCCGGGCATGCCTGTGCCGCAGCGGTATCCGTCGTACACCGGATCTGTGCGTGCGAATGTGCCGCAGACACCCAGCGTGTCGATGCCCCCGCTCACTGAAGAGGAAGTAGGTGTGTTTGGGTTTGGATTCGCATCAATTTTGCACAGCTTCTCGGGGGGGGGGGGGGGGTTTGCCTTTGTCTCCCCCCCTCCCCCTCCGGCTCTGCTCGTACCCCTCACACCACAACAGAACGCAACATCGCTGCCCGTGTCGATGTGCTGAACCGAGTGGGGAAGATGCTCCGCCGCAAAGTCGGGCATGAGCGCGAGGACAAGGTATACCCGAGGTGCTCGCCAATCACGTATTTTCTTCTATTAGTGGCTCCGCCACTGCCACCGCCGCCACCCCAACCGCACAGGCTTATGACTCGTTGATGCGCACCAAAACCGTGCACATCATCCTTTTCTCGATGATGGGCCTGGTATCCATGATTGTGGGCGGCTGTGTCACCTGGTATGCGTGTCGCCCGCAAGTACACACACCCGCCCCCACCTTGGAAACACTGAGACGCAAATCCTAACGATACCGGCCGTCCTGTGTTTCCCCCTCCCACCCCTGCCCCACACTGCCGCACCTATCCCAACTCCCTCTCCTTCCACTCTCAGGTATACCGGCGAGTTCCGCACCGACACCCGGTGGAAGAATGCGGGGCCTCACATCAAGACGGTGATGCTGTGCCTGCAAATTGTCACATCTCTCACGACCCTGGTGACGATCTGCCTCATCGTGCAGTACTACCGCCTGCTGCTGCTCAATAAGCGTCGCGAGTGGGCGCAGATGGAGGATCAGGTGGAGGAACTGATGTCTGCGACGAATGAAGGGAGCTATTCCTTCTGGAAGAGCTCCTGGCTGCGCGCGTCCCTCACGATGGAGATCCTGGTGCACATCGTGCACCCGGTGTTCCTGATGCAGGACCTGTCGTATACGCTGTTCACCCTGTGCCAGATCTACATGTTTCTGCGGCTCTACCTGTTTATCCGTGCCATGCACACCTTCAGCAGGGCCTACCAGCTTCGGATTGAAATCATCAACTCAAACCGCGACTTCCAGACGATGAACCTGCGCATCAAGATGGGCCTGACCCTGAAGATGCTCTTCTACTCGCGCACCACCCTTGTGCTCTCCGGGGCATTCATGGCTGTGATCCTCGTCTTCTCCTTCATGATCTTCCTTGTGGAGCGCGACGCGCAGCGGAACTCATTCGGGAGACTGGAGAACGTGATGTGGTTCAGCTTCATTACATTCACCACTATTGGGTTTGGGGACTTCGTGCCGAAGACGGTGCCTGGCCGCGTCATCACCGTGTTGCTTGGGGTGTGCGGTGTGGTCATCACGACCATCTTCTCTGGTGTACTGACCAACAAGCTGGTGCCCACCAAGATCCAGCGCTACGTCGTGGAGTACCTGCAGGTGCGGAAAACCCTCGAAACATACCGAGAAGCAGCAGCACGGCTGGTGCAGGCGTCCTACCGAGCATACCTCCTGAGGAAGCTCTCACGGCGCAACACAGCGATGTCGGGGCACAAGTCGAATAGGGTATACGGTGCTGTCAAGAGCTTCCGACGAGCCCGCTTTGACGTGAAGGGCGCCGTTCTCCCCAGCACAGACCCCGTGCTGGAGGAGAAGATGATGGCAACCAAGAAGTACCTCAAGGACCTCGACAGCAAGCTGTCAGCCCAGCACGAGACAATGATCAGCCTGCAGTCCAAAATCGAGGACGAGCTGGGTTCCATCATTCGCGCTCTCAACAAATAGACGGGCCGGTGTGCCCTGGGGGCATGGGGCATGGGGCAGGGGTGGGTTCTGCAATGCATGGGGGCAGTGGGGGCGCTTTGCAGCAGCGAAGCGGGGGGCGGGGTTCGTTACGTTCGAAAGCATACAGGCCACCAGCGGCCCAAACCCCCCACCTCCGGTTGTTGCTCTGCGTTAGTTTCGATAGTTCGGCGCTAGCCCAGCTGGGAGGGCGGGAGGGTGCCTTCTGTGTGCCCTTTGCTGCATCGTTTCCACCAGCCACTCGCACCACTTCGCCAGACCGGGGGATGGTGCCCCAAGAGTGGGGGGTGTGGGTTGCGATGCAGCAACAAAAGAGAACCTGGTTCGCGGCACCGCAGGGGTGGGGGCGCAGATTTGTATATTTTCTTGATCTTTTTTTTTTGCAGGAGGAGATTCTCAGTTTTCAGAGGTGGGGCCGTGTGAGCAAACCCTGAAGGCGCGAACCACAGGCGCAGGCAGGGAAGCACATGGGTAACCCCGCCACCGGCAACCCCCCCCCCTAGGCATAGGGTGCGGGCGATTCGGTTATCGCCCAAATCGCAAAAATTATCGCCCTCATTATCGCCCATTCTGTCAAGGCGATAAGTGGGCGATAATTTTTCCGTCGTATTTTTGGGGGCAAAATGGCCCGGCCAGGGACGTCAGATCACTGCTGAGGTGGTGAGTGGGTCTTGCCTCAGTGAAGACCCGGTTCCTGACCTAGATCAGCCCTCTGTTCCAGTGTTCTCAGTGGGTCATGACTCTGTGACCAGGGTCAGAACCGCCCCAGGTCTCAGATCAGCCGTGAAGCTTCCTGTGGGCTATGCAATGAGTCATCTCAAACGTACGGAGTTCTCCTCCCATTCAGACCGACTACACTCGAACCACGCATCTCCTTCAACACTAAGGTGTACCGCTTTGGTCCTACCCGCTATGCTCACGAGTGCTCCTCGTAACGGCGAGTGAACAGGTCCTGAGCGAGGTAAGGATCTGGGCCAATGCCCAGTTCCTCACGTGGGTTTTGACCGAGGAAATGTCCCACCCACATGACGTCAGTGGTCAGAAGCTGATTTCTGATGCAGAATCCTAGGTCTTGGCCCAGTTGTTGACGAGGTCACAGGGCCCTGTGGGACCCAGGCTCAGTAGAGCGGTAACCCACTCACCACAAGCTGAAGACCCCTTCAGAAAGTGTGAAAGAAAACGGGCGATACTGGGCGATAATTTGGCGATAATGGGCGATAAGGCGATTCGATACGCGATAATCGGGGCTCGAACCCGGTTGGGCGAATATAGGGCGATAGGCGAATCGCCCGCACCCTATGCCTAGGGGGGGTCAAATGGGGGTGACAAACACGATTTTTCAAAAAACCGGCGCAGAGGCCCCAAAGCCCCCGTAAACCCTCCAAACCCCCCCAGATCGGTCCGGAAACCCATCGAACCCCACTTTTCCACCATTCCGGGCACCTCAGGTGCCCGAATTGGGGTACCTAAATTTTGTGCCACCGTTTGGTACCGTACAGTGCCACTGTGTGGGAGGTTGGAAAAGAAAATGCCCCAACACACCACATCTGAGGGTTGCAATGCATGTTGCTTGCCAACCACGTCATCCGGTGGATGTCAGGCGCTATGTAGGTGGCATTAGCCAGGTCTTCGATGTGTTCTGGCTTGTATATATACCTCCCTGCCTGCGGCACAGGCACTGCCTTTGTCCCCCACACCAGCCACAGAGAGCGTATTGTACTCGGTCCACGGTTGCTGATTCATTGTGATGCGTTGTATCCTCGAGTGAACGTCACACACTAGTGGCACCACCACCCGCCATCCGAGAGCTGTATTGACTTTGCGCGCTTCCGTTGTATTCACCTCGCCACGCATATTGCACCGTTCAGTACCAGTGCTCTTGGGCCAGGCAAAGTAGACCGCAGCAACTACCAATTCTGGCACAATGGGTACCACGACAGCGCACTTCATGTGTTCCCGGAATGTACAGCTCGTGTTGCAACAGTCGTTGTCAACACATCCCGGTTGTGGAGCACTGCTGCACAGGAATCACACGACCATCTGGACTGTTCCGTACCTACAGGCAGCCTCCCGGTGCATGGTGGCAGGGAGGTATATATACAAGCCAGAACACATCGAAGACCTGGCTAATGCCACCTACATAGCGCCTGACACCCACCGGATGACGTGGTTGGCAAGCAACATGCATTGCAACCCTCAGATGTGGTGTGTTGGGGCATTTTCTTTTCCAACCTCCCACACAGTGGCACTGTACGGTACCAAACGGTGGCACAAAATTTAGGTACCCCAATTCGGGCACCTGAGGTGCCCGGAATGGTGGAAAAGTGGGGTTCGATGGGTTTCCGGACCGATCTGGGGGGGTTTGGAGGGTTTACGGGGGCTTTGGGGCCTCTGCGCCGGTTTTTTTGAAAAATCGTGTTTGTCCACGTAAAAGGGTGGCATTTGACCCCCCCTAACCCCCCCCCCCCCCCTACCCCCCACCACCTCTGTTCTCCGAACATGTGGAGCGGCGTTCTCTTGCGTTCTCCGCTTGAGTCACCCACCCGGCCCACCCCCTCCCCCCCAGTCTCGCATGCAGTCTGTGGGTGGTGCCGTTTCCTATGGGGGGTGAGAGAACGACGCACCAGTCAAAAAGTCTTTTCAGTCCGTCCGTCGCCCCCCCCCCCCCCTCCCCCCTCCGGTCCGCTTCCGTTCCGCTCTCTGTTATTTCCTGTAGTTCCGTGTTCCGTGGCGAGCCAAAAAGAAGGTCTCGGGAGCGGCGACTCCAATCTGCGATTTATTTTGGGGTGAAAAGGGGGGGCATGGTTCGACCTCTCTCGCGCCCTATTTCTCGGCGTTTTTTTCACCACACGTGTCATCACACGCGCCTCCCCCACCCCGCGACAGTATATTCCTGTGGATGGAGTATCTTGAGAGTATATTTTCACTTGGATGGTGGACAGTGGACAGCGTGTTCGGTGGTGTGCTCTGCACTGCTGTGAAAAGTATTCACGTGTGGTGGTGGTGGTGGTGGTGGCGGCGGCAGTGGTAGTGGCGGCCCGTCTTTCCCCTCGCCTTTCCCCCGCTGCCGCGGTGCACTATATGTCGCAGGGATCGTCGGACAAGAATCCGGTGTGTTCCTGACAACAGCAAAGAGCCAGACCGGCACCCAGCCCCCACCCCGACACACCCCCTCCCTCAGCCCTGCATCCCCCCCCACCCCCTCCGATTTTTGCGCCAACTCGCGGGCACACAGCTCTGTGTGTCATGATCTGCAGCACACATGACCCAACAGCAGCAGCAGCAGCAACCAAATCATGCCCTTCCTGGGACTGTTGTGCGCCTTCGGGGCTGTGTCGGGGGTGCAGTTCGCACGCCACAACATCACTACCTCCGATGGGACCGTGCTGCACGCAAACTCCTACGCACCCGATGGCGCGGGGGCTGCTGTGGGGTCGTTGCCACTGGTGGTGATGGTGAACTCATGGGGATTCCCTTCCACGGAGTACCTCTACCCATGCAGTGAGCTGGCGGAGAAGAACTACATCGCAGTGGAGTATGCGGCACGCGGGTGGTGGGGGAGCGGGGGTGAGATCGACACGGCAGGCCCGCTCGACATCAGCGACCATGCCGCCGTCATCTCTTGGGCTCTGCAGCACTGGGGTGACAGCGTGAATGCCTCCGCGATTGCCACAGGTGGCATCAGCTATGGTGCGGGGATCTCGCTGATTGCAGCGTCTGTCGATCCACGGATCGTGACAGTGTTTGCCTTCAGCGGGTGGGCGTCGCTTCTGGATGCCCTGTGGTGGAACCAGGCCCCCTCGCTGTTCTGGTCGCATGCCCTCGTTGACATCGGGAGGGTTGTCGGGCGGGAGCCTGCAGAGCTGCGCCGCATGCTGGACAACGTGATGCACCACACCAACATCAACGAGACAGAGGAGTGGACGGGGGTGCGGTTGCCTCGCACCTACCTCCCGCAGCTGCTGGCGTCGCGCAAGCCGGTGCTGCTGTCGAACCAGTTCGAGGACAACCTGTTCCACTCCAACTTCCAGCTGGAGCTGTGGCAGGCGCTGCAGGGGCCGAAGCGTCTGTTCCTCAACCAGGGCACGCACGGCGAGGCGGAGAGCAGCGGGCGCCTGCCCTTCAAGGAGAACCAGATCTGGGTCACGGCTTTTGCGTGGCTGGACCGCTTCCTCAAAGGCATCGACAACGGCGTCGAGGAGGCACCGCTGGTCCAGGTGTCGCTGTCTGACCACCACGACCCTCTGATCCCCGGCAAGCCAAAAGAGACATTCGCCAACTACTCGTCGTGGCCCCCTGTTCTGGAGTCGGAGAAGTACGCAGTGCAGCAGTACTCGCTGGTCAGCAGCTCTGTGGCGGGCACGCAGTTCGGCAAGCTTGTGGAGGGTGCAGGTGCAGGCTCTGGGAGCAACACTGTGGCGTACACCAACAACACGCGCATGAACTGCGGGCTGCCCTATGTCACCCCCTCACACGAGCCTCGCTTCATGAAGACAGTTGACATCCTGAAATTGGATGCGTCGTTTGAGGTTGCCTTGCTCACAGCACCACTGGAGGACACAATGCGCGTGTGTGGGAACTTCAACGTGACGGGCCTTGTCGGGACCGCCAACACCGACCGGTTCCAGGTGATGGGCTACCTGTGGTCTGTGAAGGAGAAGAACTTCTTTGGGGCACAGAAGGCTGCGCTGCTGTCGCACGCGCCGCAGGACATCTGGATGGATGCCAAGGCGGGCAAGCCGTTCGCAATGCGCGACCTGACGTTCCACGCTGCATGCCGGGACCTGAAGAAGGGCGAATCGCTGATGCTGGGATTCAACCTGCATAACGGCAGGTACGAAGGTGCGAACTCCTCTGCCTCGGTATCGGTGCAGCTGGACTACAGCAAGGCTGTGCTATCTGTCCCGACTGTGGCAACCTCATCTCATTAACGTGCTGTGCTATTCTCGTACTGTGTCTAGCTTGTCTTGTGTCCGTCCATGTCTTCCAGGTCCTCGGGCGATGCCTTGCTCCTTGGTTGATTTCTTTCCCGACCAGATGCAGCGAACCACCGTTTCACTGCCTCAGTTGACATCATTCCGTGTCGTGTGCCACCATGTGTCGGACGTCGTCTTCGTGTGTCCAGCGTGACCCTGGGTACCATCGCCGCAATACAGTTTGTCATGCGCAATATGCAATGCATTGTTGTCTGCCCCCACGCATCCACGCATCCACAGATAGGGTTTGTGTATTGATCGCGCAATGATGAAGGCACTGGCGCTCGCGTGCGCCGTCAGCACAGTCGGCGCTGTTGTGTTCAAGGAGCACCGCATCAAGAGCTGGGATGGGACGTCGCTTGCTGCGAACTCGTACGAGCCGAAGGACATCACGTCCCCTCTGCCGCTTGTGATCATGGGCAACTCTTGGGGAATGCCAGACATCGAGTACCTCTGGCCGTCGCGTGAGCTGGCCGAGAAGAACTACATCGCAGTGGAGTACGAGGCACGTGGGTTCTACACCAGTGGCGGTAAGATCGGGACTGCCAGCCCTGAAGACGTTGCGGACCACTCGAGTGTGGTCACATGGGCGCTTGAGAAGTGGGGTGACAAGATCAACGCATCTGCCATCGCAGCTGGTGGGATCAGCTACGGTGCAGGCATCTCTCTGATGGCCACTGCCAACGACAGCCGCATCACCACGTGCTTCGCCATGAGCGGGTGGGAGTCTCTGGTGGACTCGTTGTGGTGGAACGAGGCCCCTTCCCTGTTCTGGTCGTACGTTCTCACAGATGCAGGATGGCTGACCGGGCGTGAGCCTGAGGAGATGCACGTGATGCTCGACAATGTGCTGAACCACAAGAACATCAACGCGACACTGGCGTGGGCCAACGCACGCTCTCCCATCACGTACCTTGACCAGCTGAACGCACGCAAGGTGCCTGTGTTGATTACCAACCTGTTCGAGGACAACCTGTTCCACTCCAACTTCCAGGTGGACCTGTGGAAGAAGATCGAGGGTCCCAAGCGTCTGATCCTCGGACAGGGCACACACGCAGAGGCTGACGGCCGTGGGCTTTTCCCTCTGGTCGGGAGCTACATCTGGACAAGCACAAAGAACTGGCTCGACCGGTTCCTGAAGGGCGAGCAGAACGGTGCTGACCAGGCACCGCTTGTGGAGGTGTCGCTGTCTGACCACCACGACCCCCTGATCCCCGGCAAGCCTGTGTACACTCGCTCGAAGTACTCGTCGTGGCCCCCGGTTCTGGCGTCGGAGAAGTACGCTGTTGCCCAGTACTCGCTGCAGAGCTTCACGGCCACTGGCGACAAGCACGGGAAGCTGACCCCGAAGGCACAGACTGTTGCTGCGTCGTACGATGTGCTGAAGTACACCAACAGCACGAAGATGGCCACCGGCATCCCGTTCGTGGGCCCTGCCCTCCGTCCTCTGGAGATCAAGACGATCGACCTCGAGAAGCTGGACTCTGAGTACGAGCTGGCCTTCCTGACCGAGCCCGTGTCGGAGACGACACGTGTGTGTGGGAACTTCAACGTGACTGGGCTGAAGGCAACGTCGCTGATGCCGAACTTCCAGGTGATGGGCTACCTGTGGTCCGTGAAGGCGAAGAACTTCTGGGGTGTGCACAAGGCCGCACTGCTGACGCACGGCCCCCTCAACGTCTACGACTCTGCTGCGGGCACCCCCCAGGCCCTGCGCCCTCTCACGCTGCACGCCGCGTGCCGCGACCTGAAGAAGGGCGAATCGCTGATGCTGGGCATCAACCTCCACAACTCCCTCTACAAGGGCGCCAACGACTCCCCGCAGCTGTCCGTCCGCCTCGACTACACTGCGGACACCGTCCTCAACGTCGAGACTGTCGCTGTGGAGTAATGTGTTATCTCCAGACCCTGCGCCTGTCGCTGCGCAGCGAACATTTCATTTTTTGAATCTGGATGTGCCAGGACGAAGTTCCTGCCACGCTCAGATTTACCCCCTCCGTGTGCTCTTGTGTCATGCCACTTGTGAGTGTCCTGTTGTTTGTGCTACCGTGCCTCTGTCGCTGTTCCGACGTACCCCCACTCCCTTCGCTTCTCTCCACCCTCCACCCTATTTTACTCAACGTCCGCCACAATGGCCTCCCGATGCCGTGCCGTGTCCCTCTCGTGTTCCTTGTGCCTTCAGACCCCCCCCCCCCTCGCAGTTTCACCTCAATATCACCCCTGCTGTGCCCACTACTGCATGCGAGACCCCTCCCCTCCCAACCACCCCCTGTGGGCAACCCGACGACTGCCCTCTCTGCATGGCTCCGCGGCGCCCTCTGTTGATACTTCTGAGGGTTGTGGCCATGGGTTTACCCTCCACACCTTTCTGCTGAGGCATAGACCTGTTGCTGTGCACCTGACTGTCCCTGCCGTCTCTACATGTCAGGGGGGTGGTGTCATAGACTACCAACAGCTTCCTTCCCCGCTGGGGTCGTCAGTGTCGGTGTGTGTGGCCCGTTCTGGCAGCATCTGCGCAAGAAGAAGTTCTGCTGTCCACATCATTGTGGCTCTCTGAAGAGCCGTGCACGTTGTGCACGACAATTTGATAGCAGCTGTATGTGATGCGCAAGGTCAAGGAGGAGGCCCTGTGTACCGTGCTGGGTGCACGGGATGGGGGGGGAGGGGGTGGTAGCCTGGTGCCAGGGTGATGTTCCTTCTGGCCTTGTTCGATAACTACCAGCCAGGGTGGCTCCGCCGCCTTGTCGCATCGATTCAACTCTCGGATTGAGACGCAGTTAGCCCTCCGCCCACACCCACTGCAGTCTTTGTTGTGCCTTGGATGGCTTACCTGTGGTGTGTACGTTTCGGTCACCTTCCCAGGTCAGATAGGGGCGAATACGATGATGAAGGCACTGGTGCTCGCGTGCGCCGTCAGCACCGTCGGCGCTGTTGTGTTCAAGGCGCACCGCATCAAGAGCTGGGATGGGACGGAGCTCTCCGCAAACTCGTACGAGCCGACGGACATCACGTCCCCTCTGCCGCTTGTGATCATGGGCAACTCTTGGGGAATGCCTGGTATCGAGTACATTTTGCCGTCGCGTGAGCTGGCCGAGAAGAACTACATCGCATTGGAGTACGAGGCACGTGGGTTCTACACCAGTGGCGGTAAGATCGGGACTGCCGGTCCTGAGGACGTTGCGGACCACGCGAGTGTGGTCACATGGGCGCTTGAGAAGTGGGGTGACAAGATCAACGCATCTGCCATCGCAGCTGGTGGGATCAGCTACGGTGCAGGCACCGCCCTTCTGGTGACTGCCAACGACAGCCGCATCACCACGTGCTTCGCCATGAGCGGGTGGGCGTCCCTCAAAGATGCCCTGTGGTGGAACTGGGCCCCTTCCCTGTTCTGGTCAAACTTTCTCACAGAAGCTGGAGCTGCGACTGGGCGCGAGCCTGAGGAGCTCCACACGATGGTCGACAATGTGCTGAACCACAAGAACGTGAACGAGACGGTTGCATGGGCCAATGTGCGCTCTCCCATCACGTACCTTGACCAGCTGAACGCACGCAAGGTGCCTGTGTTCATCTCCAACCAGTTCGAGGACAACATGCTGCACTCCAACTTTCAGGTGGACCTGTGGAAGAAGATCGAGGGTCCCAAGCGTCTGATCCTCGCACAGGGCACACACGCAGAGGCTGATGGGACTGGCCTCGTGCCTGTGGGCGGGAGCTACATCTGGACCAGCACGTTCGACTGGCTTGACCGATTCCTGAAGGGCGAGCAGAACGGTGCTGACCAGGCACCGCTTGTGGAGGTGTCGCTGTCTGACCACCACGACCCCCTGATCCCCGGCAACCCTGTGTACACTCGCTCGAAGTACTCGTCGTGGCCCCCAGTTCTGGCGTCGGAGAAGTACGCTGTTGCCCAGTACTCGCTGCAGAGCTTCACGGCCACTGGCGACAAGCACGGGAAGCTGACCCCGAAGGCACAGACTGTTGCTGCGTCGTACGATGTGCTGAAGTACACCAACAGCACGAAGATGTCCACTGGTATTCCTGTTGTGGGGCCTGCCATCCGTCCTCTTCACATCAAGACGATCGACCTCGAGAAGCTGGACTCTGAGTACGAGCTGGCTTTCCTGACCGAGCCCGTGTCGGAGAAGACGCGTGTGTGTGGGAACTTCAACGTGACTGGGCTGAAGGCAACGTCGCTGATGCCGAACTTCCAGGTGATGGGCTACCTGTGGTCCGTGAAGGCGAAGAACTTCTGGGGTGTGCACAAGGCCGCACTGCTGACACACGGGCCCCTCAACGTCTACGACTCGATCGCCAGCCAGCCGCAGACATTGCAGCCCCTGACGTTCCACGCTGCGTGCCGCGACCTGAAGAAGGGCGACTCGCTGATGCTGGGCATCAACCTCCACGACTCCCTCTACCAGGGCGCCAACGACTCCCCGCAGCTGTCTGTGCGTCTCGACTACTCTGCGGACACCGTTCTGAATGTTGAGACTGTCGCCGTGCAGTAAGCAGCTTGTTTTGTTCCATGGCACTTGTGTCTATTTGTATTATACTCATCTCGTTATCAGATTCTCTGCTGCGCCCCTTCGCATGTAGCCTGGAGGAGGTGCCCCTGCGACAGCACAGCTTCTGCACTCGTGGTGCCCTCTGCACCTGCAGGAACTGTGCTTGTGTGCTCCGTGTGTTATCGTGTGCTGTGCCCGCAGGTCCGAACGTGTTCCCCAATCCATTAGTTCCCACAACAGCTGAGTCTGCGTGACATCAGTGGACAGGAAGGCCGTCCGCACGTTCACTGTATATCTGTCCCTATTGCTGCAGAACGGCCCCACCTCAACACCCAGCAGACACACACAGTCGTATCATGATGAAGGCACTGGCGCTCGCGTGCGCCGTCAGCACTGTCGGCGCTGTTGTGTTCAAGGAGCACCGCATCAAGAGCTGGGATGGGACGGAGCTCTCCGCAAACTCGTACGAACCGAAGGATATCACGTCCCCTCTGCCGCTTGTGATCATGGGCAACTCTTGGGGAATGCCTGGTATCGAGTACCTCTGGCCGTCGCGTGAGCTGGCCGAGAAGAACTACATCGCAGTGGAGTACGAGGCACGTGGGTTCTACACCAGTGGCGGTAAGATCGGGACTGCCAGCCCTGACGACGTTGCGGACCACGCGAGTGTGGTCACATGGGCGCTTGAGAAGTGGGGTGACAAGATCAACGCATCTGCCATCGCAGCTGGTGGGATCAGCTACGGTGCAGGTATCTCCCTTCTGGCAACTGCCAACGACAGCCGCATCACCACGTGCTTCGCCATGAGCGGGTGGGAGTCTCTGGTGGACGCCCTGTGGTGGAACTGGGCCCCTTCCCTGTTCTGGTCCTGGATCCTCAAGGAGTCTGGCTTCTTCACCGGGCGTGAGCCTGAGGAGCTCCACACGATGCTCGACAATGTGCTGAACCACAAGAACGTGAACGAGACGGTTGCATGGGCCAATCTGCGCTCTCCCGTCACGTACGTTGATCAGCTGAACGCACGCAAGGTGCCTGTGTTCATCGGGAACCAGTTCGAGGACAACCTGTTCCACTCCAACTTCCAGGTGGACCTGTGGAAGAAGATCGAGGGTCCCAAGCGTCTGATCCTCGCACAGGGCACACACGCAGAGGCTGACGGCCGTGGGCTTTTCCCTCTGGCAGGGAGCTACATCTGGACCAGCGCGAAGAGCTGGCTCGACCGGTTCCTGAAGGGCGAGCAGAACGGTGCTGACCAGGCACCGCTTGTGGAGGTGTCGCTGTCTGACCACCACGACCCCCTGATCCCCGGCAAGCCTGTGTACACTCGCTCGAAGTACTCGTCGTGGCCCCCAGTTCTGGCGTCGGAGAAGTACGCTGTTGCCCAGTACTCGCTGCAGAGCTTCACGGCCACTGGCGACAAGCACGGGAAGCTGACCCCGAAGGCACAGACTGTTGCTGCGTCGTACGATGTGCTGAAGTACACCAACAGCACGAAGATGGCCACCGGTATCCCGTTCGTGGGGCCTGCCACCCGTCCTCTGGAGATCAAGACGATCGACCTCGAGAAGCTGGACTCTGAGTACGAGCTGGCTTTCCTGACCGAGCCCGTGTCGGAGAAGACGCGTGTGTGCGGCACCTTCAACGTGACTGGGCTGAAGGCAACGGCACTGATGCCGAACTTCCAGGTGATGGGCTACCTGTGGTCCGTGAAGGCGAAGAACTTCTGGGGTGTGCACAAGGCCGCACTGCTGACGCACGGCCCCCTCAACGTCTACGACTCTGCTGCGGGCACCCCCCAGGCCCTGCGCCCTCTCACGCTGCACGCCGCGTGCCGCGACCTGAAGAAGGGCGAATCGCTGATGCTGGGCATCAACCTCCACAACTCCCTCTACAAGGGCGCCAACGACTCCCCGCAGCTGTCCGTCCGCCTCGACTACACTGCGGACACCGTCCTCAACGTCGAGACTGTCGCTGTGCAGTAAACTCCGGGTCTTTGACCACAACCGTCGACCCGCCTCATTCGTGAGTCTGCTGACGGTCCCCACCCCCGCGTGTTGTTTTACTCGTGTGTGACGCCCCTCCCGCCGCAGCGTGCCTTGCATTTGCACCGGCTCTCCCCTCCCCGGTGCTGTCAGCCAGGCCAATATTTTCCCTCAGGGTTCGTCTGTGAACACAGCGCCCTCCAGTCCTGTCTGGGCCCTGCCCTCCCCACCCCCTCCCCCCCGCCCCCATACCCCCATCCTCACTCGTTTCCCACGTTTCACGAAATTTGTGCTGAGATTCGGCGTGCCCCCACCCCCCATCACCCCACCCCCGGCGTGTCTTTTCTGCGCCTGAGGGCTGCGTTCCCAACAATACAATTTGCAGGCAGCCCCTGTTGGGTTATATGTCAATGTTTTGCTGGCATCTGCGCGACCCCGCAGTTGGGGGGGGGGGGTTGGGGGAGAGGGACGTATAGCTTCTTCATCCCGTCACCCGCTCGCCCCTCACACCAGGGTTCTCTTTTCAAGGCCTTGCCATGTGAAAGGAGTTGGCATCACGACAGAAGAGCGCTGCCCCACTGGACTCCACGCGCACATTCTTTGTCATCGCCACTGATTGTAATGAAGAACTCCCTGTAGTCTGGTTGTCTCCGGCGCCAGGCTGAACAACAGGTTGTCGATTACGAACCCCTCCTCCCATCCCCTCCCCCCCACACATTTTCCCCGGTTTTTTTTGACGCGGTGTGGAAGCGTCCAATGCAACTCTCACAGTACAGAGGTCAGAGAGGATCCCGTCGTATTTGACGCGTGTTTCCCTGCAGTGAGTGCCTTTGATTGGGACAATCCCCTGCATGGAAATTGCGGAAACCCAGAAACGAGTTGACGGGGGTGCAAACACGTTAATTTTTTTTGTCAAAAAAAAATGAATTGGAAAGCCAAAAAAAAACTGGTGTCCCCTGAAAACAGCGTTGGAAACAAAGCGCTGTTACACTTCTGATGAACCTCTGGCAGCATGGGGTGCTCAGGACGACACCAGTTTTAAACACAAACAAAACGTCTCCCCATAGGGGCCCGCCCTCATGCTCTGTGTCTTTTTGGGGTGCAAGAATGCCACAGAGCCTGCCCCCTTTTTGTTTAGCACCTTCGAGGGGCCCCACCAGGGGCCAGAACGCGCTGGCTCCTGGGGCAGGAGAAGAAGGCTGAACAAGGTGGCAGAGGAGGAGGAGGGCTGGCGCCTGCCCCTCGCCCGGGGCACATTTCCCCCCTCCCCCCCCCTCCCCCCGTTCCCTTCCAAGCAGTTCGGATGCTCGGTGGGGTTGCGGGGGTGGGGGTGGGGTGGGGGGGGAAGGGTTGTCCACAGGTGCACTTTAGCGGGGTTCATGGGTAAACCGTTTATCTCTCTCTCTCTCTCTCTCTCTCTCCCTCGCGCCCGAAATATCAGGCGGGGCGGGCTGTGGCGTGTGTGTGTTTGGAACATTAGCAAATCTGCGTGCCCAGGGATCTGGGCCTGTCCCACGCGCACCCCGCCAGATTACTGCCCCCTCCGCAACCTGATTTATTTTCCCTTTCTTGGCGGAATGTGCCCAGGTTGTTAATTATCCTTAATACGGTGTGGCCCTTCAGGGTTGCAGCTCTCGGGAGAGTTCGCTTGTTTTGGTTTGGTGGTTGGAGATTTGTTATCGTTGAGGCGTGGGCCCACCTGGGGCGGCGGGGGAGGGGGGAAGGGTGAAGGGGTGGGGGGGGGGGGCACTGAAAAACGTAACAACAATGGTTATGAAATGCAGGTCGATGTGGCGAAGGGGCAGGAGACCTCTTCTGGTTCCCACACCACATGCGAAATTGCAAAAGGAGGGGGGGGGGTTGAGTGGGTGTCTTTGTACATTACAGCCAGCCTGGCAGGGAAATAGCCTCACGTGGCCTTGATCCCGCTTGCAGGAGACGGGGCGTCAGTGTGTATGTCACCGATTGGGTGTCTTGATGCACGATAATCAGAAAAAGTAACGCTGTCGGCCTGATGTCGGGCGGCTCGCCGATCCCACTGAAAAATGTCGAACAATGATCTCTGTTCCACTGACTGGGACAGATCACGTCTGTACGGTGTCACAGCTGCTTGTCGGCACCCAGGAACATCCCACGGACCCCTGTTCACCGTGCAAGATAAGGCTGCACATGGGTACGAGGAGGCCGCACCCATGTCCCCGTTGGGCCCGGGGAAGGTATCGCCGCAACCTCACGCGTGGCATGTGTCTGCACTGCTCCAATTCAAACAAACGTGTGTGACTCGCTAGTTTCCTTTTTGTCCGTGGAGAGCTGACTGACGATCACCAGCAGGAAAACAATAAGAGGTTGCCCAGCACCCTGTCCCCCCCGTCCCCTCCCCGCCCCGAGCCAGGCAGACGTGTTTGCATGACTGGCGTGCCGTTGTTGCTGTGGCAGTGTGCATCGAACTTGCAGGTGAGCAGAGTCAATCTTGTGACAGAAATATGATGAAGGCACTGGCGCTCGCGTGCGCCGTCAGCACAGTCGGCGCTGTTGTGTTCAAGGAGCACCGCATCAAGAGCTGGGATGGGACGGAGCTCTCCGCAAACTCGTACGAGCCGACGGACATCACGTCCCCTCTGCCGCTTGTGATCATGGGCAACTCATGGGCCGTGCCTGGTATCGAGTACCTCTGGCCGTCGCGTGAGCTGTCGAAAAGGAACTACATCGCATTGGAGTACGAGGCACGTGGGTTCTACACCAGTGGCGGTAAGATCGGGACTGCCAGCCCTGACGACGTTGCGGACCACGCGAGTGTGGTCACATGGGCGCTTGAGAAGTGGGGTGACAAGATCAACGCATCTGCCATCGCAGCTGGTGGGATCAGCTACGGTGCAGGCATCTCTCTGATGGCCACTGCCAACGACAGCCGCATCACCACGTGCTTCGCCATGAGCGGGTGGGCGTCCCTCAAAGATGCCCTGTGGTGGAACTGGGCCCCTTCCCTGTTCTGGTCAAACTTTCTCACGATTTCGGGCGAGATCACCGGGCGTGAGCCTGAGGAGCTCCACACGATGCTCGACAATGTGCTGAACCACAAGAACGTGAACGAGACGGTTGCGTGGGCGAATGTGCGCTCTCCCATCACGTACCTTGACCAGCTGAACGCACGCAAGGTGCCTGTGCTCATCTCCAACCAGTTCGAGGACAACCTGTTCCACTCCAACTTCCAGGTGGACCTGTGGAAGAAGATCGAGGGTCCCAAGCGTCTGGTGCTCGCACAGGGCACACACGCAGAGGCTGACGGCATTGGCCTCGTGCCTGTGGGCGGGAGCTACATCTGGACCAGCACGTTCGACTGGCTTGACCGATTCCTGAAGGGCGAGCAGAACGGTGCTGACCAGGCACCGCTTGTGGAGGTGTCGCTGTCTGACCACCACAACCCCCTGATCCCCGGCAAGCCTGTGTACACTCGCTCGAAGTACTCGTCATGGCCCCCTGTTCTGGCGTCGGAGAAGTACGCTGTTGCCCAGTACTCGCTGCAGAGCCACACAGCTGCTGGCGACAAGCACGGGAAGCTGGTCCCGAAGGCACAGACTGTTGCTGCGTCGTACGACGTGCTGAAGTACACCAACAGCACGAAGATGGCCACCGGTATCCCGTTCGTGGGGCCTGCCATCCGTCCGATCCACATCACGACGGTCGACCTCGAGAAGCTGGACTCTGAGTACGACCTGGCCTTCCTGACCGAGCCCGTGTCGGAGACGACACGTGTGTGTGGGAACTTCAACGTGACTGGTCTGAAGGCAACGGCACTGATGCCGAACTTCCAGGTGATGGGCTACCTGTGGTCCGTGAAGGCGAAGAACTTCTGGGGTGTGCACAAGGCCGCACTGCTGACACACGGGCCCCTCAACGTCTACGACTCGATCGCCAGCCAGCCGCAGACGTTGCAGCCCCTGACGTTCCACGCTGCGTGCCGCGACCTGAAGAAGGGCGAATCGCTGATGCTGGGCATCAACCTCCACGAATCCCTCTACAAGGGCGCCAACGACTCGCCTCTTCTCACCGTGCGCCTCGACTACACTGCGGACACCGTCCTTAACGTCGAGACTGTCGCTGTGCAGTAGTGCATGCCTTGTGCACCTTCAACCTCACGACACCACTGGAATGCGCCTTGAAACCACTCGCCTCTATTGTGCGAGCCTGCAGATAGCCTTCTGAAGGCTTGGGGGTCTTTGCTGTCGGCAGGCTCACTTCTTCTGAACAGGAGGAAAAAAAGTAGTTGGCAACGTGCTCGTGCGAAGACCCCCCCTGTCACTTTTTTTTGGAAGAACAGCTAGCTTTTCGCACTAAAAAGACTCGTGGCAGCGTTCGGTATCTGCACACATGCACTAGCAGGCACCGTTCGTACAAACAAATTTTGTGTCCCATGTTGAGGGTGCGCAACGCTGGCTGAACGACATTCAGTACTGCCTAGAGCGCCATGACTGCAGCCTCGAGCCGGAGTACGTAAGAACGTGCGAGAACATCGCTGACCAGTACACAAGGCTCTAAGGGCGTGAATGAAAAAGGGGGGGGGGGCGCGGAAGTTGTGAAATAAAGACCGTTCGTACAAACAAAGAACGCAACTCCAAATCTTTTTAGTTACCTTTTTCACAAAACTACAGCGCACTGTCTTCTTGTTTCTGTGTTACGATTCCGGTGAAACTTCAGTATCTTGCTAGTTGTGACTGTGCCCCATCGTGCCTAGCCTAGGATGTTTCGATTGACGGGAAACCCCGTTGACAGCGACTGCCCTTGCGCCAGCCTCAGATCCCTGGCTGAGGGCAGTCCGGGTCCATGCACACGGTATGGCACTCTGAAGCCTCTGTTGTGTGGGGCATGGCTCGACTCCGTTTCTTTGTGCTTATTCTCCCTCGATGTGATAGTGACCTTGTGCAATCAATTTGTGCCTCATTTTTTTTAGCCCTTTTCGGAGTCAGTTGAGCCGCCACCCACACACCGGAATCCACCCCACGCCTCTTGATTTTCAGCCCCCTCCCCCTGGCACCCAATGTACTTCAACCAGGTCTTTTGGGTGCGTTTCCGGCGCGTGCTTAGTCGTGTGTCACACCAGTTTTGTGTGAGTCACGCACGAGAAGAGACCTCGCAGTGCCTTGCGGCACTATTGAGAGACGGCCTCACCAGCCCCTCCCACCCCACACCCCGGGGAACTGTTGACCGCATCCCCATCCCCTTGCCTGCAGGCACGTGGTGTGATCTGCAGTGGCCAAAACCAAACGTGGATCTGTGTTTCCCCTCAATAGCCAATCAATAAAACCAGCCTGCTGGGAATCCCCAAGCCGGTCGCGGTGTGGGTGCTGCCTGGGTCGTGGCATGATCAAGTGCAATGCGAGAGTTGTCTCAGTCAACATGCAGAACAGTGAGAAGCTTGCCACCGCCTGCAGTCTAATGGGTCCACAAGGTCTTGAATTCCTGATAACACCCAACAACTGCTTGCTGGTCGGCCATGGCCATTGTTGATGGCGAACTGCATCTCCTCCGTGAGTGCAACGCTTTCTGGCAGCAACATTATGTACATGCCAACGCCTGTCCATATCCTGGACGGTGCCAAGACATGCACAGGGTCCTTGTCTGGGAGGGGGGTGGAAGTGGAAAAAAATCGGCTGCCGTGTATCTTTTTTGGGGGGGGTTTTTTTTTTTTTGCGCAGACCAGTCTGGCCACGTTGCACGCCACAGCACAACACTATGTGAGAGGGCTGTGCCGCAAGGTGGATCAAAAAACGATGCCCGCCCGGAGATACAGTGGCGAACCCCCTTTTTATTCCCGGTCTCACCCCCCGCCCCCTTCACCCCCCGCTCCCAGTGCATCTTTCCCTGCCCTGCGGAGGTGTCAGCAGACCTTGTGCCAAGTCAAAATTTGCCAGCAAGAAAAGTCTGAGTTCGAAGCCGAGCGTGTGATCCCGCCTACTGTCACTTGTTGAAGCACGTTGAACTTGACAAGCTGCTCAGGGAGCTGTGGCCATGTCCGATTTCCTATCCGAATGCTCTCTCCGGTGACTGTAAGGAACATGGTCAGAAGTTATTCAAGCCACCTGAGTTTGGCATGGCTTTGTCAGTGTTCTGGCGTGGTTAAGGCTGAGCTCAGGGATTGGCAACCCAGGTCGGTTGGCAACACGAAACTGATCCGACAGGCCTGCTTCACTACTGCACTGCATGCCATGCGCCAATGCACCGCCCGTTCATCGTGCGACACTATCTCCCCATCCCCCGGCCCTATTTCCGCCGGGCGAGGGAGGGAAAAAAACCTGCCTTTTATGTCTGCGATCAAGGCCTACGGTGTTTGTATTCATCTGACACCCTTCTCCCCCCCCCTCCCCACAACACCCCCGAGCGTACTCTCCCGCCCCCCCCCCCCCCTCTCTCCCCCCCGAACCCAAACAGAATGAAGTGTTGGAGCAGCAGCGGTGCAGCGCCGTGTGGTGGACACCGGACAGTGGGGCATTTTGCGATTTTGTCTTTTTTATATAATACCGTATACGTAAATATTTTGGAACGTAAATATTATGGAACGTACATATTATGGAACGCTGGTGGGTTGGCGTTCCAGATTTTTTTCGTTCCATAATATTTACAGGGCTTTCTGCGACTCGGGGACTTGGACCAGGTGATCGGACGGCGTACAGAGTCCCTGACGAGACCTACTCGTGCACTTTTCGCGCGATTCCTGACGCAAGCCGTCCTCACCACCGAGTGGCCCAACTGGCCCTGTAAATATTTTGGAACGTAAATATTATGGAACGGACCGGCCAAAAATGGGCCCGTTCCATAATATTTACGTTCCATAATATTTACGTATACGGTATACTCATCTGGGAAAATTTGTGCTGCCCTCGGTGATCATCTCATTCGGTATGGTGTGTTCTGTGCGCCTGAAATGTAACTGGGGTCAGCTGTTTTCCGATAATGATGGCAAGCGATAATTCCTCACGGCTGTGTGGGCTGAGCGGTGTCCGCTGGTGTCCCAGACAGTCGGAGTGACTGCCCCGTAAGTGCGCCCTTTCGCCCGAAACTGCCCAATCTTAAATCAAATCAAAACACGCGGGTTGTATAGGGTCAGAACCTGCGGTGATCAACACAACTTTTGTGGGGATCACAATAATCGCATCAAAGGGGGCTGGGAGGCTCGATCCAACATGCTTCAGGTGGCAGCCTTCAGCACTCTGCTGGAGTTCGACCCGGTCCCCGTCGGAGAAACCTGGTGTCATCCGTTCTGGGTTTTGCACACAATGCACTGGCAGAGCGCTGTTGGGATGAATGAAATAAGGAACGCACACCAATATCCTTCTTGACGTTCTCCCCCCCCGCCCCTGTTTGCTTCAAACTCTTTGTGGCGGTGGCATCAAATCCCCCGACCCCCAAACCGCACCCTCCCCTCGCTGGGCAGAAGACACAGCAGGCCCTATCCCAACAATTGATGGGGTTTTGAAGCAGAGGTGTGTGTGCCGCTCGACTCCCCACCCCCACCCCCTTTCTTATATACTCAGAGCAAAAAGAAGGATAAAAAGAAGGCCAAAGCGAAGGAAAGGAAATGCGCCTTGATTCTTCAAGGCAACCCCTCTCCCCCCCACCGCGCGAGCCCGCCCTTTTATTTGCAACTGCCTGATGTCATCCTGATGTGACACCCCGCAGCACCTGGGGCCTCTCTCACCCCGCACCCCCACCCCCTGCTCGTCCGCCTTTTGACGGCGCGATCTACAGAAAATACCCAGCGCCAACCCCTTCGACCCGAGACTGAGGTCGAGGGACTTTCGGCGTTTTCTTCTGCAGGCCGTGAGGGGCGGGGGGGCAAAGGGTGTGAGTTGGAGGGTGCGCCCTGGCTTGCGACAGACTGTTGTGTGGTTGCGCTCATATCAAATACAGCCCAGAGAAGTGTGCCACCCCCGCCAGCTCTCTCTTCTGCTGACAACTCTCATGGCTCAGTGCAATGCTCTGATTATTTTGTGATTGCGCTGACGCCTGACGCCTCACACCCACAGAATCCGCCCCAGTGTTGGTCTGGGGTGCTGGGGGTTTGGAGAGAGAGAGAACATTCGTTGTTTGCCTGGAGAGCTGAATGCCACTTTTTTTTCGGATCAAAACATATCTCAGCGTGCGGAAATTCCAAGAAGCACACCGTTGAACGGTGAACGGTTCGCTGAGGTCAAGGATTCACACACCTATTCATTCGAAGCACGATACCCGCAGCCCGAAGGCGTGAAGAGTGACAATATGGCAGGGCTAGCTTGCTTGTGATTGTCGCCATCAAGAAGGAAGTGGGCGTGGGGGGTGTCGGGTTTCAGAAGATGCTCATCGAAATGAAGCAGGAATGCTGCAACAACAGGGTGGTGGTCATGCCCGTGGCCCCCGATCCCCACCCCATCCCGCCAGTCCCATCGTGCGCAAGTTGAGGAGTCGTTCTTGCAGTATTTGGTTGCCCCTCCTTTCCCGGTGTGGTGGTGCACCGCACCCCCCTCACTTCCCGACAGGCAATACCAACAATGCGGTGTGCCGTGCTCCTGTGTGCGCTGGGCGCTGCCAGCGCTCTGGATGTGGAGATCCGCTACCACAGGGTGAAGAGCTTCGACGGGACGGAGCTGACGGCGAACTCGTGGGAGCCGAAGGAGATCACGTCCCCTCTCCCGCTTGTGATCACGAGCAACTCATGGGGTGTGCCTGGGTTTGAGTATGTGTGGCCTGGTTACGAGATGGCTGAGATGAACTACATCGCAATGCAGTACACATGCCGTGGGTGGTACACCAGCGGTGGGGAGATCGGGACCGCAGGTCCTGAGGACGTGCGTGACCACGAGGAGATTGTGTCCTGGGCACTGAAGCACTGGGGTGACAAGGTCAACGCATCTGCCATTGCTGTGGGTGGGATCAGCTACGGTGGTGGCATGTCCCTGCTTGCTGCGTCGAACGACAGCCGCATCACCGCAGTGTTCTCGATGAGCACGTGGGGCTCCCTGGTGGACTCCCTCTGGTGGAACCAGGCACCGTCCACGACGTGGCTCAACGAGCTCCTCAGCGACGCCGAGTCGGGCGGCAAGCCGCCGCAGTCTCTGTACGATATGGCCTACAACCTGCGCAACTACAAGAACATCGACGACACGATTGCGTGGGGTGCCGTGCGCTCGCCGATTAACTACATCGACCAGCTGAACGCACGCAAGGTGCCTGTGCTCATCTCCAACCAGTTCGAGGACTACCTGTTCCACTCGCACCAGGTCCTGTCCTACTGGCAGCAGCTGCAGGGACCCAAGCACCTGTTCCTCAACCAGGGCACGCACGGTGAGGCCGACGGCGAGGGTGCTGTGCCGCTCTTGGAGAACCGCATCTGGCAGCGCACCTTCGCGTGGCTGGACCTGTACCTGAAGGGGGTGCAGAACAACGTGGACGCCCTCCCGCTTGTGGAGCTGTCGCTGTCTGACCACCACGACCCTCTGATCCCCGGCAACCCTGTGTTCACACACGTCAACTACTCGTCGTGGCCCCCTGTTCTGGCGTCGGAGAAGTACGCAGTGCAGGAGTACTCGCTGGTCAGCAGCTCTGTGGCGGGCACGCAGTTTGGCAAGCTTGTGGAGTCTGCTGGGACCTCTGCAGGGTCGGACATGCTGGACTACACCAACAGCACGGGGATGACCATCGGGCAGGGCGGGGAGCAGCCCCTGATCCCGCACACCATCAACATCCTGAAGCTGAACTCCTCTTACGATGTTGCGTTCCTGACGGAGCCTATGAAGCACAAGACACGTGTGTGCGGTACCTTCAACGTGACGGGCCTTGTCGGGACCGCCAACACCGACCGGTTCCAGGTGATGGGCTACCTGTGGTCTGTGAAGGAGAAGAACTTCTGGGGGTCGCAGAAGGCTGCGCTGCTGTCGCACGCACCGCAGGACATCTGGACGGGCGCCAAGGCGGGAACGCCGTTCCCGCTGCGCGACCTGACGTTCCACGCTGCATGCCGGGACCTGAAGAAGGGCACCTCGCTGATGCTGGGCTTCAACCTGAACGCCCTGCAGTACGAAGGCGCCAACATGGAGAACCTCCGCCTGCAGCTCGACTACAGCAAGGCTGTCCTGCACGTCGCCACCACCGCTGTGGTCTGAACCCACCTTGCAGCCGGGGGCCTTCTGTGTGGGACCTCTCTTTAGCCGTGCCTTCAGTGTTACTGTCTGATCATTTCGTCCCACAAGCCTCTTCCCACCCCTCTCCTTCATGCAATACAGCACCCGGTCAACCCCCGCTCCTGCCCCGATTGTGTCTTCGTGTGCTTGAATGTTTATCCGTGACCGCCATCCGTATCAGGCAATGCTGGGTGATGGAAGGGCCGCGTCAACCATGCTTGACCTCATGCATGGGTGCCCTACCAAGTCTGTGCACTGTGTTGCCTCTAGCGCTTTCCCTCTGTCCAAACCAGAGCCCGTGTTTCCGGTGCTGTCCTGTGAGACACCCCGGTTGTTGGTTTCCTGTATGGCAGGGGAAGTAAGGCTCGCGAGGAGGCACCTGCCCAGCACATCGCCTCCCTCACCCACACCCCCCCCCCACACTTGCCTGTGTTGCGCTCCTTCCGTGTGACCTCCCACGTAGCGGCATGGGTATTGTATGATATTTCCCTCCGCCCCGCCCCCCTCTTTGTTCGCCAACTAGTTGAAGAAACTTCGGCGTGTCGGAGGGTGGGCCACGGGGAGGCTAGATCTGAGAGAGAAAATTTGTCGCGGGGTGAGGAGATTGTGTATTTGGCCCTTCGTTGATTATGTTATTTTTGCGAGGCAAAACACTAAAAAAGAACGCAAAAAAATACTTTTGTCGAATTAGCTGCCAAGATCAAGACCTCCCTGTGTGTATTTTTACCGGATTTGGCGCACAAACAACAGCCTTATCTTTTTTGAAGCAAGCACGCGAGACATCAGCGCAAAGCCGGAGTACTCTGTGCAGTGCCAGCAGAATTGATTCTGATGTTCGGTGTGCCCTCCACGAAACATGTCTGGTGACCGCGTGTCCGAATGTGGGCGGGGGTGGGTGGGTGCTCGTGAAACATCGGGCACACGCAAAGCGGCAGCCCGGTGACTGATGGGCAACCTCACGCCTTGCGCATCCACTCCCGCTCCCAGGCAAAAGGGGGGGAGTGAACCACCCGGTTGCAACCTCTGGCCTTTCCACTGCTGCAGGTTGTCTCATGTGGGCTGTGCCAAATCATATCAGAGACATGAACAATGACGCAGACGTGAGGTGTGTGTATTGGCGTGCAACGTGTTAAGGTGAGCTTGTTGAGGTGGCGTTTCGAGTTGCCAACGCAGGCGGCCCTCTGTCCCCCTCCCCCCGCTGTTTGCATCGCATTTATGGCGAGCCGCAACGCAACCACGTCGCACCGCATCCCCCTCACTCCCCTACAGGCAATACCAACAATGCGGTGTGCCGTGCTCCTGTGTGCGCTGGGCGCTGCCAGCGCTGTCGATGTGGAGATCCGCTACCACAGGGTGAAGAGCTTCGACGGGACGGAGCTGACGGCGAACTCGTGGGAGCCGAAGGAGATCACGTCCCCTCTGCCGCTTGTGATCACGAGCAACTCATGGGGTGTGCCTGGATTCGAGTACGCGTGGCCTGGTCTCGAGATGGCTCAGATGAACTACATCGCATTGCAGTACACATGCCGTGGGTGGTTCACCAGCGGTGGGAAGATCGGGACGGCAGGTCCTGAGGACGTGCGTGACCACGAGGAGATTGTGTCCTGGGCACTGAAGCACTGGGGTGACAAGGTCAACGCATCTGCCATTGCTGTGGGTGGGATCAGCTACGGTGGTGGCATGTCCCTGCTTGCTGCGTCGAACGACAGCCGCATCACCGCAGTGTTCTCGATGAGCACGTGGGGCTCCCTGGTGGACTCCCTCTGGTGGAACCAGGCACCGTCGACGTCGTGGCTGGATCTTCTCTTGTCTTCTGCGTACGCATCGGGAAAGCCTGCCGATGACCTTGAGATCATGTCAGACAACCTGCGCAACTACAAGAACATCGACGAGACGATTGAGTGGGGGCAGGTCCGTTCGCCGATCAAGTACATCGACCAGCTGAACGCACGCAAGGTGCCTGTGCTCATCTCCAACCAGTTCGAGGACTACCTGTTCCACTCGCACCAGGTCCTGTCCTACTGGCAGCAGCTGCAGGGACCCAAGCACCTGTTCCTCAACCAGGGTACGCACGCAGAGGCTGATCTTGAGGGTGACCTGCCTCCTCTCAAGAACCGCATCTGGCAGCGCACCTTCGCGTGGCTGGACCTGTACCTGAAGGGGGTGCAGAACAACGTGGACGCCCTCCCGCTTGTGGAGCTGTCGCTGTCTGACCACCACGACCCTCTGATCCCCGGCAACCCTGTGTTCACACACGTCAACTACTCGTCGTGGCCCCCTGTTCTGGCGTCGGAGAAGTACGCAGTGCAGGAGTACTCGCTGGTCAGCAGTGCTGTGGCGGGCACGCAGTTCGGCAAGCTTGTGGAGTCTGCTGGGACCTCTGCAGGGTCGGACATGCTGGACTACACCAACAACACGAGGATGACCATCGGGTCGAACAGCGCGGAGCAGCCCCTGATCCCGCACACCATCAACATCCTGAAGCTGAACTCCTCTTACGATGTTGCGTTCCTGACGGAGCCTATGAAGCACAAGACACGTGTGTGCGGTACCTTCAACGTGACTGGCCTTGTCGGGACCGCCAACACCGACCGGTTCCAGGTGATGGGCTACCTGTGGTCTGTGAAGGAGAAGAACTTCTTTGGGGCACAGAAGGCTGCGCTGCTGTCGCACGCACCGCAGGACATCTGGACGGGCGCCAAGGCGGGCAAGCCGTTCGCAATGCGTGACCTGACGTTCCACGCTGCATGCCGGGACCTGAAGAAGGGCACCTCGCTGATGCTGGGCTTCAACCTGCACGCCCTGCAGTACGAAGGCGCCAACATGGAGAACCTCCGCCTGCAGCTCGACTACAGCAAGGCTGTCCTGCACGTCGCCACCACCGCTGTGGTCTAAGCACCGCACACCTCTGGCTTGACGGGCAGCCGACAGGCCCTGGACACCGACACTGGGTAGCATCCTCTGCCCAGCCGTCTCGGCAACAAGTGCACGCTGGATTGCGTGGAGCGTGTGGTCTGCAACCCCGGGACCTGTGCATTCTGATATTAGTCGCACCACCTCACAACCTCTGCTTGCGAATTTCACGCGTGATATCCCTGTGTTCAACGTGTTAGTTTGCCCTTCTCCCCACCCCCTTCTTTGTGAAATGCTCCGTGAAGTCACCTCGCGCGTCTCTCGCCACAACGTTGGTGTGTCGGCCCACCGACCCGTGACACGTCATCTCACGGGAATGACGGTCGCCGCACACCAACACTTGTTTGCACCCCCCTTGTCTTGCTTTCTTCGCTTCATGTGTGTGCGTGTCGGGGCCGCAATCGCCAGGATTCATGCCGTTCCCCCAGCTCCCAACACCCTATGCACGGTGTCCATATCCTCCACACCCTGGCCACTGTGTGTGAACCGCAGCAGTTCTATTCGAACCGCCTCTCCACATCCCCAGCGCACTTGTACCTCGGCCCATTGGGGGTTTTGAATTTAACCTGCGTGTTTCCCTGTCCCATGTGTCGACGGGAAGCAATCACGGAGGCAGGTCTGATGCTCTTCGTTTGAGTATACAACCAGACTCTGACTCCGTCCGTCCACAGTGACCGAGGGGCATTTCATCGGGCGAGGCGGGGTGCTGGGGGGGGGGGGGGTTTAGGAGGGGCGCGGAGCAGCTGATTCTTTCGGGCTGTGGCATCCTTTCCTCCACAGGTGTCTTGTCGGGTGGTGTTTATTGCGGCAGCTGCAGCGAGCTCTGTCTCTGCTCACTCCCGGGCGGCTTTCCGTGCGTCGCTGTGGCTTGCCGTCTTCCAGGCTCAGGCACTCCGTGCCAAGAACTATACTGTAGCAACCAACACGGGGCAGTGCAGCTGTCAGCCCAGAGGAGCTGGGGCGACATGCCTCCAACAATTCAACCCCTCCCCGCCCTTCCCGCATTGCCCGCCTTGGCACCCCTGCAACGGCAAGCGTTACAGCAGTGTGGTCTGTACCGCCACCACTTTCTCCCCCCTGCTTTCTCGACTGTGTGACTGTGTCCTCAGTGCAGGGGGGTCCTCCTGCATCCCCCCTTTGTGTGCGTCCCTCGTAGAAGCGCCTTCGGTGCGTCTGGGGGGGCGTCACAAGGAGGGGGTATATCTGAGATCAGTTGTCGGGCAGGGCGGAGAGGGACTGTGGATATTTTTTGTTGGATTTTTTCTTGTCGTCGTGTGTGGAAAGAAAATAATCCGCAGAGCTGGTTGTGTTGGAGCCGAACGGGTCCCAAGACCCAGCCCGCCCCATCTCTGGTTTCCCCTTTCTTTGCAACCCCCGCACCACAGCAATAAGATGAAACACGTTCTGGCCCCTGAGGCCCATTCTCTGGGGCTGGTGTGAGATCGGAAGTGGCACACCCGCAGGGCAGGTGTACCGTACCTGATTATCAGGAGTCCCAGAGCTGCTGTTTGGTGCTGCTGTGTTCTGTGCCAACCCGGTGTCAGTGGCGCAGTGTGGCGCCTGGGGAGCGGGTCTTTGGCCTCAAGTGGTTTCGTGAGGTGTGTGTCTAGGCGTACAACGTGCTAAGGTGAGCTTGTTGAGGTGGCGTTTCGAGTTGCCAACGCAGGCGGCCCTCTGTCCCCCTCCCCCCGCTGTTTGCATCGCATTTATGGCGAGCCGCAACGCAACCACGTCGCACCGCATCCCCCTCACTCCCCGACAGGCAATACCAACAATGCGGTGTGCCGTGCTCCTGTGTGCGCTGGGCGCTGCCAGCGCTGTCGATGTGGAGATCCGCTACCATAGGGTGAAGAGCTTCGACGGGACGGAGCTGACGGCGAACTCGTGGGAGCCGAAGGAGATCACGTCCCCTCTGCCGTTTGTGATCACGAGCAACTCATGGGGCACACCCGGATTCGAGTATGTGTGGCCTGGTTACGAGATGGCTCAGATGAACTACATCGCACTGCAGTACACATGCCGTGGGTGGTTCACCAGCGGTGGGAAGATCGGGACCGCAGGTCCTGATGACGTGCGTGACCACGAGGAGATTGTGTCCTGGGCACTGAAGCACTGGGGTGACAAGGTCAACGCATCTGCCATTGCTGTGGGTGGGATCAGCTACGGTGGTGGCATGTCCCTGCTTGCTGCGTCGAACGACAGCCGCATCACCGCAGTGTTCTCGATGAGCACGTGGGGCTCCCTGGTGGGTTCGCTCTGGTGGAACCAGGCACCGTCCACGACGTGGCTGGATCTTCTCTTGTCTTTGGCATACTCATCGGGCAAGCCTGCCGATGACCTTGAGATCATGTCAGACAACCTGCGCAACTACAAGAACATCGACGAGACGATTGAGTGGGGGCAGGTCCGTTCGCCGATCAACTACATCGACCAGCTGAACGCACGCAAGGTGCCTGTGCTCATCTCCAACCAGTTCGAGGACTACCTGTTCCACTCGCACCAGGTCCTGTCGTACTGGCAGCAGCTGCAGGGCCCCAAGCACCTGTTCCTCAACCAGGGTACGCACGCAGAGGCTGATCTTGAGGGTGACCTGCCTCCGCTCAAGAATCGCATCTGGCAGCGCACCTTCGCGTGGCTGGACCTGTACCTGAAGGGGGTGCAGAACAACGTGGACGCCCTCCCGCTTGTGGAGCTGTCGCTGTCTGACCACCACGACCCTCTGATCCCCGGCAACCCTGTGTTCACACACGTCAACTACTCGTCGTGGCCCCCTGTTCTGGCGTCGGAGAAGTACGCAGTGCAGCAGTTCTCGCTGGTCAGCAGCGGTGTGGCCGGCACGCAGTTCGGCAAGCTTGTGGAGTCTGCTGGGACCTCTGCAGGGTCGGACATGCTGGACTACACCAACAACACGGGGATGACCATCGGGTCGAACAGCGCGGAGCAGCCCCTGATCCCGCACACCATCAACATCCTGAAGCTGAACTCCTCTTACGATGTTGCGTTCCTGACGGAGCCTATGAAGCACAAGACACGTGTGTGCGGTACCTTCAACGTGACTGGCCTTGTCGGGACCGCCAACACCGACCGGTTCCAGGTGATGGGCTACCTGTGGTCTGTGAAGGAGAAGAACTTCTTTGGGGCACAGAAGGCTGCGCTGCTGTCGCACGCACCGCAGGACATCTGGACGGGCGCCAAGGCGGGCAAGCCGTTCGCAATGCGTGACCTGACGTTCCACGCTGCATGCCGGGACCTGAAGAAGGGCACCTCGCTGATGCTGGGCTTCAACCTGCACGCCCTGCAGTACGAAGGCGCCAACATGGAGAACCTCCGCCTGCAGCTCGACTACAGCAAGGCTGTCCTGCACGTCGCCACCACCGCTGTGGTCTAAGCACCGCACACCTCTGGCTTGACGGGACACTGGGTAGCATCCTCTGCCCAGCCGTCTCGGCAACAAGTGCACGCTGGATTGCGTGGAGCGTGTGGTCTGCAACCCCGGGACCTGTGCATTCTGATATTAGTCGCACCACCTCACAACCTCTGCTTGCGAATTTCACGCGTGATATCCCTGTGTTCAACGTGTTAGTTTCCCCTTCTCCCCACCCCGTTCTTTGTGAAATGCTCCGTGAAGTCACCTGGCGCCTCTCTCGCCACAACGTTGGTGTGTCGGCCCACCGACCCGTGACACGTCATCTCACGGGAATGACGGTCGCCGCACACCAACACTTGTTTGCACCCCCCTTGTCTTGCTTTCTTCGCTTCATGTGTGTGTGTATCGGGGCCGCAATCGCCAGGATTCATGCCGTTGACTCTCTCAGCCTCTGTCCACAGTGATCGAGGGGCCTTTCATCGGGCGAGGCGGGGTGGGGTGGAACAGCTGATCCTTTCGGGCTGTGGCATCCTTTCCTCCACAGGTGTCTTGTCGGGTGGTGTTTTTCACGGCAGCTGCGGCGTGCTCTGTCTCTGCTCACTCCCGGGCGGCTTTCCGTGCGTCGCTGTGGCTTGCCGTCTTCCAGGCTCAGGCACTCCGTGCCAAGAACTATACTGTAGCAACCAACACGGGGCAGTGCAGCTGTCAGCCCAGAGGAGCTGGGGCGACATGCCTCCAACAATTCAACCCCTCCCCGCCCTTCCCGCATTGCCCGCCTTGGCACCCCTGCAACGGCAAGCGTTACAGCAGTGTGGTCTGTACCGCCACCACTTTCTCCCCCCTGCTTTCTCGACTGTGTGACTGTGTCCTCAGTGCAGGGGGGTCCTCCTGCATCCCCCCTTTGTGTGCGTCCCTCGTAGAAGCGCCTTCGGTGCGTCTGGGGGGGCGTCACAAGGAGGGGGTATATCTGAGATCAGTTGTCGGGCAGGGCGGAGAGGGACTGTGGATATTTTCTGTTGGATTTTTTCTTGTCGTCGTGTGTGGAGAGAACATAATCCGCAGAGCAGTTGTGTTGTTGCCGAACGGTTGCCGAGGCCCCCGACCGCCTCCCCACCCCCCACCAGCAATGGCCATCTCTGGGTTCCCCTTTCTTTTCCTTCGCAACCCCCCGCACCACAGCAATAAGATGAAACATGTTCTTGGTGCCGCTGACTACCCCCTTTTCACTACGCACAAAGTCCGCAATCTGGGGGTCGTCAGGGGCACCAAGTTCTGGCCCTGAGGCCCAGTCTCTGGGGCTGGTGTGAGATCGGAAGTGGCACACCCGCAGAGCAGGTGTACCGTACCTGATTATCAGGAGTCCCGGAGCGGCTGTTTGGTGCTGCTGTGTTCTGTGTCAACCCGGTGTCAGTGGCGCAGTGTGGCGCCTGGGGAGGGAGTCTTTGGCCGCAAGTGTTTTCATGAGGTGTGTGTCTAGGCGTACAACGTGTTAAGGTGAGCTTGTTAAGGTGGCGTTTCGAGTTGCCAACGCAGGCGGCCCCCTGTCCCCCTCCCCCCCCGCTGTTTGCATCGCATTAATGGCGAGCCGCAACGCAACCACGTCGCACCGCATCCCCCTCACTCCCCTACAGGCAATACCAACAATGCGGTGTGCCGTGCTCCTGTGTGCGCTGGGCGCTGCCAGCGCTGTCGATGTGGAGATCCGCTACCACAGGGTGAAGAGCTTCGACGGGACGGAGCTGACGGCGAACTCGTGGGAGCCGAAGGAGATCACGTCCCCTCTCCCGCTTGTGATCACGAGCAACTCATGGGGCACACCCGGATTCGAGTATGTGTGGCCTGGTTACGAGATGGCTCAGATGAACTACATCGCACTGCAGTACACATGCCGTGGGTGGTTCACCAGCGGTGGGAAGATCGGGACCGCAGGTCCTGATGACGTGCGTGACCACGAGGAGATTGTGTCCTGGGCACTGAAGCACTGGGGTGACAAGGTCAACGCATCTGCCATTGCTGTGGGTGGGATCAGCTACGGTGGTGGCATGTCCCTGCTTGCTGCGTCGAACGACAGCCGCATCACCGCAGTGTTCTCGATGAGCACGTGGGGCTCCCTGGTGGACGCCCTCTGGTGGAACCAGGCACCGTCGACGTCGTGGTTGGACATTCTGTTGTCCTCTGCGTACTCATCGGGCAAACCTGCCGATGACCTTGCGATCATGTCAGACAACCTGCGCAACTACAAGAACATCGACGAGACGATTGCGTGGGGTGCCGTGCGCGTTGAGTGGGGGCAGGTCCGTTCGCCGATCAACTACATCGACCAGCTGAACGCACGCAAGGTGCCTGTGCTCATCTCCAACCAGTTCGAGGACTACCTGTTCCACTCGCACCAGGTCCTGTCGTACTGGCAGCAGCTGCAGGGCCCCAAGCACCTGTTCCTCAACCAGGGCACGCACGGTGAGGCCGACGGCGAGGGTGTTGTGCCGCTCTTGGAGAGCCGCATCTGGCAGCGCACCTTCGCGTGGCTGGACCTGTACCTGAAGGGGGTGCAGAACAACGTGGACGCCCTCCCGCTTGTGGAGCTGTCGCTGTCTGACCACCACGACCCCCTGATCCCCGGCAACCCTGTGTTCACACACGTCAACTACTCGTCGTGGCCCCCTGTTCTGGAGTCGGAGAAGTACGCAGTGCAGGAGTACTCGCTGGTCAGCAGCTCTGTGGCGGGCACGCAGTTCGGCAAGCTTGTGGAGTCTGCTGGGACCTCTGCAGGGTCGGACATGCTGGACTACACCAACAGCACGAGGATGACCATCGGGCAGGGCGGGGAGCAGCCCCTGATCCCGCACACCATCAACATCCTGAAGCTGAACTCCTCTTACGATGTTGCGTTCCTGACGGAGCCTATGAAGCACAAGACACGTGTGTGCGGTACCTTCAACGTGACTGGCCTTGTCGGGACCGCCAACACCGACCGGTTCCAGGTGATGGGCTACCTGTGGTCTGTGAAGGAGAAGAACTTCTTTGGGGCACAGAAGGCTGCGCTGCTGTCGCACGCACCGCAGGACATCTGGACGGGCGCCAAGGCGGGCAAGCCGTTCGCAATGCGTGACCTGACGTTCCACGCTGCATGCCGGGACCTGAAGAAGGGCACCTCGCTGATGCTGGGCTTCAACCTGCACGCCCTGCAGTACGAAGGCGCCAACATGGAGAACCTCCGCCTGCAGCTCGACTACAGCAAGGCTGTCCTGCACGTCGCCACCACCGCTGTGGTCTAAGCACCGCACACCTCTGGCTTGACGGGCAACCCACAGGATCCTGGGCACCGACACTGGGTAGCATCCTCTGCATTCCTAGCCACATTATCTCTTGGAAGCCTTCTTGGCATTCAGTGCACGCTTTATTGCGTGGCGTGTGGTCTGCAACCCCGGGACCTGCATTATGTTCTAAATCACGTCACAGCACTGCACAGCACGAGCCCCCCTCCCGAACCTGCTTGTGATTTTCACGCGTGATATTCCTGTGTTCAACGTGTTAGTTTCCCCTTCTCCCCACCCCCTTCTTTGTGAAATGCTCCGTGAAGTCACCTAGCATGTCTCTCGCTAAAACGTTGATGTGCCGCTCCACCGAGCCTGGCACCTCGTGTTGGTGTGTGGCGACCGTCAGTCCCGCGATATTTGTTTGCACCCCCCTTGTCTTGCTTTCTTCGCATCATGTGTGTGCGTGTCGGGGCCGCAATCGACAGGATTTATGCCGTCCCCACCTCCCAACGCCCTACTCGAACCGCCTCGCCGCTGCATCCCCAGTGCAGTTGAACCTGCCGTCTGAATTCAACCTGCACGTTTCCCTGTCCCATGTGCCGACGGGAACCAATCACGGAGGTAGCTTGATGCACTTCGTCTCAGTATGCAATCAGAATCTGACTCTGTCCGTCCACAGCGACCGGAGGGGGATCAGCAGTGTGAGGTGGCGGAGGGGGTAGCTGAGCAGCGAGTTATAGCAAACATCACAGAGGCACCACGGGCGCAGCTGACACCCCAGAAGCGCCGTGGCTAGACTTCCTCCCACCAAGAGTTCAAATCAACGAAATCAACCCCCCCCCCCCCTTCCCTGCGAGAAGGTGCTGGGATATTTATTTTTCCATTCACTCTCGACGATCAAACCCCCCCCTTCCCTGGGAGAGCTTGCTTTTGCTTTCACTCTCGACAATCAAAAATACCCCCCCCCCCCTCCCGCCTGCAACAACGTTACAGCAGTGTGATCTGTACCGCCACCACTTTCTCCCCCCCCCCTCTGCTTCCCATCTCTCATCGTGCATTGATCTGCCTTGTACAACATATGGGTGAAAATTTTAATACCCCCCCCCTCTAAATCCCGCGATGAATTTTGGATTTTTTGGGGATGAAGGAAGGCCCATGGCCTCACCTCCACACCTGAACCATACCCAGATATGCCTTTCCGCACCCATCCTGCACCCAGAACTGGCACAGGGGGGTGAAAAACGCCGCCAGGTGCCTTTTCAGATGTCATCGAGCAGGGGTGGCCCCTACTGCAGTAAAGCCCCCCTTTTCTGGGTTTCTCCGGCTTTGCACCATTTCACCTCAAAAATAATGGGCCGAAACAGATTCCAGTGGATCCGCAGGGCTTCTGTGGGTCCATTTCTACTATTTGAGGTCACAAATGCGGTCCCAGAGAGGGAAAACCTGCAAAATCACACATTTTTCACCTATTTCTGCAGGAACACTGTTGGCTTCGATTCCAGTATTCATCACAGAGGACGAAAGACGGGGGATATCGAGCCCCGCCCCGTTGGATCGATTCTGTGGCCTCATTGTGGTCCCAGACCCCTTCCATGCCCAAAGCCCTCTCATGATCACTGAGAAACCAGGTCGACAATGAGAGGAGCTGCACACAGAGGCACGTGGTGAGGTTACGTTCAGAGAGCCGCCAGAGGTTTCCGGGGTTCTGTGGAATTTTCTGATGACCTTTGCAGGAGCGAGGAAGCTATATGGGGTGGCCTGCTGATACATGCTCTCAGCAAAGAGCATTGTACTTTTTTTTTCTATTGTGCCAGGCCGAGGCCTTCGCGCGTCACCTTACCTCAACCCGGGGTACCCACTCGACTGCTCGGTGGCGGCTGCAAGAGTCTTCTGCTCAATACCTTCACATCCGCTTCCTGCGGACTACCTCCGCGTGTCGCTCTTTCGGACCGTGTAAGTGTCTTGCACACAGAAGCCGAGGAAGGGGCGGTTGTGCTGGGAATAGAGTCTCCTTGGCCTCAGACTTGCAACCGGTTCCAAGACCCTGACTCGAGCCTAATGAGTTACCACCAGAGAGCGGTTGTAGTGGGTTATCAAACCACAATGACCACCACATGGAGTCTTGCATCTGACGAGCTTGCCTCAAAGGGGACGTTGTGGCGGTGTGTGCGGAACACCTCACCAACGCAGCCAATCGCAAGCGCAGCAACTGCAGAGAATCCGGTCAGCTGCAAGGGTGATAATGTAGAGAAGAACACAGCCCAAAAAATCGTCAAAATGACCCAAAAAAATCTAGAAAATGGTGACGATGCACCCCCCTGACCCCATTCCACACCCCTCTGACCCCCCTGGATACCCTCTGGCGGGGCTACTGCACTTGAGACACCACTATTCTGGCCCACAGGCCGAAAAATTCATCGCGGGATTTAGGGGGGGGGGGTATTAAAATTTTGACCCATATGGTGTATTGACTACAAAAAGGACTAACATTGCAAGAAGGTGCTGGGAGACTTTCTTTTCCGTTCACTCTCGAAGATCGAACCCCCCCCCCTGCTTTCTTGACTGTGTGCCTGTGTCCTCAGTGCGGGGAGGGGGTCGCCTCCCGCACCGCCCCTTGTGTGCATGCCGAGGATGTTCGGGCCAGGCACCGCCCAGCCGGGGCGGGTGCCTGTGGACCCACCCTCCCGTGCGCAGGGAGCTCTCAGAAGGACACACATACGACATGTGATGCGCTGTGTGCCATGGCGTGTTTCCATCCTCTCTGGAGGGCTTTGAAGAACGCTCGGAGGTGGCACGCATTCGTTGTGTGTACCCCCAGCCTTCCCGGAGGGGCATCGAGGGTGGCCGTGGGGTGTACGGCCCCCCGTCCGCAACGCCCTGTTGAGTAGTGTGCAATGAGAGCAGCCGAGACCCAGCCCAGCCCCCTGTCTGTGTGGTGCCGTATCCACTTGCGAACTCAGTGTTCTTCAGACACCGCAGCCTCACACACACCACACGCCCACCCACAGCAGAGCTATGGGAAAAGGTAAAGATGGTGGTCGTGGCAGAGGTCGAGGTGGTAAAGGCGGTAAAGGCGGTAAAGGCCACCGAGGTGGCGGCGGCAAAGGCCGCGGTGGAGCATATGCTGACGTGCAGCCGCAGCAGGAGGCAGTGACAGTGGAGGCCGTGCCTCTGCCCGACAGCAGAGCTATGAGAAAAGGTAAAGATGGTGGCAGTCGAGGCGGCGGCAAAGGCCGCGGTGGGGCATATGTTGATGTGCAGCCGCAGCAGGAGGCAGCCGCGCCTCTGCCCGACTTTGAGGTCGTGAGTACCACGGAGCATCTCAACCGCGCCCTGGCACAGCTGGGGCAGGAGGATGTGAGCAACCCGAAGATCGTGGGGCTCGACACCGAGTTCGAGTCGCAGGGCAGCATGAAGCTGAGCCTGGTGCAGCTGCAGATCGGGCCCTCGACCTATTTGATTGATGTGCGAAGCCCCGACATGGATACCACTGCACTGACCGCAGCCTTCCAGCGCGCAGACGTCATCTACGTCATCCACGACTGCAGGAACGACGTCGAGGTGCTTTACTCCCACTTCGGCACTGCGCCATGCAGTGTCTTCGACACACAGGTTGCTGCTAGCATTGTCGGGAACCCCCCCGGTCCACAGGCCTCCCTGCCGGACGTGCTGCTGGCACATGTCGATGTGAAGCTCCCGAAGTCGAAGTCCATCACAAGGTCCAACTGGCTGCAACGCCCCTTGACCGCTGCCCAGCTTGGCTACGCCGCCCTGGATGTGGTGTACCTCCCGAAGCTGGTGGAGCGCCTGCGTTGCAGCCTCCAGCAGACCGATCGGTTTGCCTGGGCGCAGGAGGACTCCATGCAGCTCGTGCAGTCCAACATCGACAAGGCGCGCGGCATCAGCCAGAAGAAAGAAACGGGCCCCGACCCGCTCCTCCAGCTGCCGCCGGGCACCCTGCCAGAGGATAATCAGGCCCTCATGCAGGCGAGTGACCACCTCTCCGTATCCATCATCAGAGCCTCTCTGCAGGCTCTCAGCGCCCAGCTCGGGATTAGCGAGGCAATCCTCGCAACGCGGAAGCGCTTCGGCCCGATCCTGCTGAAGGTGAAGAGCTCCGTTGCCGCAGAGATTATCCTCCGCACGCAGACCCCCACGTGGGACGAGGCTCAGGGTGCCGATCTGCTCGCCAAGGAGTTCGCGACGCCCCCGACTGGGTGGAACGGCTGGCGCCTCAACGTGGTGTACCCACACATCATGGCATGCCTCGACGAGGTGCGCCACAAGATGATCTACGACATCGATCACCCCGAGGAGGCCCTGGAAAGGTACCAGGCTCTCAAGGATAGCGCGCCACAGAACCTGCGGCAGCCTCAGCAGACGAGTTGATTCGGTGCACCCTCCCACGAGAGTTCAGGCCTTGTGAGCATCCCTTGGATGAGTCAACTGATGGTTCAGTTTTCTGTAGTGAGTTTTCTCCTTGTCATAGGAGAGGTGTTTGTGTTAGCTTTTAGCCTGCGCAGGGTCATCGCCCCTGAGCGCAACACCCTTTGCGAGGGTTCTCAGCCATTTTTTTTTGGCTTGGTGCAGCCTGCTTGCCTGCTCCTGGAGGATTTTTTGTCGTTTGCCGTTGCGTTGTGCGGTTGGCACAGCCCCAACAGTCGGTGGATATTTCTTGTGCCTTTCTGTGGCTCTCGCATATCCCACGCACGCCACTCCCTCATCCAACAACTTGTTGTGAGTGGGGTGAACGGTACGAAGTGAACTACCCGAGGTCACCCGAGACACACCAGGGGAACTCTAGCGATACCACCTGACCGTGCGGTGCTCCAGGACACCCGGATTCTGTTTCAGGCACTTGTCACGTGCGGGACGTCCCATCCCCCACCCTGGTGCCCTCGCCACCTGTATTGATAGTTGTGTACTAGAAGTTTGTCGGAGCAGAGTTGTACTAGGACAAGGCATTGTGTCCTCAGTGCGGCCCACCCTCCCGTGCACACTCCGCAACGCGTGTCGAATAGCATGCAGTGAGAGCAGCCACGACCCAGCCCAGCCCATCCCCCTGTCTGTGTGGCGCACTTGCGAACTCAGTGTTGTTCAGACACCGCAGCCTCACACACACCGCACGCCCACCCACAGCAGAGCTATGAGAAAAGGTAAAGATGGTGGCAGTCGAGGCGGCGGCAAAGGCCGCGGTGGGGCATATGTTGATGTGCAGCCGCAGCAGGAGGCAGCCGCGCCTCTGCCCGACTTTGAGGTCGTGAGTACCACGGAGCATCTCAACCGCGCCCTGGCACAGCTGGGGCAGGAGGATGTGAGCAACCCGAAGATCGTGGGGCTCGACACCGAGTTCCAGAATCAGTCGCAGCGCAGCGCGAAGCTGAGCCTGGTGCAGCTGCAGATCGGGCCCTCGACCTATGTGGTTGATGTCCTCAGCCATACCATGGACACGACTGCCCTGTCCGCAGCCTTCCAGCGCGCAGACGTCATCTACGTCATCCACGACTGCAGGAGCGACGTCGAGGTACTTTACTCCCACTTCGGCACTGCGCCATGCAGTGTCTTCGACACACAGGTTGCTGCTAGCATTGTCGGGAACCCCCCCGGTACACAGGCCTCCCTGCAGAACGTGCTGCTGGCACATGTCGGGGTGCAGCTCCCGAAGTCGCGGGCCATCTCGATGTCCAACTGGATGCACCGCCCCTTGACCGCTGCCCAGCTTGGCTACGCCGCCCTGGATGTGGTGTACCTCCCGAAGCTGGCGGAGCGCCTGCGTTGCAGCCTCCAGCAGACCGATCGGTTTGCCTGGGCGCAGGAGGACTCCATGCAGCTCGCGCAGTCCATCATCGAGAAGGTGTGCGGCCTCAGCCCGCACCAGAACACGGGCCCCGACCCGCTCCTCCAGCTGCCGCCTGGCACCCTGCCAGGCTCGCACGGTGACATGCGTGCCGTCATCCAGGCGAGTGACTACCTCTCCATCTCCGTCATGAAAGGCTCCCTGCAGGCTCTCAGCGCCCAGCTCGGTGTCGACGAGGGAGTCCTCGCAACGCGGAAGCGCTTCAACCCCATCTTGCTGAAGGTGAAGAGCTCCGTTGCCGCAGAGATGTGCCTCCGCACGCAGACCCCCACGTGGGACGACGCCCTGGGCGTCGAGATGCTGCACCAGGAGTTTGCGACGCCCCCGACGGGGTGGAACGGCTGGCGCCGCGACGTGGTGTACCCACACATCATGGCATGCCTCGACGAGGTGCGCCACAAGATGATCTACGACATCGAACACCCCGAGGAGGCCCTGGAAAGGGGCATCCCGCACAGCACCTCCCAGAAGACAAAAGCCGGCGCACCACAGAACCAGCAGCAGCAGCCCCTCCCCGGCCTCCACATCGGAGGACCATCCGGAGCCTCCGGGCCGGAGTCGCCTGCCGCTCTGACGGATTCCGTCGGCACATTTTTTGCCGCCTTCCGGTCAACACCCGCTGCAGCAGCTGCCCCTGCTGCTGCTGCTGCGCCGCAACGCGAGGTCTCCTTCTCCAGCGGCACCGACTTCATCCGAACCTTCTCTTCCGGGAAGGCGGGCGCAGATGACAAACAGCTGCAGAACGCACAGCCGGGCCCCACCGGCGCCCCCACCGCCTCTCTGCAGATCGGCGACCCCACGAGGCGCGCCAGCGAGCTCTCCATCACGAGCATCATCACAAACGCGTCGTCGGAGCCCAACGGGCAGGCCGCCCTCCCTGCCTCATCTCTCATCGCGGATGCGCCTCCGCTGCAACCCGCTGCTGCGGGCGACGCCCTGGGCCTGCTGCTGCAGGGCTTCCGGGATGCCAACTTCACGGCAGAGGCGCAAGGCCCGAAGGGGGGCGTGCCGCACTGGGTGGGCGACGCCGTGCCTCCTGCCGGGGGGGTCGGCGGCGGGGAGGCTTTCAACGTCGCCTCACTCCTGGCAACCCCTGCGCAGCGGGAGAACCCGGAGCATGGCGATGCCTACACCGCGTTCCGCGATGCCTTTCGGACAGCATCGGCAGGGTCGTCCCTCCCTGCCTCGAACACCGCTTCCCAGGCGTCGCTGGCGGTGGCGGGGAGGCCGAACCCCAGCGGCGATGTCCTGGGTGTGTCGATCGACCTGCCTGACCCCGCCATTCTCTCCGCCGACACCGGGCAGGTTGATGAGGTGCTCGGGAGTTTCACCAAGGCCTACCGGAGCCCGTCGACGGAGCTTGCCGCCGCGGCGGCGGAGTCTGCAGGGCGGCTGGAGGGGGGCCGCGTGTCGCCGCCCCCCCTGTATGCGGAGGGGGAGGTGGAAGGGGGCAGCGGGGGGAAGCGTGTTGCTGTTGCGGCGGACCCCGGCGCTGCGGCGCTGCAGGCTGCGATCGGGGGGTTGAAGCGGACGGCGGTGCGGAGCTCGGAGGATATGGCGAAGGTTGCCCCGCAGCTGTACGCCATCTTCTCGCTGGAGAGGGGCGGGGAGTCGAAGAAGGAGGGGCGTGACCATGCCTACTCCTTCTACGGCCTGGATGTGGTGGTGGAGCGGAATGTCCTGGTGAAGGTGTTGGTGCAGGTGCGGGATATGCTGTTTGAGATCCAGGAGGCGACGCATGGGAGCGTGGTGAACCTGTTTGCGGAGTTCCTCGAGACCCTCGTGCTGCAGAAGAAGCGGTGCGAGGCTGAGTCGGGCGCGACGCACTCCTCCAAGGTCTTCTTCGTCACACACGACTCCGGGCGCATCCACAACGACTCCGTCTTGGTCCAGCTCTTCACGCCCTTCTTCATGAACATCACCTCCAAGCCTGAATTCAAGGAGAAAATTGGGGATGAATATCTATTCTTCAGCCTGTTCAACACCCAGGTGGGTGCGGCTTTCCTGGGGTTGGGGGAGGAGAAGCCTTACTGGGAGATTGTGAATGAGGTGATTATCAAGCCGAAAGGGCACATGGCTGATGTCGCCAGCGTTTCATTCGCGGACCCCGCCTCCCCCATGTCGATGGTCTACCGCCCGCGCGTCGCCAAGCGCCTCTGCAACAGGCTCCGCGAGCGCGGCCGCCTCGACATCACCCTCGAGGAATGCGGCGTGCTGGACGAAGGCAGCTGCGGGGCGCCCTCCCTCCTGTCGCAGAACGGGGTGGCCTTCCCGCCCCCCTTCCCCGCCGTGCCCTACCACCACATCCTGCTGTCGAAGTTCCCCGCAGACGCCCTGCACGAGGTCCGCCGCAGCGCCAAGGCGATGTCCGCCCTCTGCGACCTCTCCGTGTGGCGCGAGAACATCTGCCGGGGCCGCACGCAGTACCCCCACATCACGCGCCCCTCCGGGGATGCGGGCTTCAGCGGATCCCTCGCACCCCGCACCTTCTACTGCATCGACATGGTGGCCCCGATGCGCGTGCTGCACCGGACACACTCCTCTGTGCTTGATGACAAGCAGCTGATTGAGATCTGCAAGGCAGTCGCTGCGGCAGAGCGGGAAGCGCAGTCCCCCGCCATCCCCGGGATTCTCCTGGGATGCGACGGTGTTCCGACAGACGCGGACCTGCTTGCCTACGGCATGCGCGAGGATCTCGTCGCAGAGTTTGGCCCGACGGTGTCGGGCATCGTGAACGAGGCAGTGCGCCGCAGCCTGCCCCTTCCCCTGGAAGGTGAACAGGGCGACGCCGCGACACGCCAGCTCCACGAGGGGCTGGAGCTTGCGAAGCAGATCGACTACATCTCGCAGCACCTCCTGTTTGTGCTGGCGGAGTCGTCGCCCATGCCGGACGTGCCCCCGAACTCGCTGGCCAGCATCTACCACATCCTGGACCTGGTCTCCGCCTTCGAGACGTCGCTGAAGCAGCAGTCGCCCCTGATGCTCCCCAGCGAGTGGATGGGTTGGCGCTACCCCGCGTTGGTCCCCCAGCTGCTGCAGCTCCTGGAGTCGCACGTGCCGCGCCTGTTCTCCCTGCGGGAGGTAAGGCAGGTGGAGACGACGCAGGCGATGGACCAGATGAGCCTTCTCATGGAGATGCAGGCGCACCAGGCTCAGCAGGGCCCTGTGAAGCAGGTCCGCGTGACAGGGAGTGACGACGAGGATGACGTTGTCGTGTCTGATGCGGCGGCATTTCCGGATCTTCTTGCCCAGCCTCTGCAGGTGTCGCCTCCGCCGACGGTTCATGCTGACGATGATGATTTCGCTGCGGCCATCGCCGCACTAGTTCCTCCCTCTTGAGTCAGATATCCGAGATCATACAGCAGCAGCACACTGGTCAGCACTACCATGTGAGTGTGTTGATCTTGCCTTTCCGTGGATGGTGTGGGGGGGGGGGGGGGCAGGGGCTGGGGTAATTTTCTGGGGGGTCGTGAACGTCGGGGGGGGGGGGGGGTAGGGGGGGGCTGGCGTGCAGGGTGCAGGCAGCGCGCGCAAATGCGACCTGTTTCCGGGTGCCCACGCGCTCCCGGCGACCGTGCACCCTGGGTGCACGGGTTTGGGCTGAATCTGGGTGACGTACGAGTAGGGCTCCCACCCTGAAAATGGGCTATCTGCAGTCACTCCAGTGACCTGACATCACCTGAAAGTGACCCAAAAGTGCGGAATCTTCGACTCGCGGAATCGCGATTGACCCCTTCCATTGCACTCTTTGGGCTCTGTGCGGATCGTAGTGGGGTCACACTGTGGGTCTAGGTGCCAAGCTTCACCCATGAAATGTGGGTCTAGTTCAGGGGCTGGTCATAGGAGACTGTGACTGGGAGGCCGAGAGTCAGCCAGCCCACCCACCCAGCGGGACCCCCTCCTCGGGTGTTCCGAAACCCCCTTCTTTTGAATATTTGGAATCTGTGCGCATCGTAGTGGGGTCACTTTGTAGGTCTAGGTGACAAACTTTGTCCATGAAATGTGGCTCTGGTTCAGGGGCTGGTCATGGGTGAAGGTGACTGGGAGTAACACACCATGCCACCCCACCCAGCCACCCACCCAGCGGGACCCCCTCCTCGGGTGTTCCAAAACCCCGTTCTTTTGAACGTTTGAAACTTTTGCGGATCGTAGTGGGGTCATTTTATAGGTCTATGTGGCAAACATCGTCCATGAAATGTGCCTCTGGTTCAGGGGCTGGTCCGAAGAGAAAGTGACTGAGGTAGCCACACGGCCGAGAGTCAGCCAGCCCACCCACCCAGCGGGACCCCCTCCGCGGGTGTTCCAAAATCCCTTTCTTTTGAACGTTTGGAATTTGTGCGGATCACAGTGGGGTCACTTTGGTGGTGTGCGAGCCAAGTTTCACCCATGAAAGACGGGTCTGGTTCAGGGGCTGGTCAGCGTGGCTGGGAGGCAGTCAGCCCACACCCACCTACCCACCTAGTGGGACCCCCTCCTCGGGTGTTCCAAAACCCCGTTCTTTTGAACGTTTGAAATTTTTGCGGATCGTAGTGGGGTCACTTTGGTGGTCTAGGTGCCCAGCTTCACCCATGAAAAAGCGGTCTGGTTCAGGGGCTGGTTATGGGTGAAGGGTGGCTGGGTGACACACACCATGACACCCCACCCACCCAGCGGGACCCCCTCCTCGGGTGTTCCAAAACCTCTTTCTTTTGAACGTTTGGAATTTGTGCGGATCACAGTGGGGTCACTTTGATGGTGTGTGAGCCAAGTATCACCCATGAAACACGGGTCTGGTTCAGGGACTGGTCGTGGGGGTGTCTGGGAGGCAGCCAGTCCACTACACCCCACCTACCCACCCAGCGGGACCCCCCCCTCGGATTTTCCAAAAACCCGTTCTTTTGAACGTTTGGAATCTGTGCGGATCGCGATGGGGTCATTTTGGCCATGGGGTGCCCATTTACACCTATTACTGGGAAACATCAATTGGGTGAAAGTACCACCTCCTGACCCCCCCCCCCCCTCCCGAGTCGGGAGGGGGGTCGGGTAGGGGGGGTACCCCCCCCCCCCCATACCCCCCCTCGTGACCCCCCCCCCCCCCCTGGTAGGGTGCCCGACCAGGGGGTGGGGGGTCACCCAAAATTTCGAGGAAATCCTGGTGTCACCCTGAAAACCTGGGTCGCCAGCCTGACCTCAGCCCGCGGGGAGCCCCCCCCCCCCCCCCCCCCCAGGCATGTCGCTAAGCGTCGACCGTCGACCCAGTGATTTTGGGTTTCCCCCCCCATAAAAAAGCGTCGACCCAGTGGACTGGGTTGACGCTTGGTCGAGGCTTGGAGCGTCGACCCAGTGGAACTGGGTTGCCATTCAAGCCTGGACCAAGCGTCAACCCATTTATTACACTGGGTCGACGCTCACCAAGCGTCGACCAAGCGTCAACCCACTTTCACTGGGTCGACGTCGAAGAGAGTATGGGTTTGCAGGAACAGATGCTCACTACCGTGGCCTCCGGCGGCTGGGGGGCTCTGCCCCCCAGACCCCCCATCTCGCGTGCCCGTCTCGTAACCAAGTCCTTGCGCTTTGACGGCCGTGGCATATCAGGGGGCAGCGTCGAAATCATGGTCCCGAAAGCCATTTTTTGGTTTCCTCCGGCACCCGACGGCGCGAGCGGGAGAGGAACCACGGAAGGAACCCAGCGCCTCACACCGTGCCCACCTAGTGGTCCACCGGTGGGAAAATTTGGCAACAACACGAGCGCGCGCGAAGCGCGCGCGAGAAAAATTGACCCCTAGTGTTTTCCCCCCTGATCCCCCCCCCCAAAACAGGAGCGTCAACCCACCAAATCTCCAAAATTGAAAAGTTAGCGACAGGCCTGCCCCCGGACACGGTGGGATCTTGTAAATTTTACATGTATAACTACAAGTATATACCGTATACGTAAATATTTTGGAACGTAAATATTATGGAACGTAAATATTATGGAACGGACCGGCCAAAAATGGGCCCGTTCCATAATATTTACGTTCCATAATATTTACGTATACGGTACTTGTATTTTTACTTGATAATTGGTGCCCCTGACGACCCCATATTGCGTAGTTTGTGCGTAGTGAAAAGGGGGGGGGGGGGTCTCATTTTTTGGTCCCCTTTTCCGGCCTCAGCCAGTTCTCTGTCTCTTTGCCGGGTTCCCAAACTCAAGGAGTTCTTGCTGTTCCGGGGTCAGTGCGGGTGCAGGCGCTTCAGGTGCTGCAGGTTCTTCAGGTTCTTCAGGTGCTGCAGCGCTGGCAGCCTTCGGTGCGGGTTTCGACGCCGGCTTTGCAGCTGTCTTTCGGGGTGCCCTTTGGCGCGGTGCCTGCTTCAGCTCGTCGGGATGATCCAGCTTCTTCTTCAGTGTCTTGCAGCTCGTTGCGTGGCGTAGAAATGCATCGGTACTGCTCAATTTTCCGACGTGGCTCGGAATCTTTTTCTTGCAGCTGCAGGTAACGACACCATGCCCAACAACAATCCCCAGACCGTCGAGGGAGAGTGGGCGCCTGGATCCCGTGACACAGATCTCTAGTGCCGTTGTGATCCCCTCTGATAACGTCTCCTGGACGTTGTCAGCGGAGGTTGCCTGTGTGGCGGTGACCTCCGTATACCCCGCGGGGTCCCGTGCCAGCAGCGCCTTCTTCAGCTTTTCGTCGACCCCTCGGTCGACGCTCGCCTTAATGTCGAGGGCCACCTTCAGGGTGGCACCTTGCATCGCCCTGAAGGCTGTGAGCGTATCATCACTTGCAATCTCCAAGGTGTTCTCCCCGTGTTCGAACTGCACCGACCCAACCACGACTGCGTCCTTGCCACAGAGAAAGGAGTGCGCTCTCCAGATCGCTCGGACGCGCCTCTTGTAGTCCCGCTCACTCTCGGATTTTTTGCGACCCTGTTTGGGAGGAAGGCGTGTCTCAAACGCCTTCCACACGGTGTCGAACGTGTCGACACTCGTCACGAGCAACGGCTCGGCAAAGCTGCCGAACTCCTTCTCGCGATACCGCAGGCTGTACTTCACCGTTACGCACTGCATTGGGCCTTGTATAATATTCTCCTGGAGTGGGCGAAGTGTGTGATTGAAGGCACTGCATTGATCCAGCAACGAAATCAAAGCGGGGGGTGGGGGGGGGGGTGAAGAGTAGCAGCAGCCCTTTCATTTTATCACGCATGATCCTTTTTATCCTGCTTCTTGAGAGCTGCCAGCAGCCAGTCCACGCGGTCATTTTGAACGTTTCGTTCAATCCCACGTTCGGCACAAATCTCCTGCAGCTCTTCTTTTGTGCGGGCTTTATCAAATTCACGAAGGATTTGCATCAACCGTGATTTCGAGGCATTCTGTACACCTCGCTTGCCACGCTTTTGAGCTTGATTAATCAGTTCCGAGTTTGTGAAGCTATCGGAATAATCAAAACGGAGGACAATGTCATTGAGGGCAGTCTCTCTTGCAATTCGCCTTTCCTTCCTTGATTCCTCTTTTTCGAATGCTGATTTCAAGTCTTCAAGTTTCCGCTTCCCAATCCGAAGCTTGCGCTCCTTCGTAGTCTCCGGAATACGGGAACGCACTATCGTAGTGAGTTTCGGCTCACCAACCTCAGCATGCAGAGTTTTCAAATCAGTATCAGAGAAATGCTCAGGAATACAGCAGTGAGCACGGACAAAGTCGTCACGAACGGATGAGTGTCCAGCCACTTCGATGACACGCTTAGACCTCCCGCACATCCCTTCCAAGAGGGCCGGGCCAAACGACACCGACGGCTGCACCGCGCGTGTCTCCTCGCTGGCTGCCCCGAACCTCACCGCTTCCACCAGCATGCTCGTCCCGATAATGACCAGGGCGGTGCGGAAGAACTCCACGCCGCTGTCGAAGGACACTACGGGCATGAGCCGGCTTTCGGTTGGGATGCCTTGCTTCCCAAAGTAGGCATCGAGGCCGTGCTGCACTAAGTCATCCGGCCGGACGCCGTCCAGGTCACTATCGCTGACTTCCCGGATGTCGAGGGAGGGACACTGCGGCGAGGTGTGGAAGCGCAGCCGCCCTACCGTCACCATCCTGCATGAAGTGGCGCTCTGGAAGACGGTCAGGTCCCCGTCAGAGCTGCACGCCTCCAGCGTCGCTTCACTCCTGGCCGCAGAGAAGAGGTCGAAGGCCCCCGAGCGCCAGTACATCTGCAGCCATCCCAACGATTTGGGGTCGGTGGTGAAACTCCCTGAGTCTGCGATGGTGGTCAGCAGAGGGTACAAGACCTTGCTGAAAAGCTTCCCGTAGAGGCACACTTTGTCGATGGCGCTGCGATCAGCAAGGCAGTTTTTCACTGCCACCTTCTTTGTCGACGATTCCGTCGTCGTCATCGAGAAGAAGGTGTGCAGGTGCTCAGCGACGGTGAGCTCCCCGCAGCGAGCCGACAGCGAGAAGCAGGCAGCTGCACCACTGAGGAAGCGGCCGTTTGTGGCCCGCTGCCACAGGAAGCTGCTGATGGTGATGCCTACCGTGCTGTGGAGGTAGGCGGCGAACTCTGGTGCTGCGGCACAGTAGTTGGCAGCATAGCACATCAGAGTCATGAAGGGCAAGTCAGGCTCAATGACTCGCCGGAAGGCCAGATGCAGGCGGTGGTGGGGCTCGAACACAACGACAACGCTCTGCAGCTCGGGTTTCAGACTGGCACCGCGGTCCAGAAAGAAAGCCGAGAACGACTCCTCGGACAACCCCACGTCATCCTTGCCGAGGACGGAGAACTGGCCTGAAGAGGCCAGGTCCGAAAACCGTTTAAAGGCGACGGCCAGGTCAACTCTGGTAGTGGGTCCATCAGATGACAGCGTCAGATATGTGGCGAGCACGTGGTAGCGGAGGATCCCGTTCACCCTGTACTGCACCGTAAAGTGCCCAAGCTTGGTAGTGTTTGACGGGTCCGCAAACACTGGTGTGAGGTCGTGAATTAACACAAGTTCGCCGTTCTCCCGGATGCCCTGCGTCTCCCGTAAAAACAACACATCCCGTAGCAGTAGCGACTGCTGCCACGACATCTCCACCGCATGGCGGGTCACCGTCTCGCCCTTGAACTTGGTGATGAGGGTGTGGATGTTAGAGACAGGGGTGTGGCACTGCATGGCGGTGTCGACCCAGTCGCGCACGTCCAGGCGGGATGCTGGCACTGTCTCTGTCTTCGCCGGAAGGAACAGCGCCGAGCCCGGGAGCGCGTTCTGCCACAGGCCTTCTGGGAGAGGCCGCATCTCCAATGAATTAACGTCACCACCCTTCAGCAGATGCACCTCGAGACAGTCACCCTCCGGTTGCAGCCCCACCTCCTCAAGCAGCGCCAGCAGCTTCTCGTGGGTGACACATCCTGCGATGGTCCCCGCGAGGCATCTCAACCCCTCAACAGAGGCAACGATGGTGAAGAGCTGTTCCTCTTCCCCAGACATTGTTGTTCCTAGGTGCAGTGTGGATGATGGAGTGTGTGTGTAGGTTTTTTTTCGGGGCATCCGGACCATCTCTGCAGCTGTTGTTTCGTAGAAGTGTGTAGGGGGTACTACGCGGCTCCTGGAGCTCACTTCCTTCCCAGGTGTTTCTGGGCATGGGGCAACCTTGCCCAGGTGTTTCCCCTGTTCTTTCGGACGGTACATAGTGAGTTCTGGCAATATTTTTTTTTCTCGGTCAGCGCAGTGCCTCCAGTCCTGTCTCAGTAGCCACACAGAAAGGGGGACCAAAAAAAAACTGGGGGGGGACCAAAAAGCGAGACCCCCCCCCCCAGATTGCGTAGTTTGTGCGTAGTGAAAAGGGGGTAAATCAGGGGCACCAGTCATGAATCTGTCCCGTTAACGGCTACCGGGTATTACCGGGTATTACCGGGTCGAAAAACGGGTATTACCGGGTCCGGTAATACCCGTTTGCCCGGTAATACCCGGTAATACCCGGTTATAGCCCGGTAGCGCTACCGGGTATTTTCCATGGGGATTTCCCTTTGTTTTTTGGGTTGATTCCCTTCCCCTTAGCAGTGTGTTGTGGTCGACATTGGATTCTATGGCGCATGGGGTGATCGAAAGCCGGGTTCCGCAGTTCACGTCTGGTTTGTGTGGCTCATTGCAGACTTTTCGAGTTTCCGTCGCAGCAGTGCTGACTACTGCACGGTGCCCACACACCACCTGAGCCCTTCCAGAGCCGGCGGTGCCTTCAGATCAGGCAGTCGATCACACACACGCATAACATGAGACAGGCGTGATCGCAGGGCCACCTTCCTCTCCCAAAGTCTGCGAGCCCCATTCCATTGGGGCAGTGACTGCCTGGGCCAACAGGGTCTTGGGGCAGGCACATTCTGAACCAATGAAGGTTCCATCACAGAGAGGCACTGTTCCCATAGCTTCCATCATTTAAGGACCTTGGCTCAGAAATGCAGAAACGGTGCGTCACCAAACTGGTTGCAAAGTGGCACAGTTGGGCACACAGTGGCACAGAGCGAAGGGCTCCTCGTTTTCAATTATCGGTCCTTCGTTCAGGTAAACCTCCTAGGCGTGCATCTTCTCCTACCCCAGGCTCGAGTGCTTGGTCACGCCAGCTCCGTTATTCGGTCACATCGCTCTGCTGGCTGGGTGCTTGTCGCAACACTTATCTGCGAGCAGCCAACGAGCATTATGGTACCGAGAGGTGCTTCTTGGCGTGGCCGGGCTTGTGGTTCCTGCCACAGCAGGTCACAGTACGGTGAGCGGACTTGTATTTGCTGGGGTGGCTTCAACACGGGCTCGCCGCTGGACTGCCCCCGAACCAAGGTGGATAATCGCACCTGCCTTCGGGACGCTGAGGGTATCCGCCCTGTGTATGATGAGCGGAAGCTAACCAGCCTGCAGTCGACCCACGTGGTGGCCTCACGACTCCCAGACAACGGCTGGTTTGGGCAGGTGGACGGGAAGAGCTGGTTCTCGAGTTGTGGTGTCGACACGTTTCCATTTTGAGAAATTCTCTGTGATACGCTCCACAGCAAGACGTCCATGTGAAGCCTCTCTGGCGACACCCTTGACAAGAGCACCTCTGGCACTCTGTACCGGACCTGCAGCTAAGATCCGAGCTGGTGCGGCAAGGTATTTAGCGACCCCTTACGATATGATGCAATCCAGAGAAGTCCCAGCAAAACGTGGATTCGACCAGGCCCTCAATATATGCACGAGTTGTGCCTGCTTCTTGTCATCTTGCTTGGCTACTGGTCCCTCTGATAAATCATCAGCTTGGTTCGAGTCGGGACAAGTCATGATGCATGTTTCAAAGAACTTAGCCTCGTGGACGGCCGGTTGTGTGACGACACGCTCTGCCTCCGTGGAAGCGGACCAGGCCATGAAGTGCATTGAAGAGGGAGAGGAGGCAACACACGGAGGACACAGGCACAGACAGGGGTGTGTCCCTCATAGATCTTGGTTGAACGAACAGGTGTTGGAATCAGGGCCTGGGCTCATTATCTCGACCTTTGTTTGTGTAATCATCGGCGCACGCCACGCCAACACATCCCCCCACCGCCATGCCGCAAAGCCTGCCTCGTAGATCTTGGTTGTACTGAACGTGGGTGTTCCCCAGCCGTTCCCACTCCCAGTGTTCCCAGGGCCGCCCCTGTGAGGGGTGGGACAGGAGGGGCTGCAGAGGCTGGCCTTCAGAATAACGCAGGGGGGTCACCTAACACCTGACATTCCCCCCGCGCACCTTCCCTTGGACTGCCAGACGGAAGATGGCCAGAACCCTGCAGTTGATTCACTGCGACACCCCACGAACCATCCCTGTACCAAGGAAATCCCCACGGAAAATCCCCGGTAATACGAAGACGGGTATTACCGGACCCGGTAATACCCCCAATTTTACCCGGTAATACCCGTTTTTGACCCGGTAATACCCGGTAATGGAGGCCGATTACCGGGTTTCCGGTAATACCCGGTAATACCGGTTACCCGTTAACGGGGCAGATTCATGTTGATATACATGTATTTTACATGTATATTTCAGGCATATACACGGTGGACTCCAGCGGCCCTAGCGGGAGTCTGGGAGCGGGAGTCTGAGCGGGTGTCAAAGACTCCCGCTAGCGGGAGTCCAGACTCCCGCTAGCGGGAGTCTATACTCCCGCTAGGGGGAGTCTGACTCCCCCTAGCGGGAGTCTTTTCACCTATTTTCATCCATTTTTCCCATGATATAGTTACAGTCTACTGGCGTGGGGGGTAAAATCATGGTGGAAGAGGGATGGGGAGGGGCTTGTTTTGCTTCTGTCAGTTTCCCCGGACTCTGGACTACCTACCTATCCTCCTGGTAGCGGCTGCACCTGCGGAGGTGAGCGGTTAGAATTTGAGGTGTCAAAGTGCGGCCATCGCCTGTCGTAGTTGTGTTACACCTTGGGCAAGACAAGCCATCCTGCAGGCCTCATCTTCTTCGTCAGAACTGTCATCCCCCTCCTGCTGTGCGCGTTGGTCAAGCGTGCTCAAAGTCGCCTCGGATGACACGAATGGTGTGAAAGTCGCCCCCAGCGGGATTGGCATTTTGCACAAGCAGAGCGATAATTTGCGGTGTCCTTCGGGGAACCGGGACAGGAAGTAGGGCGCGCTGATGGGTTCAACGAAGTCCTGTGTGTTGCAGTGCACAAACCCCTTCTGCAGCTGTGTCAACTGTGTGCAAAGAACATACACAGCCAATCTATGAGCGTGTCGGGTGTGCAGACACGGACACAGAATGACTTCTCTATACCCGAGGATCCCGTCCTGCGACAGGTGCGCAACCTTCCAAGGCATGCCCGATGCGCGCCGCTTCTCTTCTGCCATCGCAAGATCTCTCTCGTAAGTTGCGGAGCTGGCGATTGTAACGGCATCTTTCTTGCGATGTCCGTTCTCTGCTTCTTCAAATTCGTCGTTGTTCTGCAGAGGCACTGCATCTTCTGGAGCCCACCAATGATGGAGACTGTGTACGTAGGCATTGCGCGTTGATCCCTTTTCGGCATGCTCCATCAACCAGTGAAATATATGCCCTGAGATCCGAGCACGCAAGAAGGGAATCCGGGCTGACTCATCCTTGCATCCCCAGAAGTGCCAGGGGATGTCTGCATACCGGAAATGCATGAGGTCTGCAAGGGAGACAAAGAGGTAGCGGAACAAGCCCTTGTAGGTGTGTCCTGTGACAGGCAAGCACGACCTTCCGGAACTGAGCACCTGTCCCATTCTCAAGGTGACCAACGCTACTAGTCGGCCGACAGGCCGACAGCTGTCGGGTCAGTCGGTCGGCCCGATTTTTGCCTGTCGGTCGGTCGGTCGGCCTCTCGGGCCACCTCACAAACCGACATTTTTTCGGCCCGAACCGCCCAGAAACCCACGGAATGGCGGTGCATCGGCTGCATCTCGCGATTTTTCACCGGCAGGTGGGTTTGGGTCGAATTCTGCCCACCCGAAAAAACCACCCCCAATTTTCTGAAAAATCTCTATGTCTCGAAAATTTTTCCCCGTGGCCCAGGGGATAAGATAGGTCTGGTTTTCCGGTTTTCAAAACCAGGGTTTCCCGGTTCCCGGTTTTCTGGAAAAAAAAAAAAGGTCGGTCTCATTTTTGGCGGTTTTTTGTGTGACTTTGGGACAGTAAAACAGTCAGAAAAAACGCCATAAAAAAATAGAAAGTGACCCCATCGTGATCCGCACAGAGCCCAAATAGTCCAAAGAAGGCAGAGAAGCGGAGAAGAAAAAATGGACCTAGCGGGTGGCCCGGTGGGTGGTGATGCCCTCGTCATGCAGGTCTCTTCTGTTTTGAAGGTGCACACATGGTGGACTCCAGCCACCATGTCTAAGAGGGAGTCTAAGACTGCAGTCTGTACTGGAGACGGGAGTCTATTTTCCAGCTAGTTTACGCTCAGACTCCCGCTAGTTGAGACTCATGGGAGACACGGTGTACTCCAGCGGAGGTAGGGTAACCTCCGCTGGAGTTCACCGTGTCGTCTGCCTCTGTGCAGCGTCACTCGGTGCCATCGAATACATGGCGACAGCCCACCAACTCGAGACAGATCTGCTTGTCTGGAGGGCTGAGACGAGAACACGAACGACTTTCAAGCAGTCTTGAAGGTCGCCAAGCCTATTGGGGGCAACTAACAGATGAGATTTGTTTGTTGCCTGTCGTCACAGCTAGGTGCCCATCTCCTCGAAAACTCTCGTCTAGGCTCTACGTGGCGGAGATCTCGTGGACCCTTTGGCCATGACAAGGTCTGCCGTGCATCCACTCCACCCACAACGCACACCTGTCACGAGTGGTCGCTCCCACGTCCTCCTCCACCCTGAAGGTTGAACCCTCAAGGACCAGTGATCTCCTGCTGGCCGGGCTGCGATACAGTGAAGCCTTCCTACTTACAAGCGAATCCAGACTGTAGGGAACAGATGTTCACTACCGTGGCCTCCGGCGGCTGGGGGGCTCCGCCCCCCAGACCCCCCTGCGTAAAAACATTGCACCAGACCGGTTTTTTGGCCGAGAGTCCAAACTTTCAAAGCAGCTGCTGCGCCTGCCCCACCAAGCAGCCTCAGTACGACAGGACGCGCGCAGGCACTGGGCCCTCTCAGATTCTGGGAGGGTTTGCGCGGGTCGCGCGCGCCGAAGGCGCGCGCGAAAAATTTTCAAAACCAGAAAAACCGGAAAACGGCGCCAGAAAAAAAGTCTATCTTATACCCTGCCCGTGGCAAAAAAAAAAAAAAAAAGTGTCACCAAATCGGCAAAGCGCCCTATCACTTCACAGCTACAACCGCTCTGATGAATTTCCTTTGTTTGTTGCGTTGACGCTTCTACACACAAAACCCTGAACTGATCACACCCTGAGCCTGATGAAGGGTGGGGTTAGTGTATAGAGCACGTTTGGTTGCAGCTGTGGTGGGGCGCTTTCCGCTCACACGAGTGTGCTTAAAAAAAATTCGGATTTTTTTTTGCTGTCGGCCGACCGACCGACTGGCCGACCGACAGGCCGACAGCTGTAGGGTTGGTCACCTTGGCATTCTGCGACACATTCAGTGCAAGGTTTGTACAGGTCTTGTCGAATATTTTTTTGTTGTCTCATCCAGTACCCTGATCAGCCGCATGGCGAGCCCCTTGCAGTCATGGAGTGCTGGGGTGACGTAGCGGGCATTGGGAAGCACACCTGCCAAGAGGGAGGGGTAGCCAGCCTCTTTTATCTCAGAGAGAGTCAGGTGCGGGTATCGATGCACCTGTTGATACCAGCGTTCTTCTGGGATGTCGCACAGTGAGCATCGGTGCCCTCGCCCCCCGCATCGCCTCATTGTTGCCCACTGCTGATCTATACTCCCGCTAGCGGGAGTTCGACTCCCCCTAGTTGAGACTCCCGAAAAGGGTTAAACCCGGTAGTGGTACCCTACCCCCGCTGGAGTCCACCGTGCAAGGCCGGATCAGCCCACGGGTGGGTTTGAGGAAGAAATCTGGGGGGCAAATTTTGCTGCGACTTCCGGTTTCACCCGGCCGAACTCCAGCATCTATCCAGACCCACGGTGCCAAGCCGTTCGCCCGTGTCGCGATCATTCGCGGCTTCAGGCTGCCCCCGACGACACGTTTGTATCCTGCACCTTGCCATACTTCGCCTCCACCTTGTATATGACGGAGAGCGCCCTCCTTCCGCATCGTTGCGACTTCCCTGACAGCGAACTTATCCATGTCAGGGAAGACATGGCGATGATTGCGTTGGCCACCTGGGTGCTGTGCTTGTGGAGCTCCTTGCTCAACACCGTTGCTAGGAGCCTTCTAATGGATCCCAGTGTCAGCACACTGCCCCCTTTTTTAACAGGGAAGGCCGTGCAAAAATCATGCACAATGTTCGTCGCCTCCGCAGCCTCGGGACTCTCTGCGCTCTTCTTCTTCTTAATCGACTTTGCCGCCGGCTTCGCTGCCGGCTTCGTTGTCGTCTTCCCCATTTTTGTGAATCAGGTCTGCGAGCTGGGATGGGTGGAAACGTCCGTTTCGTTTGGTGTGGCTGTACTTCAGTGACGAGTGCCACATTGCATAGGTATCATGGGAAAAATGAGTGAAAATAGGTGAAAAGACTCCCGCTAGGGGGAGTCAGACTCCCGCTAGCGGGAGTTGGACTCCCCCTAGTTGAGACTCCCGAAAAGGGTTACCCTACCCCCGCTGGAGTCCACCGTGTACATGTATTATACATGTATAATAGTTGACATGCAAGTATTATACATGTATAATACATGTATATACTTGGAGTTATACATGTAAAATTTACAAGATCCCACCGTGGAGGAAATCCGTGAACTACCAAAAATCCTTACCCCAGGGCCTGGGGGGGGGGGTTGAGGGTCTAATTCTTTAAACAAATGGCGGGGGGGGTGGGGTAGGGTGGGGGGGGGCAGCGTGCGAAGAGAAGGGGTTCCAAAACATCTAAGAATAAATATTTCAGAAAAGTTTCAGAAAAAATAAAAGGCAACCAAAAATATCCACCCCTCCCCCCCCCCCCCTAGGGGGGGTCAAATGGGGGTGACAAACACGATTTTTCAAAAAACCGGCGCAGAGGCCCCAAAGCCCCCGTAAACCCTCCAAACCCCCCCAGATCGGTCCGGAAACCCATCGAACCCCACTTTTCCACCATTCCGGGCACCTCAGGTGCCCGAATTGGGGTACCTAAATTTTGTGCCACCGTTTGGTACCGTACAGTGCCACTGTGTGGGAGGTTGGAAAAGAAAATGCCCCAACACACCACATCTGAGGGTTGCAATGCATGTTGCTTGCCAACCACGTCATCCGGTGGGTGTCAGGCGCTATGTAGGTGGCATCAGCCAGGTCTTCGATGTGTTCTGGCTTGTATATGTACCTCCCTGCCTGCGGCACAGGCACTGCCTTTGTCCCCCACACCAGCCACAGAGAGCGTATTGTACTCGGTCCACGGTTGCTGATTCATTGTGATGCGTTGTATCCTCGAGTGAACGTCACACACTAGTGACACCACCACCCGCCATCCGAGAGCTGTATTGACTTTGCGCGCTTCCGTTGCATTCACCTCGCCACGCATATTGCACTGTTCAGTACCAGTGCTCTTGGGCCAGGCAAAGTAGACCGCAGCAAGTACCAATTCTGGCACAATGGGTACCACGACAGCGCACTTCGTGTGTTCCCGGAATGTACAGCTCGTGTTGCAACAGTCGTTGTCAACACATCCCGGTTGTGGAGCACTGCTGCACAGGAATCACACGACCATCTGGACTTGTTCCGTACCTACAGGCAGCCTCCCGGTGCATGGTGGCAGGGAGGTACATATACAAGCCAGAACTCATCGAAGACCTGGCTAATGCCACCTACATAGCGCCTGACACCCACCGGATGACGTGGTTGGCAAGCAACATGCATTGCAACCCTCAGATGTGGTGTGTTGGGGCATTTTCTTTTCCAACCTCCCACACAGTGGCACTGTACGGTACCAAACGGTGGCACAAAATTTAGGTACCCCAATTCGGGCACCTGAGGTGCCCGGAATGGTGGAAAAGTGGGGTTCGATGGGTTTCCGGACCGATCTGGGGGGGTTTGGAGGGTTTACGGGGGCTTTGGGGCCTCTGCGCCGGTTTTTTGAAAAATCGTGTTTGTCCACGTAAAAGGGTGGCATTTGACCCCCCCTACCCCCCCCCCCCCCCACACACACACACACCCCCGATCCAAACCCCAACACAACAAGGGGCGGGGGATGAGCGGGTAGATGATTGACGGGCTTCCACCTTTAAGTCAGCGTGATAGATGCCAGATGCCCGTCACCCGTCACCCCGCCCCTCCCCTTATCCCACCCTCCCCTTAAGCGGTTCCTTTGCATTTTCTCATGGGGCGTGTGCGTACGTTGCCTGTTTGCAACCTGCTAATTCTTGAGTTGTTGCCAGCAAAAGATAAAACACAACAGCGAGATGTCGAGATGCGCTACATCGGATAGATGCCTTGCCCTCCTTGCATGGGGGAGGGCGAGGGAGGAGATATGCTTTGTTTTGTTTTCCAGGGTCAGGCAGCGCAGCGTCTCCTTCCCCCCTCCCCTCCCAACCACCCCCTCAGGTCTCGCTTCGAGAACCATCTTCGGGGGGGAGGAGAAAGGGGTAGGGGGGGGGGGGTGGGGGGGGATCGAGCCCGGCCGCCGGATGATCCAGGCCCCCTGCTCTGTCTCTCCTGCCCGTACGCAAGCCGAAAAGTTCGTCCAGGGGGGTCCCGAACCCCTTCCCTCCCAGGCAGGTCGATACGTTCCCATTGATTTGCCTTGGGGGGGAGAGGGGGTTCTCTGTTGCCACTCTGTGTGCCGAAGAGGCGCGCTTAGTTGTGGCGAACTTCCCCTGATTCTTGTGAGGAGGGGGGGGGGGGGGAGTAAAACAAGAAAACGGCAGACTTATTTGCCGAAACAGGGCGAACAACGGGGGTCTGCTTCAAATGCTTGCAGGGTAAAGGGGGGAGGGGCACACACAGATCAAGATTTTCTTGTGATTGTCGGCACCAAAAAGTAAAGGGTGGGGGGGGGGTACGAGATACCGCCACCGCGTGGCCGAGGCGAATTCGGAGCAGCAGCCCCCCCCCCCCCCCCCTACCAGGGGGCAGTAAGAGATGCGGTTAAATCGTTCATAACGCCCCACCCCCATCAGTGCTCCCCTTCCACCAGGGCATAGTAAATTTAGTTTCCCCCTCCCCCACCGAACTTCCCTGCGAGTTCCCCCGCGGAGATGATATGTGGGAGATTTTTTTTTGCAGCGGAATGCGGGCTTGCCCTCGGGTATGCTGATCGATTCGTGCGCAGAGGCGGGCGAAAAATAATATGCGACATCTCTTGGACGCAATAGCGTAGCGTTGCGAAGAGAACTTGTTTTGTGCGTCACATATATCACACACTGCGTATGCAGGAGGTGCCGGGGAGCTACACGCGGAGACTGCCCCGTCCTAGCTTCTCACCCAAGCATCATCTGTATTGACCTCACGCAACAAACACATTACAAAACAAGTTCTCTCTCTCTCTCTCTCTCTCTGTCTCCTCTTCTCGTGCAAGGAGGGGCTGCCTGAGGGATTCTGTCCCCTCTCATCAAGATCAAGGCTGGAGTTCAGGCTTCAACAAAACTGGGAGTGTGTGGAGGGGGGAGGGGCGGGGTTGGCATGTACTGTTCGCCGCCGTGCTGCAGCGTCGAAAATCAGGCTGATGTTCTTGTTGCCATGAGATCTCAATCGCATCCTTCTGCGGATAATATTGATGGCTCATGCCTAGCTTGCATCTCCTGATTGACAGCGGGTATTTTTAAATGCCTGCAGGGGACGGTGCTGCTGCGCTGAGGAAGAGGGTCACCGCAGCGATTTGACCTTGCCTGTTGCACTGGGGGCTCAGGCAGAGTGTTGCTGTGGCTGAAACCGTGTGTGGTGCAAATCTGAAGGAACGAGCAAGGAACATCCCCTAAATTATTGGCCCTCAGGGGCTTTCGTTTGAACGTGGGAAAACCTACCCCCCGCCCCCCGCGTCCCATAACTAAGAGGCGAAGAGAAACTAAGATCGGGAAAAAAAAGATGCCAGTGTATTGGGCAAGGTATAACGAACGCTTGAAGGCATAGAGCCCTGTTGCTTTTTTTTTTCCTCGACATGTTCTCAACACAAAAAAATTTAAACGGATGAAACAGCTATTTGAGTGGTGGTGTCGATCTGTCACCACCACCCGCCTGCTTGCCGTGACACCATCTCCTCTGGAGTGCTGTCATCACACAGCCCACAGCCACCTGACCCCATCTATCTCCGATTGCGGATGCGGGGCATGGAACACGCCCTCCCGCACACCTCACTTCCATTTGCTGTACGCCCACCCCCCCGCAAACCCCTGTATTGGGTGCGAATACAGTCCCGGCCGGGGGAGGGGACCCTATTAAAGGGTCGCCCCTCCCCTGTCTACCTACCCCCTCACAAAGATGGCCGTTTTGCCCCGTATAAACTCTCTTTGCAGTCGCTGCGTGTCTGTGTGCTGTCCCGGAGAATCCCGTCATTGGGGGCGGTACCACCTTGCCAAGCCGGAGTCAATGAGGCAAATATTGTTGGTGGCTGAGGGGCGAAAGCCCAGTGGGGGGTGATGTGTGGTGGCCAGGCGGGGGGGGGGGGGGGCGGGGGGCAAAACCCACTTCCCGGGCCAGATTTTTTTTCTCTTGGCAATCCCCACACCCCCCAATTAAATCAGACTCCGACCCAGACCCCCAAAAGAACCCTTCTCGGTGGCCGCTCCATCCGTCCTGGGTAAGACGTTAAACTGCCTGGGGGGGCCGTCCCCGGACCATGACGGGTGCCTGCACCAGGAGTCTAGCACGGCCGTGGTCCAGGGCATGACCGAAAACTGCTTGGGTACCGAGGCTCCCCAGACCAGGAAGGGTGGAGACACCTGGAGTCTAAATAGTCACACCACGTCAGGCCAGACCTTCGCATTGCACTCCGCGAAGACTGCCACACAGCCGCGGGGCAGGTGTGCAGCCTGTGGAAAACCTCGTACAGAAAAGACTGTAAGGGACGACAGCCCCGCCGAGGCGATACAGCGCCAGACGCGGCCCGAGTTTCTGGAGACCGACCGGGGAACTGGTACGTCTTCAGGATAAGCGCCTCACAGAGGACTGATCCTCACCTGTGTGATCCGTGAACCTCAGCCCCATGGTGCTGGAGTGGAGCGGGTGCCTCGACCTCTTTTCGGGTTTTTTCTATTTCTTTATTTTCTTTTGGGTGCGTCCACCAAAGAAAACGTGGCCACCCACTCGCAGAGGCTCCCGAAAGCTCCAGCATCAGCTCGAGGTTCATGGTGTAGATCGGTGTCTCCAGAAGAAGGGGATGTCCGGTCGAAGAAGACAAACGACGAAGACAACCACACAGGCCGCACAAAAAAAAAAAAGAACCCAAATTATAGCCCTTTCTCACGGGAGGGATAGAAGATACCTGCTGGGGAACGGTCAACAAATCGTTCAAAAAATATAACCGACACCCCCTTGGTGACTGAAAGAGGCGGCACTCAGAGAAAAAAGGGGGCGGATCCATGTGGTTGTTCGCCTTGGCCATGTTGCAACAACACGCTGTCAGCCAAACTCAGGAAACTGTTCAGCAGCGTGGATCCTTTGCGAATACCTCACATGCCTCCTGCAGGCTGTAGGGGGGGCGGGTGGTTCACCCCCCAAAGAAAAAAACGTCGTCAGATCGCGCCCTTCCCCCACCCCCCCCCCCCCAGGGGCAGGCAAAGCAAGCACATCGGATGGGAACGATTTCTCGTCAGAAAGGTCAGTAGGTAAGCCGGTAAGTCAATCCCTACCCCCCCCCCCCCCCCCCACACCTGACCCTCCCATCTCTCTCTCCCTCACGGCAAGCCCACAGCAGCACAGGGGTTGCTGCCCCCCCCACACTGTAGATTGCACCCCTCCTATCTCCCCACATTTGCGGCTTTCACAGGGGGTCTGGGGGGGGGGGGGGGGGCGGGGGAGGAGAGAATGCCACCGCCGCACCGCCACACTGACACCACCACCACCACCGCCTCCTCCACCAACAACTCGCCCCTGCCTGGGGTGGAATTTCTCGCCACGGTTGACTTTATTGCATTGCCGGTGCAGCCGGTGGAACCCAAAGAGGAACCTGCGGAGGATAGGACTGTGAGTATTGGGAAGAAACGAGGCCTGTTTGATGCTGCGGATGACGACGAATGCGACGCCGCCGCTGCAGAAGCTGCTGCCGAGTCAGCTGCACGGCACTGGCGGGAACGTGGCGTCACGCTTGCGGTGAGTGGCGACTTCCAGGCAGCCGTCTCTCTCCTCTCCCGTGCCGCAGCGGTGCTGCGCGACGACTTCAAACTCCACGAGATGCTCTCCCAAGTCTGTACCACGCTGGGGCGGCACTGGGATGCGGTGCGTTATGGCGAGACAGCTAAATCCCTGGCATCCCAGTCCGGCACGCCCTACCCCCCGGCCCTACTCACGCTGGCGCGGGCGCAGATTAACTACGGCGAGCCCGGCATGGCAATCGGCAACCTGAAGTGTGGGCTTGCGGCCCTGGAGGCAGGCAGCCACCCGGCTGTCTCCGAGGCTGACTTCCGCAGCACCCTTGCCTGGGCAGAGAAGGTGCAGCGGAGGTTGGGAGGGTTGGGTGAGGGGGAGGAGGAAGAGGAGGAGGAGGTGGTGGTGCGAAGATGAAGAGGGGGGGGGGGGTGTAGGCGTCGGGGGGGAGGGTGTCCGGGGGTGTTGTAGTACCCCTCCAAACAGGTCCGCCCCCCCCCCTCTCGCTTCAAAGGGGTTTGTATCCGAGTTGCAACGGTGCGTTGTGGCCGCAGTTTTGTTTCGTGTGGTTGCGTCAACGCATCAAACGGTGTGTCAAGCAGTAGAGAAAGAGTGGCAGAGTTGAAGTGTCATTTTTTTGCGGTTTGCTGTTTCTGCCAGTTCAGGGGTGTTGTCGGAATCGCACTGCTCACTAGATGGGGGCCCTCGCTACGAGTCACTGTGAGTCACGAGTCGTCAGTTTTCAGCCAAACATGGCTGACGGCTCACTTTTTCACACTCAGTCGTCGTCAGCTGATTGAGGGTGTGATATGAGGGTTCTATCCAACAAGGATATCAAGGCGGCACTTTCAAAGTCCACACTCAGTCACACTTGGTAGCGAGGGCCCCCGATAAATTCGGTTTGAAGAAGAACGACGGTCACGCCACCCCCATACCACCACAGGTTCCGTGCATCGTAGCACAGATCTTACACACCCGCCTGGACAGCTCCAAGCGACTTCCTTTGTAACCCGTTTAACCTTTTCTCTTACACCCCGCATCTATATTTGCTGCATTTTCTGGCATATACCTGCAAAACCCGTGCTGTCCTATTTGCACGAGCCGAATCCACCCGATTTAGGCCTTGCATACCATCTTTTTTTGCCTTCATCTTGACGTGTCTTTCTTTTCTCTGACCGATCCATTTTTCCTGAATTCATTTTAGATCTATTTTTTTGCACACCAAGGCTTTGCGCCGCACACACCGCCCTGCTGAGGCCGCTTTTAGGCATCCACGTGAGCTGAGGCCTGTGTGCGTTTGCGGGCCATACCTCCGTTCTTCTGAACATTCTTATCTGCTTCTGAGGGCTTTTGTTCTTCGCACCCTTCTCCCTGAACAAACACATAACACCTCACCAAACCGAGATATGTCGCACATCCGTGCCGTGCAGGCTGTGTGCGATGTGCGCACCCATGATGAGGTGCTTGTGTCTACTCCGAAGGACTCGAGTGACAAGTGGGTTGCGCGCTGCTCGCAGTGGGTTGAGCACTTGGCCGCACGCAACCAGCACTGCCGCCTCAACGGGAACTCGCGGCAGGTGGTCTACGAGTCTGCACAGCTCCCCAACATGACAGTCGAGAAGTATGTGCGTGCGCTGCGCACCATCATGCTGTACTTCGAGCTTCCTGACGCCACGAAGTGCTGGGCTGCGTGCTTCATCATCCTGACGCGCTTTGCGGAGGCACAGCCCCACGCCGTGACGCCCCACACGGCACACCGCCTGGTGCTGGTCGCCTTCCTGCTGGCCATGAAGGTGACCTCCGAGAAGCGCCTCTCAAACACCTGCATGGCGAAGTACGGCGGTGTGAACCTGTCGAACCTCAACGAGATGGAGCGCTGCTTTCTCATGGACATCGACTTCCAGGTGTACATCTCGCGTGAGGAGTACGAGCAGTCTGCCTTCACGCCGTATGCGGTGGCGGCGGCGGTGACGACCCCGCGGGAGTGGGACAGCAGCGAGGAGTCGACCTCCAGCGCGTCGTCCGCCATGTCCCGATCGGAGCAGGGATCGCCCGTGTCGTTTAAGTCGTGTAGCAGCGGCAGCAGCACTCGCCTGAGCAGCCCAAAGATGGCGATCCGCACAGCAATCGAGGCTCACACACCCAGCACCGGCACTGCTCAGCGCCGTCTGGGGAATGCTCTTCAGTACTCCCGCAGCGGGAAGGACCTGTGAAGATTCAAGAAACGGCGTGCCTTAGAAGCTGAATGACAAACCCCCCCCCCCCCTCCCCGCATTACTCTGTCTTTCAAGGGCTGGATGGGTTTGCACCTCTGATGCCACTTTCCAAACTTATTCACGCGTGTGTGTTTGATTCTCTACACAGAGAGGCCCATGGGCACACACAACTCTGAAGCCAGCTTGAGTCGCTCATCAGAGTTCACTCGCTTGACGACGCCAAGCAAGGGGCAAGGGGTTGCCGTGTGTAAGGGGTGGCTTCTTACATCTCAACTTTTAGGGCAGTGGGCAGTGGCAACATCAGAATTCGCTCGATGTGGCCTACACTAATCAAACAAGAATCTTAACGTGTGCGTGAGGGTGGCTTCTCTCGCATCTCACTTTATCCCCAGGTTACGAGCGACGAGCGAAAGTCGCGAAGTAACAAAGGAAATCGTACGACTGAAGCCCTAGGATTAGCACCTTTAATGCCACTTTCACAGGGCCTCACGAGCAGGCCCCGGGACAGCAAGTGTGCGCTGAACGAACAAAAAAAGCAACCCTTTTTCACCGTGCGGATCCTCGATTAACTGTAACACTTTTACAGTAACACCTCACACGCCCCCCCACCCGGCAACGAGTGAAGGGAGATCTATCTGGCACAACCTGCATTACGAGCGAAAGGAAGGGAGTCAATGAGGTGCTGTTCCTTATTTTTCTTCCACTTCACTGGGTTGGGAGTGATGCCCAACATTGTTCCTGATAGTGGGAACACCCTCACCGCCCCTCAGGCCCCCCCCCCCTCTCCCCCTCCGACCATCAGAAAACAAAACTGATCTTATGACGAAGCTGTGTGCCGGATCTCAGACACAGCCCGCATACCGAGAGAAGGGAGATTATCCTCGTGCTTCCCTCTACTTCTATTTCAATGACACCCCACCCCCACCCGAGCGGGTCCAGAATACATCGGCGCTCGCTGGTATTTTTCTTTCACTTCCTCCATCGTTTTTCCCCCACCTCCCCCCCCCCTCTACCCAGCCAGGCCGGTTCAGGCCACCACCGACCCCATCGAAGTACAACGAAAACAGATGAACGAAGAGAGAGGAATAAACAAGAGTTTCTGAGCATACTCTCAGAGGGTAACTCTGGCCCCGAACCTGCTTGCAAGGGGGGGGCGTCACCGGGACATACCAAAGCTTTGCCTGTGGTTTTGTCGACACCCAAAAAAAAATGAAATAAAGAACGATACAATGCCCAAAGAAGAAACCCCCTCTCCCCCCACCCCCCCTCTCCCCCAAGAAACCCCTCCCACTCTCCCCTCAAGCACAGACAGGTGGCGCAGCTGCAGTTACCGGTACGTGGGAACAGTGGCGGTATCTTTGTTCGCCCGAGGATCCGCGTTGTTTTCTGTACTCCCCCCCCCTCCCCCCCTCACACACAGCATATGTTGTCACACAACACAACCCGAGAGGCCCATCCTGTCGCAAGGCCCCGGGCACTGTCTGCGGTTTGAGTGGAGGAGAGGGGTGGTCAGGGTGGGGGGGGGGGGCGGGGGTTGACTGCCCCCCCGTGGATCACTTTGCTCGAGATCACCCCCAGGCACACATACACAGACACCCTTTCAAAGAAGTCCAATTCAAGGAGTGCTCGTGATTCTTTTGAGTGTGCGGGAGAGAATGAGAGAGGGATAGTTCTATCCTTTCTGCTGCACACAGCTCACTCCCTCCCTTCCCACCCTGTCCCATTCCCGTCGCACCCCCCCCCCTTCCCTCACTCCGGACACAACACCCTTTGCATAACGAAAGAAGAGGGGAGGTCACGCTGTGATTCTCCATGACTTCAACTTCAGTACCCCCTGACGCACACACACGCCCCTTCAATTGAAACCCCTTCACCTTCACCCCTCCTTGTCCCCTCTCCCCTCTCCATGATTGGCAGCGGGGGCCACTGGCGTGCTGCCACACGAGGGCTCCGGCCAAGCAAACCAGCACCTCTTTCTCGTTGTAGTTTTGGCCTTTCATCGGGGGAAGTATTTTTTCCCCTTCAATTGGCTAGCCTTGTTGGATCAGTCTGGATACTGGAGGAGGTGGTGTGTGTGTTATTAGCTCCAGTGTGGACAGATGCAGTCAGCGATAGTTCAGTCACCCCGTCCTGCTCTGGGTTTGTTGCAAAACGATTATTAAGGGGGTGGTGGTTGATTCTTATGTGGCCCAAGATTTGCGTACGAACAAAACAGCAGCCCGATTTTTTTAAAGTTATCCTGACTGGACTCGTACCATACATAGCTCGTGATGGAAACAAAAAAATGCAAAAAAAAACTGCGAAATTGGATGCGCATGTGATACCTCACTCATGTACACAGAACAGGTCATGAACCAGCGCACAAAACAAATCACAGACCCCAATTCTGGCAGCAATGCTGGCAACACGTTACCTTCCATCCCCCACGGGTGGGTCGGTCCAGCGACCGCCACACTCACGCTTTTGCTGTGTCAAACACCGTCGTGCACGTGAAGACCTTCTTTTACCGTCGAACCCGACCAGATCACACAACTTGATCGAACCCCTCTGCTGGGAGTGTGCGGTTTTGCTAGGCGGAATGTGACAAAAGCCAACACGGCAGCGCCCCCCCATGCGCTCCCCAAACGAACCAGGACGTCGTCGTGCGCGGTGTCGGGCCTCAGTGGGTGGCTGCCTGTCTGAACCCTTCCAAGCGTCACTGACACTATCCAGAATGGACTTGAAACGAGACGGTGCGAACTGTGGCCCACGTCGTTGAATGTTGGCCACGCTGCGGAACGTTGTCAAGAACACTGGTTTTGATCTGCCTCGTTTGTGTGGAGGAACGCAAGGGCAGGCCTTTGCGAAGATACAACACCCAGCGAGAGCGGCTGTTGCCTGTGGCATACACTTCTCACACATTGCGCCAGCAGGCGTGCCCAACCCGGCGGGGGGGGACGTGCAATCAAAGATCGTGAACATTCTGTTGTGTCGCAGCATTTCACCTCCTCCCCCCCCCCCTCCTTCCACGAGTGAAGGGAGATCATCCTTGTGCTTCTTTCTACTTCAATTTCAATTTCAATACCCCCATCCCCTTCCCCCCTCCTCCCCTTCCGTGTTGTCCTCGCGTTCTGACCCTTACCACACACGCACACACCTAATGCACCCTCCCCATCGCCCGCCTCTGAGCTCATCCGGAACTGAAAAATTCTCCAATCATCCCCACACATCCACACCCTCTTCGACCTCAATAACAACCCCCCCCCCCCGTTCCATCCTCTCACGGTGGGATCTTGTAAATTTTACATGTATAACTACAAGTATAATACATGTATTATACATGTATAATACTTGCATGTCAACTATTATACATGTATAATACATGTATATGCCTGAAATATACATGTAAAATACATGTATATCAAGTAAAAATACAAGTATAATACTTGCATGTCAACTATTATACTTGTATTTTTACTTGATATACATGTATTTTACATGTATATTTCAGGCATTTACATGTATTTTACATGTATAATACTTGTCATGCAAGTATTATACATGTAAAATACTTGCATGACAAGTAAAATACTTGCATGCAAGTAAAATACATGTATTTTACTTGCATGCAAGTATTTTACTTGTCATGCAAGTATTATACATGTATTTTACTTGTCATGCAAGTATTTTACATGTATAATACTTGCATGACAAGTATTATACATGTAAAATACATGTAAATGCCTGAAATATACATGTAAAATACATGTATATCAAGTAAAAATACAAGTATAATAGTTGACATGCAAGTATTATACTTGTATTTTTACTTGATATACATGTATTTTACATGTATATTTCAGGCATATACATGTATTATACATGTATAATAGTTGACATGCAAGTATTATACATGTATAATACATGTATTATACTTGTAGTTATACATGTAAAATTTACAAGATCCCACCGTGCTGCTGATACGTTCTGGTTTCATCTGGTTGGCGCAAAGAGAGAGAGGGTTCGGGGGGGGGGCGTGCCGCGATTCCAATGGAAACAGCGGCGGCATCGCCCGTATATACGTTTCTGCCCCGCAAAGCGTTGCTTGTTGTGGAGAATCCAGCGGGCGAGCTTTGCCACACACAGGCTGATTATGAGAGTCCCGTGCGCGGCGCGCTCTCTCTTTCTCACCACCCCCCACTAAACTGTTCTCTCTCGATAGCTTGATTGAATCGGAGACTGGTCGGTCCTAGAATACGAATAAGTTCTCTCGATCTCTTCTCGGAGTACTATTTTGTTGCGCACGTGCAGAGTTGCAAAATCGTTGGAAACCAGCTTGCGCCTCCTTTCGGCCGCCTTTACCCTATTTTGTTGGGTTCGCCGCACGCCTAAGGGGGGGGCTGGCATGCATGCACCGGTGCATCACGCCATCATGCGTCCTGCCGGTGCATCAGATGAAACAAAAGTGGGGGTTTGATGCGGTTTTGGCTCGGGGATCGAATGCCCAAGACAAGCAGCAGAGAAATAGTAGGTTCGAAACGAGACAGCACGAATCGGGGGGCCACATGGCGTTTCGTTTATTTCTGCGTTGTCAAGAATTGAACCAAGAATTTAAAAAAACGATAAAATAATTATGATGCAAACACTGCGCATGCCAAGGCCGGTTGTCCTGTCCGCCAGCCTTTTGGACATGCTTCGCTCGTGCTTGGCAACCCCACAAAATCACCCCCGAATGGTACCTTCCCCGAACGTGAGGAATTCCTCGTTACACCCCTGCTGACTCCCTCCTGTCATCTCTCCTCCCAAGACCGAAATATTCCCTTCAGTGGCGCAGGCCATTGCTGGCTAAAATCAGCCTTTCCCTCCGTATATCTGTCTGTCGGGCACTCTTCCTGTGCCGACAGTTCTTCTTGTGGCGAGCATACCCATTGCGCAGCGTGTGTGTGTGTGTGTTCTGCAGGCCACACTTGGAAGATGGCCCATGTAGAACCTGCTGACAAGCCACACACTGCGCGGCACAATGGGGTTTTGCAGAGCCCTCCACTCCACACTCTCTCTTCTCGTTCGCGGCGAACAACCACTTCTGCATATTTCACCCCCGCTCCCCATCCCCACTCCATTCCCGCCTCCCCCACTCCCCTCTGCTGGTGTCCTGCAACGGCAAGGCGCATGCCGTGTGTTTGCCCGGGTTTTTGTGGCGCACAAAACAACGCCCTTTATCTTCCCCCCCCGGCCCCCCCCCCCCCCCTCCCCCGCCCGAGCCATCCGATCCTTTTTTTTCTCCGGATGGCGCCCTTCCTATTTATAATCCAATTTATAATTATAATTTCCTTCGTTCTCCATCTCTATCTTCTCTCTGTATTCGATATGTGCCCCCCTCCCCACCCCCCCCCCCCCTCCCCGGCCCTCTTCATTTCTTCTCCCCCATGTGACAGCCACAAAATATCTCAAGAAACACACATCCGCACCGCCACCACCCTATTTTGTGTTGTGAGGCAGTCTGCCCCCCCCCCCCCCCCCCCTAGGCATACTTGTCCCCCCACGGTGGGGGACCGTGATTCCCCCCATATTTTGCCCCCCAAATCGCGGTGGGGGGAATCACGGTGTTTTATGGGGGAAATATTGAGAAAATGTGGGGGAAAATGGGGGGAATCTGGGGGATTTCCAGCTATTTTTGGGTGGAGCGAATATGGGGGATTTTTGTCCATTCCCCATATTTCTCCTCCCTCGAGGAAAATGAGTGAACGGGCAGCATGCCGTTCCTCTATTTTCCCTCGTGAGAGGTGTCCCACCCCTGCCACGCAAGGGGAAAAATGAAGAAACGGGCAGCATGCCGTTCTACATTTTCCCTTGCAAGGCAGGGAGAGCGCCCCCCATGCCAGACAGCAGCCACCCCTGCAGGGGCAACAACTGACGGGCATGGGGAACGAGGTGGGTCTGGACCCGACACCGCCACCACACGCGCAGTGCACCTTTCGGATACACTGTCGTGAGTGGGGTGTGGGCAGTTCCCCTATCCTGTGAGCTCCTTTCGGACGAAGAGGTGCAGCGGTTATCTGCAACCTTCGTCCTGGACTTGCCTCGGGGGGAACGCCACGGTTTACCGCGGGTCCCGACGAGGGCACTCAGGCAGGATCTTCACGCCACCCCGCACCGAGGTCCCTTCTCACGCGGTGTGTCTCCCAGGTTCATGGCGGCGTCATCAGGTCAGGCTTTGTAGTCTCTACACCATCAGTAGTAAGGGAAATCCTAAAACCATACATGAAATCCACCTTTTGGGCCGCTGGTGTACGAGGCTTGTTCCTCCAATTGAATCATGTTTGCTGTGTCAGGCAATATCAATACAGCCGCTGAAAGAAGTCGAGGTGTTGTGGATCTGCTGCTCACAGGAAGGATTCAGGGTGGATCACAAGACTGACCACCCTCTTTCCTTTGTCAAGTACCCTGTAAAACATCAGAACACCAAGTATCTTTCAACACTACATGTTCAAGAGTGGAATCAGTGGAATCGGAAGGGGTCACACCCGACCACACGGACACAGTTCCCGCGACTAATAAATGCCGAGAGTTCCGGTGTCCGACCACCTGGTATTACTTGGCTCCATCCACCCAGTCATTACGAGGGGGCGTCCCTTGAAGCCAGTTCCGCAGAACTCAGACCCCCTTAAAACCAATGTCCTGTGTAGACAACTACTTAGCCTGCCTGATGACGACACCAATTCGCTGGGAGAGAGGCCGCGGTCCAGGACCCCAATGGGGATGACGTGGCATTGTTTGACCGGATCGGTTGTGTAAGTGTGTAGCCCCCTCCGCCCTCTGTCCCTCCCCCCAGGGTGGTGTGTGGAGGCGAGAAGCGCAAACAGCAGCAATGCAGGCATAGCAAAAAGTGGATCCCTGCAGGTAGACCCTCGGGGTACATCCCTATCATCGGGTCACCTGAAATTCCCCAATTTGAAAATCTGCAACAATCAAGGCAACACGCGATGGGATGGGGCACATGACCTTGCACAGGGGTGGGGGGGCAGAAGGCAGGGGGTGGGGTTGCGGTTGGGGTAGGTATAGCGTTTGAATACTTGGGGGCCCTCGCTACCAGTCACAGCTCGTCAGTCAGTGAGGGGAAGTGGGCCGTGGCTCACTTTTTCTCACTCAGTCACACCTGGTAGCGAAGGCCCCCCTTGAGTTTGTTTGAATTTCGCACAACAGACGACCCGAACCTCATTTGGCCAATTTTCTCCCCACAACCCCGATTTGGAGGCAAACCTCATTTGCTTGATCTTTGGGGTCGCATGAGGGAACTCGGGGCGGAAACTCGAGATTTTCACACGACTATCTTCGTAGACAGTTCCAGATCACCAGGACCCGATTTTCGTCCCAGAAAATTTTGGGTCAGTATTTTGGGCGAGATTTGGCCAAGGCCAAAAACCAGCCATTTTCCGGGACAGGTTTTAACGCGTTTTAGGGCCCAGAATAGGCTCAAAACTCAAAAATTCCTTCGAAATCGGCCTCAAACGTCCAAAATAGACCCCCCCCGGAAAAAAATTCGAAAAGGGTCCCCCTATACACCCTGGATTTTGGACCAAAATTCCCCCATAAAACCCCCAAAAACCCCCCATATTCCCCCCATATTTTTTATGGGGGGAATCTGGGGGGTTTTTGGGGGGCCCCCATATTTTCCCCACATTTTTTTTGGGGGGTTTGGCCAGGGTGTTCGCTATCTCCCACCTTCCTCGCAGACTGTGGGAGAAAGGGGTAAAATTGCCTCCTCAATTTTTTTTTGCGCGCGCTTCGCGCGCGCGAAATCATGCAACATCTGCCCCTCGAACAAATTGCCTCGGGGTCCAGACCAGGGCACTGTATATGTTTAGCGCAATGGGCCCATCTCGCTGTTCGCGGTTGCAAAACGGAGGTTTTGCGGCAATCAGTGAGTACTTCGGGAGTTGGCCTTTGACAAAACTGATGTGAACATGCGTATGAGCCTGACTTGAACCCAAAACAGGACCGTCGACGGTACCCGTTCTCGAGAAGGAAGGGCACGGTCACATGCGCTCGTTAGTTCCTGTTGGGCAGACTTCACAGGTCACAGGGGGTCTGGGGGGCGGAGCCCCCCAGCCGCCGGAGGCCACGGTAGTGAACATTTGGCAGCCTCGTCCCCGAGTCCGCTTCATAGTGGAACACCACATGCAGACAACGTGCACCTTGAGGCAGCATGCTCAAGAGGTACATCGGCCTAGCGCCTGTGGCAGGCCACTATGCTCTTGGCTTTGGCCTCCTCTGGCCTTGACCATGCTGATGCCGGCTCCGACGGTCCCCAGCAGGTTCAGGTTTCGCTTCTTTGGGTCATTTCCACTCCGTGCGAGGCGTGGTGGCATCAAGTTGTACGAGAGGGTGCTGCCCTTCTCCTTCAGAACCCCTTCCCACCCGAGGCAAAAACTTCCGAGAAACTTTTTTTATTTAATTTCTCCCCCTTGGGAGAAATGCCGGGGAGAGAGGTGGGAGAAGGGTTTTCCCAGAATCATTTTTTTAACGAAATAGGCCCCTATTTCTCCCCGAGCGAACGCCCTGGGTTTGGCGCAGAAAACCCCCCATATTTTCCCCCATATTCGGGTCCCCCCACCGTGGGGGGACAAGTATGCCTAGGGGGGGGTCACTGCACCCAAAAAAGCCTGTACATAGGCCAAATTTTGAGAATCGAGTTTTTGACCCTAAAAAGGTGATTCTGCTGGCAGAAAGTGCCCAATATGCTCCGGAAACTCATTTCCGCCCACTCCCAGGGGGTGGTATGGCCCCGACGATGCCGTTTTTGTCGATGAAAATTTTTGTGACACAACTTGTACCTGGACTGCACCCCACAGGGCACGTCAACCAGAGTAAACACACCTCAACCTGCCAGAGGCACAGAAGAGCTGGTGTTGTTGGTTTTCCTGAACCCGAATGGGTTCTCGGTGCCCTCCAGAGGTCAAAAGTCAAGCCAAAATGAGGTGCGAGCACAAGAATAGTTGTGGGAGAACCATGGTACAGATCGTGTCACATATTTAGGGTGTTCCAGGGGAGCTCTCAGCAGCTGGGTCTGCGGCACGGCGCATCCGTTGCCAGGGAGCGCGTCCTCGGGTGTGGTGCCATGCCTGTGATCATGTGGCACAGGGGCGCGACGCGAGAGTCCCTACACTGCCTCCTCTGACGGGGAGGCAGCTGACTGGAACAGGCGCCTGGTCCAGCAGGCACGAGTACAAAGGGCCAGAGGTACGCACAGCAGAATCAGCAGAAGCGCAAGCTTGCCCGTCTTCGCCTCCAGCCCCGACTTCAGATCGACGGCATGACGAGAGTACTCTGAGGACGCGCTCCCTGGCAACGGATGCGCCGTGTCGCAGCTCAGTTGCTGAGAGCTCCCCTGGAACACCCTAAATATGTGACACGATCTGTACCATGGTTCTCCCACAACTATTATTGTGCTCGCACCTCATTTTGGCTTGACTTTTGACCTCTGGAGGGCACCGAGAACCCATTCGGGTTCAGGAAAACCAACAACACCAGCTCTTCTGTGCCTCTGGCAGGTTGAGGTGTGTTTACTCTGGTTGACGTGCCCTGTGGGGTGCAGTCCAGGTACAAGTTGTGTCACAAAAATTTTCATCGACAAAAACGGCATCGTCGGGGCCATACCACCCCCTGGGAGTGGGCGGAAATGAGTTTCCGGAGCATATTGGGCACTTTCTGCCAGCAGAATCACCCTTTTAGGGTCAAAAACTCGATTCCTAAAATTTGGCCTATGTTTGACCCAGTGACCCCCCCCTACCCCCCCCCCCCCCCCCCCCCCCCAGGCAGCCACAGATCGACCAGGCATGTCGCTAAGCGTCGACCGTCGACCCAGTGATTTTGGGTTTCCCCCCCCATAAAAAAGCGTCGACCCAGCGTCGACCCAGTGGACTGGGTTGACGCTTGGTCGAGGCTTGGAGCGTCGACCCAGTGGAACTGGGTTGCCATTCAAGCCTGGACCAAGCGTCAACCCATTTATTACACTGGGTCGACGCTAACCTAGCGTTGACCCGGTTACACTGGGTCGACGCTCACCAAGCGTCGACCAAGCGTCAACCCACTTTCACTGGGTCGACGTCGAAGAGAGTATGGTTTTGCAGGAACAGATGATCACTACCGTGGCCTCCGGCGGCTGGGGGGCTCCGCCCCCCAGACCCCCCTGTGGCGTGTGTCTCGTACTCAAGTCATTCGATTCCCACCGGGTCAGGGAATCCAACCACTCCAGTCGCCTCAGGGGGACACAGCCAACTCACACAGAATCTGTACGCCCACAATGAACAGATGTTCACTACCGTGGCCTCCGGCGGCTGGGGGGCTCTGCCCCCCAGCCCCCCTATCTCGCGTGCCCGTCTAGTAACCAAGTCCTTGCGCTTTGACGGCCGTGGCATATCAGGGGGCAGCGTCGAAATCATGGTCCCGAAAGCCATTTTTTGGTTTCCTCCGGCACCCGACGGCGCGAGCGGGAGAGGAACCACGGAAGGAACCCAGCGCCTCACACCGTGCCCACCTAGTGGTCCACCGATGGGAAAATTTGGCAACAACACGAGCGCGCGCGAAGCGCGCGCGAGAAAAATTGACCCCTAGTGTTTTCCCCCCTGATCCCCCCCCAAAACAGGAGCGTCAACCCACCAAATCTCCAAAATCGAAAAGTTAGCGACAGGCCTGCAGATCGACAGGACGCGTCGGACATCTTTTCAACAATAAGTCGTGATGATGAGAAAGTCAGATAAGTGTGAAGGGGTGGGTGGGGTACACTGGAGATGACATCAAGAGCAAGTGCTCGGTGTGTGTCTACACGAATAATAAGAGGTTCGCTGGGTGGTGGTGTAGGTAAGGCGAACCGCTCTCTCACGTTCATGCCACTCTCAAGCACAGCGGTGGGCAGTTGGTGGAAGAAACCATTCCAATGTCAGCCCGTCGCTGGGGTGGGGTGGGGTGGGGTGGGTGTGCTACTATTATTCGAAGGGGAAAAAAAGGTTCGTTAGTCGAAGCTACTGCCCGAGCCCCACCTAGCAGCCACAGGCTGGTAGGACGCGCGCGAGGCAAGGCGCCCCTCCCTCCTCTCCCCCCTCTCCAAAACAGATGCATGGGGTCGCAGTTTTCAGAAGATGATTCGTTGAATATGCACCCATCCCCCCACCCCCGAAAACGCACATGAGTGCACCCACCGCTTTCCCTGAGTGGCTGACGAGCCTCCAGGGGGCAACGGCTTCCTGGAGGCCTGACTGGGTGGAGGCTGTGTGCGTTTGGTGGGGGATATGCGTCCTCTCTCTCTCTCTTAGATGCAATATCGTAGCGTTGCGAGGGAAATTTATCTTGTGCGTCACCACAAATCACACATGCACTGCGCACGCAGGGGTTGCCGGGAAGCTCCACGCGGAGACAACTTCACGCAACAACCACCTGCGAAACAAGTTCTCTCTCTCGCGTCCTACGTCTCGCTCACCCCACCCCCCCCGTCCCGTTCAAGCAGGAAGAGGGGTTGCAACCCCTTCGCTTTTTGAAGTTCTTCTACACCGCCGCTCCGCCCCCCTGAATTCTCTCCACCGGCCTCTGTGTGGCGTATCGCTCGCTAATGTGTTGCTCTCGCAGGTCGCAGCCCCATTTCAGGGTTATTGGCACAGTTGCGGACTTCTTGTGTATTTTTTCAGGAAATCAAATGATCGGTGATATTACGTATTGTGTGGACACAGTACTGCCACCCCCGTCTCCGTACGTATGCCTTTTGCACGTCACGCCGCAAACAATGCTCAAAAACGTTCGCTCTACCGTGCAGCGCAGTCGCCGCCCTATCAAAAAGGGTGTCACAAGCAGTGTTGGGGCGAGCGTAAACGGGGTGGGGTGGGGGGGGGCAACCGCGTTGGATTAAGTCCACCAAACCCGCCCCCCCCGCTCCCCCCGTTTCTCAATTTTTTGCTTGCCATCCACACACACAGCTCTTAGTGTCTGCCAGGTCGCACGCCACACTTCCGCAGGCATTGTTTTTTTTTGCGCGTGTTTTCGTGCGATTTGCATGTCCTATCTCATCTAAGCTGACTCTATGGTACCCCTGAAGATGTCCATTTATCATGGTTGCATAGCGGCCGTTTTAAAAAATCCCTTGTATTTTGTGGACTTGCAAAAACGGCCGCTGATTTTCAGCATTTTAAAAAACGGCCGTTTTTTTTACCTGGGAATTTTGTATGGGCCGTGGGTCAGCAGGCGAGATCCCACCACCAGGAGTGCCTCCCCACTGCAAGGGATACCCTGCAGCAAGCATTGTGAGCGCGCCTTCAAGTATGATGCGAAGAGTTCAGACTTCGTGGACCACTTTGACGGACCGCGCCATATCAAGAAGAAGAAGAACGCAGCGTTGAAAGTGCAGAGCCAGGGAAACAGCTGGCGCTGTCGGAGTGCGATACCCTCAGTGGCAGGCTTGCAACTTCGGATTGCCCGGGGTGCGTTGTTCACCGGATCACCGGCTGGCATGGTGCATGATGCTGTCAAGAAGTGTCCCGAGGAGGGGCTGAACATGGTTGCGGCCAATCTAGGCACGTGTGTCGTGGATGACCGTGCAGGCAGAGGTGGGTGTCGCTCACTGGCATCAGGGCTCTTCCGACAGAGCTTTCCCTTGATCTCGGCGACAGCACCCCGGCTGAGAAGGACACCGCCTTCGCTGATTTATTCCCGAAGGCACGGGCGATCATCCCGGGCAATATGCAGCACCAGCTGGATGGGTTCACGACCGCACTGGCGCTGAAGGATGTGCTGTGCCACATCTCTGACGCAGCTGAGAGGGAGAAGCAGGCGAGCAAGACGGCACTACCGGCCGTGCGATCCCGCTTCTCTCCGACACACACTACCTGCACCGCTTGAGTGGATCTGCACCTTGCACCACGTCCCCGGGCATTTATACAATCTTCCGGGCCCGCTGCAGGACAGCGGCCCTGCTACGTGTGCGTCGCTTCTGCGGTTGGCAGAGATGCCCACGAAATCGCTGGGCTCGAGTCCCACCTGCAGGCCGCCGTCCGCCTGACGGCACCCCTCGCATCGCTGCTCCAGAAGTACTGCGATGCGCAGCTGGGTGTGCCAACGGCGTGCCCCTGTCGACGCAGTGTACACCGACATTGAGAATGTCATCGAGAAAGTGTCTGAGGTGGGGAAGTACGACCCCCCAGTGCCCCTGGCAGGGGAGCTGGCCTGGGCTGGCGACCGCATGCGCAGAAGGTGGGACGGCACGGAATCAGGGAAGTCCTTCTGGTTTGCGGTCCGCCGTCTGTGCCCGAGCGCGTACGGCCGCATGAGTCGTAGGGGTGTCAGAACTCCGGTGCCACCTCCCCTCTGTTTCGGGGAGGTCACGAGCAGGGCCTGGGTGATCTACGACGAGGCCACCACGTTCCGAGGGTGTGCTGGATTTCTGGGACAACCCGGGGGCGAACCGGGCTGCTACACTCCTCTCTGCTCTCGGGTGTCTGCTGCTTGTCGAGCGACAGGCAGGGCGGAAGCCATTTTTCTTTGTACAGTCGACAGAGAATCGCAGTGCCCAATGTCATGTGCAGGCAACAGGGAGTTGTCAAGTGTGTTTCCTCAGCTCGGTACGGTAAGCAGGAGGCGAATCTCCAAAGGAAAATAGGAGGGGGAAAAAACGGCCGTTTTTACGCCAACAAAACATGAAAACGGCCGTTTTTATATTTCGGTAGCGGGAACTGAGGTAGTGAATTCTCAGAAAGTCCACTCCCTCCATGACGGCCGTTATGACACTATGATTTATGTATTTTTTTTTGCTCTCGCCATGCTCCTGGTCTCTAGCAAAGAAGACTGTTGGCAGTGCATGGGTTCGCCCATATGCCCCGCACAGGTAACGAACACAACCAACGCGCAAACAATCCGACAGGATTGTCAGGGGTGCCAGCTTATCCTTTTGCTTTCTCCTTGCTCTGTGGCCGTCTTGGTGTTCTGCTCCAGGAACACCGGCACTGCCCAAAGCTCGATTATTTGTTCCTTACAATAATCATAATGGCCTCTGTAGAGGGTTCAAAATAAACAGGCGCGCCTTTCTGGCACCTGAAGGGGTCCAGAATGCCTCCGAGCGAAGAAGAAGGGGCAAAGGCCGCTAAATGTCTCAAAACAGACACACCTTCCGACACCTCCCTCTCCCCAACCGAAGACACAGTTGCCCACGCAGACACCTCCTCAAAGGGGATCTCAAAGGGTTTTGTGGCGTGACCAACTTGCACGCCGTGATGATTCTAATCTGGACACAACTTTGTCGTGTCCTGAGAATTTCTTGCTGTTGACAACCTGGCGGCTCCACCAGATCAGTCACTGTGTATAGACCGATGCATCAAGCGGGGCCTTGATTGTGCGCTTTCAAACGGTGAAGTCATGGTGCAGCCAAGGGATGCGTTGAATCCTCTTCATCTTCAGAGGGTGAAAAAAAATAGTGTGAAAAAAAAAGCACTCCTACTCGTGCCCCCGTGATTTTCCTGTTCCTGTTCCTGCTTCTGTCTCCCACCCCCTCACCCTCCCCACTTTCTCCGCCGCACAGGCCGAGCATCGCACTTCAATCTCGAACACCCAACCTGCCCAACGAGTGAAGGGGAGAAGGGTCAATGATGTGCTTTCCCTATATTCTGCCTCTCAGGGGGAGCTCTGGGTGGACTCCCTCCGCCGTAGCTCCCGCAAACCTGCGCCAGCCTTGCAGAACGATAGAAGAGGGAGTGCCGGATCTGTGCGTCTATGATTCTCCTACTTTACTGTCCCCCATGGCTCCCGGGGATGGGTTGCCACAGCCTGCATACCGTAGTGAAGTGAGATCATCTCTGTGATTCCGTTTTTTTTCCGAGTTACGAGCGGCGAAGCGTCGCGAAGTAACGAAGGGGATCGTACGACTGAAGCTTTAGGATTAGCACCTTTCATGCCACCTTAACAGGGCCCTTGACACAGCCTTGATATTCGAGTGTTCGCTATCCCCCATAGCTCCCGGGGATGTGCTGCGGCCACATCTCCTCCAACACGGCTACACATATGGATGTTTGAAGCTCCCGCGAAGACAATGCCATCTCTTTGGCACACATGTTGCCAAAGCCCAGTCCCCCTCCTCACCCGAGCGTATTGTTGCTGCGCCCCCCTGCCCTGCCTCGTCTGCAACCGACTGCCGACTCCCACACGCCCGCACAGGGGATCGTGTCATCATCACATGCCCCCCTTCCACAAGCAAGGCGAAAAGGAGGAGTTCAAACAAGCTGGAGCAACCAGATATGGGGTATTACTACTAGTTGCGAGCGACGAAGCGCAGCGGTGTCGCGAAGTAACAAAGGAAATCGTACGACTGAATCTTTTGGATTAGCACCTTCATGCCACTTCACAGGGCCTCAACACAGCCTTGAGACAGCAAGTGTGTGCGCTCGACAAAAGGTGGTCTGAACTGTTCTCCCACAGTTTCTGGACAGGGGGTCTACAATAAAGCGAAAGGAGTACGATATGGGTTCGTTCATAAACACCCCCCCCCCCCAGATTGGGCCTTTTAGCCATTTTTGGGCGAAAATTGGGAAAAATCGCATTCACCACCCTCGCAACCACCCTCGAGGTGGGAAAACAGGTTCGGGGGCACTTGGGAGGTCTTTTTCCGGCCATTTTTGTGCAAAAGACCCATAATCATGAGGGGAATGTATCATTTTTCCACGCTCCATTAGGCCGTCTCTGCGACTCTCCTGCCTTCTGGTATTTACCCGGACCAGAGCACATGTCATCCACGAGGGAACCAGGGACTCCTTTGATAGGGGCTTCGTTCGTTGCGCCTCCATTGACGTCGATACAGTTGCCAGAGTTGCGCCAGAGTGTCAGACCCCTAACAAAAGTCAGAATGAACCATCAGAGTGGAGCAAATCCTGCAGTTCCTCCCGACGTGTGGTGGTCCTACTGGCTGCGGCAGATGTTTTCACTCCGTCTGGGGGCTGCCCTCCCGAGTGCAGTAGCCACCAGTCGGATGGCCTTGTGTGACACATGTAATTGGTCGTCGAGCTGTGCAGATGATACCCGTCTTTCACCACACTCGTCCGCCACCGTCTGGTTATACCAGACAGTGTCCTTCCAAAGCTGCAATGAGCCCAGGTAGATGCCTGATTCGCGGGACCCTCATTTGTGCATCCGAATCAGCACACCGTCGAACACTGGTTCGTATCGATGTTGTCCTCTGTGAATCGTAGTGGGTCGACCGCCGGGGCTCACGCTTGCCTCGAGAACACCCTGTACCTACGGGCATGTTACACTCTTCTGACTATCCGTCATCCCGGAACCCGTGGACGATGTGGCGTTTGCTCTCCAGGTTGAAGTCCTGTCATCTGCTGAATGATGCTCGGTGCCAGCATACCGAGACACTGACTACGACCACTCCGCGAGCAAGCTGATCCCTCATCTGTTTCGTCGAACGAAGACTTACGCCGATTTCGGCAGCTCTTTTGTGATCCGGTACCAGGCTCGCGAGAAGGTATTTTTCCCCATTTCTCGTGCCAATGAGAGAGCAAAATGGACTCCTGGGTCCCCCGTGGCCCACCCGGACCCCCCGAAGTGCAGGTGGGGGGCAGACGAGGGTGGTGAATGCGAGTATTCCCAATTTTTGGCCAAAAATGGCTAAAAGGCCCAATCTGGGGGGGGGTGTTTATGAACGAAGCCATATTAATAGTGCCCCATATCTACAACATGGAGGTATTCGCTGTACGGTGCTGAAAACGGTGCGTTTTGGTGAATTTCCACCTGTTTATGGGTGAAGATCGCTGAATTTTGCCGAAAACTTGCCGAGAGCGAAGACCCTCTCCGTTGTGTTTTTTTTTCAATTTGTTGCATACGCGGAGTGTATTTGGAAACCGGAACGGCGCCTCACCCTGCGACTCATTTGTCCTTTTTCCCCCATTTGTGTTCGTTTCACTCGGCGCTCAGTGCCCCCACCCCCCACCGCAGGCTCGTGTGGGGCATCGTTCAACGAATAAAGAGAGATTGTCGTTCTGTTTTCAGAGTCGCAGGCAAAGGGAGGCGGTCTTTGGTTTCTAATTACACTTTCAACCCCACCCCATCCCGCTCCCCACCCCACCCCGCTCCCCCCGGCCATCTTCAGAGGTGTGTCGGGTTCGGGGATTTTCTGGATTGTTTTATGACAGTATCACGAATCCCTGACAAAATACCGGCAGCGCCTAGGCATTCCCTTTCCCACCACCCCCCACCTTTCTATACGTTCTGTCTTTCCTAGTTACGACGTGGCGGAGCAAAGCGAAGTTGCAAAGTAACAACGGAAATCGGACGGCTGAATATGATTGAACACCCTGTATGCCACTTTCACAGGGCCCTCGGCACATGCCTTGAGAGTGTGCGCTCAACGAAAATCAGTTCAGAATGGAGGACAAGGAGGGGTTCAAAGACAAGGCGTACGATTTCTATTCAACTTTTTTTTGGGGGTTTTGTGTTTTGCACCCAAAAACCCAAAATGTAGAGTATAAGCCGTACACCTTGGACTAGAACCCCTCAGTAACTCATCGAAATATTCGGATGTGCGCGTGTAGGCGAGAGAATACCATCTGAGTTCGCTCGGGGCGGCCGACATACCGTAGACGTAAATATTATGGAACGGGCCCATTTTTGCCGGTCCGTTCCAAAATATTTACAGGCCCAGTTGGGGACTCGGTGGTGAGTCCCCAACTGGGTGAGCAGTCCACCACACAGGCCGTGAAAATCCGCTGTGATGCGGATGGGATGGGACGGGCACTTCTGGCCTTTTTTTTGGCAATTCTGGCATGCGAGTCGGGTATGTTTTTCCCTGGCCTTCCACCCCCCCCCCCCCCCGGAGACACTCCTCCTTGCAGGCTGTTGCCTGCCAAAGAACCAAACCGTAGGAAACGAGTCACCTCAACGCCGCACCACCCCCACCCCCATCGCCACCTTCCGACGGATGCCGGACCACCTTTTACCGAGTCTCGGGCACCGTGTGCAATTGTATTCGGTTCTGTGGGGGCCTTCGCTACCGGGTGAGAAAAAGTGAGAAAAAATGAGCGGAAAAACGCTTAAAAAAAGAGTCAGGGGAGTTGGGGGGTCCCTAGCCTGGGGAGCATATTTGAACCCCGAATCTCGAAAATTATGCCGGCGTGACTCGTCCCAAAGCAGGTTTGGGTCGCTCTATGGCGAGTTGGTGTAAAAATCGCAAACCAGAGTGACTGCGAGTGACTCGCAGTGGGGTCCCCGGGGGGGGGGGGGCTGCTTGATGAATCAGCGGAGTGCGGTGTGCAGCTGATGCACCACCTTCTTTTCCTCACTAGTCTCATGCGGGGCAGGGGGTTTAGGCAAGCTTCGCTCGTACGTGGGGGGGGGGTTGTGGAAGTAGAAGACAGAGACGAATCACAAACGGGAACAGATGTTAGGAGAAGCAAGGGAGAGGGGGGGGGGCAGAACATATATCACGCCGAACCGGAGAACTCGTGCCAGTCTGCATCGGGATCGTTCCCGGCAGTGCTCTGTAAGAGCTTGTCGACGACATCTGGGGTTTCACCACTGCCGTTCTCCGGGAAGCAGTCCAACACGCCCTGCACCTCCTGCATCCACGGAGTGACGTCCACATCCCGAAGGCCAAACTCATCCTCGTCATCTACAGACGCATCGTCCTCCTCGGTGTCAATCGTTGCAGAAGCTGCAGGTGGAGCACTGCCAGCCTCAGGCTCACCCGTAACCACTCTGCTGGCAGTGCGCGGCTTCTGGGGGATGAGGCCCGCGACGAGGTTCCTGTAAGGGCCGATGGGCAGTTCGGGGAGGCCATACTTGTACAGAAAGTTATGAAGCTCTGCCACGACCCTCCCACACAGCGCGAGGAACTGCGAGTCACCCTCGCCCCCGAGATGGTACGGGTACGTGAGGATCTTGAAGTCCTTCACACGCGCATTTCCCCGCTCCACCCTTCCACGAACGAATCCGTGGGAACCGTTGTACATCTTCTGCGCCGCCACAGGAAGGTTACAGTCAGGAATGGGGACCCGTCGGTTTTCATCCCCCTTCCTCGAGTAGCAGCGACTCCCAGTCACGCACTGCTTGGCTCCCGCGTATGCGCCATCCGCAAGCACAACGTCGCCGTCGGGCACCAAGTTGGGCTGGTGCGCGAATGCGGATGTGGAGGAAGTGCCCCACAGGTGCGAGTCAGGGATAGCACCAGCATGGCCACCCGTGAACGAAAAGGAATCGTCCAAGTATGACAATGTACTGGGGGGAATCGGGGGGAATCGTCCAAGTACGACAATGTACTGGGGGGAATCGGGGGGAATCGTCCAAGTACGACAATGTACTGGGGGGAATCGGGGGGAATCGTCCAAGTATGACAATGTACTGGGGGGAATCGGGGGGAATCGTCCAAGTATGACAATGTCCTGGGGGGAATCGGGGGGAATCGTCCAAGTATGACAATGTCCTGGGGGGAATCGGGGGGAATCGTCCAAGTATGACAATGTCCTGGGGGGAATCGGGGGGAATCGTCCAAGTATGACAATGTCCTGGGGGGAATCGGGGGGAATCGTCCAAGTACGACAATGTACTGGGGGGAATCGGGGGGAATCGTCCAAGTACGACAATGTACTGGGGGGAATCGGGGGGAATCGTCCAAGTATGACAATGTACTGGGGGGAATCGGGGGGAATCGTCCAAGTATGACAATGTCCTGGGGGGAATCGTCCAAGTATGACAATGTCCTGGGGGGAATCGGGGGGAATCGTCCAAGTATGACAATGTCCTGGGGGGAATCGGGGGGAATCGTCCAAGTATGACAATGTCCTGGGGGGAATCGGGGGGAATCGGGGGGAATCGTCCAAGTATGACAATGTCCTGGGGGGAATCGGGGGGAATCGTCCAAGTACGACAATGTACTGGGGGGAATCGGGGGGAATCGTCCAAGTATGACAATGTACTGGGGGGAATCGGGGGGAATCGTCCAAGTATGACAATGTCCTGGGGGGAATCGTCCAAGTATGACAATGTACTGGGGGGAATCGGGGGGAATCGTCCAAGTATGACAATGTCCTGGGGGGAATCGGGGGGAATCGTCCGAGTACGACTATGTACTGGGGGGAATCGGGGGGAATCGTCCAAGTATGACAATGTCCTGGGGGGAATCGGGGGGAATCGTCCGAGTACGACTATGTACTGGGGGGAATCGGGGGGAATCGTCCAAGTATGACAATGTACTGGGGGGAATCGGGGGGAATCGTCCAAGTATGACAATGTACTGGGGGGAATCGGGGGGAATCGTCCAAGTATGACAATGTCCTGGGGGGAATCGGGGGGAATAGTCCAAGTATGACAATGTACTGGGGGGAATCGGGGGGAATCGACCAAGTACGACAATGTACTGGGGGGAATCGGGGGGAATCAACCAAGTACACTAATTTGCTGGGGGGAATCGGGGAGTGCCCCTACAGGAGGTGGGGACCACTGTGAGTCACTACGAGTCACTATGAGTCACGTGACTGGTAGCGAGGCCGGTCTGGACTTCTGGGTGGAATTTTCTCATATTGTGCCAAGTCCCCACCCGGAGTTCCAGACCGGCCTCGCTACCAGTCAAGTGACTCGTAGTGACTCGTAGTCAGCCAAAAACCTGAAAATTCACCCTTCTCCCCAGGCCAGCCAAAAAAGCCCCCTGACTCACTGACGAGCCGTGACGACCCGTGACTGGTAGCGAGGGCCCCCTGTGCATCATATCTTCTTCGCAGAAGTTTTTCTTTTGCATAACCCCCCCCCCCCCCCCGCTCCTGTGTGTGGTGTGTCGAGGAGGGAGGGGGGGAGGGGAAGGGAGGGAGGTGGAGCGGTGCAGCCATCTAGCTCATTTTTTTGCAACACACCTTCCCGGGGGGGGGGGATCCCCTCCCTCCTCCCTCCTCCTCCTCCCCCCCCCCCCCCTCCCCCCCTTTTTCAAAAAAAAAACAAACAAATTTTCCTATTTACCTATCATCCCCCCCCCCCTCCCTCCCCCTAGAACCCCCGGTCGCTCTCTTTTTTTTTTGACAGAAATCCCCCCCAAATTTTCCTATTTACCTATCATCCCCCCCCCCCCTCCCTCCCCCTAGAACCCCCGGTCGCTCTCTTTTTTTTTTGACAGAAATCCCCCCCAAATTTTCCTATTTACCTATCATCCCCCCCCCCCCCTCCCCCGTTCTTCGAACCTGATGGCCGCTCTCTGAATCTGCATCCTGGGCCTGTCCATGAAGGCATAAGGCTGGGGGCTGGGTTTATAGGAAGGCGAAAATTGTGCGGGGTTTGTGAATGCAGTGATGGGATAGCCGGGGTCGGGTTCTCACGTTGTGTGGCCTTAAGGTGGTGGCACTTCGCGTTGCCAGTTTTCGCTCTCATCTCAAAACTACAGTGCGCCACGGAGAGAGCGAAACCATGTAGTGGCATCGTAGAGTGGGAGTAGGATAGCGGGCCCGGTTTCTCACGGAGTGTACTCTAGGGGACACTCTGCGATGCCAGCACGCTGCCCCAAACTACAATACGACTCCAATGCGTAAGTCGGTGATCTGTGTGTCGGGTTCTCGTGATTCTGCGTCACACCAAGAGTGCGATGGGCACATAGCGTGTTCAAGAAAGAATCACGCGTTGCCAAGTCTGAATCATTTGCAGAGTCGTGGGCTCTGAAGTGTTGTGCATTCGGAAGCCCTGAGAGGTGGTGGGGGGGGGTGCCGGAAATTGTGTCCAGCAAGATGTGTTTTTCTTCTTTGTCCTGAGAGAACGTGTGTGTATACTTCATAGATAAACCATGGTGGGTCGGGCAGAAGTTTTCTTCCCGGTTTTTAGCCGTAACTATATTGCGCCTTATTTTCTTGTTGCAAACCTCTCTCATGAGATGGTGTCCCCTCTGTGGGTGGTATCCAGGCAGGTCTTTTTTCCAGAGTTCAGACCTGCTGTCTAAATTTATTTTGAAGTTTCTTTTCCCCGTTTCGAGAGTGATTTTCACAAAAGATCGCGTTTCCGAAGTGGCACAGTTTTACCACAGCCCAGTGTACTGTCTTGCTGATCTCATGTCTCGCTCATACTGGCCGTCCCACGCCAACCATGGAACTGCTGGATCTGCTGCCTACCGAGTTGCACACAGAATCATCTGCAGACGCCTGCAGGCTCCCACCACCAACACCACCCCTTTCTCGCTCATATGGTTTTTTATTCTCACGCGCGCGCAACACAGCTCCCCAGGCTCTCGCTTTATGTTTTGCTCGTTGCTCTGTCCCGGCATCGCCACCGTTCGGAATACACAGGCCCAGCTTCGTTCGCTTTGTTAGAATGAAAGAGAACTATGCATTGAGGGGGAGGGTTCGTTCTGATACACAGGGCGAAGCTTTTTGCACATCAGAGGGGTGAAAATTGTGGTGGGGTGGGGCTGCCAGGACACAGTGACCACCACCCACGCATTGCCTGGCAGAGAGGAGGGGCGAAGACCCCCTCCCCCTCCCCCCAAGCAAAAAGGATGGCCCTGCGCGAAATACCCCCACCTGTAATTTATTTTTTTTGCAAACATCACAGAAGCACCTTGCGGTCTCTTGTGAGCACTGCACATGCCCCGACAGGCTGTGGAATGTGTTCTGCGTTCGAAGAATAGCCAAACGCCCGCCTCTTGCGACCCGCTTCGGTAGCCCATTTCCCGGGTGTTTGCCCTCCGTAATGGATCCAGTTGTCATCGATCGTCTTTTTCCTATTTTTCATTCCGCTTTCATTATTCCCCCCCTATCCGCCCTCCCCCCGCCCCACGCATTCCCCAACAGGAGCGGGTACGTGGGGCCGGGTCTGGCGTACAGGGTTTGTTCGCAACACCGACTGACCCCCGCATGCCTTTCCAACAGGGGTTGTGGGGCCGATAGGAATGAGTCAACTAGAAGCAACGCAGGAGCACACAGTCAAAAAATTCTTCAAAATCTTTCAAACAAGCGGAAGGGCCTGATGCCAGGCCAAGGGAAGGGCGTCTTGCACCAGCCCCTGTCTTGGTTGGCCCCAGACTCTGCTGTGCATAGTTTCGACACGTGCCCTGTAGCGAGTCTGAACAGAACAAACCCGGAAAAAAATGAACGCCGCAGGGGCAGTGGCATTCGGCGAACCTTTCCCGTCGGATTTGCGGGGGGGGGGGGGGTTAGGGGGGGTCAAATGGGGGTGACAAACACGATTTTTCAAAAAACCGGCGCAGAGGCCCCAAAGCCCCCGTAAACCCTCCAAACCCCCCCAGATCGGTCCGGAAACCCATCGAACCCCACTTTTCCACCATTCCGGGCACCTCAGGTGCCCGAATTGGGGTACCTAAATTTTGTGCCACCGTTTGGTACCGGACAGTGCCACTGTGTGGGAGGTTGGAAAAGAAAATGCCCCAACACACCACATCTGAGGGTTGCAATGCATGTTGCTTGCCAACCACGTCATCCGGTGGGTGTCAGGCGCTATGTAGGTGGCATCAGCCAGGTCTTCGATGTGTTCTGGCTTGTATATGTACCTCCCTGCCTGCGGCACAGGCACTGCCTTTGTCCCCCACACCAGCCACAGAGAGCGTATTGTACTCGGTCCACGGTTGCTGATTCATTGTGATGCGTTGTATCCTCGAGTGAACGTCACACACTAGTGACACCACCACCCGCCATCCGAGAGCTGTATTGACTTTGCGCGCTTCCGTTGCATTCACCTCGCCACGCATATTGCACTGTTCAGTACCAGTGCTCTTGGGCCAGGCAAAGTAGACCGCAGCAAGTACCAATTCTGGCACAATGGGTACCACGACAGCGCACTTCGTGTGTTCCCGGAATGTACAGCTCGTGTTGCAACAGTCGTTGTCAACACATCCCGGTTGTGGAGCACTGCTGCACAGGAATCACACGACCATCTGGACTTGTTCCGTACCTACAGGCAGCCTCCCGGTGCATGGTGGCAGGGAGGTACATATACAAGCCAGAACTCATCGAAGACCTGGCTAATGCCACCTACATAGCGCCTGACACCCACCGGATGACGTGGTTGGCAAGCAACATGCATTGCAACCCTCAGATGTGGTGTGTTGGGGCATTTTCTTTTCCAACCTCCCACACAGTGGCACTGTCCGGTACCAAACGGTGGCACAAAATTTAGGTACCCCAATTCGGGCACCTGAGGTGCCCGGAATGGTGGAAAAGTGGGGTTCGATGGGTTTCCGGACCGATCTGGGGGGGTTTGGAGGGTTTACGGGGGCTTTGGGGCCTCTGCGCCGGTTTTTTGAAAAATCGTGTTTGTCCACGTAAAAGGGTGGCATTTGACCCCCCCTAGGCATGGGCCCCCAAACATATTTTTCATAAACATATATTTTTGCCAAAAATATGTTTCATTTTCGCATAAAAAAATATTTTTATATTTTTCGAAAATATTTCCAAAATATTTTTATATTTTGGAAATATTTTTTTTTTTTTTTTTTTTTTTGCGTATCCGTCAGGTGGACCACCGGGTGGGGAGAGATCCGGTGTGAGGCACTTGGGTCCGTCCAGGTGGGCAGGGGGAACCTGGGGGCGGGGGGCCTCAAAACCCGTCTACCAGTGCCGCTTCTAATCTCGAAATATTTTGAAAATATTTCGAAAATATTTTTATATTTCGGAAATATTTTGAAAATATTCCAAACATAAAAAAATATGTTGAAAATATTCCAAACATAAAAAAATATTTTCAAAAATTGGTGCCCCTGATTTACCCCTTTTTCACTACGCACAAACTACGCAATCTGGGGGGGGGGGGTCTCGCTTTTTGGCCCCCCCCCAGTTTTTTTTGGTCCCCCTTTCTGTGTGGCTACTGAGACACTGCGCTGACCGAGCAAAAAATTATTGCCAGAACTCACTATACACCGTACGAAAGAACGCACGACATGTGGGGCGGGACTCCAGAAACACCTGGGCAAGGTTGCCCCATGCCCAGAAACACCTGAGAAGGAAGTGAGTTCCAGGAGCCGCGTAGAACACCCTCGAGATTGTGAATGATGATACGATCACAGCCTTCAGGGCGCTGCGAGGTGCCACCCTGAAGGTGGCCCTTGACATCAAGGAGAGCGTCGGCCGAGGGGTCGACGAAAAGCTGAAGAAGGCGCTACTGGCACTGGATCCCGCGGGGTATACGGAGGTCACCGCCACACAGGCAACCTCCGCTGACAACGTCCAGGAGACGTTATCCGAGGGGATCACAACGGCACTAGAGATCTGTGTCACGGGATCCAGGCGCCCACTCTCCCTCGACGGTCTGGGGATTGTTGTTGGGTATGGTGTCGTTTCCTGCAGCTGCAAAAAAGCGTAGCAACTGTGCTTCCTTCTTCCTTAATGATGCGTTGACGCTTCCACCCGGAGGAGCTGAAGCAGGCACCGCTTAATGATGCGTTGATGCTTCCACCCGACGAGCTGAAGCAGGCACCGCGCCAAAGGGCACCCCCAAAGAGACCTGCAAAGACTGCGTCGAAACCCGCACCGAAGGCTGCCAGCGCTGCAGCACCTGAAGAACCTGCAGCACCTGCAGCACCTGAAGCGCCTGCACCCTCACTGACCCCGGAACAGCAAGAACTCCTTGAGTTTGGGGTCCCGGCATAGAGACAGAGAATGGCTGAGTAAATCAAAAAATGAGACCCCCCCCCCCCTTTTCACTACGCACAAACTACGCAATATGGGGTCGTCAGGGGCACCATTTTAAAATACCGTATACGTAAATATTATGGAACGTAAATATTATGGAACGGGCCCATTTTTGGCCGGTCCGTTCCATAATATTTACGTTCCAAAATATTTACAGGGCCAGTTGGGGACTCGGTGGTGAGGACGGCTTGCGTCAGGAATCGCGCGAAAAGTGCACGAGTAGGTCCCGTCAGGGACTCTGTACGCCGTCCGATCACCTGGTCCAAGTCCCCGAGTCGCAGAAAGCCCTGTAAATATTATGGAACGAAAAAAATCTGGAACGCCAACCCACCAGCGTTCCATAATATTTACGTTCCATAATATTTACGTTCCATAATATTTACGTTCCAAAATATTTACGTATACGGTATAAAAATATGTTGGAAAAAACCTTCCTAATCCGGCGATTTATAGGGGGACCCTTTTCGAATTTTTTTTGGGGAAGGGGAAGGGGTAAATTGAACGTTTTTGGCCATTTGAAGCCACTGCGAGCATTCCCGGGCCTCGGAAATCAGATTTTTGCCCCTGAAATGCGGTACCGGTCCGGACGAAAATCCGAAAAATTCGCGCCAAAAAATGACCCCCGAAGCTGCGGTCTGGGTCCAAAGGATTTGTGCCAAGGGCCGTTATGGACACCCCGTAAACCCTTCTGGGACCAAAAAGTGCACGAAAGGGGTTAAAACGGCCTAATTCGTTGATTTGTTGCATTTCCCAGCCAAAAATCGATTTTTTGGCTTGGCGAGTAGTTGGCGAAAATCGCGAAAAATCCCAAAAATATCGATTTTTCACATGGAAAATGGGACCAAAAACCGGGTTCTGGCCATTTCTGGGTGGTTTTTCGGGGTTTCCAGACAATGTTCGCCATTTTTCTGCCCGAAACCCCAGCCTGCTTGCATACACGTTAAGTCGAATAAATTAGACATAAGCAGAAGAGCAACATCATCATGTTCGTGAGAATGTCACCCCCCAAGCGGAGGCCGAGGGTGACATTCTCTCGGGGTACCCTCGGTAAGTCTAATAAACTAGACATAATGGGGTAATCAGGCTGGGGAAAAAAACAACAAATCACAACAAATCACACCCGATCACAACAGATCACAACAAATCACAAGGCAAATGTTGTGATTTGTTGCACACGCTGGGGAGGGTTCACATGATGACATAACATATATCAGAAGCACACACCCACGTGGCGCTGTCCTTGGCAGGACTTTGAAAGTGCCGCCTTGATATCCTTGTTGGATAGAACCCTCATATCACACCCTCAATCAGCTGACGATTTGTTGTGATTTGTTGTGATTTTTTGCGATTTGTTGCGGCCAGTTGTGATTTGTTGTGACTAGGTGTGACGTGGTGTGATTTATCCTTGTTGGATAGAACCCTCATATCACACCCTCAATCAGCTGACGACGTGGTGTGATTTGTTGTGACCAGTTGTGACGACTTGTGACCCTTTTGTGATGAGTTGTGATGAGGTGTGATCTGTTGTGATCGCGATCCAAAATTTTAAATTTTTGAAATTTTGGATCGCGATCACAACAGATCACAACAGATCGTATTGCAATTTGGGTTAGCGTGCTGGCATCGCAGCCTGGCCCCGAAGGACCATACCGTGAGGAACCGGGCCCGCTATCCTACTCTTGCTCTACGTGACACCACACGGTTTCGCTCTCCTCCTCGTTGCGCTGTAAAGGAGGGGGGACACACACACACTGGAAGCCGGAGATTGCGCCTGCTGATACTGAGGCGCAATCTTCGCGACGACGCGTTGAAAAGAGCGCGGAATAGCCGCCGAACGAAAGATGGTGGGAGAGGGGATGCAGCGGGTGCGCTTCGGAACCGCACGCAACACCTGCTTCTGGAGGAAACGAGAACGAGAAGGACGGACAGCACGTGTCTTGCGCTCCAAGAAGCGCAAGGCCTGTGAGGCCCGTGGGAAAGGGGAAGGCACGCCCGATCTAGCTGTGCTGATGATCGTGCGGGAGGAAGGAAAACCTGCTCTGTTGTTATGAAACGAGCATCGCTCCAGGGCAGATTCGTCTGCCTCCCGCATGTGCGCTACACGTTTCTGCGCGCGGGGAACCGAGGACTCAGAAGGGGAGGAAGGGGAGAAAGGAAGTCGACGCCCCACGTAAGGGCTCGGCGACGTGCACTCGTGGGAGAGCGTGTCGCCCCCCTGGTGAGACGGCGTTTCTGCCTGCCAGTCGGGAAGAGAGGGGGTTGCAGTGTCTAAAGGCACTAGGGGCTCCTGACATGGAGAGGGTGGTGGGGGTGACACAGTGTCTGATGGGGGACTAAGCCGAGTGTCGACGGGCTGAAAGCCCGGCGAGTCATCCACAACAAGGGAAGGTGCAGGCGAGAGAGGAAGGGGGGAAGCAAGTTCTGATGGGGGCATGATACTATCCTCGTCAGGCCGAAGGCTTGACGCTGAAATCGGTGAACCAGGGGACACGGGGGGTTGAGGTTCTACTCTTCTGTTGTTAAAGGAGCGTTGCCCCAGGGCAGATTCGCCTGTCTCCTGTATGGGTGCTACCCGCTTCTGCGCGCGGGGCACCGAGGACTCAGAGGGGAGAGAGGGAGAGAAAGGAAGGCGGCGCCCCACGCAAGGGCTCGGAGATCTCCGTTGCGTGGCGCTCTCTGGGAGGGGCGGCGAGCCCGACTGCGGGGTCTGTAGCCCGTCCAGCAGGTCTGTGTGCAGCACGAGCTCCGGAGCCGGAGAGGGCGCCGGAGGCGGTGCTGTATCTGCTGGTGGAGCGAGACGAGCATCATCAGGCTGGGAGCCCGACGATTCATCCGCATCAAGCGTAACGTGCTCTGCACCCATCTTACGCGGGGTAGGGGAAGCAGGGGTATTCATTCGAGGGGAAGGCGAGAAAAGAAAACCAGGGAATTCGCGTGGGGTCAACGCAGATGACTCCGCAGAAGAACCCAACTCGCCCTCACTGGGCTGATCGTCGGGGCAGCAAAGAGCCAAATGCTCAATCACGCCCGGCCAAAGAAGAAGAAGAGACGCACACATGTCCCACTCTGGCTGTCGCACACACACTATCCCAGCCCCCCAGAGGGACGGGCCCTCGTCAGAGTGATCTAAACAAATGGCGGTGCGTTTCACGGCATCCTGCCCCATCGAGTCCTCGTCGGAGGCGTCCAGAACGATGGCGGTGCGTTTCACCGCAGCCGCAGCCGTCGTGTCGCTATCCATCTCAGACGAGGGAGGGACTTCCTCGCTGGTGGAGCCCGCATCTGCAGCGTCGTCTCCATCATGCTCAGTGGCACCAGAGCTGCCCTCCTCTCCCTCGCTGTCAGAGTCGTCTTCGCAGCTGCTGCTGTCGTCATCCGTGCTCGCAACTTGGTCGACCCTGGGGGCGCGCCCATGGTGGCCGGCCGCGCAGCATGTCTTCACATTGGCGCAGGTGCCGCATCGCGTCATGTGGTGTGTCTCACAACACATCACCTTCAGGCCGTCCGCGTGGTGGTGGTGGACGCGGCAACACGCAGCTATCGTCAGTGCGTAATTCCGCTTGGCATTATCGCACTCGTCGCATTTCGGTTTCGAATGCGCGTTGCACACTTTCCGGGGGCCCAGAGACGTGCTCGCGAGCGACCGCGGCACTGGTACGGGTATAGCGCTGCGCGGCGGGGGCGGGCGTGGCCCATCCCATTGTGAGGCTCGCGTGGTCCGGGGGATCCCAGTGTAGTCTGGGAACACGTTTGTTCCCCACCTCACGATATTGCCGTCTGCATCGACGCCTGCGGCCGCACATGCCTGTTCTGCACTCGCCTCTAACGCCGCGATCGTCTCTGCGCCACCTGCGAACACGGGCCGGGGTGTCATCCCGCCCCAGACCTCTCCAGCGCCTACCGAGCAGAGGGAGCCGACCCGGTCCTCGCGTCGCGCAGGCCACGGGGTAGGAAGGCTTAGCTGGTCGCATAGCCTCTTCAGGCAGCCCATCATCGTCCAGAGGAGGTTGCCACGCTCGGCCATCGCGGGGTTGGAGGTTCGTGCCGAGCGCTCCGAGGGCTGTAACGCCTTCCCTGTGAAGATTTCGAAGTCAAGGGCGAGCTCGATGTTCGACACCGTGCCTTGCTTCGTCCATTGGAGCGCTGCGAGCCACGCAAGTATCGCCCTGAGAGACGCAGCGCTATACGGCCACAGCCGCGCTGCTGGCTTCTCTGGGATACTGGATACGTCGAAGTCAAAAGCCTCTGCCGGCCAGGAGAGAGCAGCCGTCCAGGGGTGCACGAGGGGTCCAGCGCGCCGCATCTTCGCCTCGAGCTCCCACCGCTTCAGCACGATGCGCCCCATCAGCGTGTGCAGCAAGGTCTCGTCTACCTGGAATCCCTCTGGCACCACGCCGTATCTCGCAAGGCACGGGGGCCACCCTGAGCGGTCCAGCTGCAGCAGGGGTTCGTACTGAGGTTGAGACCTGACGGAGTCAAACGCACTGCATGCCCACCAAAGGTGATCGGGCGTGTCACTGTCCGCACCATCGCAGTGTACACACAGCTTGGGGTCCCGTACGTCTGCCTCTTCAGCCGCCGGATCGGACACGATATCCCAGTCGAAGGAATCCTGAGAACCGAGCAGATCGGCGTCTCCCTGCTCCTCGTCCTCCTCCTCTTCGTACTCGCACTCCTCCTCTTCCTCAGCTTCTTCATCCTCTTCGTCCCCTTCCATAGCCGCGTCAGCAGCCGGTGAGGGAGATGGGGCATGGGATGAGGAGTCCGACGTCTCGTCTGTCGTCGCACGCCTGCCAGAGACGTAGGCGCCGTTGCGCCCCCATCGTGTCGCGAAGAAGACACCACCAGTAAGCACCACCGTCAGCGCCCGCGAGAGGTTCCCGTCCTTCGTCTCCAGGCGGAGCGCGTTCGTCCTGTCGTAGTCCACACCGTTTTCGATCCCCGAGAAGGAAGGACGGTGCTTCGCCAGCGCCTTCCAGCCCTGCCGCCGCAGATTGTCGCGCAGCGCATGGTTCCGGGAGGACCGTGGTTCACCGGCGAGACACATATCCCCGATGGCACAGTCACGGATGTCGTCGCCCCACTCTAGTCCAGCAGCAGGGAGGGCGACCGAGATCGCGATGCCCACAGGGCCGAGGGCGTCAGCAGAGGAGAGGGTCGGGTGATCCTCGTACAGCACAGCGATTCGGTTCATCCTGTCCACCATGTGTGGGATGCGCACACACGTGTCGAAGAGATTGCACAGGATCCGGTAAGAGTTGGCTATCGCCGGATCTACACGGTGGGCTTTGTGCAGGATGGTGAGCATCGCGCCTACACTGCGGGAGGGGTGCTTGACGCCGAGGATGCCTGTCGTTAAACGGCTTCGAAGACGCTGCGTCGCCGTCTTCGACAGAGGGGCAAACGCTCCGCCCGACACCGTGCTCGACACGACATTCGACGCCACAATTTCCGCCCGTTGTCGTGTGCTCAGCGGAGAGGTCGGAAGTCGCATGAGCAGGGGTTTGTGGCTCTCGAGTCGCGCGTCGTTGCGGCGCACCTGCACCTTGTCAGAGACGCAGGCCTTTGCACCGAGGATCTTCGACGCTGTCTCAGTCGGGAGGATGTTGTCCTGAACACGCACCTGTCCCACGTATGGGTGTCGCCTCCTGAAACCCGACGAGCCCCTCGGGATCCCCATCGCCACCGTCTTCTTGACGTTGAGGGCCATGCCGGTGATGTTGCAGAAGCCTACCACGACATCGACAGCCTGCTGCACCGACGCCTCATCCTCCTGAGATACAAGCGTCCCATCGTCGGCGAAGGACTGCGAAGACACTGATGGCACGCGCACGTCGACGGCCTTAAACATGACCGAGAGGAGGGCGTTGATCAGGATGACCGATATAGGGCAGCCCTGCAGGATCCCGTTGGTCACCTCGAAGCGCCCGCCAACACCTAAGGGCAGCTTGAAGCGTCTCTTCAGCCCACTGTACATCGTTTTGAGGGGGCGCAGGATGCGCTGGTGCAGCCCCATGGCCTCCGCCAGCTCCAAGACGAGCTTCTGGGGTACCCGGTCGAAGCACTTCTGGAAGTCCAGGGCCAGCAGGTACAGCTGTTTGGAATCATCCAGGAGGGTCTCCTCAATCAGAGTCGTCAGTTCGTTAAGGACATCCTCGCACCTATGCCCCTGGCGGAAGCCGTGCTGCGCGTCCAGGGCCCACGTCTCCTGCCACTTCATTATGTCGATGAGACGGCGGCACGCCCACAGGCGGTAGACCGCACTGGTGACCGTGATAGGCCGGAGGTTCGTAGGCGAGAGGTCTTCGCTCTTCGGGATCAGCGACACCAGGGCCGTGAGCAGCCCCTTCGGCCATTTCCCCGTCCGTTCCACCAGGTTGAAGAAGGCAGCAAACCCGTCCATGAGAGGGAGGGGCAGCCGCTGCAGCTCGTCCATGCGCCAGCCGTCGACACCACACGCAGCAGACTTCTTTTTCCTCCGCTTCAGCATCTCCAGCAAGTCGGAGCCGCTGACGTCTTCCACCTGCATAGGGTGCTTCTCGAACAGCCCGTCGTACTCCCGTGCGAAAGGCGCAAACTCCGGCTCCGCCCTGTCGCCCGTGTACATCCGGTGGATGGGCGCCCAGGCTTCCATGAGGATGGCGTCCATTTCCGACACCTTCGCCGTCAGTTCACCGTTCCCCTTCTTCACCGTGTCGGCGGCTTGGCCCGGGCTACCCTTCAGGACAGTCACAAGGCTTTTGCGGTCGGAGGCGAACATCTGGCGCACAGTCCCCCGCCAACGCTGTTTCCGCGCCTTGCACGCCTCTCGGTTGATGTCGTGAAGGCGTCCGCGCACAGCATGCAGCAGCTTCTTCACAGTCGCGACGTCGGGGACGGAGCCCAGCAGGTGGCTCGTCACCCCACACTCCTGAGGTAGTTCACGTAGGACGTTGCGACACTTGCGCCAGCAGCGGACAAGTTGCCCCGACACCGCGCCCGGACCACTTTTTACGCAGGAGCGAGCGCGCACGTAGTGCTCCATGCGGCTGATGGTCGCGCTGTACCTCAGCTCCTTCGCCGTCGCGACTGTGCCCAAGGTGGCGGAGCTCGGCGCCGCCACACGTACCCGCTGCGGTTCTCGCGCTGCGCCCCTCCCGAGGTATGACCGCTCCTCTGACGCCGCCACCTCGCTCCCGTCCAGCAGATGACGCTCGCACATCCCAGAAAGGATCATCCACGCATCCTCGACTGCTTCCCGTTTCACCGCGTCGTAGAACGGCGCAAGGTCGGGTGGCTCCGGGGGTGTCTCGTCCGCGTCAGGTGACCGGGGGGGTGCAGGAATTGCACGGGGCACCTTGTACCTCAGGGTCTCCTGCGCGAAGGCGAGCGAGTCCAGCGTGACACTCACCAGCGAGTGGTTCGGCACCCCAGCCAGCGAGGTCGAGCAGCTCACGAAACTTTGCGCTGCGATTCGGTTCATCAGGACGTAGTCGATTCGCGAGCTGGCACGTGTAGAGGTGTAGGTCGGCGGGGGGTCACCACCGCTCCTCGTAGCCTGGAGCACCGCTGCGTCGACCCACTCATTCTCCAGCGCTCTGCGGAGGGTCGGCGACCGCGCAACATCCGTGTTGAGGTCCCCCAGTACCACCGCTGGAGCACCACCCACCTGCGCCTGCGCCTCGAACAACACAGAGTTCAGGAGGGCCTCCCTGGCAGCCACTGTTTTGTTGTCGCACCCCGAGTGCGCGTACACCACGAAGACATGGAGGAACGTGGCCCCCGACCCGAGCGCCACCATGCTGTGCATGACCCTGCCATCTTCAAACCCCGCAGTGATGGCGCTGTTCGGAACGGCGCGCGACACACACGGCTGGCGCACCATGGTGGCCACCCCACCCCCACGTTGCCCACACGCGATGTTGCCGGACGGCGCGTTTTTCGATCTCCTGGGGGGGCGCTCTTTACCCCACAGAAAGGCCCACTCCTGCGGACGCCCATCCCCCTTACGCAGCACCCAGTCGACCTCCTCTTGTTGGCGCCGCGAGCTGCAAGTCTCCTGCAGGCCCACCACGTGCGCCGGCACATCACGAAGCACGTCGAAGTGCGCGTCCAGTGAGGTCACATTCAGTGTCGCTACAACCAGGTTGTTGGTGGGGCCAGGGTTCGTTTCGATGTCCCCACCCATCAGCAAGGTTACGCGGGCAGCGTCGGCAATAGAGCGCGGGGAGCGCAGTCACTGCCGCACATCAGCGGAGCACACCGCGCAGGCGTGCACCTGGCATCCCTCAGTGAGGCACTTCCGGCGTACCTGGCCCTTGTTCCGGCTCTCCTCGCAGACATCACAGGTGAAGCCACCCACCACCTGACAGCGCGGCTGCTTGAGGGTGTCGTAGGAATGGGTGTGCTCAGGCGGGGGCGCGTCACGGCTGCGGCTGGGTGACACCGCGGACATCACCACGTGCATCAGCTTTGATGCCAGGGAGGGCGCTTGCTGGGAGTTGCCGTCGTCGTCGTCTGCGGCGTCCGTCCGCTTCCGCTTGGCCTTTTTGCCCGCCTCCTGCTCGCCACCCTCCATCTCCACCGTGTCATCGATGGCAGCCGTCGTCGTAGGCGCCGTCGCATCAGGGTTCGCAGCGGTGGTTGTCGCACCCAGAGGGGGGAACTCCTTCTCGTCCTTCAGGTCGATGTCGGGGCGTTCGGGCAGGCGGACGTGCTTGCCCTTCTGCTGACCCTTAGGAGGAGTGTACCGCTGCATCGGAGTCGGCCGGTTGTCCTCCTTCCCTGCGGGCCTGATCCACAGCGGCGGGTCGCTCAGCCGCTTCACCTGCACAAACTGCGGGGGTGCCGCCGACGCCACGATGCACGTGCGTCCGCCCTTCTGCCTGAAGGACGTGCACAGTTTCACGTCCCACTCCGCTGCCGTCAGCACACCCATCACGTCCGCCTGGTGCTCGTTGGCCCGAGCCCCAGTCACCACATACCGCTGCATCGGGGGTCCCTGATCCTGCGGAGCTGCTGCGTCCCCGAGCGCCTGCCGCAGTGTGTCCACCTGGTCCGCCGTCGCCGCACGCACGAACAGCGCGCGCGTGCCATAGGCAAGGCCCAGTGCCGCACCACCCGCCCGCTTCATCGCGCTCAACGCCTCCCTCCTGGACAGGGTGGGCTGGAGGCGAACAACCGGCAACGTCTCGCCCCCCTTGTCGAAGGACAGCGTGCGCCAGAAGCACCCGTCCACCCCTGAGGAGGCCAGCAGGGCCTTGACACGGCCCGTCTCCACCCGCACCGACATCTCTTTACGCCCCGGAAGGGACGTCACCCGCCACATGTGATCGTTGTCCATCTTGGCGGATTTGCCACAGGCCGACACCACCGCACGCCGGCACAGCTTGCGCATCGCCATCAACGGGTCGCCGTTGATGCACTCCCACATCTCCCCCGTGGTGTGTTTATGGGCGACCGTAAAGGTCAACACCGTCGTCGCCTTCGGCACCTCCGCCGCCTGCTGTGCAAATAGTCTGGTGCAGGGAGGGAGCGTCACCTGGCCTCGCGTCATCGCGTAGAGCGGGCGCTGCGTCCCGTCCTGCATCAAGACGGGGAGCTGTTCTCCGCCCTCGAAGGGCGCTGCGCAGAGGAGTACGTAGCCGTGCGTCTCCTTCTGGTGCGCCCGCACGCCCGCCGCATCCAGCAACATGCTGGCCGCCTCCTCCGCCTCCTTGCCCGATGGGGCGACCCACAGCCCCCCGGGGACCTGGTCGAATCCCGGCGTGTCCATCAGCGGGATGTTGCCCCATACCGTGGCGTCGACCAGGGGGGCGGCACGTGGCTTGCGGGCCACGTCTATCCAGGAGGAAGCTGTCGACTTATCCTGCTGCTTCTTCTGCTTCGGCTGTTGTTGCTTTACCTGCTGCTTCTGCTGCTGCGGCTCCGGCTGTCCCTGCTGCTGTTGTTGCTGCGGCGGCTTCGGCTGCTGCTTCTGCTGCTTCGGCTGCTGCTGCTGCTGCTGCTGCTGCGCCTCCGACTGGCTCTGCGGTAGATGTTGCTGCGGCGGTTTTGGCTGCTGATTCTGCTGTGACTGCGGCTGCGGCAGTTGTTGCTGCATCTGCTGGCGTTGAGACTGCTGCCGCTGCTGCGGGCCCGGCTGCTGCTCGAGCAGTCGGAGGACGAGGCTGAGGGTCGCCAGCACGACCCCCACATCGCCTTCCGACAACCTGTCGTTGTCCAACAGGGCATTCGCCCGTTGGACCAGCGCCTCGAGCTGCTGGGAGCGGCTGTTGGCCATGCTTTGGGAGGGGGGGGGGGCCTGATATGGCCTTCCTGCAGGAGGGGGAGGGGGACCCCACCAGCCACACACCGCCAGGAGAGACGATGCGAGACCAATGAAGTACAGGTACAACAGATCACACCTCATCACAACTCATCACAACTCATCACAAAAGGGTCACAAGTCGTCACAACTGGTCGCAACAAATCACAACTGGCCACAACAAATCGCAACAAATCGCAACAAATCACAACAAATCACAACATTTGGCGTTGTGATTTGTTGTGATCGGGTGTGATTCGTTGTGATTTGTTGTTTTTTCCCCCAGCCTGATTACCCCACATAACCAGAAGACCAACATCATCATGTTCGTGCTAGCACTTTGTGCGCCAAAAAACAGGTTACGCTCTTCATTTGGCTGCGTTCAACGAAAAAAAGACACTTCTTTCTGGAGTTTAGCTAGCACGATTCAGTTGGTCAAATCATGTGTCTGGTTTCTTCTGCCCCCCACCCCCGTGCAAGGTCATGTGCCCCATCCCATCGCTTGTTGTCTTGATTGCAGGGCTCCGCACTTTTTTGCTGTGCATGCTTGCGCTTCTCGCCTCCACACACCACCCTGGGGGGAGGGACAGAGGGCGGAGGGGGCTACACACTTACACAACCGATTCGGTCAAACAATGCCACGTCATCCCCATTGGGGTCCTGGACCGCGGCGTCTCTCCCAGCGAATTGGTGTCGTCATCAGGCAGGCTAAGTAGTTGTCTACACAGGACATTGGTTTTAAGGGGGTCTGAGTTCTGCGGAACTGGCTTCAAGGGACGCCCCCTCGTAATGACTGGGTGGATGGAGCCAAGTAATACCAGGTGGTCGGACACCGGAACTCTCGGCATTTATTAGTCGCGGGAACTGTGTCCGTGTGGTCGGGTGTGACCCCTTCCGATTCCACTGATTCCACTCTTGAACATGTAGTGTTGAAAGATACTTGGTGTTCTGATGTTTTACAGGGTACTTGACAAAGGAAAGAGGGTGGTCAGTCTTGTGATCCACCCTGAATCCTTCCTGTGAGCAGCAGATCCACAACACCTCGACTTCTTTCAGCGGCTGTATTGATATTGCCTGACACAGCAAACATGATTCAATTGGAGGAACAAGCCTCGTACACCAGCGGCCCAAAAGGTGGATTTCATGTATGGTTTTAGGATTTCCCTTACTACTGATGGTGTAGAGACTACAAAGCCTGACCTGATGACGCCGCCATGAACCTGGGAGACACGCCGCGTGAGAAGGGACCTCGGTGCGGGGTGGCGTGAAGATCCTGCCTGAGTGCCCTCGTCGGGACCCGCGGTAAACCGTGGCGTTCCCCCCGAGGCAAGTCCAGGACGAAGGTTGCAGATAACCGCTGCACCTCTTCGTCCGAAAGGAGCTCACAGGATAGGGGAACTGCCCACACCCCACTCACGACAGTGTATCCGAAAGGTGCACTGCGCGTGTGGTGGCGGTGTCGGGTCCAGACCCACCTCGTTCCCCCATGCCCGTCAGTTGTTGCCCCTGCAGGGGTGGCTGCTGTCTGGCATGGGGGGCGCCCTCCCTGCCTTGCAAGGAAAAATGTAGAACGGCATGCTGCCCGTTTCTTCATTTTTTTACCTTGCCTGGCAGGGGGGGGCCCACCCTCACGGGGGGAAAAAGAGGAACGGCATGCTGCCCGTTCACTCTTTTTTCCTCCCGTCGTGGGTGGGCCCACTTCCGGCCATAAAATTGGCCGGAAATTTTTTTCAGCAAAAAATCCATTTTTTGCTGAAAATAGAAAAAATATTTTAAAATATTTTTTGGCAAAAATATTTTTGAAAATATTTTTTGCAAGTTGCAAACATAAAAAAATATTCTGGAATATTCTGGCCCAAAACATATGTTTGGGGCACTATGCCTAGGGCAGTGGTGGCTGCGTACGCGTACGCAGCGTGATTTTCAGAAAGTGCGTACGGCGTACGCGTACGCGTACGCGTACGGCGCTGCGTACGGCAGTCTATGGAGCACAGGAGACGGCCATGGCAGCACACCAAATCCGACAGTCGAACTCAGGTGTACCAGGGGCAGCCTTCGAGCCTTCCAGTCGGAAGTGGTACCTTTTGCAGTATGTTTGCGGATGTACTTGCAGGTGTTGCGAGTTTTTCGCCACGAGCGCGGCAAGGAACCGTCTGTGAAAGGCAGGAGCAAAGGCCTGGGCCCAGCCACCCGCTGGGTGGCCTACTGTGTGCTGAGAGACCTGGAATACCAGCCGTACGCAAAATCTGCGTACGCGTACGCAGCGCGATTTTCAGAAAGTGCGTACGGCGTACGCGTACGCGTACGCGTACCGTACGGCCGTACGCTGCCACCACTGCCCTAGGGGGGGGGGTTCTTTCGGATACGCCCATATTTCTGCCTCGTCACACCATGTAGAGTTTTCACTGCAATATTTCAGCGCCCCGCAGATAGAATACTGGACGAGTTCAGCCACTGAGTCAGAGGTGTCCTGGCCGGATCCCCCTACGCTTTCCGAACCCGCAGCGTGGTGTGTGGGGCCATCAGAATTCACTCGATGCAAATATACACTAAATGGGCTGATCCGGCCTTGGGGATTTTACAGAAAATCGCAAAGAAGCGGCACCGGGCCACCAAAAAGTCGCAAAAAATCGCAAAAAATCGCAGCGATTTTTTGCGATTTTTTGCGAATTTTTGCGACTTTTTGCGATTTTTTGCGAATCGGATTGAGGTCGTGATTTTTTTGTTGTGAGGCGTTTTTTTTGTTAGGCGGTAGCAGGGTGTTCGCTATCTCCCACCTTCCTAAAATTGCCTCCTCAATTTTTTTCGCGCGCGCGAAATCATGCAATATCTGCCCCTCGAACAAATTGCCTCAAGGGTCCAGACCAGGGTACTGTATATGTTTGGCGCAATGGGCCCATTTCGCTGTTCGCGGCTCGCAAAATGGAGGTTTTACTGAGTACTTCGGGAGTTGGCCTTTGACAAAACTGATGTGAACATGTGTATGAGCCTGACTTGAACCCAAAACAGGATCACGGACCGTCGACGATACCCGTTCTCGGGAAGGAAGGGCACGGTCACATGCGCTCGTCAGTTCCCGTTGGACAGACTTCACAGGTCACAGGGGGGTCTGGGGGGCGGAGCCCCCCAGCCGCCGGAGGCCACGGTAGTGAACATTTGTCAGCCTCGTCCCCGAGTCTGCTTCATAGTCGAACACCACATGCAGACAATGTGCACCTTGAGACAGCATGCTCAAGAGGTGCATCGGCCTGGGGCCTGTGGCAGGCCACTATGCTCTTGGCTTCGGCCTCCTCTGGCCTTGACCATGCTGATGCCGACAATAGCTCCGACGGTCCCTAGCACGTTCAGATCTCGCTTCTTTGGGTTACTTCCGAGGGTAGGCACTTCCACACAGGCGACGCCGCAGCTGCCTTGCGCTCCAAGAGCACAACCAGCTGTTTTTTCGTGACTCCACAGGTGACCTTTGCATCGCCAGCCGCTCTTTTTCTCCGTGACTTCACAGTCGGGCTGCGGGTACGAGCCACTCCTCGCCGCCCCTGGCCTGCAGGGCTGCTCCAGGTCCTATCTGCGGGCGGCGCGACGGGTCGGGGGCGGGCCCACCGTGCGGGTTGGGGTGAACAGCGGACCGGTCGCCTCAGGAAAACGCTCTCACAAGCGTGTCAACTACTTCGGGCACACCGTGGGTGTGGGCCACCTGGGTGCGGTGGCCCTCCGCACCGACCTGTGGGACCAGGTATCGCGGACCTGCCTCCCTGCAGTGTCGGCCCCCCGAGGAGATGGCGCTGAAGGGGGTGAAGCAGATGGTGCTGATGACCTGCATCTGGCACAAAATAATCCTACTCGACAGTGAGCCCTGAGCTCCCGGAACATGAGAAGACCATCAGCTGTTTTGCCGGCGATTCCACAACGCCCGAAGCTGACCACACGAGAAGATCATGAGCTGGTCGCCCCCCGACTCCACAGTGAGCCCTGAGCACCCGGAGCTGGTCGCATTAGATGCAGACCTCTGCATCACTCGCTGTTGCGCCTGCGACGCCAGCGGGTCCTGACCTCCAGGAGCACCCGCGCGCAAACATTCGCTCGGTGACTCCATAGTGATCCATGAACACCAGAAGCTGCTCGTAGGAGAAGAAGTCCTCGGCACTAGCTGTCCGTCCTGCGACCCCACAGTCGAGCGGGAGAGACTTGGGTTTCCTGAGCTCCAGGAGTCGCACGATAAGACCACCACGGGCCGCTTTTGACGCTTCCACCACCCTAGAGCCACAGCTGAGCCGTGAGTAACCATCCCACACACAACTAGTCGTTAGGTCATCTGGAGCTCATCGCATGAGAGGAACCGCCGTTCTACCGGCCATCCAGCTGACCCGAGGGCAAGCCCCATGAGCAGAAGACCTCATACGCAACTGGGCGTTCTTTCCGTACAACTCTACAGCTGACCCGTGAGCTCCGGGAGGGACCTTCCGCACAGTAGCCGCTTCCTGCGATTCCGCAGCCGAACCTGTGCTGTAAGCCTCCTTCGCCTACTACCATTCTCCCAGCCCCAGGAAGGGTAAAGATGAGCCTGTGGGGTTGGTCAGGGACTGTTTTTTGTCTTGGGAAGGGTCCCGTTGGGAAGAGTATCCGATTTGCTTGACCGCACGACCGTTGGGTGAAGGAGAAGTCGTACGGTACACTTCCTGTTCCTGGACGGATCGGGGTTGGAGTCGCGAGATGGCCGCCCGTCGTACGGCTCAAATTTCAGCGGCCGGATAGGATTTTCAGCCATTCTGGTGAGGCCATCCCAAAGTCGCATCCCACCGGCCGATATACCCACGTTCCGAATCCCGACCCAGGGGTATCCAAGCTTCGGTAAGGCTTGGGTGGGATTGAAGACCACTGCAAGCCTGAAGCTGAATGGCTGAACCTCGCTGTGCCCAGATCCCCTCCTGCAGCCAGGTAATGGGCTTGTCGCGGTGCAGCAACAGTTCGTTGGTGGTGGTGAGGGGGTGCCGGCTTGGGCCGTGGCGAAAGAGATGCTCTCTTGGTGGGGTGTGACCCGGTGCTGCAGGCAGGGTACGCGTACTGGTCTGTGTCCGGGCTGCTGTGGTCATCGACAAGGCTGTGTGGTGTCCGAAGGAGGTGGATGGTGGTTTCCCTCCCAGCTGGACCATCTGTGGATATGGCCTTCGCGTCTCTCCAATCCTGGGCTCAGGTGTCTCCAGATGATCATCACCCCTTGCCTTGCTGTAGGTCGGTGAGGATGGCGCCCGAGCTCCGCCTTGTAGATGGCGCAGCGGAGTCGTGCAGGTCAGGCAGGCTCCTTGAGGCCTCGAAGTGATGTGCGCGCCACCTCGTGGTTCCTGGTAGAGTCGCAGACAGGTCCGTGCGCACGGTGGGAGCGTTCGTATCGTCCGTTCCGTGCCAGGTCCTGTAGAATACCTTTGGTTGACTCTCTCGGGTTCAAACACCCTTCAAGGTCCTTCGCTACGTCACCACTGGTCCTCAGTCAGAGGGGAAGAACGGCGTCCCTGACTTTTTTCACTGCTCACAGGAGCGAAGGCCAAGTCCAACATAAGTGGTAGCCTTGAAGAGAAGGCTCCTGATATCTCCAAGCATTGCACCGAAGACACACCTGCCCACCAGGTTCTTCCCGTCAGTCGAACAGTCTTTCTTGTTCATGTTCTGGGCAGGGCGCTCCCCCTCGGTCACCCCGAAGCCTGCTTCAACTAGGCTAGCCCAACATCTTCCTCAGTGTTCTCAGGGGTGTCCTCAGTAGCTGAGTCCCTACGGCAAGGCAGCGTACCATGAGTACGGTCCTTTGCGAACCCGACGATGCAAACAGGCGGTACTAGTGGTTGCATAGACTCACGGATAGACTCCGTGCATAGATCGCGAGATTTTTTGTGTTTTCCCCAAGGCCGGATCAGCCCACTAAACATCAAAGGGAAGGTTCGCGGGCCAGGCCCAACAAAATCACGAGGGCCCAGTCATGTTTCTTGTTGTTTTCGCGGCCCGAATGGCGCCCTTCCTTTTTCTGGAATACGGATCTCTATCGGCGTGCCGCAGTCTAGTTAGCTCATGACGTGAAAGCCTGGCAGAAGCGGAGCAGTTTAAAATTTGGGAAACGTCGCTTTGGGAATGTGAGTGAATGGCTGGCATGACTTCCTCGGGCCAGCCCTTCTGCCCTCGCCCCAGCTTGCAGGCGTCTCCACTCCCAAGGGAGTCCCAGCGTCAAGAGGGATGTTCTGTGCTACCCACATGGTGTTCGCATTGGACATGCTGCAACACGTTTGCTAAGTTGAGAAAGTACTGTTGCCGAGGACCCCCCCCCCCACCCATCAACGGACACGGTCAGGCATGTCGCTAAGCGTCGACCGTCGACCCAGTGATTTTGGGTTTCCCCCCCCATAAAAAAGCGTCGACCCAGCGTCGACCCAGTGGACTGGGTTGACGCTTGGTCGAGGCTTGGAGCGTCGACCTAGTGGAACTGGGTTGCCATTCAAGCCTGGACCAAGCGTCAACCCATTTATTACACTGGGTCGACGCTAACCTAGCGTTGGCCCGGTTACACTGGGTCGACGCTCACCAAGCGTCGACCAAGCGTCAACCCACTTTCACTGGGTCGACGTCGAAGAGAGTATGGTTTTGCAGGAACAGATGCTCACTACCGTGGCCTCCGGCGGCTGGGGGGCTCCGCCCCCCAGACCCCCCTGTGGCGTATGTCTCGTACTCAAGTCATTCGATTCCCACCGGGTCAGGGAATCCACCCACTCCAGTAGCCTCAGGAGGACGCAGCCAACTCACACAGAATCTGTACGCCCACAATGAACAGATGCTCACTACCGTGGCCTCCGGCGGCTGGGGGGCCCTGCCCCCCAGACCCCCCATCTCGCGTGCCCGTCTAGTAACCAAGTCCTTGCGCTTTGACGGCCGTGACATATCAGGGGGCAGCGTCGAAATCATGGTCCCGAAAGCCATTTTTTGGTTTCCTCCGGCACCCGACGGCGCGAGCGGGAGAGGAACCACGGAAGGAACCCAGCGCCTCACACCGTGCCCACCTAGTGGTCCACCGATGGGAAAATTTGGCAACAACACGAGCGCGCGCGAGAAAAATTGACCCCTAGTGTTTTCCCCCCTGATCCCCCCCCAAAACAGGAGCGTCAACCCACCAAATCTCCAAAATCGAAAAGTTAGCGACAGGCCTGGGACACGGTGGACTCCCACACGTCAGGGTGCACCTTTTTGGGATATCGGAATATCGGGGGTCGGGACCCCCGCGAGTGGGGGTCTGGACCCCCGCTCGCGGGGGTCGTCTGGGCACCAAAAATAGCAGGGCAGGCTCCCGCTTGCGGGGGTCCAGACCCCCGCTCCAGGGGGTGGGAGTCCACCGTGGAGGATACATAAGTTCAAGGCTTTCCCTTCCCCTCTCCCGGCGACAGCAAATTGAGCGCATTCCCATATTGTAGGTCCTGCTTGCAAGGTCTACGCAAGCCGGTATGGGTTGTTGCCGCCAGGAAGCCTCCGCTCTGGGTTAGCCGTGCCCCCTAAACTGTTGCAGCTTAAGTGTGAAGTCCCCACACATTGGATATCTGTGTAGCCTTGCGTAACCATTGCTGGGGGTTAGAGCCTGACGCTGTCATATCGATGGGTCTCAGGTGTGGCTTATGGAGCTTCCTGTGGCCGCACCGCCGACCTGTCCCATCAACAACGGTTTCCTTTTCCCAGCCCTCCAACCCACCCACTCTACCGCTGTCATGTTCTTGTGGAGTTGTTTGGGATTCTTTGCAAACCTTTTGGTCATCATGTTCGGATTCTTGTACAACACAGCAACAAAAAAAAGCAGAACGGCCCGCATTTTTGCGGGATTTTCTATCATTCTTTTTTGTGTGAATTCTACCATTTCCTTCATTTCCCCACAACCGAAACCTTCTACCGCTCCGGCTCCTGGAAAATTTATTGTTCTGAAAAGTTCTGTTGCAACCTGGAGGTTCTGTCTTCTGCGGTTTTGTCGCTTCCCTGCCCCCCCCTGCCCCCACCCCGCACCCCCCTGCCCCCACCCCGCACCCCCCTGCCCCCACCCCGCACCCCCCTGCACCCACCCCGCACCCCCCTGCCCCCACCCCGCACCCCCCTGCACCCACCCCGCACCCCCCTGCCCCCACCCCGCACCCCCCTGCACCCACCCCGCACCCCCCTGCCCCCACCCCGCACCCCCCTGCACCCACCCCGCACCCCCCTGCACCCACCCCGCACCCCCCTGCACCCACCCCGCACCCCCCTGCCCCCCCCTGCCCCCACCCCGCACCCCCCTGCACCCACCCCGCACCCCCCTGCCCCCACCCCGCACCCCCCTGCCCCCACCCCGCACCCCCCTGCACCCACCCCGCACCCCCCTGCCCCCCCCTGCCCCCCCCCCCCCATATTTTCCCGGAAGACTGAAGCTTGCATATTAGCATCTGACTGCTACTCCACAGGGCATCAACACGGCCTTGAAGCCTTGAAGTGCGCTCAACAGAAGTAGTTACTCGACAAGACAGGGTGGTTCTACCTATAGTGAGAATGGGTATGATTCAGGCAGTGCGTTTTTCTTTCTTTTCCCGATTGCAAGTGTCGCAGTCAGGACAGCCATCTCACACCGACTAACAAAGCACACCCCACCCCACTCCCCTTCCCCCGCCCCTGCCCGTCACGGGTTATATTTTCAATCTAGCAGGTCCCCCTTCCCCCTCCCCCCTCCCCAAGCGAGACTCCAACGGAAACCAACGGAATTGTTGCCGCCTAACACACCCCCGCCCTTCCTCTCTCTCTTCCCTGTATTGGGTTAATCTTGAAGCACCCTCTCGCGAGTCGCGCATCTTTGTTGACCATGTGGAAGTGTGTTTGGCGTTTGTCTGAGAACGCCTTCCTTTTTTTGTTTTCATTTTCGTATTTTCATATCCCACGCGCAGTGGTGCCAACAACACGAACAACCCCCCCCCCCCCCCCACCCCCCACCCCCCCCCACACTCCCACCCGGTAGTTTTTTTTGACTTCTCTTGAATCCTGGGCACGACCTTAAACTACCTAAGACCTAGGGAAGTCGTAAAACTCAACCCCACACCCCGAGGGCTCCCCCAGGCTGGTCCGCCTGGGCAACGGGGTCCCAGTGCATAGCACGGAGCACTGGGACAAAAGAGGGTCCGCCTTTTTCCGTCAACTCTGACATGGGGAGGGACAGCTGGAGCCACTGGCGGGGTGCTGTGTTGACTTCAGGGGGCTCCCAACGTGCTTCGGCACACCGGGTTCTTGGCCTGCGGCGGCATGGTAGTCGGTCAGAGAGGCCAGCGCTTGGTCGGGGACTACTCAGAGAGGGCGTGTGCGGACTTCAGGGGGCTCCCAACGTGCATCTGTACACCGGGTTCTTGGCCTGCGGACGTAGATTGCCTAAAGGTTTAGAAACCGGCCGAGCCCGTGGGGGTGACGAACGTACTGCCGGCCCGGGATTGTCAAGGTTCTTTCCCCAGATGGCTCACCAGTACCACCAAACCACACGGAGAGCAAAACCGCCGGGGAGGGGGTGGGGGAAGGTGGGAAGGGCGGCATGCCGAACTACAGCAAGGATGGCCAACAATGCGATCACTGCAAACAAGGCATGGGACACAAGAGGGGAAAAAAAAAGTCCTGGGTAAGACGTTAAACTGCCTGGGGGGGCCGTCCCCGGACCATGACGGGTGCCTGCACCAGGAGTCTAGCACGGCCGTGGTCCGGAGCATGACCTAAAACGGCTTGGGTACCGAGGCTCCCCAGACCAGGAAGGGTGGAGACACCTGGAGTCTAAATAGTCACACCACGTCAGGCCAGACCTTCGCATTGCACTCCGCGAAGACTGCCACACAGCCGCGGGGCAGGTGTGCAGCCTGTGGATGACCTCGTACAGAGAAGACTGTAAGGGACGACAGCCCCGCCGAGGCGATACAGCGCCAGACGCGGCCCGAGTTTCTGGAGACCGACTGGGGAACTGGAACGTCTTCAGGATAAGCGCCTCACAGAGGACTGATCCTCACCTGTGTGAACTGAGAACCCCCAGCCCCAAGATGCTGGTGTGGAGCGGGTGCCTCGACCTCTTTTCGGGTTCTTTATTTCTTTATTTCCTTTTGGATGCGTCCACCAAAGAAAACGTGGCCACCCACTCGCAGAGGCTCCCGAAAGCTCCAGCATCAGCTAGCGGTTCATAGTGTAGATCGGTGTCTCCAGAAGGGGATGTCCGGTCGCAGAAGAAAAACGACGAAGACAACCACACAGGCCGCAAAAAAAAAATCCTTGCCGACAATCTTGCTCTTATTTTTGCTTGTTTCCCCCGTCACCTAAATGTGCTTTGTTGCTGTGTGGGAGCAGCTCTAGTTCTGAAAGAGGGGGTGTAGTGGGGTGGTCCGAGGGGAGGCACTGTGCACTCGAAAGGCTATCGCAAAACGTGGTTTAGGCATGTTAAAAAATGGCATGTCCGAGGTGTATCAGTAACAGTTCGCTTGTCACCCTGGCAAAAAAAGGTAACTTTCAATGCAGGCACCCACATTTTGAGGGAAAGCCGGAATTGAAGGTTCTTTTATTATCGGCTAGTCAACCTCCACGACCGGGTTGGAGAACCCGCATTTGGTTCGATCAACGTACCTCGGTACAGAACCAAATAGTTTTTCTCCATGGACGGTTTTGGAGGCTAGCCACGTTCTCGTTACCCCCCAACTACCCCCCTTTCTTGTGATACCTAAAGCACGGTCGACTCCTCCCTAGGTACAGATGGTATAAGTTGAATTCGGATGCACATCGCGCCCACTGTGGCGCACGTTAACGCTAATGACTGTGTGATGAGCAACCGGCCCCATAAACAGGCGCCCGGCTCTGCCAATGACCGTGTAGTGTGCAACCGGCCCCATAAACAGGCGCCCGGCTCTGCTGGTCAACGTGAGATGAGCAACCGACCCCTTAACTGGCGCTCGGCTCTGCCAATGACCGTGTAGTGAGCAACCGACCCCTTAACCGGCGCTCGGCTCTGCTGGTCAGCGAGAGATGAGCAACCGACCCCTTAACTGGCGCTCGGCTCTGCCAACGACCTTGTAGCGAGCAACCGACCCCTTAACTGGCGCTCGGCTCTGCCAATGACCGTGTAGTGAGCAACCGACCCCTTAACCGGCGCTCGGCTCTGCTGGTCAGCGTGAGATGAGCAACCGACCCCCTTAACTGGCGCTCGGCTCTGCCAACGACCGTGTAGTGAGCAACCGACCCCTTAACCGGCGCTCGGCTCTGCTGGTCAGCGAGAGATGAGCAACCGACCCCTTAACTGGCGCTCGGCTCTGCCAACGACCGTGTAGCGAGCAACCGACCCCTTAACCGGCGCTCGGCTCTGCTGGTCAGCGAGAGATGAGCAACCGACCCCTTAACTGGCGCTCGGCTCTGCCAACGACCGTGTAGTGAGCAACCGACCCCTTAACTGGCGCTCGGTTCTGCTGGTCAGCGTGAGATGAGCAACCGACCCCTTAACCGGCGCTCGGCTCTGCCAATGACCGTGTCGCGAGCAACCGACTCCTTAACTGGCGCTCAGCTCTGCTGGTCAGCGTGTGATGAGCAACCGTCCCCTTCGCTGGCGCCCGGCTCTACTAACGACCGTGTAGTGAGCGACCGGCCCCTTAACAGGCGCTCGGCTCTGCTGGTCAGCATGTAATGAGCAACCGGCCCCATAACAGGCGCCCGGCTCTGCTAGTCAACAGGAGCAACTGGCCCCGGCACGGCCTCACACCTCATAATTCCCGAGGCACGGAGGTGACGCCCTCCTGACGCGCAAATGCCCGAGGCAATGAGGAGACGCCCTCACATATCCTGTTCCCGACACAAGGAAGTGGTGCCTTCCCTCGAATACGGATCTCCGCGACAAGGAGTTGGATTTGAAGAGCCCGCTCGGCGTTCAGAGGCCCCCTTTGGTATGTGAACGCTCGACGACTGGAGGGGTCACCCCCTCCTTCATGTGGGAACGCTCGGCATTCGTCAGCAACGCCCTCCTTGGGTATGGGAACGCTCAGCGTCTGGAGGAGACACTCTCCTGTGTGTGACTACTCGGTATTCGGAGATGACACTTTCCTTTGCATGTAGGCGTCCAACATTCGAAGACGGGAGACCCTTTCATGGCAGCATTGGAGGCAGGAAGTGTCATCGCCTCGTGCCCATGTGGTCGGCAGATGTAGATGGCAACCCTCAGGCAGTGTGGGTGACCGCACGGCTCTCGGGGGCTCACCACGCAGGAGTATAAAGGAAACCCCCCCCCCCCCCCGGTCGTGCACGCGCCAAGGGGACGATGAGGCCGCGCCCGCCCCCGCCTATGTCCCAAGTACGCCTGACATGGACAGATCATTGAGTGCTATCATAATGGGACACCGAGTACACACCTCCGTACGGATGTACGCGATCTGGAGTCTCCTGAGCAAGAGCCATAAACAACGGCTGTGCCCCGAGTCTTCAGGTGAGAAGCTGTTAGCAAATGTTACCACCTGTCACAATCGTCGGATACCCAGGGGTACCGCCTACCTGGCGTATGCGTGCCCGTAAACCGGTTCAGACGCGCTCCCCTCTTGGTATACACGACAGGTCAGAGAGAAGATACCCTCATTGTACTCGGACGCCCGGGGTATGGAGATGCCAGCGCAGTCGGCTATCTGACAGAGCAGCCAGGCAGGTGTGTTATTGGCCCCGACGTCGAATGGAGCCATGGCAGGCACACAGCGAAGGACGCGTCCGGCTCTCCACTCACAGCATCCGTACCCGCGGGTCCACCTGTCGCTACCGGCTGCGTCCACTCAACACGCCTTACCCCGGCCCACATGAGTATGCCTGACATGTACACCCTGGAGAGCTACGCCGATCTCGCTGTCGATGGCAGGTGCTGTGTCGCAGAGCGACCTACCCAACCCCTCCGCCACCTGCTGGAGGCGTCTGGGGAATCACACCTCAAGCTCATCATCCGATACGGCTAGCCTACTCCCTGGATACCCCCTGCTGCGCCCCCTACAACTCTACTTCGACTCCCCCACTACCTCTGATGTTCCTAGCAGTACCGCTGATGTCTCTTCGACACCCACGTATAGAAACCCGAACCACCGCGCCCTCTCAGCCTGTCACATGGATGAATCTTTCCCCCGATCGGCTCGGTCAGTATGCCCGTCACACCCTGCAAGTGAGATAGGAGCCTTTAGCAAGCTCTCGTCACAAGCGCCCATCAGCTGACCAGTAATAGGGCTGTGCCAAGACGTCATGAGCCTGTGGCTTCAGACACGTGCTGACCTAGACTATCCCCGGGTTGAGACAGTAGCGATCACGGGCAGGCGCTCAGTGAAGTCTGCGCCGCTTGACGAAGATCCACGCCGTGTCCCTCCCGTGGCTGCATCTCTGGGGACCGAAAAGGAATCATCATGCCAGGGTAAATCCGGGCATCACCGGCGCGCTGTTCCCGGCAGCGACCTCTCTGCTCTTAACGACACTTCAATTGCTGCCAAAGGCATCTACGACTCCCGCCGATGCACCTCCGATATGGTGATTGAACGCCGCAAGGGATACGGGATGCCACAGGATGCCACGGGATGCCACATCATGCGTGTACTAAGGAATGACAGGTCAAACGCAACAGACGCCTCGCAACCCCAAAGACGCTGAGGTGCTGACATGTAGGGAGGAAAACTCATCCCTACAGGAGAACGCCTTCGACCCCCTCTCGATCGCCGCTTATCCGCCGATCTCGCAGATGCGTGGCCATCCGCGGTGGCGCCGACCTCTCACGACGTCTTCATCCGCAGGGATTGCCCCCTCCCTTTGTGGTCCCTCGGCTGCGGCCGGATGCTCAACTGTGCCCCCATCCACGCCGACCCCAGGGTTCGCACAAGGCCGCTCTGCGGTGGCGCGTGACCTGTCATGGCGTCAGTAACCTCCCGTTGTATCTGACCCCTTAGACGAGGACCGTAAATCCCGAGATAGACACGGTTTGCCCCCCGGCAGGATCCCGGGAAACCCCGGCCGGGCCCGGAAATTCCGGGCCCGGGACCGGGATTTTGAAATCCCGGCCGGGATCCCGGGGAAATCCCGGCCGGGTCCGGCCGGGGTCCGGCCGGGAATCCCGGGGGTTCTCAGTCTCAGGTCGCTTGGACCGAGGTCATCTCAGACCTATGGCTTTCAGTCCCCAGTTTCAGATTCAGACCTGCTGATCCAGAACCGCACCCTCTCCTTCCACACCAATTGTATCCACTGCTCATGGGTCCGAGTGACGACGATAGCAATGACGATGGCTCCATAGCAAAGATGGCTACCACTGTCAAAGCTCATCTGGAACAGAAACTGTCCCAGATGGAAGTCTCCTGTATAAATACAGGGTTCGGGGTTACCACGAGTGTAACGCAGATACGTGCAGGTGTGTCAAGAGAGTGTGCAGCTCACAGCAGTTCCGCATCCTCCTGGTTGCTGAACTCCACAGTCCTAGGACGACGAAGAGGACGACGAGGGTCGACGTAGGCTTATCTTACGCTACGGCAGGGGTGGACTCAGCCACCCCGGGGGCAGGTTGAACAGGTTGTGTGGTTCCACTGATCAACATGTAGGTCGGCCTGTCTGATAAGACTCAGCCACCCTGCGGGTCAAGTGATTACAAAAGGGTGCCTATTTGACCAAAAGGCAAAATTTCCTCCCGCCATGCTCCCGTACCACAGAGGCTGTTGTGTTTTGCCTCTGTGTATGCGTACGTTTTGCGATGACGGGGTGTGGAACCTGGCGTAGACCGAGCTACAACCAGGAACCAACGGCCCAACTCGGCGCCGTGGGTCAATTTTTGTGAAAAGGCCTTGACCAGAGGCATCCCCCTAACACTAAATTTGCTCTGTTTCACCTGAACCGACCAACCAGGCACCGTGAGGAGGCATCAGAGCCCCTCGTGGACAGCCGCAGCACCCTTCCTTTACTAACGTCAGGTTCACCACTAGCACGAAGCATCACTGTTTTACGTCAGGTATGGCAAATGCCCACCCAAGGAAGTCGAGGAGTTTGAGCCGTTGGAAGTTACCAGAGGGACAAGCAAGAGGGATCTGCAAGCAGTGATGTCTGTTGTACCCTTGGACCACATTAAACTCAAACTGAACCCTCAGTCGTCCTTGATCGCCCGACAAGGTTCCTTTCAGCTTTCTAACAGATGGGTACTGCAACTGTCCAACTATCTACAGACTCACATCCCAGAAGGTGCAGTCCAGGTTCCACAGAGCAAATTAAATGTTAGCATTTCTGCACAACTACCGGTACGCAAATCGCAGCGGCGGTGGAAGTGACTGACTCGAAAACGGCGAGGTATCAGTCTTGACGCTGGAAAATTCCGTTCGGAAATACCAAACACATCCACAGAAAGTGGAAGGAATGGGCGCCAAGATGATGCGAACGATTTTTGGGGGGGGGAGGGGGTGGACTGCTCTGTATCGTGATACCCGCGAGGGCAACCAAATGCAGAACAGGGAGGCACAGGCGCACACACGAAGGCAGCACACAAGTGGCAAGTGGCAGGGGCTGGGGTCTGGGGCTGGGGCGCCGCGCGATTCGCTTCTCCTGACTTTCTGATCCGGCAAACTACAAACACAAAAGCAGTACATGCACTGCAACAACAACCTCCGAAGGGAGCCACAATACCCTCGTGACTCCAAAGCAGCTGATGGCATCGGAGGGCAATCAGCATCATACGACGTCTCACAGCTGCAGAACAAGACGTCAGACACAGACAGCAAGGAATACGATATACACACACACGGACGCACACACTGTGCCGGACAAATCACTCCTCATCGTCACTCTCAGCGTCATTCACACGGAGTGACGGGAATGTCCGCCGGAAGCCACACTCCTTGCCGTACGCACCTCGCACATCTTGATTGATGGCCAAGAGCGAGAGCTTTGCGTGGGAGTCGCGGGACATAGCACTCCGGCACACGGGGATGGCTTGCATCATGACAGAGAGTGCGCTGTCAGGTGCTGTGCAGGAAGGGGGCAAGGTGAGGAGAAACAACACACGCTCAGCAAGAGGCTTGAGCGTCTCGTTGGTAAGCTGGCGTTTCCAGAATACCCTCTCTGAGCCGACCTCGTGCTCCGACACTGCCGAAGTGTACGCCTGGTACATGGGCGCGGTGACGTCGAAGCCGATGTGCTTGCCGAGGTCTTCGCGTGGCAGCAGGTCATCCAGCATCTCCAGGGTCTCGTACCCCTCCGGAGTCAGCTGGCGCACAGAGAGGTAGAACCCCCGGCCCGTTTCCGAGGATTCGCGCCACCGGCTCTGCAGACCGTTGTAGAAGGTCTTGGACACGCGGGCTGCGAGTCCATCCCCCGTGCTCGCCCTCTGGAGGATGTCGATCAGCTCCGGATGTGAGCCTCTCCTGCTAGGTCGCGCGACATCTTCACGTTCGACCCACCACGATCGCTGCGCACGACCCTCACCTGTTCAATCCCCACACCGACAGCAGCGAGAGATTCCTCCAGCGCGGTGCGCACCGTAAGACCTGTAAACGGGACATCCGAATACTGTAGCGGCAGCGCAACGGACGTTGTAGCGGTCTGTGCAATGAACAACACGACATTCTGACCCTGGATCGTCGAACCACAGTCGTGGACGATGCTCAGATCTTGTCCTGCGAGCATATCGGCAATCGTGTCGAGGTGGTTGTCGTAGACGGTCGCCCCGCTCCTCTGCCAGACCTTCTGCATGTTGACGTCTTCTGGGATGGTGAGCCCAGAGACGGCACGGAAGACCTGCGTCGCGCCACGAAACGAGAGCCCTGCCATCGTGCACACCTCCAGCAGCGTTTCCCGGACGTTGGAGTTTGCTGGTGCGGGTCGGTTGCTCGAAGGTGTGGATCGGTCGGCTGCTGGTGTGGATCGGTCGGCTGCTGGTGTGGATGCGTCACGGTTTGGCGTTGAGGCGTCGACTGGGGTCGTTGCATTGCGACCGTGGCCCTTCGTACCCACGTGGCTCGTGAGGTCGTGCCTGTCGACGCCGGGTGCAAACGCCCACTTGCACGGAGCACACACGGGCACCTCCTGCTCGTCGCAGCATCTCGCCGTGGCCTTCGCGAACCTGTACCCGTCGGTCGTGGCCTCCGCTTTCGTCTTGACTGAAAGCCACTTGAACTCGGAGAAGCGGGTCGACAAAGACTGGGCAGGCTGCAGCTTCGGGGGGGTCAGGTCAGCTTGGCTGCTGAGGCTCTCGGCGAGGGCGGCCTTTGCCGGGCGGCGCAACTTCCCCGTCGGCGTGCGCAAGGCCACTGCGCTGGCGGCGAGCTCCTTCTTCTTCCGTCCGAGAGCAATCAGGCGGGCGATCTTCGGCATGAGGGGGGCTTTCTCATTCTCTGTGAGGACCCCTTCAGCGACGGCCAAATCGATCAGCGGCTGCCTCTTCCGCTTCACCTCCTTCAGCACCGCCTCAATGGCGTCGTCGATGTCGTCGTCGTCGTTGTCAGTGGTGGGGTCCGGTTCCGGGGCCGCTACCTCCGCCTTGCCTCGGCGAGGTTGCTTGCGGCTCTTGCCGCCGTCGCCATCGCTGTCGCCGTCATCCGCATCATCCCTCGCCCTCTTCCCTCCTTTCTGCCCTGGTGCTGCATCACCAACGAGCAGGAAGGAAAAAAAAATGAGGAGTAACAAAAGAGTACGGTGCATGTTTGCTGTTGTGGAAGGTTTCTCTGCCGGGTGTGTGTATGCGGCGCAGTTACGTGGGGGGGGGGGGGGGGTAGGGGGGGTCAAATGCCACCCTTTTACGTGGACAAACACGATTTTTCAAAAAACCGGCGCAGAGGCCCCAAAGCCCCCGTAAACCCTCCAAACCCCCCCAGATCGGTCCGGAAACCCATCGAACCCCACTTTTCCACCATTCCGGGCACCTCAGGTGCCCGAATTGGGGTACCTAAATTTTGTGCCACCGTTTGGTACCGGACAGTGCCACTGTGTGGGAGGTTGGAAAAGAAAATGCCCCAACACACCACATCTGAGGGTTGCAATGCATGTTGCTTGCCAACCACGTCATCCGGTGGGTGTCAGGCGCTATGTAGGTGGCATTAGCCAGGTCTTCGATGTGTTCTGGCTTGTATATGTACCTCCCTGCCACCATGCACCGGGAGGCTGCCTGTAGGTACGGAACAAGTCCAGATGGTCGTGTGATTCCTGTGCAGCAGTGCTCCACAACCGGGATGTGTTGACAACGACTGTTGCAACACGAGCTGTACATTCCGGGAACACACGAAGTGCGCTGTCGTGGTACCCATTGTGCCAGAATTGGTAGTTGCTGTGGTCTACTTTGCCTGGCCCAAGAGCACTGGTACTGAACGGTGCAATATGCGTGGCGAGGTGAATGCAACGGAAGGGCGCAAAGTCAATACAGCTCTCGGATGGCGGGTGGTGGTGCCACTAGTGTGTGACGTTCACTCGAGGATACAACGCATCACAATGAATCAGCAACCGTGGACCGAGTACAATACGCTCTCTGTGGCTGGTGTGGGGGACAAAGGCAGTGCCTGTGCCGCAGGCAGGGAGGTACATATACAAGCCAGAACACATCGAAGACCTGGCTCATGCCACCTACATAGCGCCTGACACCCACCGGATGACGTGGTTGGCAAGCAACATGCATTGCAACCCTCAGATGTGGTGTGTTGGGGCATTTTCTTTTCCAACCTCCCACACAGTGGCACTGTCCGGTACCAAACGGTGGCACAAAATTTAGGTACCCCAATTCGGGCACCTGAGGTGCCCGGAATGGTGGAAAAGTGGGGTTCGATGGGTTTCCGGACCGATCTGGGGGGGTTTGGAGGGTTTACGGGGGCTTTGGGGCCTCTGCGCCGGTTTTTTGAAAAATCGTGTTTGTCACCCCCATTTGACCCCCCCTAGGGGGGGGGGGGCGGGGCGGGGTTGTGGGGTCCAAGTCACGTGCGGTATATGTGAGGTGAAATAGTCGGGTCCAGCAAAAACTAATGACATCGGGTGGATCGCAAAGGGGAAGGGGGCAACGGCAGCGTGCAATGTGCAATGTGCAAAACTCTCAAGTCATCTTACCACCCACCTACACCTGACCCCGGGGGGGTCCCGGGATGACCCCGGGATACCCCGGGGTCATCCCGGGATTTCCCGGCCGGGATCCCGGGATTCCCGGCCGGGAAATCCCGGGAATCCCGGGAATCCCGGAATTTCCCGGAACCCGGCCGGGCCCGCCCGGGATCCCGCCCGGGGGGCAAACCGTGGATAGAAACCCTTCGCGGCCAGGCGAACGAGGATGTCGAACAACCCCAGGCCTCACAGGGAAGTTGCACGAAGCGTCTCCGCCACGAAAGATACCCGCAACGTATGGACGTGCAGAGCACCGCGCGCAGGCTGCGGAGATCCAACGAGAGGCGATTCTCTGGGACGGCAGGGCCGTCGAAGAGACAGGGTGGCGATGCTCGCCTCGATGCCCAGCTGAGCGTGAGGTTCACTCCGACGCACTTGAATGTGCACCCTCACACCTGAAGAAGGACGGGGAGTTGGTACTGGCAGAAGATTCGTGATGCCGCATATCAAGCTGCTGGGATGCGCCTTGGAGTACGCCGATGACGGATAACGGTAGACTGATCAAACGTTCCTGCTCGACACACAAGACGAGGCGAGAAAGACAGCGATCGGTCCAATGAGGCTCATTCCTCGACGTATGGCGCAGCGCATAGCGCGCTGCGGATGCTGACGATCCGAAGTAGGTGGGTTTGCTGCCCCGCGTCAGAGGCGACAGATGTGGAGCTGGCACACAACGCAACACCCCTCGACACCAGAATACCGTGAGGAACCACACCCGTCGAGCAGGCCGCGTATCAACAAACAAAGGGATCTCAAATCACGGAGACCCTCAACACCTACCTCGTGTGCAGCCCAGGACCGGAAGCTGTCCACGGCCAGATCAGCTCCCTAAAGCAACTATCGACGCATCCTTGTGCATGATTCGTTCTGTGCATTGATTGCGCACACGGCGCGGTCGCGATTTGAGGGAAGGGATGTCAGACACCGTGCCTTACACAGACAGTTTCTGTGTTTCGTGCGGTCAACGAATAAGATCCCATTTTACATTTTTTGAGTTCAGCGGGCCCAACCGGGGGAAACCCTCTGTGCCGTTCGTTGATTCGCAGTTGCTGGACATTGCCACCTCACTTCAGAACATCCCATCAGACGAGAGTGGTGCCAGCAAAGCCATTTTTTGCCCGTTGATACTGGTTCTGTTGTCAAGTTTTCTTTTGCTGCCAACTTCAACAACAAGCACACCCGTACTCGTGTGCGACAAAGAAAACTACACGATTCGGCAGGAGCACAGACAGTTTATCCACGAACGAACCTGCAAGAAGGAAATTTTGGTTGAACGCGCAAAACACCCCCCAGGTTGAGGGGGGTGCATTGGGTTCCGTAGGAGCTTAGTTCTCTGCATCATTTGCTTCTCTGCCTTGTCAGCACAGCCGCCTTCCTTCTGCAGATTAACACCCTGGTTGCACGACAGCAATCACATTCCGTACCGGCTTTTGCCTTTGGTAAGGCCACACTCCCCTCAAGAATCGAAAACCCGCCTTTTCACGTCACTCTCTCCCGGCCACAACAGCCGCTCAAAGATATCATTCAACTCGTTCAGCGAAACAAAACCCCCCTCCCCCACCCACCCGATTCTTGACGGAGGGGTTGCAATCACAGCACTGCAGAAAGCCATGAGCGTGCTAAACAATTTTTTTATCATATAAGGCGCTACCGGGCTGACATCGCGGGGAGGGGATTATCTGTCCCAGTGGGCACATATCCCCCGCCGTCTTCCCCTTCCACACAGACTGTTTTTTTTCCTGATGGTTTCGCTGATATTTGGTGTGTGGGGAAAATATCAGACACTGGTGCGTTCGTCCTCTGAGTGCAATCAAGACATCCATGATGACTTTTTCGTATGATTTCGCATACGAAAAAGTTTCTTTTTGCGCGGACACCGGCATGAGTGAATGTATGCGGCCTGTGGGGCAATCACCTTCCACCTGAATCCAGTCCATCTTTCCAATCTGACTGGTCGTCGCTCTTTGCCGACTTTCGTCAATTTGTCAACCCACCCTTTCCTCTGACATGTTCTGATAGCTGCCCTCGCTGAGTGAGGGGAAAGCTTGGTCGGGAAGGGGGAAGAGAGAGAGAGAGAGTAGAGGTGTGGGTGTGGGAGCCAGTGATGTGATCTATCGATGTGATCGCATGAAGCTGCATGAACGCGATCAGAAAAAGGTCACACGAACACAGACGGCAGCCGAAACATACTCTCGACACACACCCCGACCCCCCGCCCCAATCCAGCCTTCTATTTTTTTTTATTACCGGTAATATAGACAGGGTATAAGATAGACTTTTTTTCTGGCGCCGTTTTCCGGTTTTTCTGGTTTTGAAAATTTTTCGCGCGCGCCTTCGGCGCGCGCGACCCGCGCAAACCCTCCCAGAATCTGAGAGGGCCCGGTGCCTGCGCGCGTCCTGTCGTACTGAGGCTGCTTGGTGGGGCAGGCGCAGCAGCTGCTTTGAAAGTTTGGACTCTCGGCCAAAAAACCGGTCTGGTGTAATTTTTTTACGCAGGGGGGTCTGGGGGGCGGAGCCCCCCAGCCGCCGGAGGCCACGGTAGTGAACATCTGTTCCCTACAGTCTGGATTCGCTTGTAAGTAGGAAGGCTTCGCTGATCGCAGCCCGGCCAGCAGGAGATCACTGGTCCTTGAGGGTTCAACCTTCAGGGTGGAGGAGGACGGGGGAGCGACCACTCGTGACAGGTGTGCGTTGTGGGTGGAGTGGGTGCACGACAGAATGGCCAAAGGGTCCACGAGATCTCTGCACACATTCCGTTATCGAGGAGATGGGCTAGCTGTGACGACAGGCAACAAACAAATCTCATCTGTTAGTTGCCCCCAATAGGCTTGGCGACCTTCAAGACTGCTTGAAATTCGTTCGTGTTCTCGTCTCAGCCCTCCAGACAAGCAGATCTGTCTCGAGTTGGTGGGCTGTCGCCATGTATTCGATGGCACCGAGTGACGCTGCACAGAGGCAGACGACACGGTGAACTCCAGCGGAGGTTACCCTACCTCCGCTGGAGTACACCGTGTGTCTCCCATGAATCTCAACCAGCGGGAGTCTTAGCGTAAATTAGCTGGAAAATAGACTCCCGTCTTCAGTACAGACTGCAGTCTTAGACCCCTCTTAGACACTCGCTAGGGTGGCTGGAGTCCACCATGTGTGCACCTTCAAAACAGAAGAGACCTGCATGACGAGGGCATCACCACCCACCGGGCCACCCGCTAGGTCCATTTTTCTTCTCCGCTTCTCTGCCTTCTTTGGACTATTTGAGCTCTGTGCGGATCACGATGGGGTCACTTTCTATTTTTTTATGGCGTTTTTTCTGACTGTTCTACTGTCCCAAAGTCACAAAAAAACCCGCCAAAAATGAGACCGACCTTTTTTTTTTTTCCAGAAAACCGGGAACCGGGAAACCCTGGTTTTGAAGACCGGAAAACCAGACCTATCTTATCCCCTGAATATAGAACCTCAGCCAAATTGTGAGGAGCCGGGATCGTACAGTCATATTATTACCGGGCTGGAAAATTTTTTTCCCGGCTGGTTTTCAGCTAAATTTTGCAGGGAGCGGGAAATTTTCTATATTGGGCGGGAAATATAGTGATTTTCAGCGGGAAAATATACACGGTGGACTCCAGCGGGGGTAGGGTAACCCTTTTCGGGAGTCTCAACTAGGGGGAGTCCAACTCCCGCTAGCGGGAGTATAGACTCCCGCTAGCGGGAGTCTTTTCACCTATTTTCACTCATTTTTCCCATGATACCTATGCAATGTGGCACTCGTCACTGAAGTACAGCCACACCAAACGAAACGGACGTTTCCACCCATCCCAGCTCGCAGACCTGATTCACAAAAATGGGGAAGACGACAACGAAGCCGGCAGCGAAGCCGGCGGCAAAGTCGATTAAGAAGAAGAAGAGCGCAGAGAGTCCCGAGGCTGCGGAGGCGACGAACATTGTGCATGATTTTTGCACGGCCTTCCCTGTTAAAAAAGGGGGCAGTGTGCTGACACTGGGATCCATTAGAAGGCTCCTAGCAACGGTGTTGAGCAAGGAGCTCCACAAGCACAGCACCCAGGTGGCCAACGCAATCATCGCCATGTCTTCCCTGACATGGATAAGTTCGCTGTCAGGGAAGTCGCAACGATGCGGAAGGAGGGCGCTCTCCGTCATATACAAGGTGGAGGCGAAGTATGGCAAGGTGCAGGATACAAACGTGTCGTCGGGGGCAGCCTGAAGCCGCGAATGATCGCGACACGGGCGAACGGCTTGGCACCGTGGGTCTGGATAGATGCTGGAGTTCGGCCGGGTGAAACCGGAAGTCGCAGCAAAATTTGCCCCCCCAGATTTCTTCCTCAAACCCACCCGTGGGCTGATCCGGCCTTGCACGGTGGACTCCAGCGGGGGTAGGGTACCACTACCGGGTTTAACCCTTTTCGGGAGTCTCAACTAGGGGGAGTCCAACTCCCGCTAGCGGGAGTATAGATCAGCAGTGGGCAACAATGAGGCGATGCGGGGGGCGAGGGCACCGATGCTCACTGTGCGACATCCCAGAAGAACGCTGGTATCAACAGGTGCATCGATACCCGCACCTGACTCTCTCTGAGATAAAAGAGGCTGGCTACCCCTCCCTCTTGGCAGGTGTGCTTCCCAATGCCCGCTACGTCACCCCAGCACTCCATGACTGCAAGGGGCTCGCCATGCGGCTGATCAGGGTACTGCATGAGACAACAAAATACTACGAGAAACACTTGGCCTCTATGCTGTGAGTGTTGCATTGGACGCTTCCACCTGTGTCGCAGAATGGGACAGGTGCTCAGTTCCGGAAGGTCGTGCTTGCCTGTCACAGGACACACCTACAAGGGCTTGTTCCGCTACCTCTTTGTCTCCCTTGCAGACCTCATGCATTTCCGGTATGCAGACATCCCCTGGCACTTCTGGGGATGCAAGGATGAGTCAGCCCGGATTCCCTTCTTGCGTGCTCGGATCTCAGGGCATATATTTCACTGGTTGATGGAGCATGCCGAAAAGGGATCAACGCGCAATGCCTACGTACACAGTCTCCATCATTGGTGGGCTCCAGAAGATGCAGTGCCTCTGCAGAACAACGACGAATTTGAAGAAGCAGAGAACGGACATCGCAAGAAAGATGCCGTTACAATCGCCAGCTCCGCAACTTACGAGAGAGATCTTGCGATGGCAGAAGAGAAGCGGCGCGCATCGGGCATGCCTTGGAAGGTTGCGCACCTGTCGCAGGACGGGATCCTCGGGTATAGAGAAGTCATTCTGTGTCCGTGTCTGCACACCCGACACGCTCATAGATTGGCTGTGTATGTTCTTTGCACACAGTTGACACAGCTGCAGAAGGGGTTTGTGCACTGCAACACACAGGACTTCGTTGAACCCATCAGCGCGCCCTACTTCCTGTCCCGGTTCCCCGAAGGACACCGCAAATTATCGCTCTGCTTGTGCAAAATGCCAATCCCGCTGGGGGCGACTTTCACACCATTCGTGTCATCCGAGGCGACTTTGAGCACGCTTGACCAACGCGCACAGCAGGAGGGGGATGACAGTTCTGACGAAGAAGATGAGGCCTGCAGGATGGCTTGTCTTGCCCAAGGTGTAACACAACTACGACAGGCGATGGCCGCACTTTGACACCTCAAATTCTAACCGCTCACCTCCGCAGGTGCAGCCGCTACCAGGAGGATAGGTAGGTAGTCCAGAGTCCGGGGAAACTGACAGAAGCAAAACAAGCCCCTCCCCATCCCTCTTCCACCATGATTTTACCCCCCACGCCAGTAGACTGTAACTATATCATGGGAAAAATGGATGAAAATAGGTGAAAAGACTCCCGCTAGGGGGAGTCAGACTCCCCCTAGCGGGAGTATAGACTCCCGCTAGCGGGAGTCTGGACTCCCGCTAGCGGGAGTCTTTGACACCCGCTCAGACTCCCGCTCCCAGACTCCCGCTAGGGCCGCTGGAGTCCACCGTGCATGTAAATAATTTTATGTAAACAATACCTGTAGGTAAACAATACACGGTGGACTCCAGCGGGGGTAGGGTAACCCTTTTCGGGAGTCTCAACTAGGGGGAGTCCAACTCCCGCTAGCGGGAGTATAGACTCCCGCTAGCGGGAGTCTATACTCCCGCTAGGGGGAGTCTGACTCCCCCTAGCGGGAGTCTTTTCACCTATTTTCACTCATTTTTCCCATGATACCTATGCAATGTGGCACTCGTCACTGAAGTACAGCCACACCAAACGAAACGGACGTTTCCACCCATCCCAGCTCGCAGACCTGATTCACAAAAATGGGGAAGACGACAACGAAGCCGGCAGCGAAGCCGGCGGCAAAGTCGATTACAGGGGGGGTCAAATAAACGTACTTAGTACTACTATTCGGCGAACGCGCGGGCCTAAATCGACCTCGCCAGAAAATTAATAAATACCGTAAACGGAAATATTGTGGACCGTAATAAAGGTGAACCGTACTATAGTTGGAACGTAAAAAAGATGGAACAAATGGGATTTTTCCGGAACTTGGAACATTTTTACGGTCCACCTATTTTACGGTTGGGATAGTGGACTTGGCGTTTTTTTTTTTTTTTTTTTTTTACGAGTTCCTTCAGGGTATAAGATAGACTTTTTTTCTGGCGCCGTTTTCCGGTTTTTCTGGTTTTGAAAATTTTTCGCGCGCGCCTTCGGCGCGCGCGACCCGCGCAAACCCTCCCAGAATCTGAGAGGGCCCGGTGCCTGCGCGCGTCCTGTCGTACTGAGGCTGCTTGGTGGGGCAGGCGCAGCAGCTGCTTTGAAAGTTTGGACTCTCGGCCAAAAAACCGGTCTGGTGTAATTTTTTTACGCAGGGGGGTCTGGGGGGCGGAGCCCCCCAGCCGCCGGAGGCCACGGTAGTGAACATCTGTTCCCTACAGTCTGGATTCGCTTGTAAGTAGGAAGGCTTCGCTGATCGCAGCCCGGCCAGCAGGAGATCACTGGTCCTTGAGGGTTCAACCTTCAGGGTGGAGGAGGACGGGGGAGCGACCACTCGTGACAGGTGTGCGTTGTGGGTGGAGTGGGTGCACGACAGAATGGCCAAAGGGTCCACGAGATCTCTGCACACATTCCGTTATCGAGGAGATGGGCTAGCTGTGACGACAGGCAACAAACAAATCTCATCTGTTAGTTGCCCCCAATAGGCTTGGCGACCTTCAAGACTGCTTGAAATTCGTTCGTGTTCTCGTCTCAGCCCTCCAGACAAGCAGATCTGTCTCGAGTTGGTGGGCTGTCGCCATGTATTCGATGGCACCGAGTGACGCTGCACAGAGGCAGACGACACGGTGAACTCCAGCGGAGGTTACCCTACCTCCGCTGGAGTACACCGTGTGTCTCCCATGAATCTCAACCAGCGGGAGTCTTAGCGTAAATTAGCTGGAAAATAGACTCCCGTCTTCAGTACAGACTGCAGTCTTAGACCCCTCTTAGACACTCGCTAGGGTGGCTGGAGTCCACCATGTGTGCACCTTCAAAACAGAAGAGACCTGCATGACGAGGGCATCACCACCCACCGGGCCACCCGCTAGGTCCATTTTTCTTCTCCGCTTCTCTGCCTTCTTTGGACTATTTGAGCTCTGTGCGGATCACGATGGGGTCACTTTCTATTTTTTTATGGCGTTTTTTCTGACTGTTCTACTGTCCCAAAGTCACAAAAAAACCCGCCAAAAATGAGACCGGCCTTTTTTTTTTTCCAGAAAACCGGGAACCGGGAAACCCTGGTTTTGAAAACCGGAAAACCAGACCTATCTTATCCCCTGGTTCCTTCGCGACGAAGTCGCGAAGGAACCAAGGAAATCGTACGACTGAAGCTTCAGGATTAACACCACAGGGCCTCAACAGTCCGGAACTGTTCTCCCACAGTTTCTGCAGGGTGTACTACACTAAAGCGAAAGGAGTACGATTTCCCTGAATTTTCCGGGCACTGATTCACGAATTTACATCTGGAGGGAGCCCGGTGGTCTCAGCTTCTGTCTGCGCGCCTTGCCGTACTGAGGCTGCTTATGTGGGCTAGCGCAGCAGGTTCTACCTTTACTTCTACCGGAACGCTCCTTGCATGGTACTACACGGAACAATGTTCGGGGCCCGTGAATTCCAAATCTCCGTTGGAATTCGTAAGTGAGGGGGTTGGGGCGGACTTACAGACGACAACGTCGTCAGTCTCCCGACAACCGTGGCGTGTGAGTTTGGGGTGGTATCTCGAAATATGTCTCGTTCGGCCTTGAGAGACTCCAGATGCTAGTCACGCGCTCGCCCCCGCCCCCCCCCCCCCCCTCTCCATGTCCCTCTCCGTTGCCGCCTCGCCTTGTTGTTTTCGTTGATCTTCCCGCTGTCCTCACGCACTTTCCCCCAGTTTGCAGGGACACGCACACACATGCCTCCAAAGCGTGAACCGAAGCAGAAGAGCATGTTGCTCTTCACGGTGCCCCGTGCAGCGTACACCCCCGGCAGCAACGGCGCTTGTCCGATTTCGCGGGCTGAGGCTGAAAGTGTGACGCGTGCAGTGCGCGACCAGCAGGCATCCTCACAGGGGCCTACCGGCGGTGGTGACTGGAGCCCGGCCGAAAAGCTGGAGATCGACCGGAAGGTGGTGGAGGGGAAGCTCTCGGCAGTCGTTGCCGATTGGAACGCCCCTCTCGCAGGACGGAGGAAGCTCTCGAAGAGCTCCGCCTCCCGTTTTGCGACCCTCTACCGGGAAGAGCTGGGCAAGCGGAAGCGTGCCGCAGCTCTTCTCGGTGAGGTGACAGAGGAGGTGGTGCTTCCCCCCCCGCAGAAGCGCGGCCGGCCCGCAATCCTCACCGACAGCGAGGAGACCAGGCTGATGCAGTTGTTGCGCGCCCTGAGGCGGTGCGGGACGCAGGTTTCAGCTGAGACTGTGTCCGCCTCCGCGCGAGGCCTGGTGAGTGCCAGCAGTGATCCAAGCAGGATTGATTCTGAGACAGCTCTCGGCACGGAATGGGCTCGGAAGTACCTCGCTGCGCAGGGATGGACCTTGCGAATGCGGACAACGGCGGTGTGCCACAGTCCGGGTTTGCTGGAACGGGCCAAGGCTGAGTTCGAGGGGGAGGTGCAACGTCTGAGGGCACAGCACAACATCCCAGATGATTTGGTGGTGAATGTCGACCACACTGCCCTTCCCCTCCTGCCAGGTACCACAAAGACCTTCGACAAGAAGGGCGCGTCATACGTGCCGCTCTCGAAGTCCGACGAAAAGAAGGCGATTACGGGTGTATTCGGCGCCAGTGCGACCGGCGATCTCCTCCCTGTCCAGCTGATATACGGTGGCCTAACTTCCCGCTCACACGGACGCTTCGAGGAGGAGTACCTGGAGACGTACGGGGAAACCTGGCACTTGACTGCCAATCCGAAACACTGGGCGTCCGAAGCAACCACCCTCGAATACATCGAGAAGGTGTTGGTGCCATACCTCACGGGTGTCAAAGAGACCAAGGGGCTCGGGGAGGAGCAGAAATCCTTGTTGATCATCGACAAGTTCACGGGCCAACAGACCGAGAAGGTTGCTGCAGCACTCGCAGAGAGCGGCATCGTGACTGTCGATATTCCTCCGGGGTTTACTGCTTTCTTGCAGCCGCTGGACCTGGGCTTCAATGCCTACATCAAGAAATACCTCCGCGAAAAGTTCTCGAAGTGGTACACCGGTGTCTGCACCAAGCTGTTCCGGCGTGACGAGAAGAGGAAACCCCGTGCCCTTGCGAAAACTGGCACCCCTTTCCTCTTCGCAGGGATGGGGTCGCATGAAGTGATGGTGTACGATTCGTCCGTGAAGACAGCCGCCTTCCGCAACGCAGTCCTTGCCGGCACAAGGGCAAGCATCGTGGTGTCTCCGGGTTGTGCGGACTGGGTTCACCCTGGGGACAACGCGAGTGGGTGGTACGCCCTGCGTGCTGTGGAGCTGTGTCTCAACAGCTACGGCGTGCGGAAGGCCTACCTCCCGAAGGTCAAGGATGCTCTCAACCTGCTCGAGAAGGTGATCCCCACTGACACGGAAGGCATTCCCGGCGCACAGGATGCTGTTCAGCAGGTGCTGGAGGAACTGCGTTCTGCGAATGGTGACGCTGCGCAGTTCACCGAGGCACAGCGCCTCCCATACCCCGCCGCCCAGGCTGCTGTGGGCGCACTCAACCGGGAGTACTACACCAGTGTGAGGCTGATCACCCTGTCCGAGGTGCAGTGGGCCGCGACCCTCACGGAGATCCGTTCCGGGCCGCTGATCGTGTTCGACGCGGAGAACCTGCATTTCGTGTCGTTCGTCGCCCAGAACCCTGAGCTCGACGACCAGGAGTTGATGGCTGACCTGGCCAGGACGACGAAGGTGACCGCCGCGGACATGCGCGACCGCCATCTCGCCTGGCTGTGCCGTGGGTTCAGCAAGGTGAAGCCGAGCTCCGTCGTGAAAACGTTCGTCCGCGCTGGCATCATCGCCGACCCCGGAACGCTCGCAGCAAGTACCGATGATGCTGTTGCTGACTACGACCCTCCAACCGAGGTGCACCCGGACGCAGCGCTGACGACCCCCGCAGAATTGGCAGAGATGGAGAGGATCCTGTCGTCACTCGACTTCAGTGCTGAGTGCTGAGCACTGTGCCACATCCCCTCTCTCTGTTTATGCCCCTGTAAATGTCCCGCAAACCCGTCACCCTCCCTCTCTTGATGTCCCTTTAGATACTCTGTCTGTATAACTTGTATGTAATGTCTTCTCGAGGTGTGGTGGTGGGTGAGTCTCGAGGTGAGTGGTGGTGATCGTGCCCTTTCCACATGCAGGGATGCCTTGCTTCTCTTGCTGGCGTTGGTTGCGGTGGTGGAGGGAGGGTCCAAAGCTGGGAGGTCGGGAGGCCTACGTGTGGGAGTCTACGGCGTGGCCGCAGTCCGCGCCCCGCAACCCACCAGCCCGCGGGCGAAAATCGCATTGTCTTTTCCATATTCAGTCCCAATAAATAGTGGACCGTAAAAAAGATGGAACGTTTGGCCTTTTTTTGGGAACTTGGAACATTTTTACGTTCCACCCTTTTTCCGTTTACGGTAGTTTGCGAGCGAATAGACGTACTAAGTACGTCTATTCAACTTTTCCTAAAAACGCTGTTTGCAGGGGCTCTGCGGGGCTGTTTGGTCCACCAGGGGCGCGCTGGTCACTGCTGTCGTCCGTCTCTCACTTCTTCTGCCTTCCGGTCGAGTATCCGCTCTGTTCTCGTCCTACCACTCGCCCCTCATTTGGTTTCGTACCGTTTTGATTTGTATTGCCCCCCCCCCCCCCCCCCCTGGTTGACATTCTTGTTGAGTTAGTGAAAGCATACACAGTTCATCAGAGCTGTCAGCTTCACTGTCGGTGGTTGGTTGGTGCGTTGATGCTTAAAAAAAAGATGTGAAAAAGACAAGCCACAACCAGCACGCCCCAACTTACTTCTTCTTCAAGTTCTTGGGCTTGCTGGGGCAAGTCTGCATGTTGTGCCCAGGCTTCCTACACCCTTTGCAGAGCCTGCGGTGTTTGTTGGGAGTCTGGGTGGTCGGGGACGCTGCGCGCTTCTTTTCGGAGGACTGGGAGGACTGGGAAGGCTGTGTCTGTGTGAGAGAGTTCACACGAACCGGCTTCGCCCATGCCAAGATGCTTGACTGTTGGGTTGGCTGAGACACAACTTTCTTTTGGGTGGACTGCTTCTCTGTGCTCTCTTTTGCCTTCCCGTCCAACCCAGGTTCAAGGTCCGCACCACCAGCCTCAGGGGATGTTTCTGTGCTTGGTGCGAAGGTGAGGTCCGGACAAAGGGAGCTCTTCACGAACCCGTCCTCCTCACCCGACACCTTCAGCACGTACCCCATATCCCGCAAGCGCTCGGCTACCAGCGTGCCCTGGCCCGGGCCAGTTGGTTGAAGGAAGGCCGGGGAGCGCATGGCGGTGGCCCATCCTCGAATATCTTGAACAGGAGGCATTCCATCAGCAGGAGGCACATGAAAGCATCGGACGTCATCATTATGTCGGACACCAGCCGAAGCTATTGGCTCTGTTGGTGGATGGTGAAATCTGGGCAGTTGGATTGCGGGTTTGCGGGCGTGTGTTGATCAGTGCTGCACAACAGGAGAGAATGTCAAACAACGTCAGGGAAGGGGGCTGCGGGGGGTGGGGGGTGGGCTCAGCTGGTCCTCGAAGGCTACATCTATGGTGAGGTGTGTCTGGGGCCATCCGTCCACATCTTCTCGTTGGTGGTAGGGACTGCGGACGCCGTAGATGAGGAGTCGTTTAATGCGCGCCGCTCTTCAGCAGTGATTTTGACGCCTCTGGACCCCAGGAGTTTGCGGGTTTCCGGGTTTGCGGTCTTCAGCAGTGGTTCTGATGCCTCTGGACCGCAGGAGTTTGCGGGTTCGCTGGTTTCCCGTCCGTATGTGTCTGAGGGGGGATGCCCCGATTCCCTTCGTCACGACATATCTTTGAGCGTAGGTCACTTCCCCCCTCTACGGACCCCGTGCACCCTGGTTCCCCTAAGTGGCACCAATAGACCCCGTTGTCCCCATTCCTTGCCCCAAAGTTTGCAGATTTGTGTGTCTCCAAAAAGAAAATCTCAAAAAAAACGAAAAATTTCCCCAAAAAAAAGGGTGAAAAGTAAGTACTACTATTCAACGGCCCAACGTGCCCCAGAGCCCCAAAAAAATAAGTACTACTATTCGGCTAAGTACTACTATTCAACTAAGTACGTTTATTTGACCCCCCCCTGTAAGAAGAAGAAGAGCGCAGAGAGTCCCGAGGCTGCGGAGGCGACGAACATTGTGCATGATTTTTGCACGGCCTTCCCTGTTAAAAAAGGGGGCAGTGTGCTGACACTGGGATCCATTAGAAGGCTCCTAGCAACGGTGTTGAGCAAGGAGCTCCACCAGCACAGCACCCAGGTGGCCAACGCAATCATCGCCATGTCTTCCCTGACATGGATAAGTTCGCTGTCAGGGAAGTCGCAACGATGCGGAAGGAGGGCGCTCTCCGTCATATACAAGGTGGAGGCGAAGTATGGCAAGGTGCAGGATACAAACGTGTCGTCGGGGGCAGCCTGAAGCCGCGAATGATCGCGACACGGGCGAACGGCTTGGCACCGTGGGTCTGGATAGATGCTGGAGTTCGGCCGGGTGAAACCGGAAGTCGCAGCAAAATTTGCCCCCCCAGATTTCTTCCTCAAACCCACCCGTGGGCTGATCCGGCCTTGCACGGTGGACTCCAGCGGGGGTAGGGTACCACTACCGGGTTTAACCCTTTTCGGGAGTCTCAACTAGGGGGAGTCCAACTCCCGCTAGCGGGAGTATAGATCAGCAGTGGGCAACAATGAGGCGATGCGGGGGGCGAGGGCACCGATGCTCACTGTGCGACATCCCAGAAGAACGCTGGTATCAACAGGTGCATCGATACCCGCACCTGACTCTCTCTGAGATGAAAGAGGCTGGCTACCCCTCCCTCTTGGCAGGTGTGCTTCCCAATGCCCGCTACGTCACCCCAGCACTCCATGACTGCAAGGGGCTCGCCATGCGGCTGATCAGGGTACTGGATGACAGGGGTGGAGCTTGGGGGTTTTTTCGGGTCAGCTGACCTGATTTTCTGCAGGCCCTCACAAAAAATCAGGTCAGGGGTAAAAAGAAAAAAAAATATAGATTTTCGGGAAACCGGAAAAGTTGGCTCCTCGCCTTGGGGCCTCAAGGTGACCAGGAGGCGTTTCGTGAGCAAAGTGACCCCAGCGACATGAGCACAGGCCTCAAACAGTCACAATAGAGGACAAATGAAGCTGCCCAACCCGTACCGTGCAACAGACGTTTACTACCGTGGCCTCCGGTGGCTGGGGGGCTCCGCCCCCCAGACCCCCCTGTGGCATGTGCCTGTCTTGTACCCAAGCCCTTTACATCAGGGAATCTCAGTATCCTCAGGAGGACGCAGCCAACTCACACAGAATCCGTACGCCCGCAAGTCACAGATGTTCACTACCGTGGCCTCCGGCGGCTGGGAGCTCCGCCTCCCAGACCCCCCCTACGGCATGTGTTTGTCTTGTAACCAAGTCCTTGCGCGTCCGGGGCTGCATATCGGTTCCGGTACCTCGCGGGAGGCTGGGCCCGAGCACTGATCTCTGAGACGAACCGGGGGGGAACCCATAAGAAAAAATTGGCTGACCCGATCTGACCCGATCCAGCCCGCAACCCCATATTTCAAGCTCCACCCCTGCTGGATGAGACAACAAAAAAATATTTGACAAGACCTGTACAAACCTTGCACTGAATGTGTCGCAGCATGGGACAGGTGCTCAGTTCCGGAAGGTCGTGCTTGCCTGTCACAGGACACACCTACAAGGGCTTGTTCCGCTACCTCTTTGTCTCCCTTGCAGACCTCATGCATTTCCGGTATGCAGACATCCCCTGGCGCTTCTGGGGATGCAAGGATGAGTCAGCCCGGATTCCCTTCTTGCGTGCTCGGATCTCAGGGCATATATTTCACTGGTTGATGGAGCATGCCGAAAAGGGATCAACGCGCAATGCCTACGTACACAGTCTCCATCATTGGTGGGCTCCAGAAGATGCAGTGCCTCTGCAGAACAACGACGAATTTGAAGAAGCAGAGAACGGACATCGCAAGAAAGATGCCGTTACAATCGCCAGCTCCGCAACTTACGAGAGAGATCTTGCGATGGCAGAAGAGAAGCGGCGCGCATCGGGCATGCCTTGGAAGGTTGCGCACCTGTCGCAGGACGGGATCCTCGGGTATAGAGAAGTCATCCTGTGTCCGTGTCTGCACACCCGACACGCTCATAGATTGGCTGTGTATGTTCTTTGCACACAGTTGACACAGCTGCAGAAGGGGTTTGTGCACTGCAACACACAGGACTTCGTTGAACCCATCAGCGCGCCCTACTTCCTGTTCCGGTTCCCCGAAGGACACCGCAAATTATCGCTCTGCTTGTGCAAAATGCCAATCCCGCTGGGGGCGACTTTCACACCATTCGTGTCATCCGAGGCGACTTTGAGCACGCTTGACCAACGCGCACAGCAGGAGGGGGATGACAGTTCTGACGAAGAAGATGAGGCCTGCAGGATGGCTTGTCTTGCCCAAGGTGTAACACAACTACGACAGGCGATGGCCGCACTTTGACACCTCAAATTCTAACCGCTCACCTCCGCAGGTGTAGCCGCTACCAGGAGGATAGGTAGGTAGTCCAGAGTCCGGGGAAACTGACAGAAGCAAAACAAGCCCCTCCCCATCCCTCTTCCACCATGATTTTACCCCCCACGCCAGTAGACTGTAACTATATCATGGGAAAAATGGATGAAAATAGGTGAAAAGACTCCCGCTAGGGGGAGTCAGACTCCCCCTAGCGGGAGTATAGACTCCCGCTAGCGGGAGTCTTTGACACCCGCTCAGACTCCCGCTCCCAGACTCCCGCTAGGGCCGCTGGAGTCCACCGTGTAGTAAATGGCTGAAATCCCTGCTAAAAATCGCCGGGAAAATATAGTAAATTTTTCCCGGCCAAAAAGTGAAAATTTTCACCCAAAATTTTCACCCAAAAAAATGCCAAAAAATTCCAAAAATTTGGAAATTTTTGCATTTTCGGCCCCAAAAACCGAAAAATGGCTGGTTTCTGACCAAACAGGCCTTCCTGTCACAGGAATGTCGCCTAGATCGTGAGCTGTGGCTGTTGTGGGCGGGGAAGGCTGCAAGAAGGGCAGAACGTCCATTTCCTGGCGGTGCTCAGTCAGGAAATGCACGAGGAAGTACCCTCACGGCCCACACATCAGAAGATATCACCCAACTTCATGACACACTCGAGAATCAGGGCACAGAAGCCCACCGAGGACAACTTTTGTTGTCAGGAGCACACAGACAAGATGCCGCTCACACAGTCTGCTCAACATACTCAAGAATACAGTGCCCGAGGCCCCAGGGATCTGCCAGGAGAAGCTCCAGGGTAAATGATCAGCATCTGTAGCCCCAGCGTCGCAGGATTGGGGGTGCAAAGTATCGGGAGACACCTCTCCCACACACCCTTCCCTCTCCCAACAGGCCTCCAAGTTGCTCCTCACAATTTTGACCTCGGTCTATATTACCGGGAATAATAGCTATTTATTACCGGTAATAATAAAGTACTTTATGGATTGAGGGTAATTACGTCCCCGAAGCAAGGTCCGAGGGTGTTTTGTTCCCCGAGGGAAGGCCCGAGGGCGAAGCCCGACGGCCTTCCCGAGGGGAACAAAAACACCCGAGTACCTTGCTGAGGGGACGTAATTTCCCGAAATCCAGAAAGTACTCAATTAGGACCGGTTATATGGTAGTTTGTTAACGGTCCTGAAACCATTATAATCGGTTACCTGCAGAAAGCCTCCGTAGTACCAGAGCCACAACCTCCACAGATCACGCAACATCACACACATCATGCCCCGCGCCGCCGATCATGACAGCGACAGCAGCAGCAGCACATCAAGTGACGGTGACCTCATGCCAGTCCGCAGCAGGAAGGCATACACCGATCGACTGACTGACTTCGAGGCGTACGTCGCTGAGGAGGCTCCCCGGGTTCGTTCCATGAAGACAATCTACTCCGAGAAGCACATCAAGGGCTATCTCAAGGCCAAGCTGCAGGGGGGTTCTGCCGCATCGTCAATCTGGAACTACTACTCCATCATCAACTTCAAGGTCAAGATTGTCCACGGGAACATGATCAAGACAAAGATGCCACGCCTCCACCAGTACGTGAAGAATCAAACAAAGGGCTACACCACCAAACAAGCCAAAACCTTCTCTTTTCAAGAACTGCAGGACTACATGGACAAGGGCACCGGGTCGCTGGCGAGCAAGCAGGATCGTGCGCTTGTGGTGCTGGCCTTCTTCGGTGGGATGCGCTGCGTTGAACTCCGCAACCTGTCGATCGAAAACATCACCGTCCAAGATGAGCAGATCAGCGTGAAGTTCTACGGTGCAAAGCAGGGAAGCGTCGCGATTGAACGGTCGTTTGTGGTCCCCAAGATGCTGAACGAAGAAGCTGTGTTCTACGACGTCCTCAAGGCCCATCTGGCCCACCTCTCTCTGTCGGACCTCGTGACGGGGCCTGTCGCAAGACGCATCAACAAGGCCGGCAGCGCGTTCCTCGCTTCGCCCATCGGGCGAAACCAATTCTACGGGCTGCCACGGAAGATTGCGCTGTGCCTGGAAAAGGACCCGGAGGGATACACCGGGCACAGCATGAGACGCTCCGCCGCGCTGGCAGCGGCCAATGGCGGCGCGTCCACCATGGATCTCCGCAGGCATTTCGGCTGGCGCGGAGAATCGACGCCGCAGCTCTACCTTGATGCATCCACGACACACCAGCGGAACGTCGCGCACATGATGTCAAGCCAGCCTGCACAGGGGACGACGACGGGAGCGCCAAGCCAGAGCAGGGTGACTGTGGATCTGAACGTCAACCTGCCGAGGTGATGCCCTCTAGCCCCTGTGAAGTGTTGTAGCGAGTAGGAGCAATGTGGATCAAGCAAACTGGCCAGGACCTCGCCCCCACACCGCCCCTGCCCCCAGCCGCTTTTTCCAGGAAATAAAGATTTCCATTATTGCCCTCAATATTGCGGTAATAAGAAAGCTGAGTGTAAATAATGGATGAAGTCACTAAACCCAGGCTATATTCCTGTGACTGCTTTATTTCCTAGTTTTGATAAAAACTTTTTAATTACCGAATGGTCAATAATATCGCCTTTAAGTCTCGTAAAGTGGTTTATTATTACCTCTTGGCTTATGGACTTTCTGCAGGAAACCGGTAATAATGGTTTCAGGACCGGTAATAAAATCACAAATTACCGGTAAATATAGGGAATATTTCCCCTCGGGGCCTGTCCAGCCCCTCGGATTTTTGATTTCCCTCGCTTCGCTCGGGAAATCAACCACCTCGGGGCTGGACAGGCCCCTCGGGGAAATATAGTCCCTATATTTCCCGGTAATATATAGCTATTATTCACAACCGCCTGAGCTCGCGCTTCCAAATAGCGTGCCCGACGCGGCATGCATTGCAGAGAGCTGTGCTGGGCTGCAATTTTACTTTTGTTGTCTTGTTTCACCGAATCACACCCTTCTCATTTATTTAGTTTTTTTTTGCGACTTGTGTTCAACGGCAGGGGCTACCCGGTTACCTCTGCCCAGAACCGAAAAGAAACCAGCGCTGTGAAAAGGGGCGCGTGTCGGAAGACTGCCCGCCCGATTTCACCCCATAATCGTGCATCATGACCAGCCCTGTTCCAAGCTCTCTTGGGGTGGTGGGGTGTGTGTGTGTGTGGGTTGGTTTTGACAGTTCCATACACCTCCGCCTCGCTGAGTGTGGGAAAGTGAGTGCCCTACCACATTTGGTACCGTTCGTTCTTTCCTGACACAGCTTGGCATAGAGGATAAAAAAAACCGTCGCCGCCGCCGCCGCCGGCACCGCCACCACCAACAGGGGATTTACGGTTTCTCCCGCGAGCAACGGCCAACAGAACGTTGTGTTCCCCGTCAATTCGGGGTGTGGGTCGTTTTCTTCACCCAAGGAAACACTTTCAACGTGCGGAATCCTTTGCGGGAACATCTTCACACGCCTGGAAGGCTGAGGCGGTGTTCAGTCGTCGAAGAGCCCCCAATTTTCGCTGGGCCTTCTTCTCTTTATGGCTGGTATCGAAAAATCTCGGATTATTTTGATGGTCTCTCCGATATGACTCTCCGACTTATTTCTGCTGTGTGTGTCGAACCAGTATCAGTGCCGCCTCATCCGTGAGGGCCGCCTGCTACTATTCTACGATTTTGGGATAGGGGCGAATACCCTCCGCCCCTGCCGTTCTTTTGATTTCATAAAACCCTGCTCGTATTGGAGGTGGGTTGTGAGCTTGGATTCGACAGCCTCGGAAGTGTTCCATGCTTGCGCAGTGTAGTGCGACGGCTTCCCACGCACTCTTTCACTTTCCTGATGACTCGACTGAAGGAAACGCCTCATGGGTGATGCCAACACCTGAGTGATGTTTGGGATTTCTTGATCATGATCAAGGAGGGACCTCGTCATCCCGTTAAAAAAACCGCCTCTAGCCCTCGGCAGCTGAGCTGTTTATTTTGGGCGTGGTGTTCAATGTTCTTTGGCGCCATGTTTGCCCTCACGCTTCCACAACAATGCACCTTTTTCTCCCGACCTGGGACCCCCTGTGTTTAGGCCCCCCACCCCCGTGTTTAAGCCCCCTCCTGGCCAAAATTGGCCTCCAGGGAGGGGCCTAAACACGGGGGGTCCCAGGTACTACATTATTACTCATTTTCATCCAACACCGAAAAAAACAAATCATCCGGCAAATTGCCAGGTCTCTGTCAAGCCATATGAAAAGAACCTGGGGAATTTTGTGCCTGTCACTTGCTTGACTTATCCCATCCAGGGTGCGTCAACGCCGCACCGGCAGATATTTTTTACAGAATTTCAAAGCAGCACTGTCAGAAAAATTACACCCCCACCACGCCACCCACCACTGTTCCCCAGTGCGTCCAGAAATAAGATAATCCGGCGTTGGGCCTGGGTGGCAAATGCAAAATACAGCAGCGTTATCTTCTACTTCCCAACGCGAATTTGATGGAAATCGCGCCTTTCCTTGGGCATACCCCTTCTTCAACGCACATTACCCTCCTGTGATCTCAGGTGATATTCTCCTGTGATGAAAGTCTTCCCGCTGTCTGATTCACTCACCCTTCCGTCTTGTCTCCAACCGCACGCCCCTCCAAGGCGGGAGCCACAGTTTCGGAGGTGTCAAGGTATCAACAAACCAAAGTATTTGCTTGTCGTATGGACGCAGCGTCGTTTGCATGCCGTATCCCCACCCACTCCACCCCCCTCTTCCACACCCACCCCTTTCCCTTTTTACTGCAACAGGACTTCCTGTGTGCCCGTGTCAAAAAAGATAGCGTGTATGGGGGGGGGGGGGGGGCAATATCACCCTCCACCCCCCCCCCTTCGCCAACATTTTTTTGTTAGTTCGGCGTAGCCAACTGGGGAAATTTTCTGTGCCTTTAGCTGGATCGTGCGTCCCCACTCACACCACTTCATCAGACCGGGGAGTGGTGTACACAAAGAGTGGGGTCTGCGTTCCAACAAAACAACTTTCGGCAGTAATTGGTTTGTTGTCTCGTTTTGCTGTCACTTTACGATCCAGCGGGGGCACAGGTAGTTTTCGATTTGTGTGTTTGTGTGTGACAGTGGAGATCGCATCAAGAGAGAAGTGCTCGGTGTGTGTCTACACTAATATAAAAAGATTCACGTGTTTGTGTGTTTTTTCCCAGATGCGGCTCAATTCTCCTCGACACGCCCGCCACCCCCACACAATACCCCCGTTCAAAATTGTTCAAAAATAGCATTTCAAAAAAGGGGGCGGGAGAGCCTCAGTGGCGACACTGCCCTCCGACACAAGATCAAACGGGTGTGTGTGTGTGTGTGTGTGGAGGCAGCACCAGAGTCCGCTCGGTGCGTCCTACACTAAACTAAGATTAACATGTGTGGTGTTGGGGGTGATTAGTTCGCTCTAAAGTGAAGGCAAAAAACTGATCCTGCCCCGGCAGAAGATGCGCTGCACTCTCTCTCTCTTTCTCTCTCTCATATCTCGCCCTGGCTATGGCAAGCTGGCACAGTTAGATCCAGTGCAGTGTCGCCTCCCCCAAAACAAACTGACATATACACACACACGTGGGGTGGGGCGTGATATCAGGGTCCTCCGGGATCCCGCTTGAAAAGTGGCCAGGGCACCCACATTTTTGGCACCCCTGGCCACTGGGTATCGTACACAATCCTCCTGTTGAGTGCACGAAGCTATTGATGCAGCAGCAAAGATGCAGCTGTGACACAGAGCGGGGAGAGAGGCCTTTGCCGCAGTGCACTGCTCTGTGCTTCTCCCCCCCGCTGACTACACCCCACCCCCCCCCCCCCCACCCCTGCCCCGAATGCCGTTCCAAATGAGAGTGCAGTGAGCCCGTAACCTTAACCGCAGAAGCACACCTTGGCCCTCTTGTGGGTGTTGTGGAGCTGCATGTGCATGCCTTGAGTTGATGTCCCCCGACAATGGTCCCGGAAAAGTGCAGTAAAAAAAAGCAGAGCTGCCCACCCCACCCCAACTCCCCACCTCCCCCTCCACACCTAGAGACGAGGGCACTGCGCACACCCTCTATTTATTGGCCCACCTCGCCGCCCTCGCCTCGTAGCTACCAGGCACCCAACACCCAAACAGGCACGCGTTTATTCCTCGTCTATTTTACTTTGTCTCGAGCCGGTGTGCAAAAGTATGGCCGACGCGAAGGGCTCTGCGGTGGCTGCGCTCGCAGCCCGGGGCATCAAAGGAGACTACGGGGCAGCGCTGCTGGAGCTGTGCGGGAAGTCGCCGTTCCCAGAGGAGGAGGACGATGCCTCGGAGGACGGCTCGGAGGAGGGGATGGGCGTCGACAAGAAAGGCGTCTCTGCGGCTGCAGACCAGCAGGAGGCTTTGTTCCCGGATGACCTGACGGACGACGCGCGGATCGAACTGGCGAAACAGCTGCTGCTTGCTGGTATGCTTGGCGCGAAGCGAAAAAGATTGACGTGTGACAGTGGAGATCACATCAAGAGCGGGTGCTCGGTGTGTTTTCTACACTCATATACAAAGGATTCACGTGTGTGTGTGTGTGTCCGGCACGAACCCCCCTGCCCGCACCCCTCCCTTCCTCCCACAACAGGTGCGGACGCAGGAAGCTCTGACGAGCACAGCCAGACCCCGGTTATCTTCTGCGCACAGAAGGGTTACCTCCGCCTGATGCAGCTGCTGGAGGAGCACGGGGCTGACGTTGCGCACAAGACAGAAGATGACGGGACTGCTATGCTTGGCGCGGGGGAGGGGGGGCACACTGCGCTGGTAGAATACCTGGTGTCGCGGGGGCTGGATGTCAACCAGGCGGACAGCGAGCTCGACACAGCGCTGTCGCTCAGCACGATCAACGGGCATGCCGACACCGTTGATATGCTGCTGCATCACGGTGCAGATGTGAGCAAGACTGACGCAGACGGCAACACCCCTGTGATGTTCGCTGCCACCGCAGGCCACCCACTCGTTGTGAAGGCGCTGATCGCCGCAGGCGCAGAGGTGCCCCACGCCAACTGCGATGACCGCACCGCACTGCACTACGCCTGCGAGGCGGGCCACTTGGAGTGTGTGGAGCTGCTTCTCGCTGCCGGAGCACCCTGCCACGTGCAGGATGTGGAGCACGACACAGCCCTCCACCTCGCGGCGGGCAACGGGCACACAGAGATCGTGGCGCAGCTGCTGCAGAAGCGCATCATCATCAACCACAGGAACAAGAAGCAGGAGTCGCCGCTCCACCTCGCCGTGTCAGGCAAGCACACCGCCTGTGCCGAGCTGCTTGTGAAGCACGGCGCGCGTGTGGACCTGCGGGACGCTGAGGGCAGCAATGCCGTCATCATCGCGGGCGCTGATGGCGACGTCGCGCTGCTCGACACCCTGGCGGGGGGCAAGGCTGCTGCAGAGCACATGGCAGATGCGCTGATCCCCGCAGCCCTCAATGGGCATGCCGACGCCGTGCGGCGCCTCGTGGGGGCACACGGCGTGCCTGCTTCGCACGTCGACAGCAGCGACAAATCCAACGCAGCGCTGCCCGCAGCCATGCGTGGCGACCTGCCGCTCCTTCGCTACCTCGTGGAGCAGGGTGTCGACGTGCTGACACACGCCAACGAGTCGGGCATCACGTCGCTGATGTTCGCGGGGCTGAAGGGCAACACCGAGGTGGTGGTGTACCTGCTGCAGCGTGCTGCGGAGGCGGGTGGCGACATGCTGAAGCGGGTTGTGACTGCCGCCTCCGACTCCGGCGAGACCGCCCTGATGCAGGCCTGCTTCAGCGGGCACCTCGCTGCGGCGGAGGAGCTGCTGCAGCGCGGGGCGCCGCACATCGACCCCAACCATGCCAACGCCGACGGTTTCACCTCCCTCATGGTTGCCAGCCAGAACGGGCACACCGCTGTGGTGGGGCATCTGCTGCAGCAGGGCGTGCCTGTCGACACGCGGAATGCCGAAGGCAGGACAGCCCTGATGTTCGCAGCCCACCAGGGTGCGGAGGGCGTCGTCGCCCTCCTCCTGCAGCACGGGGCTGGGCCCAGCATTGCAGACGACAGCAAGGTGACGCCCCTCTTTGCCGCCGTGATGGATGGGCACGAAGGTGCTGCCGAGCTGCTGCTGGAGGCGGGTGCGAGCCCCAACCAGCAGGATGAGAATGGGGCCACGCCGCTGATGGCGGCGTGCAGCGCGTGCTCCGCAGGGTTCGTGTCGCGCCTGCTGGCGGCAGGTGCGGACCCGGCCCTCCGTGACGGCGGTGGGGGTGACGCGTTGGCGTATGCGCGGAACCGCGAGGTGCCGCAGCCCAGCAAGAAAGCTGACCACGACGAGGCTGCTGCTGCCCAGCGTAGCGTCATTGCTGCCGTGCAATCTGCGCTGGAAAAACACCGCACCGACGCCTAGAATCATTGGAAGGGAGGGGGTGGGGTGGGGTGGGGTGGTCTCTGGATACATTGGTTTTGACTGCACTCCCAAGAAAAGATTCTGTGGACACAACACCCGCATCCTCAGCTGCTGCGGGCAATTGTGTCCAAAAAGTATTTTTCTCGCCAATCAATCATCAGGGGTATCATGTGGGGGCTGAGACGCGGTGTGTGGGCTGTGGAATAGTGGCGGGCAGAGCCTGATCGGCGTGTCTTCCAAACGAAGAAGTCTATCTAACATCTTCGCGTGTTCTGTGTGGGTGTTGCCGCCGGAGTGGGCAGCTGGGTTGCAGACTCTGTGGGAAGGGGGTTGTTGAATCGGGTGGCAAGCCTGCTCTGCGATGCACGTCATGAAGCACACCGCCCCCCCTGCCCCACCCCAACCCTCTGATGAGGCTTCTTAACACAGCAACACAACGACACCTGTTGGCTGGGCTGCTGCCACAGTGTCTGCTTCTAAGCACACCACAGCGTGACTTCCGCTTTTCTCTCACATCGAGAAATATGCTTGCCGGGTTTCTTTTGCTCTGTTTGTGCCAACCGGGCAAACCATCATATGCCGCCTCCCCCACTGCACACCACACACACACCCGCACCCTTCGATCAGGACACATGTTGCAGTGCCGCGCTCCCAGCGCACACCAGTGACAGTGTGCACAGCCACCTTTGCACTGCAACGCAGGGGCGGGCTTTGGCTTTAGGCTTCTGAAGCGAAAAGGGGGGGGGGGGTGACCCGAGGTCAGGCTTCTTCGCGGCACATCGTCTCTCTTGCCATGCTATAGCAGCAGAATCCACACCACCGGTATACACACACACACAACACACATCTACTACACAAACGGGGTAGGCGAGGGGTGAGGGTCCTGCCTTTTCAAAGGGCTACCAAGGTCCCCCCCCTGCCTATCCCGCCTTTCCTCCCGTGTGACGCCCCTGCAGCAATGGATGAGTCAAGCCAGAAGACCACAGAGTCTCTGGGGGACGAGGCGGCGTTGGACAGCGACAGCGCCCAGAGCGAAACGCTGGCTGCAAGGCTGGAGGAGTTGTCGGGGGAGCTGCGCAGCAAGGAGGGGCGCCTTGCGGACCTGCAGAAGGACTGGTGCATGCAGGAGCAGGAGGTGGAGCGGGTTCGCCGGGAGTGTGACGACAGCACAGCTGCGAAGGAGGTGGAGCGGGTGATGGATGCGGCCCAAGCCGCTGCACGCAAGGTGGAGGGCGACACATCCACTACAAGCGCCGCCGCGCCCGACGAGGAGTTTGGCAAAGAGATAGGCGATGCCGAGGGGATAAAGGATACCGAGATTGAGAACCTGATGAACGTTATACACAACCAGACAGCGGCCTACACAGACCAGATGGCGGAGCACCGTGCGCTGGAGACGGAGGAGCAGAAGGTGGAGGATACGATCAGCGAGCTGACGGAGAAGATCGAGACGCAAGAGCTCTCGCTGCGTGAGCTTGTCGGGTTAGTGTCGCAGCAGTCAGAGTATCTCAGCAAGTTTGTCGCTTACTACCACCCCGAGGAGCGGGATCAGGTTGGAGGGGGGAAGTTTGGAGAGCTCGTTCAGACCGCCGCGTGGATTAAAGCGTCTGTTGAGAAGACGCTGAATCTGTCGACGACGTTGTCGCATGCGGATGTTGCTGTGTCGGATGCCACTACTCCGACAACCCTGTCGAGCAAATTCGAGTGGGGTGCGAATCGGGAGCAGCGTTGCATCGGCGCGGTGAACCCCAGCTCCAGCAATGCGGCAAGCGGGTTGCACCGCAGCGGCACCAGCGAGGCAAATCAAGGGTCGCGCAGCAGCGTGACGTGGAACCTCCAACCCGACGACAGCTCCACAGGCAACCCAGCGAGGCCTGTGGGTGTCTCGGATGATGGCCCCGCGTCGGGGCTGCCCCCAGCGGTTCCCTCCAGCAAGTCCGATCTGAAGCGGACCGACACATCCTCTAGCATCGGGTGCCGGTCCCAACGGGCGGAGGGGACGGTAGTCAGCCTGCGGGAGGAGGAGGACAACGAGACGATCCAGACGGAGGCCAGCGGTGATCAGGAGCCCGAGGGCCTGACCCCCGAGGAGGCGGCGGAGGAGGCGACCGCTGAGGAGGGCGGCGGTGCGGCGCCCTCGGTGGATGCGGCCGCCAGTTCGCACCGGGGGGGCGTGAAGGTGGGTGTTGTTGCGAAGAGCCACTCCAGCACGAAGACTCGGAGGGGGCATTCCGACCTCATACCAGTCTCGGATTCGGCAAGCATCACTATACGCAACAATATATTATGTGCAGTTTCCTAGCGTGGTAGGGCGGTGGCGTTGGTCCAGGGGGAGGGGAGGGACAGGGTGTGGGTGTGGGTGGTGTTGGCAACGTGCGACGGTGGAGAGGGTGTGGGGGGTGGGGGTGGGGGGGGTGTGAGCAGTGCTCTCGCGGTGGCGAAAAAGTGGTTTTTTTCGCCTTTTTTTTTCCACGGCACTTTTTTGCGTGGCGAATTTCGCCTTTTTTTTCCCCGGGGTTTTTTTCACATGGCGGATTTCTCCGCACTTGAAGGAGTGTATTGTCCTCACAGGGGCCAAAATTGCTGGTGGAGCCCGGAAAAGGACGGTCTCCCATATTTCTCCTCGGGAGATGGGTGCAATACCCAGTGCTGTGTAGTCGGTGCAAGACATCGCGTACTCCCTGAGCCCTCGGTGGCTGAACGTGCGTTCAGCCCTACGACTACGGATACAATATAGAAACTGTGCGCCCACAATGAACAGATGCTCACTACCGTGGCCTCCGGCGGCTGGGGGGCTCTGCCCCCCAGACCCCCCTGTTTGAAACCTTCAGAAGGTCCTCAAGATGAGGCTAAGGAACTGCCTGCCGGATGAGTCTCTCACCACCGTCCATGCACTGCATGGCGGCACACGATGTCTGCCGGACGATGAAGCCCACATCAGTGTGGGGCAGGTTATATGCTGTCCACTCAGTGTCACGTGTCGACGTGATCGACGCCGCAGGCGCCAAGCGCCTGCGGAAATTTTTTTCCCCCTCTTTTTTTCGATCTCAAAATTCGCCATGCCGTTTGTCAGATTGTGGCGACCAGCGAGAGCACTGGGTGTGAGTGCCGTGCCCTTTTTTTCTCTTCCACTCAACAAAAAAAGTATCGGTTCAGAAACAAAAGCTTTCCTTGTGTCCCCTCGGGGGCAGCATCGGAGTTCACGCGGTGCCGCCTACACTATGCAGAAAAGCTCGTCTGTACTCCGTGAGAACAACGCCTTCTGGCAACATTGTGTACGTCACAGTCTGGTCGTCTTGTCCTCTCGTCAGACGGGAGGTCGTCGATACCCATAAATTAGCTCTCCGTGTAGCCGAATAAGGGGGTTTTGACTACGAACGAAGGCCGAAATATGGGGGCTTCGGCCACACCAAGTGTGTGTTGTGTGTTGTGCAGACGTTGGTCGAGACAGTGGGGATCACATCAAGGACAGGGTTGCTCGGGTATGTTCTACACTCCTCGAAAAATAAATATTCGTGTGTATGTGTTCGGGTGGAGAGCGGAGAGCGGTGATCGCATCACAAGCAGGGTGACCCCATCATGGGTGAGAATCACCCCTCTTGGGCACAGCTTGCCAATCTGATCCGCTTTCCCCTTGCCAACGTGGCAAGGGGAAAGCGGGTCAGAAAGTTGCACCACCCCTCCTTTGCGGTGAGTTTATTTCGCAGAGGTCGATGATGAATGCCCCTTCGCGACGTCCCTCCGTGAGAACAACCGCCTTCAAGAAACACTGTGTGTGTTCCCACCCCACTGCCGAGACAGTTCCCAGAGGTTGGTGTCTGATTCGAATATGCTCCTCCAGGTGCCCTGTCTCTGACCCCGTTTAGACCTGATGAGACGATGCAGCCGAGTAGGTTCGGACGGAGTAGTCCACGTGTTCCTACCGGAGCCTGTTCATGCTGCAACACGTTGTCAGGAAGTGAAAAGAAATCACGTGGGAGGGGGGGGTGTATGCGTCACCCGCTGCAACGACTCCTGGGGCCTGTTCGCACTGTCGCACTGGGTGCGGGAGGGGGGGCGGGGTGAATGGAACCGGATCGACCTCTCTCCGCTGAGGGTGTCTTCGCTGGTTTGTGTCGCAATCTTGTTGTTTGTGTCGCCCAAACCCACGCGAGAACCAGCGCGGTGGTGGTCAGCCAAGCCTTCCTCCCAGGATGCTGTGCTGCATGCGGGTATTTCCAGAAGGTGCACCTCCAAACCCAGAATATCACACCGTGTCCGGAATGGCTTGGCGTTTCCACAGCCGTTCTCAGCACGCAGTGCCAGTACCGACCTTGAAGTGACTCGCTAACCAGGTGGCAGTCAGTCCTTCCACCAGATCGGCACTGCCTTTGGGCAGGGCCTTGTACTCCGCCCCACCTCCCCACCCCCCAAAATCGAGCGTTCACGCAGTCCTGAGGAATTGACCCTTACCCCTTGCCGGGCACCGACAGACACACCCACCAACACACTCTCTCTGCAGCAACCACCCCCACCCCCCCCCCCGCCTATCGGCACAGCGATCATGTCGTGGTTTGAGCGTGTCGTGTCGATGGACGGAAAGCTGAAGGGGAAGCCGCGCAGCGACAGGCTGCTGCTGTTCGTGATGACCTTCACTGGTGTGATAATGACAACTATATTCTTTGTGACCGCTTACAGGCCGCCGATTGTAGTGCTGGCCACAGCGATGTCTTACACAGGCATGGGGTCCGTATTTCTTGCCTGCATCTGTGGCTTGCCCATCACCCGGCAACACCAGCGTCTATGTGTCATCATGGCTGCGATTGCCAGCATGCTGCTCGACCTGGAGCTCCGCACCCTGGGCGAGCCACCCATGTGGTCCCTCTTCGTCCTGCTCGCTGACCTGTGCCTCATCTTGCGTCTCGGGCACGACTTCGCCCGCATGGTGATCGGGGCGTGCCTGCTCTGGATTGTCATCAGCAACACAGAGGCAGCGCTCCGCCTTGGACTGTACGACATCGAAGGGAACGCCCCAACATGGCAGCGCTGGGAACACATCAGACCCATGTGTGAGTGCGACAAGCCGCCGTGTCCGATGGAACCGATAACTGCGGTTTCACAAACAGGATTATCGCTCTTCGTCGTGATCATCGACTTCCTCGCCACCAGGGGCTTTGCACGGGATGCGGAGCGGGAACAGGCATCGATGGCCCGCACGATCCAGACTGTGGAGGCGATTGCAGCTCTGCTTGCGGGGTACGACATCGACACTGTTGCCGAGATGCTGACGCAGGAGGAGGTGGGGCTTCCTGCTGACATGCATGCCGCACTGTTGGGTTTGGAGCAGAACCTGAGGTCGTACCGCCCGTATCTGCCGAAGTCGTGCTTGCCGATAAGACAGGCTGACGGTCTGGGTGAGTTCAGCATCAGCCACAGGTCGTCGAAAGACTCGTCCTGCTCAACAGAGAGCACCGGTCCTGCGTGTCATGGAGGTGAGCTGTCGCAGTCGCTGATGGCCCGACGTCTAGGTTTCCTGAAGCCCACAAAGGTGTCTGTGGCGGTGATCAACGCACGCGGGTCGATTGCATCTCTTGAGGATGACTCACGGAGATTTGCGGAACTGTTTGGGGTGCTGCTCAGCACAGTGGTGCAGGCAGTGGAGGCGCGGCGTGGGCTCGTGGACGTGTTTGTGGGCGACAGGATAAAGGGGGGTCACAGCTATTGTTTACCTGGCTTCATGTAAATAGTAGATGTGCATGTAAATAATAGCTGTGAATAATATTCGCTGTAAACAATACGTGTAAATAATTTTACACGCACATACTGTTTACATAGTTCAGCAATTTTTTTCGAAACCTGTGCGGAATCGCGATTTTCCACTTACATTGTCCTTTTCGGACTCCGTGCGGATCGTAGTGGGGTCATTTTGGTGGTATCGGTGCCAAGATTCATCCATGAAATGTTGGTCTGATTCAGTGACTGGGAGGCAGCTAGCCCACCACACCACCCACCCAGGCGGGACCCCCTCACCGGGCTTTCCAAACCCCGTTCTTTTGAACGTTTGGAACCTGCGCGGATCCTGGTGGGGTCACTTTGGTGACAGAGGCACCAAGTCTCACTCCTCCGAGCACCTTGGAAATATTTTTGAACCCCCCGAAAAATAAAATAATTGCACGTAAATAATAATCTGATGTAAACAATACACACGGTGGACTCCAGCGGGGGTAGGGTAACCCTTTTCGGGAGTCTCAACTAGGGGGAGTCCAACTCCCGCTAGCGGGAGTATAGACTCCCGCTAGCGGGAGTCTATACTCCCGCTAGCGGGAGTCTGACTCCCCCTAGCGGGAGTCTTTTCACCTATTTTCACTCATTTTTCCCATGATACCTATGCAATGTGGCACTCGTCACTGAAGTACAGCCACACCAAACGAAACGGACGTTTCCACCCATCCCAGCTCGCAGACCTGATTCACAAAAATGGGGAAGACGACAACGAAGCCGGCAGCGAAGCCGGCGGCAAAGTCGATTAAGAAGAAGAAGAGCGCAGAGAGTCCCGAGGCTGCGGAGGCGACGAACATTGTGCATGATTTTTGCACGGCCTTCCCTGTTAAAAAAGGGGGCAGTGTGCTGACACTGGGATCCATTAGAAGGCTCCTAGCAACGGTGTTGAGCAAGGAGCTCCACAAGCACAGCACCCAGGTGGCCAACGCAATCATCGCCATGTCTTCCCTGACATGGATAAGTTCGCTGTCAGGGAAGTCGCAACGATGCGGAAGGAGGGCGCTCTCCGTCATATACAAGGTGGAGGCGAAGTATGGCAAGGTGCAGGATACAAACGTGTCGTCGGGGGCAGCCTGAAGCCGCGAATGATCGCGACACGGGCGAACGGCTTGGCACCGTGGGTCTGGATAGATGCTGGAGTTCGGCCGGGTGAAACCGGAAGTCGCAGCAAAATTTGCCCCCCCAGATTTCTTCCTCAAACCCACCCGTGGGCTGATCCGGCCTTGCACGGTGGACTCCAGCGGGGGTAGGGTACCACTACCGGGTTTAACCCTTTTCGGGAGTCTCAACTAGGGGGAGTCCAACTCCCGCTAGCGGGAGTATAGATCAGCAGTGGGCAACAATGAGGCGATGCGGGGGGCGAGGGCACCGATGCTCACTGTGCGACATCCCAGAAGAACGCTGGTATCAACAGGTGCATCGATACCCGCACCTGACTCTCTCTGAGATAAAAGAGGCTGGCTACCCCTCCCTCTTGGCAGGTGTGCTTCCCAATGCCCGCTACGTCACCCCAGCACTCCATGACTGCAAGGGGCTCGCCATGCGGCTGATCAGGGTACTGCATGAGACAACAAAATACTACGAGAAACACTTGGCCTCTATGCTGTGAGTGTTGCATTGGACGCTTCCACCTGTGTCGCAGAATGGGACAGGTGCTCAGTTCCGGAAGGTCGTGCTTGCCTGTCACAGGACACACCTACAAGGGCTTGTTCCGCTACCTCTTTGTCTCCCTTGCAGACCTCATGCATTTCCGGTATGCAGACATCCCCTGGCACTTCTGGGGATGCAAGGATGAGTCAGCCCGGATTCCCTTCTTGCGTGCTCGGATCTCAGGGCATATATTTCACTGGTTGATGGAGCATGCCGAAAAGGGATCAACGCGCAATGCCTACGTACACAGTCTCCATCATTGGTGGGCTCCAGAAGATGCAGTGCCTCTGCAGAACAACGACGAATTTGAAGAAGCAGAGAACGGACATCGCAAGAAAGATGCCGTTACAATCGCCAGCTCCGCAACTTACGAGAGAGATCTTGCGATGGCAGAAGAGAAGCGGCGCGCATCGGGCATGCCTTGGAAGGTTGCGCACCTGTCGCAGGACGGGATCCTCGGGTATAGAGAAGTCATTCTGTGTCCGTGTCTGCACACCCGACACGCTCATAGATTGGCTGTGTATGTTCTTTGCACACAGTTGACACAGCTGCAGAAGGGGTTTGTGCACTGCAACACACAGGACTTCGTTGAACCCATCAGCGCGCCCTACTTCCTGTCCCGGTTCCCCGAAGGACACCGCAAATTATCGCTCTGCTTGTGCAAAATGCCAATCCCGCTGGGGGCGACTTTCACACCATTCGTGTCATCCGAGGCGACTTTGAGCACGCTTGACCAACGCGCACAGCAGGAGGGGGATGACAGTTCTGACGAAGAAGATGAGGCCTGCAGGATGGCTTGTCTTGCCCAAGGTGTAACACAACTACGACAGGCGATGGCCGCACTTTGACACCTCAAATTCTAACCGCTCACCTCCGCAGGTGCAGCCGCTACCAGGAGGATAGGTAGGTAGTCCAGAGTCCGGGGAAACTGACAGAAGCAAAACAAGCCCCTCCCCATCCCTCTTCCACCATGATTTTACCCCCCACGCCAGTAGACTGTAACTATATCATGGGAAAAATGGATGAAAATAGGTGAAAAGACTCCCGCTAGGGGGAGTCAGACTCCCCCTAGCGGGAGTATAGACTCCCGCTAGCGGGAGTCTGGACTCCCGCTAGCGGGAGTCTTTGACACCCGCTCAGACTCCCGCTAGGGCCGCTGGAGTCCACCGTGCATGTAAATAATTTTATGTAAACAATACCTGTAGGTAAACAATACACGGTGGACTCCAGCGGGGGTAGGGTAACCCTTTTCGGGAGTCTCAACTAGGGGGAGTCCAACTCCCGCTAGGGGGAGTCTGACTCCCCCTAGCGGGAGTCTTTTCACCTATTTTCACTCATTTTTCCCATGATACCTATGCAATGTGGCACTCGTCACTGAAGTACAGCCACACCAAACGAAACGGACGTTTCCACCCATCCCAGCTCGCAGACCTGATTCACAAAAATGGGGAAGACGACAACAAAGCCGGCAGCGAAGCCGGCGGCAAAGTCGATTAAGAAGAAGAAGAGCGCAGAGAGTCCCGAGGCTGCGGAGGCGACGAACATTGTGCATGATTTTTGCACGGCCTTCCCTGTTAAAAAAGGGGGCAGTGTGCTGACACTGGGATCCATTAGAAGGCTCCTAGCAACGGTGTTGAGCAAGGAGCTCCACCAGCACAGCACCCAGGTGGCCAACGCAATCATCGCCATGTCTTCCCTGACATGGATAAGTTCGCTGTCAGGGAAGTCGCAACGATGCGGAAGGAGGGCGCTCTCCGTCATATACAAGGTGGAGGCGAAGTATGGCAAGGTGCAGGATACAAACGTGTCGTCGGGGGCAGCCTGAAGCCGCGAATGATCGCGACACGGGCGAACGGCTTGGCACCGTGGGTCTGGATAGATGCTGGAGTTCGGCCGGGTGAAACCGGAAGTCGCAGCAAAATTTGCCCCCCCAGATTTCTTCCTCAAACCCACCCGTGGGCTGATCCGGCCTTGCACGGTGGACTCCAGCGGGGGTAGGGTACCACTACCGGGTTTAACCCTTTTCGGGAGTCTCAACTAGGGGGAGTCCAACTCCCGCTAGCGGGAGTATAGATCAGCAGTGGGCAACAATGAGGCGATGCGGGGGGCGAGGGCACCGATGCTCACTGTGCGACATCCCAGAAGAACGCTGGTATCAACAGGTGCATCGATACCCGCACCTGACTCTCTCTGAGATGAAAGAGGCTGGCTACCCCTCCCTCTTGGCAGGTGTGCTTCCCAATGCCCGCTACGTCACCCCAGCACTCCATGACTGCAAGGGGCTCGCCATGCGGCTGATCAGGGTACTGGATGACAGGGGTGGAGCTTGGGGGTTTTTTCGGGTCAGCTGACCTGATTTTCTGCAGGCCCTCACAAAAAATCAGGTCAGGGGTAAAAAGAAAAAAAATATAGATTTTCGGGAAACCGGAAAAGTTGGCTCCTCGCCTTGGGGCCTCAAGGTGACCAGGAGGCGTTTCGTGAGCAAAGTGACCCCAGCGACATGAGCACAGGCCTCAAACAGTCACAATAGAGGACAAATGAAGCTGCCCAACCCGTACCGTGCAACAGACGTTTACTACCGTGGCCTCCGGTGGCTGGGGGGCTCCGCCCCCCAGACCCCCCTGTGGCATGTGCCTGTCTTGTACCCAAGCCCTTTACATCAGGGAATCTCAGTATCCTCAGGAGGACGCAGCCAACTCACACAGAATCCGTACGCCCGCAAGTCACAGATGTTCACTACCGTGGCCTCCGGCGGCTGGGAGCTCCGCCTCCCAGACCCCCCCTACGGCATGTGTTTGTCTTGTAACCAAGTCCTTGCGCGTCCGGGGCTGCATATCGGTTCCGGTACCTCGCGGGAGGCTGGGCCCGAGCACTGATCTCTGAGACGAACCGGGGGGGAACCCATAAGAAAAAATTGGCTGACCCGATCTGACCCGATCCAGCCCGCAACCCCATATTTCAAGCTCCACCCCTGCTGGATGAGACAACAAAAAAATATTTGACAAGACCTGTACAAACCTTGCACTGAATGTGTCGCAGCATGGGACAGGTGCTCAGTTCCGGAAGGTCGTGCTTGCCTGTCACAGGACACACCTACAAGGGCTTGTTCCGCTACCTCTTTGTCTCCCTTGCAGACCTCATGCATTTCCGGTATGCAGACATCCCCTGGCGCTTCTGGGGATGCAAGGATGAGTCAGCCCGGATTCCCTTCTTGCGTGCTCGGATCTCAGGGCATATATTTCACTGGTTGATGGAGCATGCCGAAAAGGGATCAACGCGCAATGCCTACGTACACAGTCTCCATCATTGGTGGGCTCCAGAAGATGCAGTGCCTCTGCAGAACAACGACGAATTTGAAGAAGCAGAGAACGGACATCGCAAGAAAGATGCCGTTACAATCGCCAGCTCCGCAACTTACGAGAGAGATCTTGCGATGGCAGAAGAGAAGCGGCGCGCATCGGGCATGCCTTGGAAGGTTGCGCACCTGTCGCAGGACGGGATCCTCGGGTATAGAGAAGTCATCCTGTGTCCGTGTCTGCACACCCGACACGCTCATAGATTGGCTGTGTATGTTCTTTGCACACAGTTGACACAGCTGCAGAAGGGGTTTGTGCACTGCAACACACAGGACTTCGTTGAACCCATCAGCGCGCCCTACTTCCTGTTCCGGTTCCCCGAAGGACACCGCAAATTATCGCTCTGCTTGTGCAAAATGCCAATCCCGCTGGGGGCGACTTTCACACCATTCGTGTCATCCGAGGCGACTTTGAGCACGCTTGATCAACGCGCACAGCAGGAGGGGGATGACAGTTCTGACGAAGAAGATGAGGCCTGCAGGATGGCTTGTCTTGCCCAAGGTGTAACACAACTACGACAGGCGATGGCCGCACTTTGACACCTCAAATTCTAACCGCTCACCTCCGCAGGTGTAGCCGCTACCAGGAGGATAGGTAGGTAGTCCAGAGTCCGGGGAAACTGACAGAAGCAAAACAAGCCCCTCCCCATCCCTCTTCCACCATGATTTTACCCCCCACGCCAGTAGACTGTAACTATATCATGGGAAAAATGGATGAAAATAGGTGAAAAGACTCCCGCTAGGGGGAGTCAGACTCCCCCTAGCGGGAGTATAGACTCCCGCTAGCGGGAGTCTTTGACACCCGCTCAGACACCCGCTCCCAGACTCCCGCTAGGGCCGCTGGAGTCCACCGTGTAGTAGTGAGGGGGGTTTACTTGCCTCGTTCAACGCATCACGCCAATGCGCTGTACACCCGAGTGCTGCTGCGAGTGCCGCCACATCCATCACCACCTACATGTCGGGAAGCAACGCCGTGCGGCTTCGGACGAGCATCGGGCTGGCATCCGGACGTGCGGTGTGCGGTGACATGGGGTGTGTTGAGATGCGGCGCTTCAGCCTGATCGGCCCACTGCTGGTGGTGGCGTGTGGGATGGAGCGTGCTGCACGTGCCTTCGAGCTCGAAGTGGTGTGCAACCTGGCGCTGCAGCGTGATGCGGAGTACGAGCACGCGCTGTTGCTGGTGCCGCGCCTTGTGCGCCTCCTCAAGACCACGTGTGTTGACGAGCCGCCCACCAACTTGGTCAATGGCGACACAGACGACGGCGCACACCCTGTGTTCGAGCTGCGGGTGGTGGAGGCGACAAAGGAGTCTGATCCAACTGAGTGGCTGTACGAGGTTGGGAAGCGTGCAGAGGCATGGGCACCCTACAACACAGCGATGCGGAGCTACCTCAACGGCATGTGTACTGACGACGCTGCGTCGCAGGCCGGGTCGCTGCAACGCGCCTGTCGGACTGCCATCCTGCGCCTGGGCAACCACAAGCAACCGCTGGTGGTGTATCCGTAGGCCTCGCTGGGCAGAGTAGCACTTTGCTTCCGCGCATGGCTGCGACACTTTCCTCCTGACATTCTTGTCGTGGTACCTGATGCCTCCCCCCAGTACCACACGCATCATGCATGGTATCACTTACACGGGTGCGGAGTGGATAGCAGCCTCCCTCCAGAATAACCGCACCCTCCGCCGCTTCGACCTCAGCGACAACTTCATCCAGCAGAACGGCTGCCAGGCGCTCTCCCTCGCAATACAGTTCAACGACACCCTCACGGCGCTCAACCTGTCGCGCAACTCTGTGGGAGACCAGGGGTGCGCCCACCTTGCGGATGGCTCCTCTGCACACACACCCTCGACAATTTCCTAACCGATGCTGCGTTGGAGCGCCTCTCTCACGGCGTCGTGAAAAACCGCAGCTTGCTGGAGCTGAAGGTCGCGAAAAACGGCTTCACCGGGGAAGGGGTTCTTCACCTGATGTGCGGGGAGGGGTGCGCTGCCAGTCGATTTCAACCGCACACCAGCCGCCCATGTCTTAATCACGCTTGTGTTGTGTGCAGGTTGCATCCAGTGTTCTAGGTCAAAGTCACAAGGGGTAGGTAAACGGCCATTGCTGTTAGTTTGGGTGACTCCGCTCTCTTTCAAACACGACAGAGACTTCCGTCTCAGTCAGTAACACATTACGTGTGCGCTCACGGAAAGCGTTTCGATAAACATGTTGCAGCGGGTGCACTGTGCTCTTGCACTCCGCCCCAACGTGCAGGTGACCTCGGTTGACCAAGGTTGCCAACGAGGACAAACGAAACCCGGCATCCCTTCTGCGAGTGTTGTGCTCACGAGGCGCAAACCCGCGGGATCATGGTGGGCAGCGCACTGGGCTCCAAAAGCTGCCCAGGCAGGTGAAGGTGGACCACAGCTGAGAGCGAGCGGCAGTTGCCCCCCCACCCCCCGCCCCCTCCCCTGACTGTCTCCCCTCACTCTGTGTACCTTTCATGCGGTTTCCCGAAGTGCCACACGCAGACACATCCACCACCAACAGATACAGATCCTGCAGGCGGCGTGTGGCCCTTTCCCCCCATCGCACACGCCTGCGATGATGGCGTGGTTTGAACGTGTCGTGTCGATGGACGGCAAGCTGGAGGGGAAGCCGCGCAGCGACAGGCGCCTGCTCTTTCTGACGAGCCTAATTGGCTTCGTCACGGTGCTGGCTTTCTTCGTTCTGTCGAACAAACCAGTTGTTATTCTGATCTGCGTAGGCCTTGCGCTAGGGGACTTTGCTGCGCTATGTATAGCATGTCTCTGGGATTGCCCTCACAGCACAACGCATCCGGCTGTACATCGCAGTTCTGGGCATGTCAATTGTGCTGTTCGACCTGGAGCTCCGCACCCTGGGTGAGCCACCCATGTGGTCGCTCTTCGTCCTGCTCGCTGACCTGTGCCTCGTCTTGCGTCTCGGGCACGACTTCACCCGCGGGCTGGTCGGGTCGTGCCTGCTCTGGATTGTCATCAGCAACACAGAGTCAGTGTTCTGCATTGGGCTGTACGACATCGAAGGGAACACGCCGACCTGGCAGCGCTGGGAACACATCAGACCCATGTGTGAGTGCGACAAGCCGCCCTGCGCGATGGATCTACTCACTGGTGTCGGGCACACTATCTTCTCGTTCTTCGTCGTGATCATCGACTTCCTCGCCACCAGGGGCTTTGCACGGGATGCGGAGCGGGAACAGGCATCGATGGCACGCACGATCCAGACTGTGGAGGCGATTGCAGCTCTGCTTGCGGGGTACGACATCGACACTGTTGCCGAGATGCTGACGCAGGAGGAGGTGGGGCTTCCTGCTGACATGCATGCCGCACTGTTGGGTTTGGAGCAGAACTTGAGGTCGTACCGCCCGTATCTGCCGAAGTCGTGCTTGCCGATGGGACAGGATGACGAGACGGTGTCGACGAGCACTGGCAGTGGCAGATCCGAAGGCAGCTCCACGCCACGAGAACTCGATGGTCTGTCGAATTCCTTCACGTTCGATGCCGGCCCTGCGTGTCATGGAGGTGAGCTGTCGCAGTCGCTGATGGCCCGACGTCTAGGTTTCCTGAAGCCCACAAAGGTGTCTGTGGCGGTGATCAACGCACGCGGGTCGCTTGCATCTCTTGAGGATGACTCACGGAGATTTGCGGAACTGTTTGGGGTGCTGCTCAGCACAGTGGTGCAGGCAGTGGAGGCGCGGCGTGGGCTCGTGGACGTGTTTGTGGGCGACAGGATACTTGCCTCGTTCAACGCATCGCGCCAATGCGCTGTACACCCGAGTGCTGCTGCGAGTGCCGCCACATACATCACTTCCTCTCGGTCAGGGAACAACGCCGTGCGGCTTCGGACGAGCATCGGGCTGGCATCCGGACGTGCGGTGTGCGGTGACATGGGGTGTGTTGAGATGCGGCGCTTCAGCCTGATCGGCCCACTGCTGGTGGTGGCGTGTGGGATGGAGCGTGCTGCACGTGCCTTCGGGCTCGAGGTGGTGTGCAACCTGGCACTGCAGCGTGATGCGGAGTACGAGCACACGCTGTTGCTGGTGCCGCGACTTGTGCGCCTCCTCAAGACCACGTGTGTTGACGAGCCGCCCACCAACTTGGTCAATGGCGACACAGACGACGGTGCACACCCTGTGTACGAGCTGCGGGTGGTGGAGGCGACAAAGGAGTCTGATCCAAGTGAGTGGCTGTACGAGATTGGGAAGCGTGCAGAGGCATGGGCACCCTACAACACAGCGATGCGGAGCTACCTCAACGGCATGTGTACTGACGACGCTGTGTCGCAGGCCGGATCACTCGGCAATGAGGTGCGCCTTGAACTTGAACGCCTGGGCAACCAGGTGTCCCCTCTTCTCCTTGCCCCCTAGCCGGCACCCTGGATGCAACACGAACACCTCTTCTTGTTTGTGACAGCGTCTTCGACATTGTTCGGAATCCCACGTGCCCAACAGCCTGGCGCCCAATGAACTCCCACGCTTTGTGCCTCATCACACGTGTGGAGAACCCGCCCCCAGCTTGGTCACTGGCGACCCCAGCGTGTCGGTTTGCCTCTGCCGCGCGACCCTCGAATCCTGCATACGCCACCTTCTATGCAATGCTCTAATGGGGCCCTGCACGCGTCCAGTGCTGGCTAGGGTAGAGCTGATGTGGGCGCTGTGCTGGGGACAGAGAGGGAAAAGGAATATGTGACCCAAGTTCTTCCCAAGCGGGGGGGTGGGGGGGCGGTCAGGGGGCTTCACTCTGCCACTTTGCAGCCAGTTTTGTGAAGCGCCTCACTTTTTTCTCACTTTGATGCGTTTGTGAGCGATCCCCCTCCCCCCGGTGCATGATCCCATTGTGCATTGATCAATTTGTACAACATACCGTATACGTAAATATTATGGAACGGGCCCATTTTTGCCCAGTCCGTTCCATAATATTTACATGGTATGAAAAAGATCTTAATAAGAAAAGGATCTTTTTCTTTCTTTCTTAAGACGTCTTAATGCAGGTACTGCATTAAATTGCTTAAATTAATACCCCCTATTAATTTTAAGAAATTAAGAATTTCTTAAGATATCTTAGGGGGTCTTCGCTGGTCGACAAACTTCGACAAACTTCGTCAGTTTTCAGCTAATTCAACAGGAAATGCACCAAAATGCACTGACGATCACCCTGTAGCGAAGACCCCCTTAAGATATTTTAAGAAATGATGGACATTATTATGGTGGGCTACGGTTTTGCAGAAGCTGTGTGACGACGAATTTCGCGAGATACCACGTCCAACCTCGACCCAGTGTGCCCGCCGCCCCTCACAACGCCATCGCTACGTCATGGTTGAGCCTCTTCATTGTTTTTGTGTGTGGGGGTTTGTCTTTCGTTGCCTGAGGATGAGGGAACAACGATGTGTGAGTGGAGTGGCACCTGCAAATCACGGCATGGTATTGTCTTGGCTGTGGGAGGAATGTTGGTGCACACAGTGTCCAATGTCAAATGCGGCAATACCTGTCACATCATGAAAATGGGGAGTAGGGGGTGGGGTTGTGGGGGTTATGCATCTTTCCCTGAGCGTCCTTCGCCCCGGTACCAATCATTTTTCTTGCGAGTACGTCCGGCCTTCTCGCCTGTCCTTCTCAGCCGAGCACTCAAAACAGAAAACAAAAAAGTAAGAAGTAAGAAGAAAGACAATTCAATATAGAAATAGAAATAGAAATGTGCTGTCAACCACATGGCATGAGGCTGCAGTGAACGGGGAGAAAAGTCTCGGATTGTTGTTGGCCTCCGAGCAGCGCGGGCGCGGTTAGACACCCAGGTTCCAATGGATACCTCATGAGGACACTGGGGTCGTCACACGACACGCGCGGTTGTATGGAGAAAAGAGAAAATAGGGAGAACGGGAAAAAAGGGACTGTACATTCTACGGGGTGGGGAATGGGGGATAGGGATATTACTCACGCCTCAACTTCTGCGCTGCCGGCTTCGTCGGGAATGTCGTTGATGGCAGAGATGGCTTCGTCCATCGTCAGGAGCTCGCACGGCTCTTCTGTCCCCTCTGCCTCCTCCTCATCCTCCTCGTCAGCGATGATCACACTCGGGAAGCCATGCCTCAGATTTTTCACGAGAGGGTGCTCGTTTTTGACGTCCTGGTTGAGGCTGAGTGCGAAGAGAGCACGTTTCGAGGACAGAGACAGCGGCCGATCCTCAAGCACATGCTCCACAGCGCTCAGAGCAGAATCGGGTGATGTTGCAGAGACCGCCATGCTTGTCAGGTCGAGGGCAGCGTCTCTGAGCTCCTGTTCCGGGTACTTCAGCCAGAACTGCGCGATGGTCTGCTTCGGCACCGGCTTCGTTGCGACATCGATGTACCGATCCCACATGTCGGATGTCACACCAGGGAGGAGTGTGCTGACTTGGGCAAACGTGGGCAACGGCGTGTACACAGCGACGGCGGCAACTGTGCTCGGGTTCAAGAAGCGCACCGTGTGCCAGTAGCCTTTGCCGCATTCGTCAGTCCACCTCTTCACGAACCCATCGGCGATTGCGAGATATCCTCCGCGTTCGTCGTGCGTCGCTGCCTCATCCTCAGCCTGTTCCTGAGCGTGGTCAAGCATGTCCTCGATGTCGGCCCAGACTGCGGTTGCCAGCTCAGTCCCCGGCACCATCGCGTTGGCGTACTTCGTGAAGGCGGCGCCGAGGCTGGCAGTCACCTTGCATGCTGACTTGAGGGCGCTCTCGGTGCCGGCGAGGCCCCTCCGCTTCAGAATCTCCGCAACCGCGAGGAGGGACTTCGACGGGGACGCGCTGGCCCGTACTTCTTGTCCGATGAACAGGAGAAGGACCCGGACCCGCTCCGAGAAGTGCAGGTACGACGCGATGTGGCTCACAAACCTGGTGTCATAGAGCAACGGCGCGCGGACAGAGGGTGCGGTCACCTCCTGCGTGAGGTGCATGGAGGTTGTGATGTCGGTCAGTACCTTCACCAGGTCAGCGGCCGATCGTGCTGCCTGCACTGTTGCGTGGAGGGGTTCCCGTACGATGTCGCAAATTTTCTGCTTCTTCAGGTCCAGCCACTTCGCACGCTCTGACCGGCTGATGCCACTCTCCGGCAGATTCGTAATCTCTGACAAGATGGAAACAAGCTGGAACTCCTTCGCACCCGACGCGAGCTGCTTTTGCAACGCCACCCACCTTGTTTGCCTCGTGTTCCCCGCAAAGACGTAGTTCAGGGAGCGAACCAGGTCATATGCGTCGCGGAGGTCGGTGTGTGCTCCTGCTGACTTGGCGTGCTTCGTGTAGTCAGACAGGACGTTGTTGAAGAGGTGCGGCGGGCAGGGGACAAATGGAACACCCCATGCGACGGAGAGGTTGCGGCTGAGGGCACCATCACTCGATCCTCGGTCGGACCGGATGACGAACGGCTTCTTCCAGTTCGGATCAGCCACGTCAATGCCCACCTCGCGCAGCGACGTCTCCAACGCGATCCGCAGAGTCTCAGCGTTGTACGCGTTTCCGTCGGGGCGGAATACTGGCTGCAGCACGTACGACTGAGTGCGGGTCTGCAGTGTGACTATCAGGAGGTGCTGTGCGCCGAGTGTGCCGCAGTCATGGACAAGTGCGTAGTTGTTCTCCCGGATTTCGGCCCCGATCTTCGCGTGCAGGTCGGTGACCAGGGCCCCCTTCTCCGCGGCCCACATCCGGCGGATGTCCAGCGGACCAGTCAGTGGAATGGTGAAGCCCCTCATCAACTCCAGAAACAGCTGCGCCTTACGAAAGGGGATCCCAGTAAACGCCACCGCTGTCGCAGCCGCCTTCGCGAACACCGCGTCCCTCTTCCCTGTCGCCTGTGCCCCCGGGTCTGGGGTCGACTCCCGCTCCAAGTGCGCCGCTGTGCGTTCGGCGCACTTTTGGTGCAGTTTGGAGTCGAAGTGCTTCAGGACGTCGCGGGTCTGTGCGGTGGGGTCCCATGCCCACTTGCAGGGGACACAGCAGGGGAGCTCCTGGCCGTCGGCGTACTTCTGCCACAGCTTGGGCAGGTGCCACTTCCCCACAGCACAGTCCCGCTTCAGCCGCATCGCGAACCCCTCAACTCGGCCGATGAGGTCGGTCAGGCGAGTTGGAAGCACGCCCCCCCCCTCCTCCGACTCCTTGTGACCCGCAGCAGCCTGTGCCTCCTCCTCCAGGGTCCTTGCCGTATTCCTCTGCTGGGCGGCCTTGCTGGAGGTGGCAGTCGGGGGCTTGCTGGGGGTGGCGGTCGGAGGCTCACTGGAGGTGGCAGTCGATGTAGGGTGGGCCTGTGTCTGAGATGTGGTGGTATAAAGTGCGCCGTACTCGTTCTCCCCCAGCAGAGAAGCCATCTTCTCCAGCTTCGGCGCCCGTCCCCGCTTCTCGATGAGGCTGCGTTCCCTACAAAGAGTCCTGCAGACATCTGCTCCCAGAGCACAGAAATAGGCTGTGAGCGTGGCCAGTTTTTCCGGGTCGCGTACTTCCGGTTCGTCCTCCTGTCCTGAGGCCGTATCGGCTGCTGGAGGTGTGGATGGCGTTGGGTCGACGACATTGCTGCTGGGATGTTGGCTCTCGATGGTGTCGATGGTGTTCTCGGCGGTCTTGGGCTCCTGCATAGCATCGTCATCTTCGTCATCTTCCTCATCATCGGATTCGCCTCTCACTTGGTTTCTTCTCCTTGGAGGGGGAAGGGGCGTCCCTTGCCGAGGGGCCTTCCTCTTCTTCCCATCCTGCCCTCCGGTGCCCTGCTGGTGGCCCTCATTTCCACTCGGGTCTCCTGCGACTACCTCCCCGACTAAGAGGAAGAAGATCAGGAAGAACAGAGATCTGAGGAGGAGCATTTTTAATTTTAACCTGTCGGGTGGTGGAGTTCTCGGGGCGGGGGTGGATGGCGTTGTGGGTGCAGAGAAACCCTGTGCGAACGGTGGAGTGAGAGGATGGGAATGAGTGGGGGGCTGCTGATTCTTCTCTGGTACTACTGATTTTCTCATTTTCTGGGGGCATGGCAATTTAGTCATTCAGACTCGTTTTGTGCCTCCGCGACTCGGCGTGCATCACCGACTCCATCCACACGTGGCGGAGGCGCACCCCACAGAGGGTGCACCACAGGACCTCGTCCTGCAGCCTCGACCCCCGCTCCACCATCGCGTCGCACGCTCCCATCGGGAGGCTCCCGACCTCCCTCACCTCGTAGCCCCTCGTATCGAGGCCCCTTTCCTGCAGGCGCTGCAGGTGTTGCTGAGGCGTCATCATTGGGGGGGGGGGGAAGAGGGTGTTTTGGTCTGTGGTCGACGTGGAGTGCTGATCTTTGGGGTCTTTGGAGTACTGATTCCTCCGGTGGTGTCGATACTTGAGGGGGGGGGGATGGCGGAAAGATACAGGCGCAGATGATTTGAGGGAGCGGGGGATGGGGGGGGGGGGGCACCCTGGAGACCCTAGCTATTGGCCGATATGTGGTGGGAACAGGTTTTAGGCCATTTCCGTGCTTTCTGACACCCGGGAAGGCACCAGAACTTGCACCTAGGTGACATCGTGGCTTCGTCATTTTTGGCCACAGCCCGGGGGGTGGGCTCTTCGTGGGACTCCTGAATACAGGAGGAAAAAATGTCCACAATTATGGAAATTTCTTTTAAGGATTTCTTACTGGGGGGGGGCAAATACAAGGGTATACTCTTCTATTCACCGTGCCAGCTTACGTAATTCAGGGTTTTCAAAAAATTGTTTTTTAGCTGAAAAGTTGTCTAGTATGCAAATACAAGAGTATATACTCTTGTATTTGCATACTAGAAATATGGCCTCCGGGTGGGCCCTCATGGGGCAGCGGCGCCGAAGAGACAATACGAGCGTCCTCTTGGCCTTTCCCACCCCGAGGCGACTCCCACCCGACCGTGACGACTCCAGACAGGAGGCCCACTGGCCTGGGGGAGGTCATTGGAAGTACAAAATATGATGAAAACCCCACAAAAGTTCTTCAAAAGTCTAGTATGCAAATACAAGAGTATACTCTTGTATTTGCTCGGTGAACTTTTTAAAATCGCGATTTCTGGAGTACTCTTGTATTAGCATATACCGTAAACGGAAATATTGTGGACCGTAATAAAGGTGAACCGTACTATAGGTGGACCGTAAAAAAGATGGAACAAATGGGATTTTTCCGGAACTTGGAACATTTTTACGGTCCACCTATTTTACGGTTGGGATAGTGGACTTGGCGGTTTTTTTACGAGTTCCTTCGTGACGAAGTCGCGAAGGAACCAAGGAAATCGTACGACTGAAGCTGCAGGATTAACACCACAGGGCCTCAGCACAGAGTGTGCGCTCACCATCGTCCGGGAACTGTTCTCCCACAGTTACTGCAGGGTGTACTGCACTAAAGGAGTACGATTTCCCTGAATTTTCCGGGCACTGATTCACGAATTTACATCTGGAGGGAGCCCGGTGGTCTCAGCTTCTGTCTGCGCGCCCTGCCGTACTGTGGCTGCTTTTGTGGGCTCGTGCATCAGGTTCTACTTTTACTTCTACCGGAACGCTCCTTGCATGGTACTACACTTCTCGAGGTGTGGTGGTGGGTGAGTCTCGAGGTGAGTGGTGGTGATCGTGCCCTTTCCACACGCAGGGAGGACTTGCTTCTCTTGCTGGTGTTGGTTGCGGTGGTGGAGGGAGGGTCCAAAGCTGGGAGGTCGGGAGGCCTACGTGCGGGAGTCTGCGGCGTGGAGGCCGCAGTCCGCGCCCCGCAACCCACCAGCCCGCGGGCGAAAATCGCATTGTCTTTTCCATATGCAGTCCCAATAAATGGTGGACCGTAAAAAAGATGGAACGTTTGGCCTTTTTTTGGGAACTTGGAACATTTTTACGGTCCACCCTTTTTCCGTTTACGGTACCCTTGTATTTGCATATACTCTTGTATTTGCCCCCCCCCAGTAAAGAAATCCTTCTTTAATGCTAGGCATTAAAATGTCCATCATTACATTAAGACGTCTTAAGAAATTTTGAAATTTCTTAACATTTCTTGCAAGATCTTTGTCATACCATGTATTTACGTTCCAAAATATTTACAGGGCCAGTTGGGGACTCGGCGGTGAGGATGGCTTGCGTCAGGAATCGCGCGAAAAGTGCACGAGTAGGTCCCGTCAGGGACTCTGTATGCCGTCCGATCACCTGGTCCAAGTCCCCGAGTCGCAGAAAGCCCTGTAAATATTATGGAACGAAAAAAATCTGAAACGCCAACCCACCAGCGTTCCATAATATTTACGTTCCATAATACCGTATACGTAAATATTATGGAACGTAAATATTATGGAACGTAAATATTATGGAACGCTGGTGGGTTGGCGTTCCAGATTTTTTTCGTTCCATAATATTTACAGGGCTTTCTGCGACTCGGGGACTTGGACCAGGTGATCGGACGGCGTACAGAGTCCCTGACGGGACCTACTCGTGCACTTTTCGCGCGATTCCTGACGCAAGCCGTCCTCACCACCGAGTCCCCAACTGGCCCTGTAAATATTTTGGAACGTAAATATTATGGAACGGACCGGCCAAAAATGGGCCCGTTCCATAATATTTACGTTCCATAATATTTACGTATACGGTATTTACGTTCCAAAATATTTACGTATACGGTATCTGGTGTGGTGACGACAAAAAGGACTAACATTGCGAGAAGGGGCTGCTCGAGCTTTCCAGCAAAGCAGTCTGTGGGTGGCGACACCCGACCGGCTTCGCTCGGACCTGACAGACCTCAGGTTCGACCTTGCCATTCCAATTGCTGTCTCTGTGGACACAGATGCATGAGCCGCAAAGAATAGGCCGTCGTTTGGTTTTGTGCGAAATCCTGTTGGGAGCCTGTGCCTTTGTATGGAGTGGTCGGGAAAGCAACAGCCCGGGGGCAAGCTGCCTCAAATTGGGCAGCAAGACAGAGTGCTTTCAGCTGCAGCTGGACCACCCCTCACCCCCTCCCCTGTGTGTAAGGAGGACCTCACACTCCGAGTCGAACGGTCCGCGAGGATCCGTGGTAGAGTACCCCACTCCTGCCTGTGTGTGTGTGACATCACCAGAGCTCGCTTGGTGTGACCTTCATTACACTAAAAAGGTTAAGGTGCGTGTGGCGGCTCCCTGAGGCCATGAGGGCGAGGGGGGGCCGCCAGTGGGTGTTGCTCGTCGGCCACCCCCAGCAAGCTGCAAACAGTGCAACGCCGCGCACATATTCTGGGCACTGCACCACCCCACTCTGTGTACCTTTCACGTGTCCACAGAAGTGCCACACGCAGACACATCCACCACCAACAGATACAGAGCCTGCAGGCGGTGTGTGGCCCTTTCCCCCCATCGCACACGCCTGCGATGATGGCGTGGTTTGAACGTGTCGTGTCGATGGACGGCAAGCTGGAGGGGAAGCCGCGCAGCGACAGGCGTCTACTCTTTCTGACGAGCACAGCTGGCATTGCCATCGTGGGCATGTTCTCTGCAATATCCTACAAGCCACCGATCGCCCTCCTCTTGACGTCTTTGTCTCTGGGCGCCTTCTTCCCCATGGCTGCGGGGTGCATGTTTCGGGTAGACATCAGCCCCTCGAACCAGAAGCTGTACGTTGTGATGCTGGCCTTGGCGGCTGTGTTGTTCGACCTGGAGCTCCGCACTCTCAGTGAGCCGCCCATGTGGTCCCTCTTCGTCCTGCTCGCTGACCTGTGCCTCATCTTGCGTCTCGGGCACGACTTCGCCCGCATGGTGATCGGGGCGTGCCTGCTCTGGATTGTCATCAGCAACACAGAGTCAGTGTTCCGCATTGGGCTGTACGACATCGAAGGGAACACGCCGACCTGGCAGCGCTGGGAACACATCAGACCCATGTGTGAGTGCGACAAGCCGCCCTGCGCGATGGAGCCCATCACTGGGATGATGCACCTCGGGTTCTCGCTCTTCGTCGTGATCATCGACTTCCTCGCCACCAGGGGCTTTGCACAGGATGCGGAGCGGGAACAGGCATCGATGGCACGCACGATCCAGACTGTGGAGGCGATTGCAGCTCTGCTTGCGGGGTACGACATCGACACTGTTGCCGAGATGCTGACGCAGGAGGAGGTGGGGCTTCCTGCTGACATGCATGCCGCACTGCTGGGTTTGGAGCAGAACCTGAGGTCGTATCGCCCGTATCTGCCGAAGTCGTGCTTGCCGATGGGACAGGACGAGGACATGATGAGTGAGGGCACCGCCAGCTGCAAGTCGTCGAAAGACTCGTCCTGTTCATCAGACAGCATCGGCCCTGCGAGTCATGGAAATGATCTTGCGCAGTCGTTTGCGGCCCGGCGTCTAGGTTTCCTGAAGCCCACAAAGGTGTCTGTGGCGGTGATCAACGCATGCGGGTCGATTGCATCTCTTGAGGATGACTCACGGAGATTTGCGGAACTGTTTGGGGTGCTGCTCAGCACAGTGGTGCAGGCAGTGGAGGCGCGGCGTGGGATCGTGGACGTGTTTGTGGGCGACAGGATACTTGCCTCGTTCAACGCATCGCGCCAATGCGCTGTGCACCCGAGTGCTACTGCGAGTGCCGCCACACACATCACCACCTACATGTCGGGGAGCAACGCCGTGCGGCTTCGGACGAGCATCGGGCTGGCATTCGGACGTGCGGTGTGCGGTGACATGGGGTGTGTTGAGATGCGGCGCTTCAGCCTGATCGGCCCACTGCTGGTGGTGGCGTGTGGGATGGAGCGTGCTGCACGTGCCTTCGAGCTCGAAGTGGTGTGCAACCTGGCACTGCAGCGTGAGGCAGAGTACGAGCACGCGCTGTTGCTGGTGCCACGCTTTGTGCGCCTCCTCAAGACCACGTGTGTTGACGAGCCGCCCACCAACTTGGTCAATGGCGAGACAGACGACGGCGCGCACCCTGTGTACGAGCTGCAGGTGGTGGAGGCGACAAAGGAGTCTGATCCAACTGAGTGGCTGTACGAGATTGGGAAGCGTGCAGAGGCATGGGCACCCTACAACACAGCGATGCGGAGCTACCTCAACGGCATGTGTACTGACGACGCTGTGTCGCAGGCCGGATCACTCGGCAATGAGGTGCGCCTTGAACTTGAACGCCTGGGCAACCAGGTGTCCCCTCTTCTCCTTGCCCCCTAGCCGGCAGGAGTCTGTGTATCGTGTCTCGAGACGCATCCCTGCGTCCTGACCACGTCTTCTTGCTTGTGACGGCGCCTTTGGCATTGTTCGGAATCTCACGCGTCCAACAGCCCTGACGCCCAATGAAATACGACTTTCCCATTCCTTCTCCCGTTTTCCGTTGAGTGACGTGCGATTACATACTTTTGCTCTCTCTGCTGCGTTCTGTTCCTGGATTTTGTCGGCTGCGTGTTTTCCAGCACAACTTTCGTTGTGCCCTACCTCACCGACCCATTGAGACAATATCAACACTGGTGCATGTACCTTTTGTACTTGGGGCACTTTTGCTCTTCGTTGCAGAGGAAGAAGCCCAAGGAATGCTTTCTTGGAAGCGGGGGCTTTCGCTCAGAATTGCAGAAAAGTGGGAAGAGGCGAGCTGCCTCACAAACCCGTTGCAAGTGACACAGTTTGACACAGTGACACAGCGACACAGAGCGAAGGCCCTCATAGGTTCTATACTCTTTGCTGGGCAGGTGTTTCGATCCACAAAAAGCGGAAGGAATCACAATTATTTAGACACCTCGTGCTCTGTAAAATTGCACGATGCGAGCCTTCAGTCCACATCTCGGATTCGGCAGGACACCCCGTCCCCACCGCCCTGCGATGTGAAGTTTCAGCCTCACTGGAAGCCCACCTCCCTAGCTCATTGAACCATCCACCCAAAACACACACCCACATCCTTCAGTGGTATCGACACACATCAGCACCATGTCTGGCCCGCCTGCAACTGCACTCTCTCCGGAGAAGAAGCGGAAACCGAACAAGTATGTCCAACGGCGCTGATTTGGTGTTCATGACTGTTAGTGATATCTCAATGGTGGTGCAATTCCCCATCCCACGAAAGCGCAAATCATCCGGAGGCGCTTTCCCCCACAGCACTGATGACAGCAGAACACCTGTCAATGCCATGCACCCCCTCCCCGCACAGGCTTGTTGTGAAGGAGGCTGAGAACGACGACTCCTCCATCGTGTGCCTCAATGCCGACACCATGGAGGAGCTGGAGCTCTTCAGGTATGCATCTGCATTGTGCCGGCAATGGGTGCGTCAAAGCGCCCCACCTCCTGATTGCTTTGGGTACGAGACGGGCGGAACCCACACCTCCCTCCTGCAGGGGCGACACCGTGACCATCAAGGGCAAGCGCGGGAAGACCACGGTGTGCATCGTGCTGCAGGACGACACCGTGGAGCTGGGCAACATCCGGATGCACAAGACGACGCGGAAGAACCTGTTCGTGCGCCTGGGTGACATGATCTACCTGCACCCCTGCAAGGACATCAAGTACGGCGAGCGCATCCACGTGCTGCCCATCGACGACACCGTGGAGGGGCTGTCGGGCGACCTGTTCGAGCTGTTCCTGAAGCCGCACTTCCAGGAGGCCTACCGCCCGGTGCGCAAGGGTGACATCTTCGTGGTGCGCGGCGCCATGCGTGCCGTGGAGTTCAAGGTGGTGGAGACCGACCCCGATGAGTACTGCATCGTGGCGCCCGACACCGTCATCCACTGCGAGGGTGAGCCCATCAAGCGCGAGGACGAGGATAAGTATGGCACGCTTGGGCTTGCATATTTTCCGACCACAACAGCACCCCTGCCCGTGTCCGTGAGGGGCTTCAGACGCCCCACCCCACCACCACCACACCACACCGCCACAGGGCGAGCGACGTCGGCTACGAGGACATCGGCGGATGCCGCAAGCAGCTGGCGCAGATCCGCGAGATGGTGGAGCTCCCCATCCGCCACCCGCAGCTCTTCAAGGCCATCGGGATCAAGCCGCCCCGCGGCATCCTGATGTACGGGCCCCCCGGCAGCGGGAAGACGCTGATCGCGCGTGCCATCGCCAACGAGACGGGCGCCTTCTTCTTCCTCATCAACGGGCCGGAGATCATGTCCAAGATGGCAGGCGAGTCTGAGAGCAACCTGCGCAAGGCCTTCGAGGAGGCGGAGAAGAATGCCCCTGCGCTGATCTTCATCGACGAGATCGACTCCATCGCGCCGAAGCGTGAGAAGGCACAGGGCGAGGTGGAGAAGCGTATCGTGTCGCAGCTGCTGACGCTGATGGACGGCATGAAGGCACGGTCGCAGGTCATCGTGCTGGCCGCCACCAACCGCCCCAACACCATCGACGCGGCCCTCCGTCGCTTCGGGCGTTTCGACCGCGAGCTGGACATCGGTGTGCCTGACGAGATCGGGCGTCTCGAGATCCTGCGCATCCACACGAAGAACATGAAGCTTGACGAGAACGTCGACCTGGAGGCTGTTGCGAAGGAGACTCACGGCTATGTTGGTGCTGACCTGGCGCAGCTGTGCACGGAAGCTGCCATGCAGACGATCCGCGAGAAGATGGATGTGATCGATTGGGAGGACGACACGATCGACGCGGAGGTGCTGGACTCGATGCGTGTCACCCAGGCGCACTTCCGCGAGGCGACGGGAACGACCAACCCCTCGACGCTGCGTGACACCGCGATGGTGGAGGTGCCGAACACGACGTGGAAGGACATCGGTGGTCTGGAGAACACCAAGGCGGAGCTGCAGGAGCTCATCCAGTACCCCGTGGAGTACCCCTGGAAGTTCGAGAAGTTCGGGATCTCCCCCTCGAAGGGTGTGCTGTTCTACGGGCCCCCTGGGTGTGGTAAGACGCTGCTGGCGAAGGCCGTTGCCAACGAGTGCCAGGCCAACTTCATCAGCATCAAGGGGCCCGAGCTGCTGACGATGTGGTTCGGTGAGTCGGAGGCGAACGTGCGTGAGATCTTCGACAAGGCACGTCAGGCCGCACCGTGCGTGCTGTTCTTCGACGAGCTTGACTCCATCGCCAAGGCGCGTGGTGGTGGTGGTGGTGACTCGGGCGGTGCGTCGGACCGTGTCATCAACCAGATCCTGACGGAGATGGACGGGATGAACGCCAAGAAGAACGTCTTCATCATCGGGGCGACGAACCGTCCCGACATCATCGACCCTGCGATCATGCGTCCGGGGCGTCTCGACCAGCTGCTGTACATCCCCCTGCCGGACCTCAAGTCGCGTGTCAACATCCTGAAGGCCAACTTCCGCAAGAGTCCTCTCGCGTCCGACGTCAGCCTGGAGAAGATCGCGCAGACCACACACGGCTTCTCGGGTGCCGACCTGTCCGGCATCTGCCAGCGTGCCGTGAAGCTGGCCATCAAGGAGAGCATTGCCAAGGAGATCCAGTACGAGAAGATGAAGGAGAAGGGCCAGGTGGCTGACATGGACGAGGACTTCGACCCCGTGCCCGAGCTTACCCGTGGCCATATCGAGGAGGCCATGAAGGGGGCCCGCCGCTCTGTGAGCGACCACGACATCCGCAAGTACGAGATGTTCGCGACATCGCTGCAGCAGGTATGTGACCCTGCCCTCCGCATGGGGGGACAGGCTTTCCTGGGGTGGTGGTGGAGGGGAAGGCCTCGCCCCACTGTCAGACATTTGGCTCGTCGCAACACACTTAGGAGATTCTTCCAGTGCGCCCCCAGGCCCCTCCCACACTTTTCACTCTCGCAGGCACGCGGCTTCCACGACTTTAAGTTCGACGAGACACCGGCAGCGGGAGGCGCAGCACCTGCTCCTGACGCCGCACCTGCAGCTGCTGACGATGATGACGGTGGCCTCTACGACTAAGACAGGGCCTCCCGTGTGGAGGCGGCAGCACCTCACTCACATCGGGTTTCCCAAACAACCGAAGGCAGTGTGCCGCACTGCGAAGCGGTTCCTGGCGGTCAAAACCCCCACCCCCACCCCCACCCCTCCCTCCCTCCCTCAACTCCCTCCGTCTTGGGCTTACACTACTCAGACCCCTTTCCCAATCCACCCCACCCCCATTTTCTTTGCCCCCATGAGTTCGCTTGCCAAAGTCAGGTGTGTGTTGATTTGCAGGTGAAGAGGGGCGTGCGTGTTGTGTGGATGTGTTCGCTCTAACATGCGCAGAACGAAGCGGAAGCTTTGAACCCCGATGCTGGCAACCATGCAGGAGGGCAGGGCACGCTGGTGCATATTGGCACAGTGGGAGCGGAGCTCACGCAGGGATATCCCACCCACTGTGATTTCTCAGATTCGGAATAGCAATGCAAGCCGGAATTATTCACGCGATAAAGTGTTCAATAAAGCGAACCTGAATGTAGGAGTGCGCCTGATATGGGAAGAGAGTGTGTGGAAGGCGCGATTTTTGAAAGAACCACGAAAAGTGAACGAAACAAAAGCGAGGGGGGGAGGGGGGAGGAGTCGAGACCTTCCCCGGGAAATAATTGGAGCGCGTATGCTTTTGGAGAGTCAGGGGGTGGTGGGGGCTGATTCTTTGCCTAGCACCCCAGCCCGCCCCCCCCCTGCCTTTCCGTTGTCGGGCCTCCGTCTAGACTAGAGAAACGATTCTGGGATTCAGACCTGGAAGGGGATCGCTTCTTGCAGTGGGGCAGCAGCCGTTGTGGGCGCTTTTGAGAAAGCAGTTTTTTTGTGACAGAAGACAAGGCAAAATCGATGCCCCGGCGGTGCGGGTTAATTCCCCCCACCCCTCCACACTGCTCCACACACTGCCAAGGTTCTGATTCACCGCACGCACGGCCACTCCTATCCCTGGCCTTCGTTGCAACCGGTGTGCAGAGAAAGCTTCTATTTAGTGCACTGCGGGGTTTTCCCGAGAGGGGGGTTTCAACCGCTCGTGCACAACAAAACAAAAGCCCGGACTCTTTCAGCGGAGACGTTCCACTCACAGCGAGAAGGAGGTGCCCGGTGTGGCTGGGTTTGCTCCCAGTTCAACCCTGGAGTTTCTGGAGGAAAATCCTGAAACACCAGACACTTCAGCACTCTCCAAAAACCAACAAAGAGCTCGCGCGTGGGATGCCTGTGTGTGTGTGTGTGTGTATTGTTTTGTGGAAACCAGTTTTACGGCGGTGTCTGGCTAGCGCTGTGTATGTGTGTGTCTGTGCACCGTTTCTGGGTGGATCATTCACTGCACCATCCATTGAAATCCAACAATGGAACATGCTATTATTCACGGTATGGTGACGATCGGTCCAATTAAATCCACGATCGTGAAAAAAACGATCGTTTTAATTGGAGGCTAATTGGACGATCGTGAAAAAAAAATTCCAATTATTCCCACGATCGTGGGCGATCGTGGCTAATTGGTCGAAGATTTCCCTCCAGTGCCCACCTATCTCTGCAGTCAACCATGTGATGGACCACAGTTCTTCCGGGTATCGAACCCTCTCTGCAGGGTCGGCTGTCAAGCAGGCTAACTCCTGGGCCTTGAGAGCCCCGTGGTTGGCCTGGAGTACGGCCTGGAGCTGTGTAGGAGTTTGGCCGGTGGGAGCTGTTTCAACCGGTAGTCAGCGGTTCGATTTTTTCGCTCGCTATTGGATACAGGGGGCTACGGGGTGATCGTCAGTGCATTTTGGTGCATTTCCTAAGGAACCTAGGTGAAAACTGACGAAGAATAACGAGGCATAACGACCAGCGAAGACCCCCTCTATTTTCAGCTCAATTCCACCCCAAGTTTTCCTGAGCTTGGATATCCCTGGATTGATATCGCTGAATGGCTGAACACCCGAGACAGCCGCTGAAGTTAGAGCCTTGTTGGATGAGGCCATTCCCTTCACAAAGCCGCATCCGATATTGTATACGTTCCCCATCCCAGAGGTGATCAAGCTTCGGTAGAGCTTGGTACTGCAGAGCTCGTCACCCGCTGAACGCTGAACGGTTACCGTTCCGCCGCTGATAACAGAGCCTTGGTTAGGGTGCCACACCTGAAACCAGTGGCTTGGTTGGCTGTGAGTGCATCAGCTTCCCCCGCTGTTCCATCTGATTTTGATCGAGGTTTGGGCGCAACCGGGATTTTCAGACATTGGATGAGACCATTCCCGGATCATTCCATCAGCCAATAGTAAGCACATTCCGAATCCCAGGGGTATTGGCTGAATGGCCCCTTTCAGCCGCTAGAATTCGAGCCTTGCCGGGAGGGGCGCTGGTAGAAGTGTCGGGGATGCTCCTCTGGAGTTACTCCGGAGCACACCGGGCACTGGTAGCGATGTTTGGCGGCTTTGACCGATGGCTGAAAACCCGGTGATTTTTCGCAGTGTTCCGACATGGAGTGGGGACGTAGCCCTCTCTTCTGGAGGCCAATGTGGCGCAGTCTCCGAGACACAAAAATGAACCGTGTCATTGACGCCTTCATCTTCCAAGAATCAAGGAATTGGGCGCCTGGGCCACAGCAGGTGAATGTACGCACCCTCCGGAGCCGGAAGGAGGTGGTGGCACCGGAGGCCTCCGGAGGGCTGGTAGCCTTGGTTCTGGGTGCATCCCTTCGACCCTGCAGTCTCTAATCCGATGATATCACGTCACGGCGACTACCTGAGCAAAGTTGTTTCAAACCCCACCTCTTGGATCACCAGCAGTTTTATGGAGTTGTATGGCATTGGTCAATGAACAACTATGCGGTTGGTACATCATTCTGGCAGAGGGACAACTTCCCCGTGATGTGACCATGTGACATTCGCGCACGATACCATGTGCCGGACTCATCACACCGTCGCCTTCTTGCACGAATCGACATCACGGGTAGATATCCCTGTGACGTCGGTCAATACAGGTTGGGCGATGGGCAAATTACTCGTCTCCGAGACTAAACAGAGACTTCGTGGTCTTAGGCATATGACCACACCCCGTTCTTTTCCATATTGATGTACTCATCTGAATCAGTCCGATGACGACCCGACATCAATACCAGCCCAGATTTGCACCATGTAACGTGACATTGTCTGCCGACGGAGTTGTGCCCAACAACTGACGGCAGAGCGACAACAAAATTACCACCCGAGCGAACCCATCCTGGTTGTCGAGTTTTGTGCAATAGGTGTTCCCCTTCGGTGGACCATGTGTAGTCGTGAATACCACCGATACCTGGGACTCCCGTGGTTAAGCCCCCCCCTGGAGGCGATTTTCGGGGGGGGACTTATACACGGGGGGTCCCAGGTACATCGATGAACTATAGACCGTACCTACGTAGCTCCACACGGTTTTCAGGGGACCACGGTGGGTATGTATTGGCAGGATAGTTCCTATTGCCCTCCGAAACCCGCACGGGTCGGGAATTTTGGACTGGCTGGTAAGAACCACAACCACCCGAGTCAGTCTTGGCTGTGTCTGCTGCATGACGTCACATGAACTCTAAGGATTTTCGAAGGAAAATTCCCTCCAATTATTCCAATTAGCTAATTGGAGCCACGATCGTGGCGATCGTGGTTTTTTTCCCCACGATCGTGGAAAAAAGTTAATTGGAGGCTAATTGGACCGATCGTCGCCATACCGTGAATAAATTATTTCGACGTGTAACTATTTCACCTGTTTGTGGGATTCAAACAGATTACATGACATTGTGCACAGGCTCGCCGCCACACGACAGCTAGCCTGTGTGCCGGCCCCCTGTCAGTATTAGAGCAACCGTGCGCTAACCCAGGCACGGGCTACGCCATCCTTGTGTTGCCGAGGATTGCATCTGAGTCCAACAGGCCGACAGCCTCTGTAAAGAGGCCCCACCCCTACCCCCGCATGCCGCAGCTTCTTGCTCTTGATATGTGTTGGATCGCTGAGGGCTGAACGGCCATCACCACCACACACCCACCACAAACCTAGGCGTCCCTCCGGTGGGGATGGACCATGTGGATGACGGGTATCCTGATTCAGCCTTCCTGTCAGATGCGGCGCTGGTCGACAGGAACCTGAAGGCCGTGCCGTCTGTGCGGTACTGCCCGGACTTTGGGAAGCTGGTGCAGCGCATCGAGCAGGTCAAAGGTATGCGGGAGGGTTCCTGTGGCGAGCTCGGGGCATCCAGTGTGGCAAAGTTTTGAATGGCCCTGGCGCACCCGGCATATTCAGTAAACTTGTTTAAGCACCTTCGGTGCGACTAGGGAGTCAAGGGAGGACTAGAGAAGACGACTTCCCTGTGCGTATTTGTTTTTCTACCACTTGCAGCAACAGTTTTCTTGCAAGGTTGGAAGGGGGGCGAACGGAACAAACACCACCCTTCATCAGGCCAACGAGTGGTGTTTTGCTCCCTGCCTTCGCCCCTCCGTACGTCAGCTTTTGCACTGAACGGTGCCTAATGCAACGGAAAAGCGGTGGCTGAGTCACCCCCATCTCCCACGAGACGCGTTTTTGATATGGGTTCGTTCATAAACACCCCCCCCCCAGATTGGGCCTTTTAGCCATTTTTGGGCGAAAATTGGGAAAAATCGCATTCACCACCCTCGCAACCACCCTCGAGGTGGGAAAACAGGTTCGGGGGCACTTGGGAGGTCTTTTTCCGGCCATTTTTGTGCAAAAGACCCATAATCATGAGGGGAATGTATCATTTTTCCACGCTCCATTAGGCCGTCTCTGCGACTCTCCTGCCTTCTGGTATTTACCCGGACCAGAGCACATGTCATCCACGAGGGAACCAGGGACTCCTTTGATAGGGGCTTCGTTCGTTGCGCCTCCATTGACGTCGATACAGTTGCCAGAGTTGCGCCAGAGTGTCAGACCCCTAACAAAAGTCAGAATGAACCATCAGAGTGGAGCAAATCCTGCAGTTCCTCCCGACGTGTGGTGGTCCTACTGGCTGCGGCAGATGTTTTCACTCCGTCTGGGGGCTGCCCTCCCGAGTGCAGTAGCCACCAGTCGGATGGCCTTGTGTGACACATGTAATTGGTCGTCGAGCTGTGCAGATGATACCCGTCTTTCACCACACTCGTCCGCCACCGTCTGGTTATACCAGACAGTGTCCTTCCAAAGCTGCAATGAGCCCAGGTAGATGCCTGATTTGCGGGACCCTCATTTGTGCATCCGAATCAGCACACCGTCGAACACTGGTTCGTATCGATGTTGTCCTCTGTGAATCGTAGTGGGTCGACCGCCGGGGCTCACGCTTGCCTCGAGAACACCCTGTACCTACGGGCATGTTACACTCTTCTGACTATCCGTCATCCCGGAACCCGTGGACGATGTGGCGTTTGCTCTCCAGGTTGAAGTCCTGTCATCTGCTGAATGATGCTCGGTGCCAGCATACCGAGACACTGACTACGACCACTCCGCGAGCAAGCTGATCCCTCATCTGTTTCGTCGAACGAAGACTTACGCCGATTTCGGCAGCTCTTTTGTGATCCGGTACCAGGCTCGCGAGAAGGTATTTTTCCCCATTTCTCGTGCCAATGAGAGGGCAAAATGGACTCCTGGGTCCCCCGTGGCCCACCCGGACCCCCCGAAGTGCAGGTGGGGGGCAGACGAGGGTGGTGAATGCGAGTATTCCCAATTTTTGGCCAAAAATGGCTAAAAGGCCCAATCTGGGGGGGGGTGTTTATGAACGAACCCATATTGATGTTTTGTGTCTTATGTCCGACCGAAGACTCCCACGCAGTGATACCCACACACACCACACCCACAACACAACACAGCAACTGCGGCAAGGTTTGGGATCTACATCGCCCTGATCGCCCTGGTGCTGAACATCCCCTCATGGGTGGGGTTTCAAGACCTACCGAATGTGGTGTCGTTCCTCGTTGTCATCAGTATTGCGGTATGCTCCCCGCCCGCCCCCCTCTTCTTTGCACAGAGCACATCCCGTGCCGGGGTAAGGCGAGGTAACCGGTGTCTCTATCCAATTGCGCCACCTCTCTCAGCCCCACGACCCAGCCGCATTTTTTTGATAATCTCTGCGGAACCGACACATACCCACACGGAAGTCTTTTTTACAGCAGCGTTGAGCACCTCAACACATTGATGTGATGATCTCCACACCACCACCCCCACCCACACCACCCCTCTGCAGTGCACGGTTGTCGGCATCGTGGCATCGGACCTCGTCGTCTTCCTCCAGAAGCTCGATGTCGCTGTGACCTGCAGCCTCGGCTCCTTCCCTGGGAACCCATCTGCCGAGCTCACCGCTGGCAAGGTCCTGGGATGCGTGCTGCGGTCCCTTCTGCCCACGCCCCTGCAGTACGCCATGGGCAGCGCACCCATCGCCATTCCACGCTACTTCTTCGTCGGCTCCATCTTCAGCTTCTTCCACCTGGCCTGCGTGATGCATCACGCCTTGGAAGCGCCTGGCGCTGCCGGGGTTGACGTGGCCCTCCGCTTCTCCACAGCGTACTACTGTTTCTTCTTCACAAAGGCTGCAAACCTCCATGACGTCAATATGTACAGCGGCAGAGGTCTCCACCTCACCTGCCTGGTCCTCGCCATCTCGTTTTACTTCATCGCCTGCGTTGGGACGGGTTACTCCGTGTGGGAGGACAGGCACACCGCCACGACCACCACACAGCTGGCCTGTCCGAACCCAGCGGCGAGGGGGCACGGCCAGCCTGTGTCGGAGCTTCTGCTCCTGACCTGCCCTGCGGCGGTCCGCACCTCCTTCGCCACACCCTCGATCCGCGTGTATATCGGGCTCACAGGCTGGGAGCAGGTCCTTTTCTGCTTCGGGGAGATCTACTACATCAGGGTTCTGTACTACCGCAAGCTGCAGGCGGCGAAGCGCTCCGCAAAGATCGTCTTCGACATGATCGGGTGGTTCCCCGTCGCCACGGCGGACTTCGTCAGCATCTCCCACATGGCCTCCGCCCTCCTCCTCGTCGCCATCCTCGGGCTGGAGCCCTTCGTCATCGCGATGCTCGCCTTCACCCTCTTCGACACCCCTGGGGACGACATCCGCAGCACATGCGACCTCTCCCACGACATGCGGGGCCTGGCGGGGTATCTCGACGAAGCGGAGCTGAAGTATTACACAGCGTCTCCGGGATTCGCTGCGGAGGTGGCAGCAATGCGCAACGGCACCCCCCCACCGCAGCATGCTGCCGACGGAGGCGACGGCTGGGCTGGCGCGCTGCGCGCGGGAGTCACTGAGGAACCCGACTTCGGCGAGCTTGCGGAGCGCTCGCTGGTCTCCCTGCTGGCCGCCGTGTCGTCACCCTCCTTCCCCCCGCTGGGGCGCCAGCCCCGCCGCATGCCCCCCACGGTGGAGCGCCGCGGCGTCGCGACGGACTCCACCACAGCGCTCACCCTCCGCGCCAGCCTCTGCTTCTTCGACCTCCCCAACCCCTCCCTCCGCTATGGCATCGTCTTCCGCTGGTGGTTCGCCACACGCGTCTTCAGGGCATGCGCTGTGCTCCCCCTGAGCTACACCGCCCTCCTCCTCATCCACGCCTCCCAGTGGTGGCCCTGGGGTGCCCCCCGCGCGCCCCGCGCGCCCCCACCCAGCCTGAATAAGGTGGAGCGGATCGTCACCGCGGTGTTCTCCCACGGCATCGCAAAGATCCAACACGACTGGTTTCTCTTCGACGACGTGCTGGATGAGCTCTACGTCCAGACATCCTATTGGGGCACCGCGGCGGTGACAGGGAGGAAGTCCCTCGACCTCATTGCGCATGCCCACCGCTACGACGACCTCCTCAGGAAGCTCCGCAGCAGGTCACGCAGCAGGGGCACCCGCGGGGCGAGGGCCGAGGAAGGGGCGGGGGCGGAGCCCGCTGCTGCAGCAGCACCGCCCCCGCAGCCCCCGCCGGAGGAGGCGGAGGCGGATGAGAAGGTGTCGTTGATACACCTCCACCGCTACGCGGCGTGGCGGAACCTGCACAAGATGATGCTGCACGCGCGGGATGCGGCTCCCCCCGACCCCCATGCGCCCTCCGCGGGGGAGGCGGGCGGGGCACACCACCACCACCAGCCCCAACAGCCCCAACAGCCCCAACAGCCGGATCAACCCGGGGGGCAGCCTGCAGCGGCGGCGGCGGCGGCGGCGGCTCCGCCGCCGCCGCGTGTGGCAGCCTTCGTGCGCTGCCCCTTGATGCGCGCCATTCTCCTGCGTGACTGCGATGCGGCGAATCCCGGTGGGGTGGTGTCGCGCCCCGCTGCCTGCGCCATCTCCGCCTTCCCCGAGCCCTCCGCGGCGGAGGTGATGCGGTGCGTCGCGAAGGAGGTGCGGTGGTGGGCGGGGGTGGCGCACGCCCTCACCTCGGGCATCGACTACGTCGCACACAGGGGGCTGGGCGGCACCCCTGCGCCGCACATCCGGTGGGGGTGGAGGCGGTTCCTCCTTGCGGGCACAGGGGTGTTCTACCTCATCAAGGTCCTGTCCACCGCAGGGGGTGGCAACGGTGGAAACGGTGGCGGCAGCGGTGCTATGCCTGTGCCTGCCCCGCCTGGGTCTGGAGGTGGGGCTCCCGACGCGGATCTGCCGCAGCCCGCCGCGCCCCCCCCAGCCGCGTTGGGGAAGCAGGTTCTCCTCGACAAGGTTCCGGCCCTCATCGACCCGGTCTTCTCCACGCCTGTTGCGCTGCTGCAGGTCTTCTGCAAGAAGGGGTGGCACGCCGTGGCGCAGCAGGACGCCTTCCTCCGCAGGTCTGGCGCAGCTCCGCCACCACCCTCCTCTACACCAGCGCCCCCACCGGGCGACCCCATCGCGTCCGCAGCCCCACCAGGCCCCGAGGTGGTGCAGGCCGCCGCGGTGTTCCTCTCCGTGGCGAGGGATGAGGCGCTTCTGCGGAGGCTGGGCGAAATCAACACAACCCGGGAGGGCCGCGGGGAGCGGAACCACGTCGCGGCGTCGAGCGCCGCCGCCTCCGGGCTGATGACGGATGACGAGCGTGCCTCCGCTCTGATATGCGGCGCCCGCTGCGTCCACCTCCTCCAGCAGCTCCTGCGGAATTGGTGCCGAGGCCTCCTCCGTCTCTCCCACCCACACCCCCCTCAGCTGGGCCCCCCGCAGGCTGTGGCGGTGCCTCCACTCCCGAGGTGTTGGGTCCTCAGCAACTTCTCGCAGAGCGTCTATGTCATGCTCAGCCGCTACCGCGGGGGGCGGCTAAGCTTCGCTCTGCACCCTACGGTGTTCCTGGTCAGCACGGTGCTCTCCGCAGAGGCTGCTGGGCAGGCGTCTGGGGAGGGCCCGCCGCGCGCGCTCGATTTTCTCACGGAGGAGCTGGGCGCACAGAAGAGGCACCTTGCCCCATGGAACGACATCCTGCAGTCCTCCCCATTCTTCTGCGTGGTGTGGCTGCTCCTGACATACCTCGATGCGGTGCTGCAGGATGCCTCCCTTTCCTTCGCACCCCGCGTCGCCCTCTCAGCGCTCAGCTCCCTAGTGGACCTCGGCGCCGTCGGGCTGCTCCACACCCTCTCCCCCGACTGGGTGAAGGCTGCGGTGCTGAAGCTTGCCGCCCTCACCTTCTCCCTGGTTGCCCGCTCCCCCCCGCGCACCGGAGGTGCGCTCGCGGAGGTGCGGCAGTGCCTCTGGCTGATCAACACGCTGTCCCACCGCCACAGCGAGGCGCTCATTGCCCTGAAGTCAAGCCCCCAGGTGTTGAGCCGCCTGTTCGGTGCCCTCATGGATTACGACGATGCCACAGTGCAGGCGGATGCCCACGGTTTGATGGCGCGGCTAGACGAAGTGGTGGTGGAGGCGACACCACCAGGTGAGGCCGGTGGTGACGGGGGAGCGGTGGCATCGGCGGATGTGCCACCACCGCCTGCGGAGCCGTACACCAGCGTGGTGGGGGTGGATGACACATGCTGTATCTGCCTGTTGGACTTCGAGCCGGAGGAGGAGGTTACGCGGCTGAAGCCCTGCAAGCACCACTTCCACATGAAGTGTGTGCGGGTGTGGCTCTATACCCACTCCATCTGCCCGAAGTGTAGGACGGAGCTTGCCTGATGTCCTCGAGAGGGGGTTCCGAAGTGTGTTGTGCTGCCGATGCAGTGGCAGAGGGGGCGGAGATGGGGGCAGCAGCTCCCTCCCCGCTCTCGTTTGAAACCCCCAGAAAGGGGTGGAGTCTCACAGGGCGGGGGAGAGACCTGCCGTGAAGAGAGGGCGTGGTGTGTGTTGTGGAGTGTAGGGCAGTGGCGAGTGGCGTCACAGAGAGCAGATGTGTTGCTCCAGCGTGGCCTCCGCCTGTTCTCCAGAAAAAAAGGGCGCCCTTATTTTTTTTCACGTGTGGGTCAGTGTTCTCGCGACTTTTGGGATTTTCAGAAAGTGCGGAGGAGTTTTTCTTTGCGTTTTTTTGGACCTGGAAAATTTTTTTCCACCCTGAAAATTTTTCTCGCGCGCCTTCGGCGCGCGAGACCACGATCCTGAGCGGCCGGGTGCGAACGACAGTCACACACATGCGACGCAACACGCATGCAATGCGACGCAACAGCTTCCGTCTGAGTTGGCCAGAAGGAGGATGCTGAAGCGTTCCGTTCCTAGATGACACCTCTTTCCCGAGGTGTCATGATCGCATACAAGGACTTGGCGATGGGATGCATGTCACACAGGGGGGTCTGGGGGGCAGAGCCCCCCAGCCGCCGGAGGCCACGGTAGTGAACATGTGTTAGCCTGGTCCCCGAGTACGCTCCGCAGTCGAAGCAAAGTGGAGAGTCACATGCGGTTGGTGTTGCTCTTTTGTCATGAGAGCAATATACGGTGCGGTAAACGGTTTCAGGACTGCTGTAAAGGGCTCCTCCGCAGCCAGGTCCCAAATATTTTTTTTCCCGGAGGAGCTCCTCCACTCCTCCACTCCTCCGGCGTCAGATTTTTTTTATTTTTTTTACGCACACGACCAGGGTATAAGATAGACTTTTTTTCTGGCGCCGTTTTCCGGTTTTTCTGGTTTTGAAAATTTTTCGCGCGCGCCTTCGGCGCGCGCGACCCGCGCAAACCCTCCCAGAATCTGAGAGGGCCCAGTGCCTGCGCGCGTCCTGTCGTACTGAGGCTGCTTGGTGGGGCAGGCGCAGCAGCTGCTTTGAAAGTTTGGACTCTCGGCCAAAAAACCGGTCTGGTGCAATGTTTTTACGCAGGGGGGTCTGGGGGGCGGAGCCCCCCAGCCGCCGGAGGCCACGGTAGTGAACATCTGTTCCCTACAGTCTGGATTCGCTTGTAAGTAGGAAGGCTTCACTGTATCGCAGCCCGGCCAGCAGGAGATCACTGGTCCTTGAGGGTTCAACCTTCAGGGTGGAGGAGGACGTGGGAGCGACCACTCGTGACAGGTGTGCGTTGTGGGTGGAGTGGATGCACGGCAGACCTTGTCATGGCCAAAGGGTCCACGAGATCTCCGCCACGTAGAGCCCAGACGAGAGTTTTCGAGGAGATGGGCACCTAGCTGTGACGACAGGCAACAAACAAATCTCATCTGTTAGTTGCCCCCAATAGGCTTGGCGACCTTCAAGACTGCTTGAAAGTCGTTCGTGTTCTCGTCTCAGCCCTCCAGACAAGCAGATCTGTCTCGAGTTGGTGGGCTGTCGCCATGTATTCGATGGCACCGAGTGACGCTGCACAGAGGCAGACGACACGGTGAACTCCAGCGGAGGTTACCCTACCTCCGCTGGAGTACACCGTGTCTCCCATGAGTCTCAACTAGCGGGAGTCTGAGCGTAAACTAACTGGAAAATAGACTCCCGTCTCCAGTACAGACTGCAGTCTTAGACTCCCTCTTAGACATGGTGGCTGGAGTCCACCATGTGTGCACCTTCAAAACAGAAGAGACCTGCATGACGAGGGCATCACCACCCACCGGGCCACCCGCTAGGTCCATTTTTTCTTCTCCGCTTCTCTGCCTTCTTTGGACTATTTGGGCTCTGTGCGGATCACGATGGGGTCACTTTCTATTTTTTTTGTGGCGTTTTTTCTGACTGTTTTACTGTCCCAAAGTCACAAAAAAAACCGCCAAAAATGAGACCGACCTTTTTTTTTTCTCCAGAAAACCGGGAACCGGGAAACCCTGGTTTTGAAAACCGGAAAACCAGACCTATCTTATCCCCTGCACACGACTTTCGCGCGGAAAGTGTCATTCAGCTCTGCCAAACGTGCTCTACACACCACCCCCTTCATCAGGCAAGTGGGTTTGTAAGTGTGTGTGGAAGCGTCAACGCATCAAACGAAGTATCAACAGTAGAGAAAGAGCGGCAGAGTTGAAGTGACACTTTTTGAGGAACTCCTCCGACTCCTCCGGTCGCGAGAACACTGGTGTGGGTGTTGTGGTGTGAGTGTTGAGCGTATATTCTGCACAGCTGCGAATGGGGCTGCTGTCGAAGCTTGCGAAAAATAAAAAAATAGCCACGGTGTACGTCACGGCCTGGTCGTCTTGTCCGTCAGGCTGGAGGTCGTCGATGCCAAAAAAACGGCCACCCCCGAGGGGTTCGTTCCAACAGGCGCAGCTGCACGGGGTGTTGGGCTCTCTCGCCCATGCCCCTCTCCCCCCCCCCCCCTCCGTTGCAGTGGCGTGTCTCGTCCGTGGCAACTCCACGTCTCATCTATCGGACGCAGTGAGGGGGTGCTGGTGCCCTGCCTTTGGGGGTCTAGAGTCCCTTGCTAGAGTGGCGCGAAGCAGCGGCGTTGCCTGCTCCCCGGGATGGGATGGTTGGGTTGGGTAAGGCAGGCCTGCGTTGGGACCAGCTGGGACAAACCGGCGCTCAGCAGCGGTGCGGAGGATGCACCGTGCGAAGCAATGAGGGGCAAAAGTGGTGAAGCATCCCCCATCCCATCCCCCTCCTCCTCAGGGCATAGCACTGTATCTCGGACACTACCTGCAGAACGAGTGGGAAAGGGAGGGCCCCTGTGCTTCCCTCTATTTCTATTTCAAGTCATCCCCCCCCCCCACCACCCACCACCCTCCACAGAGCAAGACACAGCAGGGCGCATCCCGCCCCCCTCCCCCCTGCTCTCTCCCTCGCACACAGGAGGGGGTCTAGGGTGGGATCTCTCGGTGGGGGCGAGGGGCTGCAGCGACAGCCCCCCCCCGTGCCCCCCTCCCCCCCCCCCCCCACTCCTGGGTGGGCGGGCGTGGTACAGTACACACACTCACTCTATTTGGTTGACACCCTTTTCCGCACACACCCCCCCATCCACATCTTTTGGAAAAAAAAATGCAACTGCCACACCGGTGCTCAGCAGGGGTGCTGCTTAGGGGTGGTCTGCGGAGACCCAGCCCACTATGCCTCTCCGTCCTCATCCTCCTCGGCGTGTGTATCCCCAGCGCATCCGCTGTTGACTACTCCGTGCTGCAGGCAGAGGATGCGATCCTGAGCTACCCAATGAAGATCTGGCCGTCAGGCGGGGTGGCCTGCACTTCTGCAGACCCTGTCTGCAGTGCTGCGCGGGGGGAGCGGTATGTCGGGACCGACCCAAACGACTGCAGCAACAAAGACCCTAGCGGGCTGCGCCTCCCTGCGGCGATCGACGATGAAAACCACGGCGGGCCGGACACCCCCGATGTGTTTGGCTATGTCGAGTTTCCCTTCCAGCTGTCTGAACCAGCGCTTGTCTCCATCAAGGTGCGCCTCCACGCGCCTGACTCTCTGTCCGACTCCTTCTGGGCGCAGATGGGCACCGCCGAGTCGAACCAGACCAAGATGAAGTGGAGCCTCGCCTCGCGGGAGAGCCTGTGGGGGTGGCAGACCTTCGCGCCGAGCAGCGTCACCCAGAAGAGCCTGCGGCAGGCCTGCCAGCTGCTGCCGCCGGGGGACCACTTCTTCAGGCTCTTCGTCAGGGAGCCGGGCGCCGCTGTCGACATGGTTAACTTCACATCCCCCGATGCTGTGCAGGCCGTTTCCGGTGTGTCACACGAGGGCTGCAGCGGTGGGTGCAGCCAGGGTGGCGGGTCAACCGCGCGGTTCTCTGTGGCGAACATCTGCGGGCCGGACACGCTCTCCGAGCTGCATGTGACCATCGGGGGGGTGGCGTGCGGCAACCCGCGTCTCGAAGCCCAGACTGTGCTGTCGTGCACCACTCCGGCTTTCGCAGGCGTCTCTGCCCCTGTTGTGATCTGGCAAGCCGGCGTGTCGATGAAGGCGGACCTGTTGTACCGCGAGGCAACAACGTCATCCGACAACGAGGAGCTGCTGATTGGGGCGCTCAGCGGCGCGGGGGGTCTGGCGATCGTCGCCGCGATTGTCGCCTACTTCTCTACGTCGAGGATGCGCAACATGAGGAAGATGCTGTCCACGGCGCAGATCGCAGAGGACATGGCGGAGAAGGTCGCCAAGATGGAGCTGGAGCAGCTGGAATACCTCACGGGCATTGAGCACCCCACAAACACGCAGAAGTCGTTCCAAACGATTGTCAAGGCACTCACCTACTACAAGACGTACCTTCCGGAGTCGCTCTTCACAGGCTGGCAGCATGAGGGGCGGGATGCGAGTGACACGCCTTCCTTCCGGTCCTACTCGCAGAGCGGCGTGACGGCGCCGGGTCTTGTTGACGGGATGGCGTCGATCGTCTTCACCGACATCCAGGGGTCCACGTCTGTGTGGGAGGCGACCCCCACAGCGATGAGGAAGGCCCTGTCTATACACAACAGGGTGATCCGGGAGTGTATTCAGGAGTTTCACGGGTATGAGGTCAAGACAATCGGTGACGCCTTCATGGCTGCCTTCGAAACGGTGGTTGACGCGGCGAACTTTGCGCTTGCGGTGCAGGAGAGCCTGCTGGAGACCAACGAGTGGCCTCCGGAGCTGTCTCAGACGGGCCTCCCTAACGTGCAGCAGGCCCCCGGGTGGAACGGGCTGAGGCTCCGCATCGGTGTGAACACAGGTGAGGTGGACATCGAGACGGACCCCTTCACCAGCAGGTGTGACTACTTCGGGCACACCGTCAACAAGGCTGCGAGGCTGGAGAATGCGTGCATCGCAGGCGGGGTGTGCATCCCGCAGGACGTGATTGAGATGATCCGCAACGAGGGTGGGATGCGGCAGCTGGGTGACCCTATCGAGATCCCGATGGGGAAGACGACGCTGAAGGGTGTGCAGGAGAAGGCGGACCTGATGCTGCTTCTGCCGCAGCCGTGTGCGGCGCGTAGCAACGCTGTGCAGGAGGTGTTGATGCACAAGCAGTCTGCGACAGGCCCTGTCAGTTCATCTGTGGCGAGCACAACGGTGCCACGCAAGGAGGCGAAGGATACGCGCATGCTGGAGTTCTCGCACTTCCAGGAGTCGTTCGACCCTGTCGCATCTGCCACGGTTGCCCACATCAGGATTGGTTTTACGGATCTCGTTTCGAACGTGAGGGAGCCGCATGTCACCGTGAACAACCTGATTTGTGCGGTTATCGTTGCGAACGAGCGGACGGAGGGGTCCATCATCTCCCTGCACAGTAACTCGATTGTGATAGGGTGGAACACAGGGCACCGTTGCAGCAGCCACCAGCAGGCTGCACTCAGGTTCAGCGGGCTGGCCCTGAAGACCTTCGACGGGCATGAGACAGGTGTGAAGGCGCACATCGGCATCGCGACTGGCAACGCGCTCTACGGCAAGGTGGGGTCACGCGGGCAGAAGTTTGTGACAGTCATCGGATCCTGTGTCGAGGTGGCGGAAGAAGTTGTCATCCTCGCGTCGGAGCTGAGCGTGTTTGCGGCGGCTGCGTCCCTCCCTGGTCACCGCAGCCTCGCATCCGACCCCGGGTTCAAACACATCGTCAGGCCGATCGCGACACTGCCCGCCCCAAACAACAACCAAGAGTTCTATGTGCATGAGATTCGGTGCAGCGCCTTCATGCGTGGCGGGCTGATGGTTGGATACCACCCAGACAGCGGCGAGCTCGAGGACTGGGGTTGGTCCAAGGAGTACAAGTCGCACTTCAAGTCCAATGATTTCCAGCACATGCGCGGGATGTCTGCCGACCCAGTCATTCTGGCAGTGTGCCAGAGAATGGAGGAGGGGCTCAACTCGGTGGCGCTTTGTGCTGCAGAACAGCACGAAAGGACGTTGTAGGTTGCCGTGTGGGTGTGTGCATGCTCACATTGCCCCCACCTCCCCCCCCCGGCTGCCAATCATTCTATGCGAAAGAAGTTGTTTCTTCAGCCAACCCCGCCCCCACTCGGAATGTGCCGTTCAAACTCGCTGGTTGGGGTTTGTGACAAATGCACCGTGATCACGCTTGCACAAAAGAAAAAAAACCCCAGGCTTCCTTCATACATCCGATGCAGATCTACCCCTCCCGGCAGACAGTGGAATTGTGCACGTCACATCCTGGTCATCCGTCAGGCTGCAGGTCGCCAATATCAAAAAAGAAATATGGCGCCGCTCATATCCAGAGCTATTCCTAACTCGGGGTCCGGATTCCATGATTTTGAATTTCAGATTTTTCCTCTGTCTGGCGCGTTTTTTTTACACTCTCTTTAGCGCGTTTTTTTGCACTGCAGCAGTGTTCTCGCGACCGGAGGAGTCGGAGGAGTTCCTCAAAAAAAATAAAAAAAATCTGACGCCGGAGGAGTGGAGGAGCTCCTCCGGGAAAAAAAATATTTGGGACCTGGCTGCGGAGGAGCCCTTTACAGCAGTCATGAAACCGTTTACCGCACCGTATATTGCTCTCATGACGAAAGAGCAACACCAACCGCATGTGACTCTCCACTTTGCTTCGACTGTGGAGCGTACTCGGGGACCAGGCTAACACATGTTCACTACCGTGGCCTCCGGCGGCTGGGGGGCTCTGCCCCCCAGACCCCCCTGTGACATGCATCCCATAGTCAAGTCCTTGTATGCGATCATGACACCTCGGGAAAGAGGGGTCATCTAGGAACGGAACGCTTCGGCATCCTCCTTCTGGCCAACTCAGACGGAATCTGTTGCGTCGCATTGCATGCGTGTCGCGTCGCATGTGTGTGACTGTCGTTCGCACCCGGCCGCTCAGGATCGTGGTCTCGCGCGCCGAAGGCGCGCGAGAAAAATTTTCAGGGTGGAAAAAAATTTTCCAGGTCCAAAAAAACGCAAAGAAAAACTCCTCCGCACTTTCTGAAAATCCCAAAAGTCGCGAGAACACTGCACTGCAGGAAAAAAAAATTCTTGGGAGGATTCACCGGAGTGGAGGGTGCTGAGGGGCTGAGCGGCTGGGGGGATGCTGCCTGTGAGGGAGAAGATGCACCAAGCAAAGACACACGGCCCCGGAGGGGCCGTGTGTCTGTGTTCATTGGTGCATTCCTCCGCACCTCAGTACACTCTCCGACCTGCATGTCTACGGGGGTCTGAGCCCACATGGCAACCCCGAGTAAGGGGTGCAAACAGACACCCCACGGCCAAAATGACCCCACCGCGATCCGCACAGATCCCAAATATTCAGAGGAACAGGGTTTTGAAAAACCTGTAAGTGGGGTCCCGCTGGGTGGGTGGTGTGGGTGGGCTGATTTCTGGCCTCCCAGTCACATCCTCCCTTCAGAAGTCCCAGACCCACATTTCATGGGTGAAACTTGGCACGCACACCATCGAAATGACCCCACTATGATCCGCACGGAGCTCAAATAATGCAATAACGCCAGTCATGTGCGGCGATGCGATCAGTTTTGAGCCCCCCAAATAGGTGCCTCAGTAGCGCGTTTTTTTTGTATCCGATTTCGGTCACCAGCCCCCCGGACCCCCAGATTTAGGAAAATCCCTGCTCATATCAGAGCTTCCAGATGTGTGATCAGCGAGAGAGCGTGGTTTTGGGGGAGGGGGGGTGCCCATTTCTTTCGAAGCGATCAATGCAAAAATCATCTGAAAGGAAGACTCGAGAGACTGCTGCCGTATTTTTCACAGTCACCATCTGTCTGCGAGCAGCATCTTTCCACACCTCATGAAACCCACCAGGGGAGCTCAGTGCCTCCCTGACACAACAACCGCCTACAGAAACACTGTACAGGCTGGCTCTCTCTTGGACGCAATAGCGTAGCGTTGCGAAGAGAACTTGTTTTGTGCGTCACATATATCACACACTGCGTATGCAGGAGGTGCCGGGGAGCTACACGCGGAGACTGCCCCGCCCTAGCTTCCCACCCAAGCATCATCTGTATTGACCTCACGCAACAAACACACACACACACACTCCAAGCCCTCAAGACTCTTGAAGCGGCCTGACTATTTAGTGTCTTCGTCGCAGCAAGGGGGCGATATATACCACCCTTTTTATTGATTTCACGTGTCAGTGTTTGACTTTTTCGCAACTTCATTTCTTCCTTTTTCTCCCTCTCCAACCCCACCCGTGACACCACCAGGGTTTAGCTAGCCCTGGTCCGATTATCCCCGGTTCTTCGCTGAAGAGACGCGGCCGGGGGGAGGGGTACGAAGAGTACGCGTCGAAACCGGTGTCACGTCGTGTTGGGGAATCCTTCGGGAGTGCGATACTGAAGGGGAGGTGCTACTGCCCGTGCAGGGCGACACCGCCTTAAAACTTTATAACCACACACACACACTCTCTCTCTCCTCCTTTCTCTCCCCCACTCGACATCGTGCCGCTGGCATGCTGCTCTCTCCTGAACCTCCAGCCAATGCAAACGGCACGCGAGAGGGGGCCCGCTTTCTCGTATTTTGGCGTTCCTGATACGACACTCTGACAGTAGGCCTCAACAGGTGCTACCTCGAGAGGCCTGCCTTCTCGCCTTCCCTCTCTCTCTCTCTCTCTCTCGTTTACTAAAAGGTGAGTCCCTTCCCGTGACTGAAGATTCGCACCTTCTGTCCAGTTTCTCTCCTCTCTCCCAACATGCGTAAAAAGTGTGCCGCAATGCGGCATCTCTGCCTCATCTCCTAGCGCGTCGTTCAGGATTTCGAGCCGGGGTGTTCTCCCGATATCTTGTGTGTGTGGGTCCCGATCTATCTCACAAGTGAACACCGACACTGTCACGACACACCTCGTTGCGAGGGTGGTGGGCGTCTCGCAGGTGCCCCACTCCCGCATTGCCCCCAGGTTCCACAAGCGAAGGGGGTGCGGTTATCTCCGCAAGTTAGTATTTATTCCCTTCTTTGACAGCAGCGGCTTCCCTATCTCAGGTGGTAAGGTCGGCGAAGCAAAACCAAAAACCTACTTTTATGGGTTCGAGAGTAGTTGATCATCTGTTTTCATGATCAACCCAGATTGGTGCTATATCGGTGGAGTACAAACTCTTCTGGCACCATTATGTACGTTACTTCCCTGATCGTCTCGTACGTCAGGCTGCAGGGTTGTGAGATGCCAAAACACAAAAGAGAATGCCATGTCTGTGCGTGAGGAAGTGAAATGATGCGGAAAGAACGCACAACGGACCGAAAAACATGTTTGGTTCGAAACGAGATGGCGTAAGAGAGTGCATGAGGCTTTTGTTGTTCACCCGGGTTTGTCCCAGAAAACAAATCCCAGAAAAAAAGGTAACTTTCAATGCAGGCACCCACATTTTGAGGGAAAGCCGGAATTGAAGGTTCTTTTATTATCGGCTAGTCAACCTCCACGACCGGGTTGGAGAACCCGCATTTGGTTCGATCAACGTACCTCGGTACAGAACCAAATAGTTTTTCCTCCATGTACGGTTTTGGGGGCTAGCCACGTTCTCGTTACCCCCCAACTACCCCCCCTTTCTTGTGATACCTAAAGCACGGTCGACTCCTCCATAGGTATGTTATAAGTTGAATTCGGATGCGCATCGCGCCCTCTGTGGCGCACGCTAACGCTGATGACTGTGTGATGAGCAACCGGCCCCATAAACAGGTGCCCGGCTCTGCTAATGACCGTGTAGTGTGCAACCGACCCCATAAACAGGCGCTCGGCTCTGCTGGTCAACATGTAATGCGCAACCGGCCCCATAAACAGGCGCCCGGCTCTGCCAATGGCCGTGTAGTGAGCAACCGACCCCATAAACAGGCGCTCGGCTCTGCTGGTCAACATGTAATGCGCAACCGGCCCCATAAACAGGCGCCCGGCTCTGCCAATGACCGTGTAGTGTGCAACCGACCCCATAAACAGGCGCTCGGCTCTGCTGGTCAACATGTAATGCGCAACCGGCCCCATAAACAGGCGCCCGGCTCTGCTAATGACCGTGTAGTGAGCAACCGACCCCATAAACAGGCGCTCGGCTCTGCTGGTCAACAGGAAATGCGCAACCGGCCCCATAAACAGGCGCCCGGCTCTGCCAATGCCCGTGTAGTGAGCAACCGACCCCTTAACTGGCGCTCGGCTCTGCCAATGACCATGTAGTGAGCAACCGACCCCTTAACTGACGCCCGGCTCTGCTGGTCAGCATGTAATGAGCAACCGGCCCCACAACAGGCGCCCGGCTCTGCTAGTCAACAGGAGCAACTGGCCCCGGCACAGCCTCACATACTGTAATTCCCGAGGCACGGAGGTGACGCCCTCCTGACGCGCAAATGCCCAAGGCAATCAGGAGACGCCCTCATCCTGGTTCCCGACACAAGGAAGTGGTGCCTTCCCTCGAATACTGCTCTCCGCGACAAGGAGATTTGAAGAGCCCGCTCGGCGTTCAGAGGCCCCCTTATGTGAACGCTCGGCGACTGGTGGTGTCACCCCCCTTCAGTGGGAACGATCGGCATTCGTCAGCGACGCCCTCCTTGCGTATGGGAACGCTCAGCGTCTGGAGGAGGCATCCCACTGTGTGTGACTACTCGGTATTCGGAGATGACACTTTCCTTTGCGTGTAGGCGTCCAACATTCGAAGACGGGACCCCCTTTCATGGCAGCATTGGCGGCAGGAAGTGTCATCGCCTTGTGCCCATGTGGGCGACGGATGTAGATGGCAACCCCCAGGCAGTGTGGGTACCCGTACGGCTCTCAGAGGCTCACTACGCAAGAGTATAAAGGAACCCCCCCCCCCGGTCGGGCACGCTCCAAGGGGACGATGAGGCCGCGCCCGCCTCCGCCTATGTCCCAAGTACGCCTGACATGGCCAGATCATTAAGTGATATCATCATGGGACATCGAGTACACACCTGCGTACGGATGTACGCGATCTGGGGTCTCCTGAGCAAGAACCATAAACAACGGCTGTGCCCCGCGTCTTCAGATGAGAAGCTGTTAACAAATGCTACCACCTCACAATCGTTGGACACCCAGGGGTACCGCCCGCCTGGCGTAGGCGTGCTGTAAACCGGTTTCAGATGCGCTCCCCTCTTGGTATACGCGACAGGTCAGAGAGAAGATACCCTCATTGTACTCGGACGCCCGGGGTATGGAGATGCCAGCGCAGTCGGATATCTGACAGCGCAGCCCGGCAGGTATGTTATTGGCCCCGACGTCGAATGGAGCCATGGCAGGCACACAGCGAAGGACGCGTCCGGCTCCCCACTCACAGCGTCCGAACCCGCGGGTCCACCTGTCGCTACCGGCTGCGTCCACTCAACACTCGGCACGCCTTACCCCGGCCACATGAGTATACCTGATATGTACACCCTGGAGAGCTACGCCGATCTCGCTGTCGATGGCAGGTGCTGTGTCGCAGAACGACCTACCCAACCCCCCCCCGCCACCTGCTGGAGGCGTCTGGGGAACCGCACCGCAGGCTCATCATCCGATACGGCTAGCCTTCTCCCTGGATACCATCCCGCTGCGCCCCCTACAACTCTACTTCGACTCCCCCACGACCTCTGATGAGTTGGGTTTCCCTCAGCTGTCCACAGGTGACACGCTGCGTGCTGCTGTGAAGGAGGGGTCTGACGTCGGGAAGCAGGCAGAGTCTGTCATGCAAAGTGGCGGACTAGTCTCCGACGAGCTGGTCGTGGGCATCATCACCGACCGAATCAAGAAGGACGACTGTCGCGGTGGGCTCGTGCTGGACGGGTTCCCCCGCACTGTGCAACAGGCTGAGCTCCTCGACAAGATGCTGCTGGCTCACACTGACATCGTTACGAAGGTGATCTCTCTTGACGTCCCTGACAGCGTGCTGGAGGAGCCTAGCAGTACCGCTGATGTCTCTTCGACACCCACGTCTAGAAACCCGAACCACCGCGCCCTCAGCCTGTCACATGTATGAATTTTTCCCCCGATCGGCTCGGTCAGTATGCCCGTCACACCCTGCAAGTGAGATAGGAGCCTTTAGCAAGCTCTCGTCAAGCGCCTATCAGCTGACCAGTAATAGGGCTGTGCCAAGACGTCATGAGCCTGTGGCTTCAGACACGTGCTGACCTAGACTATCCCCGTGTTGAGACAGTAGCGATCACGGGCAGGCGCTCAGTGAAGTCTGCGCTGCTTGACGAAGATCCACGCCGTGTCCCTCCCGTGGCTGCATCTCTGGGGACCGAAAAGGAACCATCATGCCAGGGTAAATCCGGGCATCACCGGCGCGCTGTTCCCGGCAGCGACCCCTCTGTTCTTAACGACACCTCAATTGCTGCCAAAGGCGTCTACGACTCCCGCCGATACTCCTCCGATATGGTGATTGAACGCCCCAAGGGATACGGGATGCCACATCATGCGTGTACTAAGGAATGACAGGTCAAACGCAACAGACGCCTCGCAACCCCAAAGATGCTGAGGTGCTGACATGTAGGGAGGAAAACTCATCCCTACAGGAGAACGCCTTCGACCCCCTCTCGATCGCCGCTTATCCGCCGATCTCGCAGATGCGTGGCCATCCGCGGTGGCGCCGACCTCTGCACGGCTGTCGGACGACCTCCCACGACCTCTCACGACGTCTTCATCCGCAAGGATTGCCCCCTCCCTTTGTGGTCCCTCGGCTGCGGCCGGATGCTCAACTGTGCCCTCATCCACGCCGACCCCAGGGTTCGCACAAGGCCGCTCTGCGGTGGCGCGTGACCTGTCATGGCGTCAGTAACCTCCCGTTGTATCTGACCCCTTAGACGAGGACCGTAAACCCCGAGATAGAAACCCTTCGCGGCCAGGCGAACGAGGATGTCGAGCAACCCCAGGCCTGACAGGGAAGTTGCACGAAGCGTCTCCGCCATGAAAGATGCCCGCAACGTATGGACGTGCAGAGCACCGCGCGCAGGCTGCGGAGATCCAACGAGAGGCGATTCTCTGGGACGGCAGGGCCGTCGAAGAGACAGGGGGGCGATGCTCGCCTCGATGCCCAGCTGAGCGTGAGGTTCACTCCGACGCACTTCGATGTGCACCCTCACACCTGAAGAAGGACGGGGAGTTGGTACTGGCAGAGGATTCGTGATGCCGCATATCAAGCTGCTGGGATGCGCCTTGGAGTACGCCGATGACGGATAACGGTAGACTGATCAAACGTTCCTGCTCGACACACAAGACGAGGCGAGAAAGACAGCGATCGGTCCAATGAGGCTCATTCCTCGACGTATGGCGCAGCGCATAGCGCGCTGCGGATGCTGACGATCCGAAGTAGGTGGGTTTGCTGCCCCGCGTCAGAGGCGACAGATGTGGAGCTGGCACACAACGCAACACCCCTCGACACCAGAATACCGTGAGGAACCACACCCGTCGAGCAGGCCGCGTATCAACAAACAAAGGGATCTCGAATCACGGAGACCCTCAACACCTACCTCGTGTGCAGCCCAGGACCGGAAGCTGTCCACGGCCAGATCAGCTCCCTAAAGCAACTATCGACGCATACTTGTGCATGATCTTCGACCCTGAGGAATAGCAGCCTAGGTATCGCAGTTGCACAGATACATCGTAACCACGCACCAGACATACGTGACCTCCATCGGTGACGACTCCTTCTGCTCTGATGCCGAGACAAGGAGGCGACCTCCGTCCGGGAACGCGGAGGTGAAGCCATCCTTTTTGTGACCGCGCCCACGACACGGAGGTGACGTCCATCCTTTGCAATATGAGCGCCCGAGGTGCGGACGTGAAGTCCTATTGAGAACACCAGGGACGTGAATGTGACGTCCCTCTCTTACGATAGCTTCCTAGGCATGGGCGCGATTTCCGTATTATGAGTAGCTAGTACGGAGGCGACGCCCTCCTTTTGATATTACCCGATACGCGGAAGTGCCGTCCTCATTTCCCGGCAGGTATGTTCTCGTCCCTACATCGACCTCGAAGCAAATTTCCGGGCAATCAGGCATGAGGATACCTGTTTCACGCGCACAACCGGGTCCTCTTCCTCATACCGGCAAATGTCTCATCCCGATCGGGCATAGAGATGGACGCCCCCCCTCCCCCAGTTGTGTGTATGACATCGGATCCTCGCGCTGATGGTTTGAGCCAGTGCACCCGCTGCACTAGATACTCCCACCACAATGGGGCAGCGGCGACCAGCAGTGCACTCTCGGCCACGACAAGCCCGAAGCTGCGGACGACAGCGAACAGGTCAACCCGGCGCATGAGTAAGGACGCACCCGCCGGGAGAGGCATGGCAGGCCTAGCGACATGCTCGACACCAAGCCACTGCGCAGCAATTTGGATCCGCAGTATACCGAGCTTCTGCAAGGAACCCTCAGGTGCACGGAGGTGATGAGGATAGCAACAGACGAGCAGATACTCCGCATCGCAGCACCCGGGGGCCTTGTCTCGAAGGACTCGAAACGGACCTACGTGTGTTGACCCCTTCGTCACCGTGTCAAACACATTCAGCTTAAGAGGGACCTCGCAAAGCAGCTGCTGATGCCTGCGTTCACGCCGAATCTGCCCGCGTCGTGGCCCCTGATACAAAGCTGGGTGATGTGACGACTGTATTCACCGATGTGCGCTCCGCAATGCCGATATGAGAGGCGTGAAGCGTACCATGTCAACCCACACGATCCGCTGTCTCATGCAGGCCTGCATAGGCTATGAAGTTAAAATCATTGGAGATGCCTCCAAGGGGGCCTTCGTCAACCCTGCGTCCGGTGTGAACTCCGCCATCCGTACGCGCCCTGCTGTCTGCGAAGGCCCAGGCGCAAGAAGCCGAGTAGCGATACAATACGAATTACCGCCACTACATCATGATGATCAGAAGCTGATGAAAACATCGCACCCATACCTGGTGCGAAGTGGCGAAGTTGTCTGCGATTGACAGTTCGTCCACGGTGGAGGCTTCCTGCTCTCTGAGGCGACTGCGCGGGACCTGGACAACGGTGTATGAATCACGCGGTCACCTGGGCGAACGGACCTCTCAGATCGACCCTACGTGGTATGACCGTCAGACTAACATAATCCCTGTTTACGTCGAATGTCGACGAGCCCGTCCAGACGACGACTCTATCCTGCATATCGATGCGCGGTAAATACTGCTCCCCAGCTGACCGACGACAGTGAACCTCTCGGAGATAGTAAAACAGCCGCTAATACACTAGACTGGATCCAGATCGATGATACCCATATCCTCCCACATGCCCCGATGAACGATCGTGGACCAACCGCTTCGCCACCACAGAGTTCATCAGCTGTCCCAACTGTCCGCTAAGCCTGCTCAGCCTGCGCAGACCGACAATGTGACCCACGCGATCGGTGCGATATCACAGCGCAGGATGGTATCTACTACTCCTGCATCCTGTGTTGAGACAAATGGGTCTGGACTACAACCGCCGACTACGTCTGCTGGAGATCGGATGTCTCAAGGCCAGATCCCGACCCTGACAACACCTGATGACTACTGCGCTACTCCCTTGTATGAGCGAGACTGCGATGGGATCAGGTCGCCCATAGAGAGCAGCGAAGGGATGACAAGTCTTCTCTATGGGCCACCTGTATGTCCTCAATATCGATCGAGCCAGGCGGCAACTAATGACAATCCACGGACCGCCTGGCTTCTCGATATGTCCCATCGCAGATGAGGTATCAGGTGCATACCAATGCATATATGTATCATCTTGATGGATGTGCATACCGAAAGATGTCTATCAATATGTTGGAACAACCTTACGTGTGTGGTAAAGGATGTTGAGGATAGAGAGATCCGAAACATCAACAAGCTGGAGTTGACCCTCGATAATAAAGGTAACTTTCAATGCAGGCACCCACATTTTGAGGGAAAGCCGGAATTGAAGGTTCTTTTATTATCGGCTAGTCAACCTCCACGACCGGGTTGGAGAACCCGCATTTGGTTCGATCAACGTACCTCGGTACAGAACCAAATAGTTTTTCGACCTCCCACCCGCCCTGCAGGATCCTGTGAACTCACCGACACTTCGTTCCTCCCATGATGGATCTGTTCCCTTCTGCAACACCTACATCTGATACAGGAGACTAGCATATTCCAAACAAACAAAGATCGGCAGCTCTCGGAGTCCTGCGCATCGTGACATCACTCTCCAAACCTTTAAAAAAAATAGGTTTTTGACCGCCCACCTATGATGACGGAAGGAAGGGGCTTTGCTTGCTTCACTGTGACGTTTCGCAAATTCGGGCGATGTGTCCTTTCCAATAGCATGATGAAAATCACAGATGGAAATAATTCACATGTGTAGTGATCCGTGGTACATGATCTTTCGGGGTCAAAATGAACAACAAAGCGTTGCGAGAAGACTGCATCTACGGGTTATCCCACCACCCTCCCCCGGGATGACAAGTCTTCTCTATGGGCCACCTGTATGTCCTCAATATCGATCGAGCCAGGCGGCAACTAATGACAATCCACGGACCGCCTGGCTTCTCGATATGTCCCATCGCAGATGAGGTATCAGGTGCATACCAATGCATATACCGTCACTCAACTAATGTTGGTGGGGTAATAACCCACCAACTTCTACCAGAACCCCCAAATCCACCAAATTAGTACCCCACCAACAAATCTACCCCACCAATTTATTACCCCAATGCGCATCGCTGACTACCGTTTTCGTGGCGAACGCCTAAGGAGCCTGGCTGATGGCTACGTTTTCCAGAAAATGCATCCGGCGTACGCGTGGGCGTGCGGCGCCTGCAAACGGCAGTCTATGTAGTACAAGAGACGGCCATGTCCGCACACCAAATCGGTCGTCAACCTCAGCAGCCTTCGAGCCTTCGAGTAGGTAATCGTACCTTTTGCACTTGTGCGCGAAGGAACCGTCTGTGAAAGGCAAGAGCAAAGGCCAGGGCTCAGCCTACTGGGTGGCCTACTGTGTGCTGAGAGACCTGGAATACCAGCCGTACGCAATTTCTGCGTACGCGTACGCAGCGCGGTTTCAGAAAGTGCGGACGGCGTACGCACATGCGTACGCGCAGTCGGGGTGGGTGGGCAGGGGGCTCCAAATCCCAGGTGCCAGAAAAAATCGCCAAGTACAACGCGCCCTGGGGTAATAATGTTGGTGGGGTAATAACCCACCAACTTTTTTCAGAGCCCCAAATCCACCAAATTAGTACCCCACCAATATTTTACCCCACCAACATAACTTGAGTGACGGTATGTATCATCTTGATGGATGTGCATACCGAAAGATGTCTATCAATATGTTGGAACAACCTTACGTGTGTGGTAAAGGATGTTGAGGATAGAGAGATCCGAAACATCAACAAGCTGGAGTTGACCCTCGATAATAAAAATCCCCGCCATCGACAAAACAAAGAAGTCATAAATGGGTGCGTGTCTCCTTCGCGATGCTTGCGTGGTGTTTTATGTATCTGTGGGGTTCGTAGTGGTTGTGGGAGGTGGAGCCACTGAACTCTGCCTTACTTCTCAACTCGACTGTACCCTGGGATGCATCTGACCAGATGGCGGGCCTGAGAAATGGCTGCACAGTTGAGGATGATACCAGATGCTTTTTTTTTGGCAACTGACAGCATACCCGTATATCGGGTGCACACTTTACGCACACGACTTTCGCGCGGAAAGTGTCATTCAGCTCTGCCAAACGTGCTCTACACACCACCCCCTTCATCAGGCAAGTGGGTTTGTAAGTGTGTGTGGAAGCGTCAACGCACATTTATTTTTAGTGAGAAGAGTCAGAAGCAGCGAAAAGGGACGAGCGGAGCCGCCAAAGCGCGTGAACAAAAGCAGCGGGGACGCGTGTGTTTTACAGGACCGCCAAAGCGCGTGAACAAAAGCAGCGGGGACGCGTGTGTTTTACAGGAGCAGCGGGGTGAAGGAACAGCGGTGGTGAAGGACAGCAGAGCGGGTGTGTTTTGAAGGGCCGCCAAAGCGCGTGAACAAAAGCAGCGGGGACGCGTGTGTTTTACAGGACCGCCAAAGCGCGTGAACAAAAGCAGCGGGGACGCGTGTGTTTTACAGGAGCAGCGGGGTGAAGGAACAGCGGTGGTGAAGGACAGCAGAGCGGGTGTGTTTTGAAGGGCCGCCAAAGCGCGTGAACAAAAGCAGCGGGGACGCGTGTGTTTTACAGGACCGCCAAAGCGCGTGAACAAAAGCAGCGGGGACGCGTGTGTTTTACAGGAGCAGCGGGGTGAAGGAACAGCGGTGGTGAAGGACAGCAGAGCGGGTGTGTTTTGAAGGGCCGCCAAAGCGCGTGAACAAAAGCAGCGGGGACGCGTGTGTTTTACAGGACCGCCAAAGCGCGTGAACAAACGCAGCGGGGACGCGTGTGTTTTACAGGAGCAGCGGGGTGAAGGACCAGCGGTGGTGACGGACAGCAGAGCGTGTGTGTTTTACAGGGGCGCCAAAGCGCGTGAACAAAAGCAGCGGGGTGAAGGATCAGCGGGTGTGAAGGACAGCTAGAGGCGTACGACAAGCAGAGTAGTGAGGAAAGATGGACGTCGACTGGGCTTTGGTCGAGGTGCCGGCCCTCTCTATGGAGCCCGCAGCGGAGCCGATGCAGCACTGCGTGTTCCCCACATGCGCCACCGTCCATGAGGGCGGAACGGCGCACGCATGCAACGCCTGCGGACAAGCCACGACGAGGACATGTGTGCGGGCGCATCTGCACCCGAAGGCGGTGGCGGACGCCTTCGTCGCCCACATGGGCAGCGCCGGATGGGTATGCCCAATGTGCGCGTGGACGAAGATGCAGGCAGGCGGCGCGGCAGCAGCGGAGGAGGCCGCTGAAGAGGAGGACGGGCTGGGGGCGCTGCCCCAACTGGGAGCCGGTGAAGGGCTCAACATGGAGGCGCGCATGACTCGGCTGGAGGCGAAGGTGGAGGAGCAGGCCGAGACCATCGCCGATCTGCAGAGGCAGCTGCAGGAGGCTGACGAGGGGTTGCCGGACGACTTCTCGCCATACGCGGTCGCGACGTGGCGCCCTGGCATATGGAAGGGCGCGGTGCGGCGGCAGATCCGGGCAGAGGTGTCCCGCGTGTTCCGGGAGGCGAGCCTGCCAGCGTCGGGCACAGATGCGGGGGAATGGATGCACAGCCTCCGCAAATGCTTCGAGCACTTCGACGACGTGCTAAAGCTCATGAAGATGAACACGGAGGAGGAACCCAGCCTGCTGCCCCTGCACCGCATCGTGTGCGAAATGTCGGCTCTGGCCTGCCTCACGGGGTATGTGGCACGTGCCTACTACGAGCACAAGGCGAAGAACATCCCACCCCTCACGTTCTCGGCGTCTCTGCACCAGCGGCTGGTGGGAGAGGCGAATGATGCGCAGGCGAAGGCGAACCCGCGCCGTTTGGTACCACCGCGTGTGCAACAGGGGGCTGACCCGCGCTACACGCCGTACCCCACCGGGAAGACGGGAAAGGGGGCGGAGCAGAGGGCAGTGGGAAAGGGGTCGAAAGGGCCCCGCGGGGGACAGTGACTCCAGCAGACCACCCACCCAGGAACCAGCCCAACGCCGCCCACACCATCCCCATACGAGTTCATCCTGAAAGAAAAGAAGCAAACCAACAAGGGCCGCCCCCGCATCAAGCAACAACCACTGTCGAGCGAGATGAGGCTGATCATCATGGAGGCCACGCAGGAGGCTTTGGGGAACGCACTGTCGAGTTCGTACTGGACGGCTCTGCGCAGGAGCTACGAGAGGTACCGCGAGTTCAGAGAGGAGTGGTGCAGGGGGGAGGGCCGCACACTACGACACGAGGAGGGGATCACCCTGTGGATCACACACCTGCGGCTCAACGGACTGTCCGCCCCATCGGCGCTGCAATACCTGGGCAACATCATCGCGAGCCTGCGCCGCTTCGAGTCGTGGGAACAGGAAGGACACGTGCTACGGGACTTCAAGCGAAGCTTGTGCCGCAGCGGGGCATTGAAGCCAGCACAACAGGCGCACCCCGCGACTCAAGAACAGGCAGCACAGGCAGTGGCTCAGGAACCGCGGCCGCTGGTGCGTCTGGCCGTCGCAATGATGTGGCACGGGGCGGCGAGAGCGTCGGATGTGCAACGATTGTCAACGCGGGGCATCCAGACGGAAGCAAAGTCAGACCAGATCACCATCGTGTGGACCACCACGAAGTCGGACCCCTTCCAGCTGGGGAAGACAACGGGTATGTCACTGCCACCGGAGATGCTGAAGATCCTGCGGAGCCGTATGAAAGAGCTAAAGACAGAAGGGAGCCTGTTTCCCCCGAGCGTGACATACCGATGCATCGCGGCGGCGGTGAAAAGGGTGGATGCCCGATTGACGCCGCACTCCCTCCGGAGGGGGGCCCTCCACCATCTGGCACGCAACGGGGTGCCAGTCGAGAAGCTGATGATGCTGTCGCGACATGCGACCCCCGACGCGGTGTTTCGATACATACCAGCAGCAACGACACAGCGTGTGGCAGACACAGCGGCACTGTCCAAAGAACTGGCCAAGAACGCGTGAGACACAGGGGACCAGAGTTTAGCACACATTTCCCGTACAAAAGGAGGCGAGACATCACACGTGAACTACGACGGTATGACTACCCGACAGGGGGCGGCGCAGCAGGGGTCGGTGGAGGAAAGGACGGTACCGGCGCGGGGCCCGGGCCGACTCACAACGATGACCCGACACGCGCAGGGGATCCAGCCGCACAGCCGAGAGAGCGCCCAAAGACATACCACAGGCCTCAGCTCTCCATCCAAGTATACCAACCTCCTGAAGAAAACGACAGCTCCGACGACACGGCGGACACCGACTCAGAACACGGACCGGGCATAGACGCCGATCTCTACGGGGAGAGTGTCGGCGTGCACCACAAAGGACATATCGTGCGACCTGCCCATGAAAGGCAAGACCCATCTGAAGACGACCGCCTTGCTCCGATCTGCGACACGCGCCTCAACCTGGCGCGACTCCGCGAGCTGGACTCCAACGAGGAACTGCGAGACGTGTTGGACCTCATTACAGACCCCGAAGCCTTCAGAAATGCGTTGCTCCCCGGAGCACGCGACCACTTCAGGAACAAGTGGAGGATGATATCACGCCATACATTGAAACATGTCGACGACCTCATCGCCTACGGCGTTATCGCTATAGCCTGTACTCATGCGATACTCACCTTACCAGCCTTTACCGTGCCGAAGAAGTCAGGGGGGACACGCTTCATCGTCGACGCACGTACTCTGAACTCGTACATGGCGCGACCGCCAGACATGAGATTGGACGACATCCTGGAGGTGACGCGCCGCATCGCTGAGTCAACTTGGGTTGTGCTCGCTGACGCGAGGAGCTGGTTCTACCAGTTTCCGGTGGAGGAGGAGATCCAGCGCTACTTCGGAATCCGCTTCGGGGACAAGCGGGACGAATTTGTGCCAGCGTTTCTGTCGGTGATGTGCATGGGGTGGTCACACTCACCAGCAATTGCCAACCGGAGTGCGAGGGTGCTCCTCCCTCCAAGAGACGGCATCGTCTGGATAGACAATTTTGTGGTCACAGCCGAGACACTGGACGAGGTGCAGGCGAAGTACAGGGTCTTCCGCGAAAGGTGCGACTACGTCAACGCGACCCTGAACCTCGACGATGCCGACCACGGGATGCCGACGCAACGTTTCTGCACGTTCGGGATCCAGTTTGACCTGGTGGAGCACAGATTCCGCATGGACCCTGCATGGGTGGCGAAGGTGGCACAGCGGGAGGAGCTGGCGGAGACGTTGGAGGGAACAACAACGCCGCGGAGGGCCTTCCGCATCTTCGGATCCATCGTCTGGCAGTCATACGTCATGCGCGCGCCACTGTGTTTCGCTCCCGCAATCCTCTCTTTCGTCCGGCGCCTAGGACGCCGGGCGCACGACAACAACGCGGCGTGGGATGTCAACACACGAGTGCCGAACTCAGTGATCCGGGAGACAGCAGCACGGATGGAGTTCATGCGCGATAACAATTGGCACCACCAGGCAGACCCAACATCGCGGGCAACGCTGTGGTCCGACGCGTCATCGACGGAGTGGGCGGCGATACTCGAACTGGGAGAGGAGACGGTCACACAAGGGGTGTTCACCGGGGCAGATCGGGATGCGCACATCTTCCTGAAGGAGGCCTTCGCCGTGTGGCAAGGGCTACGCATCATCAACTCACAGGACATCGCTGTGACGTGCAACATCGACAACCTCCCCCTAGTATTTTGCATGCGGCGAGGGCACTGCGCGAATCACAGAGGCAACCTGCTACTGCAGCGCATATTCCTCGTGGCACGGACGAAGCGACTGCGGCTCAACCCCCAGTGGGTGCCAACCGACGAGCAGCGGGCTGACACCTACACGCGCGGAACACGAGCCGAACGGGCAATCCGCCTCGAGCCAGCACATATACCAACACGCAGCACCACGTAACCCGCACTCGGCACCGTATGATTACATGACCAACCGGTGCACGAGCACGTCCCTCCGGAAGAGGGTCCTGGGTGTGGAAGCGTCAACGCATCAAACGAAGTATCAACAGTAGAGAAAGAGCGGCAGAGTTGAAGTGACACTTTTTACGCACACGACTTTCGCGCGGAAAGTGTCATTCAGCTCTGCCAAACGTGCTCTACACACCACCCCCTTCATCAGGCAAGTGGGTTTGTAAGTGTGTGTGGAAGCGTCAACGCATCAAACGAAGTATCAACAGTAGAGAAAGAGCGGCAGAGTTGAAGTGACACTTTTTCTTGGAAGCCTGTGTGGCATGTGTGGTACTATTGCGACATCAGCTTGGCGACTCGCACCTTTCTTGCCAGGCTCCCGACGGTTCTTCCCAAGAAGCTGCAAACTCAAACCCGGGATTTGCACTTGTACTTGGTGTGATTGGGATCGGGTTTGGGACAGTTCCGGGGTGATTTTCCATCACAATGTGTGGAAATGGTTCTTGTTCGCAACAGACCTGATGGCCTTTGTCTCCTGTCAAACTGTGTCGGTTCGACAGCAAAAAAGGGAAAATGTGAGGAAGCTTACGTCTTCTGCTCAGGACGAAACCATCGGTTCACGCGACGCCACACGTTGTGCACATCATATCGTACGTCGAACCATCTTCTCTCGACCTCGTCTAGGCCACACTTGTTCAGTTTCAGGTTATCTGCCTCAAAGCCACGGCGGTAATCAAACCCCTCCTCCCTATCTTTGCTGCCCGTTACCTCATGCCACTTCCCGGAAGAGTGTCAAGAGCCAACGGGTGACGTCCTCAAAAATGTACATCTCTGGTGAACGCTGCGCTGTTACCTGCTGGTTTTAGTGGCCAACATTTTCTGTCTTTATTTTAGTTGATCCTGGGTGTTCTGACGATGTGCTGTAAATGAACTATTGACGACAGCAGTAACTCAAGGAACCGGAGGGGAGGTAGAGGGCGAGCTTTGCAGAACGAACAAGATCACCAGACTCGGAGCAATTTGAGTGAAAATGATATTGGCTCTGCGTGCCCTTACCTTTTGTCGACACGACGCTGTCTTCCGGTATACTTTACTTCTGCCCCCCACCCCCCTCCACTGCTCCCTCCCGTTGTACATTGATCTGCCTTGTACAACATATCTGGTGTAGTGACTACAAAAAGGACTAAACCCCCCCCCCCCCCTGTATAATCTTAAATAACGCATCAGTCCTATTCGTGGTCATTTACCCCCCCCCCTTTGGGTCGCCTGACCGGAAATTTTGGGAAAAGGGGGGTAATATAAGGGGGGGGTAAATTACGGGTCAAGGGGGGGGGGTAAATTACCATGTTCTGGGGTGGCCGGTTTTTTTGGTAGGCCATAGGGGGGTGAGAGGGCGCCCAGGGCCTGTGGGTGACCTACCCTGACCTCACCCAGGCCCTCGGGCACTTCGTTCGGCATGATTGGTCCTGTCACATGCATGCGGTGGGGTGTGTGGTGCCTACCTCACGGCCAATTACCCTCCCCTGGCGGCAAAGGGGGGGTAAATTACCCCCCTTCTGACTGGGTAGTGGGGGGGGTAACTGGGGGGTAATTTACCCCCCCTTCCAGGCAAAGGGGGGTATATGTGCCACCCCTTTGCCCAGGGAGGGGATAAATTACCCCCCTGGCCCTCCCCAGTCAAGGGGGGGTAAATTGCCCCCTCCCTTACTGGGGGGTAATTTACCCCCTTCTCTGGTGGTGGGTAGGGGGGTAAATTACCCCCCTCCCCAGTACAAGGGGGTAAATTTACCCCCCCCTACGGGTAAAGGGATGGCAACTACCCCTTTGGCCTGGGAGGGGGGTAAATTACCCCCCAGTAAGAGCGGGAAGAAATTACCCCCCCTTTGCTGGGGAGGGCCAGGGGGGTAATTTACCCCCTTAGCCTGGTGGGGGGTAAATTTACCCCCTCTGACCAGGTAGGGGGGGTAAATTACCCCCCTACCAGGCAAAGGGGGTGGCAAATTACCCCCCCACCACCCAGTGGAGGGGGTAAATTTACCCCCCGACCAGCCAAAAAATGGGTATTTTCCCCCCACTCCCCCAGCCAAAGGGGGGGGGGGGTAAATTACCAAGTTTCTGGGGCCTGAACCCAAAATTTCCGAAAAAGGGGGTAATATAAGGGGGGGGGGTGGGGCTGTCGGGCCAGTCGAAAGTTTTTGGGGTCAAAAAAAATCGCAAAAAATCACAAACGGACCACAAAAAATCGCAAAAAATCACAAAAGGCGGTCGCGATTTTTTGCGATTTTTTGTGATTTTTTGTCAACGCGTCGTCGCGAAGATTGCGCCTCAGTACCAGCAGGCGCAATCTCCGGCTTCCAGTGTGTGTGTGTCCCCCCTCCTTTACAGCGCAACGAGGAGGAGAGCGAAACCGTGTGGTGTCACGTAGAGCAAAAGTAGGATAGCGGGCCCGGTTCCTCACGGTATGGTCCTTCGGGGCCAGGCTGCGATGCCAGCACGCTAACCCAAATTGCAATACGATTTTTTGTAAGCAGGCAACGATATGGGAGCAACCTAATAGGGGAGGTGAAGAGGGCACGGGTCTTAGCCTGATGACACACTGCAACCTCAAGGTGACTGGCGACACCTCTCCCACAGTCTGCGGCGACTCTGCCGTGGCGACAAGGCTTCCTGTCATGGGAGATCGCTGCGTGGATCAACGTGGCACCACCCGTGTGCTCGGCAGGTTGTTTCGGCACCTGTTTTCTCCGTGTCATGCTTTTCGTGAGCGTGTCAGGGATGTTGGCACACGCTGGGGAGGGTTCACATGATGACATAACATATATCAGAAGCACACACCCACGTGGCGCTGTCCTTGGCAGGACTTTGAAAGTGCCGCCTTGATATCCTTGTTGGATAGAACCCTCATATCACACCCTCAATCAGCTGACGATTTTTTGTGATTTTTTGTGATTTTTTTTGTGATTTTTTGCGTTTTTTGCGATTTTTTGTATTGTGTGCCGGGTACACAGACAACCGGCGGGCTCGGCAAATCAACAAAGGTGCTTTCATCAAAGCGCACTGCCCAGTCGTCGCAGTCTGAACCTGGATTCACCTTCCTGCCCCCTCATGTCCCATCTGCCGCAAAGAGAGAGGCGGATGCCCTTGGCGCGCCCGACATCCCGCCACCGGGAAAAACGCCTGCAACTTGCGAAACGGTTAGCGCCTTGGACGTCCGGCCTTTCCCAGGCTTACTTCCCCTACCCCTCTGCAAGGGTACTCATTGCCCCTCGTTCCTCTCACCCCGCCCCCTGGGCGCCCCTGTTTCGAAAACAAAGGCCGTTGGGCAATCTGACTCGAAACCTCCAGCAGTGGCTACCGGCTTCCTGTTTGATGCGCCAAGCAGGCCACTCACTACAGCTAAAGTCAAGGCATGGAGGTGGTTACTTCCCCCTTGCGCGATCGATCCCATTCCCCACAAGGTTCGTCTGTCGAAGATCCATCGGCAGAAACGTTTCCGAGCCCGGGCTTTCCCTTTTGACCCCCCCCGCCAGATCAGGCGTTCATCAGACTTCCTTCCCAGTAAGTGGAAGGTCCCGCGCTATTTTCAACGCGCGGCCGAGGTATCACCCTCCGAGCTTCATTCGGTGGAGCCTCCGACCTTCAGTGTTCACGTGCCTTTCCCTATTTTAACAAAAGAAAGGAGCAGATCGCGCCCGTGTGGTGTGACTTAGTAAATGACTTGGATAGCGTATCAGTTCTCGTGCGTCGTCTTTCGTAGACGTTCTGTACGATGCGGATCCGCTAATCCAACATAGCAAACGATTTTTTGTCCCCCCTCCTTTACAGCGCAACGAGGAGGAGAGCGAAACCGTGTGGTGTCACGTAGAGCAAGAGTAGGATAGCGGGCCCGGTTCCTCACGGTATGGTCCTTCGGGGCCAGGCTGCGATGCCAGCACGCTAACCCAAATTGCAATACGATTTTTTGTGATTTTTTGTGATTTTTTTTGCGCCGGAAAATTTTTTTTGGGTGGGGGTACCTGTAGGAAAGTACCCCTCTGGACAGGGGTACTTCACCCAATTGGAGTTTCCCAGTAAGGGGTATCAAGAGGCACCCCATGGCCAAAATGACCCCACCACGATCCGCACGGGCCCCAAATATTCAAAAGAACGGGGTTTTGAAAAATCCGAGACGGGGGTCCCGCTGGGTGGGGAGATGGGGTGTGGTGTGCTGCCTGCTGGGTGGGCTGGAATGGTAGAAACTAGCCCAGCCCTCTTTTACGCCGCGGCCTCGCTACAGCAGCTCAACCCCGGTCACGCGGCTTGTTTGCCTTCGAGCATTGTTGTTCGGGTTGTGCATGTTTCTGCGCTAAGAGCCCGGCGGCAAAAGTAGAACCTGCTGCGCTAGCCCCACCATGCCAGCCTCAGTCCGACAGGACGCGCGCAGGTACCGGGCCCCCTCTGCACTGGAAACTCACAAAAAATCGCAAAAAATCGCAAAAAATCACAAACGGGACACCAAAAATCACAAAAAATCGTATTGCAATTTGGGTTAGCGTGCTGGCATCGCAGCCTGGCCCCGAAGGACCATACCGTGAGGAACCGGGCCCGCTATCCTACCCTTGCTCTACGTGACACCACACGGTTTCGCTCTCCTCCTCGTTGCGCTGTAAAGGAGGGGGGACACACACACACTGGAAGCCGGAGATTGCGCCTGCTGATACTGAGGCGCAATCTTCGCGACGACGCGTTGAAAAGAGCGCGGAATAGCCGCCGAACGAAAGATGGTGGGAGAGGGGATGCAGCGGGTGCGCTTCGGAACCGCACGCAACACCCGCTTCTGGAGGAAACGTGAACGAGAAGGACGGACAGCACGTGTCTTGCGCTCCAAGAAGCGCAAGGCTTGTGAGGCCCGTGGGAAAGGGGAAGGCACGCCTGATCTAGCTGTGCTGATGATCGTGCGGGAGGAAGGAAAACCTGCTCTGTTGTTATGAAACGAGCATCGCTCTAGGGCAGATTCGTCTGCCTCCCGCATGTGCGCTACACGTTTCTGCGCGCGGGGAACCGAGGACTCAGAAGGGGAGGAAGGGGAGAAAGGAAGTCGACGCCCCACGCAAGGGCTCGGCGACGTGCACTCGTGGGAGAGCGTGTCGCTCCCCTGGTGAGACGGCGTTTCTGCCTGCCAGTCGGGAAGAGAGGGGGTTGCAGTGTCTAAAGGCACTAGGGGCTCCTGACATGGAGAGGGTGGTGGGGGTGACACAGTGTCTGATGGGGGACTAAGCCGAGTGTCGACGGGCTGAAAGCCCGGCGAGTCATCCACAACAAGGGAAGGTGCAGGCGAGAGAGGAAGGGGGGAAGCAAGTTCTGATGGGGGCATGATACTATCCTCGTCAGGCCGAAGGCTTGACGCTGAAATCGGTGAACCAGGGGACACGGGGGGTTGAGGTTCTACTCTTCTGTTGTTAAAGGAGCGTTGCCCCAGGGCAGATGCGCCTGTCTCCTGTATGGGTGCTACCCGCTTCTGCGCGCGGGGTACCGAGGACTCAGAGGGGAGAGAGGGAGAGAAAGGAAGGCGGCGCCCCACGTAAGGGCTCGGAGATCTCCGTTGCGTGGCGCTCTCTGGGAGGGGCGGCGAGCCCGTCTGCGGGGTCTGTAGCCCGTCCAGCAGGTCTGTGTGCAGCACGAGCTCCGGAGCCGGAGAGGGCGCCGGAAGCGGTGCTGTGTCTGCTGGTGGAGCGAGACGAGCATCATCAGGCTGGGAGCCCGACGATTCATCCGCATTAAGCGTAACGTGCTCTGCACCCATCTTACGCGGGGTAGGGGAAGCAGGGGTATTCATTCGAGGGGAAGGCGAGAAAAGAAAACCAGGAAATTCGCGTGGGGTCAGCGCAGATGACTCCGCAGAAGAACCCAACTCGCCCTCACTGGGCTGATCGTCGGGGCAGTGAAGAGCCAAATGCTCAATCACGCCCGGCCAAAGAAGAAGAAGAGACGCACACATGTCCCACTCTGGCTGTCGCACACACACTATCCCAGCCCCCCAGAGGGACGGGCCCTCGTCAGAGTGATCTAAACAAATGGCGGTGCGTTTCACGGCATCCTGCCCCATCGAGTCCTCGTCGGAGGCGTCCAGAACGATGGCGGTGCGTTTTACCGCAGCCGCAGCCGTCGTGTCGCTATCCATCACAGACGAGGGAGGGACTTCCTCGCTGGTGGAGCCCGCATCATCAGCGTCGTCTCCATCATGCTCAGTGGCACCAGAGCTGCCCTCCTCTCCCTCGCTGTCAGAATCGTCATCGCAGCTGCTGCTGTCGTCATCCGTGCTCGCAACTTGGTCGACCCTGGGGGCGCGCCCATGGTGGCCGGCCGCGCAGCATGTCTTCACATTGGCGCAGGTGCCGCACCGCGTCATGTGGTGTGTCTCACAGCACATCACATTCAGGCCGTCCGCGTGGTGGTGGTGGACGCGGCAACACGCAGCTATCGTCAGTGCGTAATTCCGCTTGGCGGTATCGCACTCGTCGCATTTCGGTTTCGAATGCGCGTTGCACACTTTCCGGGGGCCCAGAGACGTGCTCGCGAGCGACCGCGGCACTGGTACAGGTATAGCGCTGCGCGGCGGGGGCGGGCGTGGCCCATCCCATTGTGAGGCTCGCGTGGTCCGGGGGATCCCAGTGTAGTCTGGGAACACGTTTGTTCCCCACCTCACGATATTGCCGTCTGCATCGACGCCTGCGGCCGCACATGCCTGTTCTGCACTCGCCTCTAACGCCGTGATCGTCTCTGCCCCACCTGCGAACACGGGCCGAGGTGTCATCCCGCCCCAGACCTCTCCAGCGCCTACCGAGCAGAGGGAGCCGACCCGGTCCTCGCGTCGCGCAGGCCACGGGGTAGGAAGGCTTAGCTGGTCGCATAGCCTCTTCAGGCAGCCCATCATCGTCCAGAGGAGGTTGCCACGCTCGGCCATCGCGGGGTTGGAGGTTCGTGCCGAGCGCTCCGAGGGCTGTAACGCCTTCCCTGTGAAGACCTCGAAGTCAAGGGCGAGCTCGATGTTCGACACCGTGCCTTGCTTCGTCCATTGGAGCGCTGCGAGCCACGCAAGTATCGCCCTGAGAGACGCAGCGCTATACGGCCACAGCCGCGCTGCTGGCTTCTCTGGGATACTGGATACGTCGAAGTCAAAAGTCTCTGCTGGCCAGGAGAGAGCAGCCGTCCAGGGGTGCACGAGGGGTCCAGAGCGCCGCATCTTCGCCTCGAGCTCCCACCGCTTCAGCACGATGCGCCCCATCAGCGTGTGCAGCAAGGTCTCGTCTACCTGGAATCCCTCTGGCACCACGCCGTATCTCGCAAGGCACGGGGGCCACTCTGAGCGGTCCAGCTGCAGCAGGGGTTCGAACTGAGGTTGAGACCTGACGGAGTCAAACGCACTGCATGCCCACCAAAGGTGATCAGGCGTGTCACTGTCCGCACCATCGCAGTGTACACACAGCTTGGGGTCCCGCACGTCTGCCTCTTCCGCCGCCGGATTGGACACGATATCCCAGTCGAAGGAATCCTGAGAACCAAGAAGATCGGCGTCTTCCTGCTCCTCGTCCTCCTCCTCTTCGTACTCGCACTCCTCCTCTTCCTCAGCTTCTTCATCCTCTTCGTCCCCTGCCATAGCCGCGTCAGCAGCCGGTGTGGCAGGCCAAAGTGCCGATTTTTGCTCTGAACGTCACCAAATGGGTCCAAATGTTTTTTGTGACAGATTTTATCAGGAGACAAAGGGGCTGTCCGCCTTCTCTAATACTTACTCCGATTTAGGATCAGACTTGAGCGCAGTGCAAACCAGTTTACCACCACCAAACTCCACCCAACTCCACCAAACTCCGCCAAACTCCACCAAACTCCACCAAACTCGGGCCAAAATCAGCTACAAAATGGAGGTCACTACCATACTCCCAGCCCCAGGAAGGGTAAGATGAGCCTGTGGGGTTGGTCAGGGGCTGGTTTTTGTCTTGGGAAGGGTCCCGTTGGGAAGAATATCCGATTTGCTTGACCGCACGACGCCGTTGGGTGAAGGAGAAGTCGTACGGTACACTTCCTGTTCCTGGACAGACCGGGGTTCGATCCGTACTACAGGCCAACTGCCCCCCTAAAACAGGGAGGAAGATATCACTTGCACACCCGGACATTACTTGCACTGCGTGCAAGTCAGGGACCTGGAGTGCAAGTACATAGTGGACTCCAACTCCCCTAGCCCGCTAGCGGGAGTCTGGGTACGGGAGTCTGAAACGCGAATGCGTGTCCTAGTCACACAGGCAATGCGAATCGCATTCTCGCATGCGAGAATGGGTAGACAGGTCGGTCAATGAAACCGTCTCCTCTTCACTATATTCGACTCGCACCCAGCATCACACATTCAATTCTCCAAGTAGTCTGCCTGAAGGCAGCTGGAGGCAGTTTGGGTGGTGTAGCCGTCACACGACGTGTTCAAGTCTGTTCACATATTGACACGGAGGTGGTTCTCACGGGGTATTTTGAGGGTTTCTCCCCTCGACGGGGGCCAGGGGTGCAATTTTTACTGTTTTCTACGAGGATGTTGTCGGGAGGAGTTCAAGGCCGACCTGGTCCTGAGTGCGGCACACCTTGTTGCCGACACCCCCTTGGCCTTCTGGAAGAAAGCCAAGGCAGCCCTCCTCCCCGCCTTTGGCCGTACGTGGTGGAGTGTCTGCAGACCTGGCTGAGTATGACGAACGTGGACTGCATCTTCAGCATCGCCACCGCGGAGAAGAAAGACGAGCACGCGTATCGCCAGATGAGTACACCGTCAAGTTGTGCCTGAGGCAGGCAGGTGGTGTGCACGCATTGCCTGTGTGCCGTGTGTGGGAGTCGCGAGATGGCCGCCCGTAGTCCGGCTCAAATTTCAGCGGCCGGACAGGATTTCCAGCCATTTTGGGTGAGGCCATCCCTTCCCAAAGTCGCATGAAGCTGAATGGCTGAAGTACCTCGCTGTGCCCAGTTCCCCTGCTGCAGCCAGGTAGCGGGCTGCCTCCTTGTCGCGGTGCAGCAACAGTTCGTTGGTGGCAGTGAGGGGGTGCCGGCTTGGGCCGTGGCGAAAGAGATGCTTCAGGGAGACCCTCGATGGGGCGTGGCCCGGTGCTGCAGGCAGGGTACACGTACTGGTCTGGGCCAGTGGATATGGTCAACAGGATAGCCAATGTGTCACCACTCATTCTCTGCATTCAGGTAGCGGAATGTTCACGCTTTCCCTTTCGGCAATCCCACAACAAATCAGCAAGCTGATCCATCGTGACTTTGAGGCGAGCAATTACACCTTGCCTTAGGACCGACTGACCCACGTCCAAATGCTGTTGACGCGGAAACCTTCTCCACTTCGGCCTTCAATGTTCTCCATTGAATATTCGCTACTACAACCAAGATCTGCACTCACCCACGCTCCAGAGAGGCTCACGCCATCCCCTTCGCGGCGTGGGTCACGCACTCCTACGCATGCCACGGCTTTTCAATACCGGAGCACGGCCGACTATGGGTGGGTCGCTTGAGCACCATCCATTTTCGGGACAGGTTCATTCGGCAGGTGAGTTGTTACACACTCATTATCGGATGCCGACTTCCATGGCCACCGTCCTGCTGTCTAGATGAACCTACACCCTTTGTGGGATCTGATGAGCGACCACTCGGGCACCTTAAGTCAGCTCTCGGTTCATCCCGCGTCGCCAGTCCTGCTTACCAGAAGTGGCCCACTTGAAACCAGGATTCTACGTCAGGGTACAAGTAAGTTACCCCGAGCTCACGCCCATTTAAAGTTTGAGAATAGGTCGAGGAAGCGGTATCCCCAATGCCTCCAATCATTCGCTTTACCTGGCGTAACTCCTTTTTTGGTTCCAGCTATCCTGAGGGAAACTTCGGAGTGAACCAGCTACTAGATGGTTCGATGGGTCTTTCGCCCCTATACCCAGCTTGGACGAGCGATTTGCACGTGTCCGGGCTGCTGTGGTCATCGACAAGGCTGTGTGGTCTGTCCGAAGGAGGTGGATGGTGGTCTCCCTCAGGTGGATCATCTGTAGATAAGGCCTTCGCGTCTCTCCGATCCTGCATGGGCTCAGGTCTCCAGATGATCATCACCCCTTGCCTTGCTGTAGGTCGGTGGGATGGCCCCCGAGCTCCGCCTTGTAGCTGGCGCAGCGGAGTCGTGCAGGTCAGGCAGGCTCCTTGAGGCCTCCGAGGTGATGTGCGCCCCACCCCGTGGTTCCTTGTAGAGTCGCAGACAGGCCCGTGCGCGCGGTGGGAACGTCCGTATCGCCCGTTCCGTGCCAGGTCCTGGAGAATACCTTTGGTTGAGTATTGACTCTCTCCGGTTCAAACTCCATTCAATGTCCTTCGCTACGTCGTCAGTCAGAGGGGAAGAACGGCGTCCCTCACTTTTTTCACTGCTCACAGGAGCGAAGGCCAAGTCCAGCATAAGTAGTAGCCTTGAAGAGAAGGCTCCTGATATCTCCAAGCATTGCGCCGAAGACCACACTGCCCACCAGGTTCTCCCCGTCAGTCGAACAGTCTTGTTCATGTTCTGGGCAGGGTGCTCTGCCTCGGTCACCCCGAAGCCTGCTTCAACTAGGCCAGCCCAACATCTTCCCTCAGTGTTCTCACAGGGGTGTCCTCAGTATCTGGGTCCCTACGGCAAGGCAGCGTACCAGGCTTTGCGAACCCGAAACAGGCTGTCCTGGTGGTTGCATACCGCCGCAAGCATGACCCTGTTGCTGCGTAGTCATGTTTTCCGTGAAGTGGGGTGGCGACAGGGTGTAAGTCACGAGGGGAAGGGCATGTGGAACGGCCACTGCCCAGTCCCCAGCGCCCTCCGCCCCATAGGACATTCGATTTTTTGCAGGGAACCACCACACAACACCTCACAACACCACCGAACGCCACCAAACTCCACCCAACTCCACCACACTCCTCCAAACTCCACCAAACTCCGCCAAACTCCACCAAACTCCACCAAACTCGGGTCAAAATCAGGTGGATAACGCATAATATTAAATATAACGCATACCTACCACCCCCCGTGTATATGTCACCCCCCAAAAGGGGTGTGTTTATGTCACCCCCAGGCGGCCCTGGCGGGGGGTGACATACACTAACCTACCACCCCCCGTGTTTATGTCACCCCCTAAAAGGTGTGTACATGTCACCCCCCTCCCGATTTTTGCACCTGGGGGGGGTGACATATACACGGGGGGTGGTAGGTACTATTAAATACCGTATACGTAAATATTATGGAACGGGCCCATTTTTGGCCGGTCCGTTCCATAATATTTACGTTCCAAAATATTTACAGGGCCAGTTGGGGACTCGGTGGTGAGGACGGCTTGCGTCAGGAATCGCGCGAAAAGTGCACGAGTAGGTCCCGTCAGGGACTCTGCATGCCGTCCGATCACCTGGTCCAAGTCCCCGAGTCGCAGAAAGCCCTGTAAATATTATGGAACGAAAAAAATCTGGAACGCCAACCCACCAGCGTTCCAAAATATTTACGTTCCATAATATTTACGTTCCATAATATTTACGTTCCAAAATATTTACGTATACTGGTGCCCCTGATTTACCCCTTTTTCACTACGCACAAACTACGCAATCTGGGGGGGGGGTCTCGCTTTTTGGTCCCCCCCCAGTTTTTTTTGGTCCCCCTTTCTGTGTGGCTACTGAGACAGGACTGGAGGCACTGCGCTGACCGAGCAAAAAATTATTGCCAGAACTCACTATACACCGTACGAAAGAACGCACGACATGTGGGGCGGGACTCCAGAAACATGCTGGCGGGCCTCGGGCACGACGTCCGACCGGCGATATATGCTGACGACATCGCGATTGTAGTATCTGGGAGCAACATCGAACAGGTGGCAGCGAAGGCGCAGCAGGCGCTGGAACTGCTCTGCGCAGAAGGACCGACACGTGGCCTGGAGATCTCGAGAGAAAAGACGGAGCACACGGTGTTCGGGAAACGGGGGGCCCTACGGGAGGTTGCGGAAGGCCCCCTGCTCGCCTACCCAGACGGCACACCTGTGAAACGCACCACGACACCACACTACTTAGGAGTCACGCTGGACCCTACGTGCAGCATGCAGTACCATCATGAGCGGGTTATAGACAAGCTGCTACAACGCCTGAATGTGGTGAAGATGCTCGCAGGCTCATCGTGGGGGTGTAATGCGCACACACTGCGCACAGCCTACCTCACGTATGCATTACCGGCGGTGAGCTATGCGCTCGGGGTGTACGGCCCCCTTCTCAGCAATACCATGCGGGCGGAGCTGGAGAGGCTGCACCACCAGGCAGCGCGCTTCATCACCGGTTGCCCTACCAGCACGCGCACTGAGGACCTGCTCTGGGAGGCCCACCTAGACACCTTCTCCGCGATCCTCGACACAGCGGTGGCCACAACCTACGAACGCTTCAGGAGGCTCGACGGTACCCCAGGAAATGCGGTGACGACCCTGGTAGGACCAAAGTACAGCTGGTTGCACCAAGCGAGATGCACCTCCGCTGAGTGTGGTTTATCTGGGGAGACCATGCCAAAGCGAGAGGCCGCTCCCCTCCACGTGGCTACCCCCACGCACCCATGGGAGTGGAATGCGATCGCGGAGCACATCGACATCCGCACCTCCCTCCCAGGCATCATCGCATCCCGGACGAAATACTCCAACGACTCGCTTTTCATATCTGCACAGATGATGCTGCGGGACTTGCCTGACTGCGCATGGCACGCGTACACCGATGGCTGCGTCAGCGACGGCCGAGGTGCGGGGGCGGTGGTAATCTATCGCGGAGACACGCCAAACGCCCCACACCTGGAGAGCAGCCACGAGGCTGGCAGAATCGCCTCCAGCTTCCAAGCAGAGTTGCTGGCGCTTGTGCGTGCGATGGAGGCATTGACCACACTGGTGTCACCGGGGGACCACTGTGCGGTCATAACGGATTCGATGTCTGTGCTGCAGGCCCTGCAGACGGGACCTCACCGCGCCCGTGAGGACCTCGAACACAAGCTATGGCAAACCATCCGTGAACTGGCTTTACAAAAGGACACCACGCTGCATCTCCGCTACGTCCCCTCACACGTCGGTGTCGCGGGAAATGAGGCAGCAGATGCCCTAACAAAGGAGGGGTTGAAACAAGCGCCCCAGACCCGCATCCCATTCGCCACTGCGAAGGCAGCGGCGAAGCGTGCCATCCGTGGGGAGATGCCGCCGCCACGGCGGGATACACTGTACTACTCGGGTGCTACAGACGCGCCACCTCGCAGACCCCCGTTGCGCGTAGAGGGCCTCACAAGACTTGGAGACACTGAGATACGCAAACTGAGGACCCGGCGGCATCGCCTGGTATACGACTTCGACACGTCTGACGGGGTCCCTGCATGCACGCTCTGCGGACAAAACAGCACGGTGCAACACGTTTTTGCCACCTGCCCGCACACGACACGACTACGAAGCCGACTAGGTGTAGCGGGATCACCGCATAACATCCTGCTGGGGCAGCCGGGCGCGGCACTGCGATACCTGGTGGCGGCAGGCCTACTGCCGGGCAAGCTGGAGGAATACGTGAGAGTTACACGGGGTTGCCGCCCAGCACAAACGGCTTTACACGTTTAATATTCCTCCCTCGTGCGTAGCTGTGACCCATGGCTGCTTACCAGCATCCGTGCTTCACAGGAAACTCAGCACACAGTGTCGTGAAACAAGGGCCTGCCTAATGGCAACAGCCAAGACCCCTCCACAAACATAACCTCCACCCTCTTTTCTCACTGTCCCCCCTCCCCTAATACCCCCATTTCTTCCTTTCCTTTCAAGGGGAGACGTCCTCGCAGTGGCTGTTTGGCCTGACGCGATTCCCCGCCCGAGGGCCAGAGCAACACGGCACTCAAGGCAACCAGGGAGCGAGAGGCGTCACAAGGCGAAATGCCACCCACTGTGGCCCGGCGACCGCCTCACCCGCTGCCGCCAAGCGGGGAAGTGGCCCAGTGGGTAACATGCAAAAAAAAAAAAGCACCTGAAGAACCTGCAGCACCTGCAGCACCTGAAGCGCCTGCACCCTCACTGACCCCGGAACAGCAAGAACTCCTTGAGTTTGGGGTCCCGGCATAGAGACAGAGAATGGCTGAGTAAATCAAAAAATGAGACCCCCCCCCCCCCTTTCACTACGCACAAACTACGCAATATGGGGTCGTCAGGGGCACCATATACGGTAACTCATAATATTAAATAGGGCGTTTTTTGGGGTTTTTTGGCCGTTTTGGGCCGTTTTTTTCGGCTAGTAGGCCAAAAGATCCATCGAGACGCCTGGAGGAGCTGCGTCAGGGTGACGCGGCGGGCCCCATGGAGTTCGACGACGACCCGGCGAACGTGTGGGAGCCCGAGGACGACCTCCAGGCCATCGACGCCTACGGGGACGACGAGACGCCCGCGGCGAACATCCCCGCTCTGCAGGAGCTTGCGGCGTCCCGTGTCTGGGCCGAGGGGGTGGTAGCGCGGGCCCGCGGCATGGCCCCCTGCGTCTCGATGGGAGGAGCCATCCCCCGCACCGTCGAGGCGTGGAGGCACTGCTTCCACCCCAGCTATGGCCTTTGCCCCCTCTCGCCCAGGGTGGCAGGTGACGTAGCGGCGGAGTGGCTGCAGGCGCGCATCCTGCAAGGGGGCGCGCAGGCCGAGCCCGGGAACCAGACGAGGGAGCCGGGGGTCAGCCTGCGCGTCTACATGCGCAAGCTGCAGACGGAGGTGGAGCGGGGCGAGTAGGCGGAGCAGCGTCCCCACCCCCACCACCCCCCCCCCCCCCCCGGGACCTTCCCCCCCCCCCTTTCATAGATGTGTGCAGGTGGCCGTTGTGAATGGTTAGACAGGGGCTGGCCACCCCCTCCCCCGGGCTCTGCACAGCAGGTCTGGGTTAGAAACAACATAACCCCCCCCCCCCCCTTCCTCCCCTCCCTTCCTCCCCCCTCCCCTCCCCTCCCCTATTGATGTCCCCCCCCCCTCCCCCAGCGCTTTGCCGCTCGTGTGAGTACCGCCCTGACTGGGAGAAAGGGTAGGGCTGGTTGGGTTGGCGGAGTTGGGCGGATGGGCGAAACGGAAAAATCGACGAGGTCGCAGCGTCAGGGCGTTCTGGGCTGGCTGGTGGTGGTTGGGACAAGACCGACGAGATTAGAAGCGGCACTGGTAGACGGGTTTTGAGGCCCCCCGCCCCCAGGTTCCCCCTGCCCACCTGGACGGACCCAAGTGCCTCACACCGGATCTCTCCCCACCCGGTGGTCCACCTGACGGATACGCGGCCAAAAGAGGTCATCTCCGGGGACGCACAGTGTCTGTACATGACGTAGGTGACTGAAAAATTCTATTTTCAGCACCCGTTGTTCGCCAGCGGTTGTTTGCAAATGAGTCCTGATAGCAAACAGCCCAGAACTCATAATATTAAATATCGGCCCCCAAAACTCATAATATTAAATATAACTCATAATATGGTCTGGCTGACGCCCAAAAAAAAGTCAAATTTGGGTACTTCTTGGGTACTTTTTGGGTCGCCGAAAAAGGGGGGGGGGGTGTCAAAACTTATTTTCTTGGGTGGAAAAATTCGACCTCCCAGAATTGTGATTTTCTTCCCCCATTGGGGTAATACCGCCTTGGCGAATTCACAGCGTCTCCCAAAAACGAAGAACAACGCCCCAAAAATTCACAAAAATTCACAAAAACCGCGCTGCTATTTTTTGCTTGACTCTGACGAAAAGTCTCTATCTTCCTCCCTGCTTGACGTGTGTGCTGAAATGGCTGCAAGTCCTGGTGAACCCCCTGAGGGCGCGTCAGCTCAGGTCACTCCCCCCTCGCTGAAGAGATGTCTCGGCGCTACCGAGGACCTCGATTCCTCCGTCTCCCCACCCCCCTCCCCGCTCTCCGTGTGTGATAGTGCCGGCCGGCCTAACGGGTCTGCTTCAAGCCTGCCTGACTTTGAGCCTGACGCCCCAGAGCTCGAGGGACAACTGTGTGCTACCGAGGACCTCGCTTCCTCGGAACCCCCATTCCCTTCCACGCCTCTCGGAAGCGATGATGGAACAAACAACGGACTCGCTAGGTCCCTTTCAGGTCCGTCGGATCTCGACCCCGATGACCCGGCGCTCAAACGACGCCTGGGTGAGCATGTGGATCTTGATTCGGACGAGAGGTCTATGTCTCCCTCCCTACCTGACGTGTGTGCTGATGTGGCTGCGAGGCCTGATGAACTCCCTGGGGGTGCGTCAGCTCCTCAGGTCACTCCCCCTTCGCTGAAGAGACGTCTCGGCGCTACCGAGGACCTCGATTCCTCCGATTCCCCGCCCCCCTCCCCGCTCTCCGTGTGTGATGATGTCGGACGGCCTAGCGGGTCTGCTTCAAGCCTGCCTGATTTTGAACCTGACGTCCCAGCGCTTAAGGGACAAGTGTGTGCCACCGAGGAACTCGCTTCCTCCGATTCCCCGCCCCCCTCCCCGCTCTCCGTGTGTGATGGGACCGGCCGGTCGAGTGGATCTGATTCAAACCTGCCTGACTTTGAACCTGATGTCCCAGCGCTCGAGGAACATCTCTATACTACTAAGGACCTCGCTTCCTCCGAACCCCCATTCCCTTCCTCGCCTTGCGTAAGCGACGACGGGACCAACAGCGGGCTCGATATGTCCCTTTTAGGTCCGTCAGATCTCGACCCCGATGACCCGGCGCTCAAACGACGCCTGGGTGAGCATGTGGATCTCGATTCGGACGAGAAGTCTGTATCTCCCTCCCTGCTTGACGTGTGTGCTGATGTGGCTGCAAGGCATGATGAACTCCCTGGGGGTGCGTCAGCTCCTCAGATCACTCTCCCTCCGCTGAAGAGATGTCTCGGCGCTACCGAGGACCTCGACTCCTCCGATTCCCCACCCCCCTCCCCGCTCTCCGTGTGTGATAGTGCCGGCCGGCCGAGCGGATCTGCTCCAAGCCTGCCTGACTTTGAACCTGACGTCCCAGCGCTTGAGGGACAACTGTGTGCTACCGAGGACCTCGCTTCCTCGGAACCCCCATTCCCTTCCACGCCTTCCGTATGCGATGGGACCAACAGCGAGCCCCACGGGCCCCTTTCAGGTCCGTCAGATATCGGCCTAGATGCCCCGGCGCTCAAACGACGCCTGGGTGAGCATGTGGATCTTGCCTCGGACGAGAAATCTCTATCTTCCTCCCTGCTTGACGTGTATGCTGAAGTGGCTGCAAGTCCTGGTGAACCCCCTGAGGGCGCGTCAGCTCAGGTCACTTCCCCTTCACTGAAGAGATGTCTCGGCGATACCGAGGACCTCGATTCCTCCGATTCCCCACCCCCCTCCCCGCTCTACGTGTGTGCTAGTGCCGGCCAACCTTACAGGTCTGCTTCAAGCCTGCCTGACTTTGAGCCTGACGTCCCAGCGCTTGAGGGACAACTGTGTGCTACCGAGGACCTCGCTTCCTCCGAGCCCCCTTCCCCCTCCCCACCCTCCGTGTGTGACGATGAAACAAACAGCTGGCTCGACGGGTCTCCGACAGGTCCGTCAGATCCCGGCCTTGATTATCTGACGCTCAAACGGCGCCTGGTTGACCATGTAGATCTCGACTCTGATGAGAAGTCCATGTCTTCCGGCCTGTCTGACCAAGACCGTGTTGTGGACGAGCTTCAAACTCTTAAAAGAAACAGTAGTGCCCTTGACGCAGTGACATCCCCTGCGCCTGGAAAACGACTCCCCCTCCCCGAGGTTCTGCCTCGCCATCAGATCACGTGTCAACTGCTCCCTCGTCTTATCAAGGTAGCGGAAGACCTCATCACAAAACAACGCTTGACTATGGCGGACAGAACCCCTCGGAGCTGCAAACCGTGTGTTCATCAAATTAAGCGAAGATGCGACGGCAACCCTGTCGCTGCCTGGCTCTCCACACGCCGAGTGCCAAAGAAAACTGTGTCGGCTAAGAGGCCTTGGAGACCGCGCCCTTCGCGCGGCCGCCAAGCCCCAAAGCTCTGCCCTAAAAGCAAAAACATATACGTCTCTTCCCTTTCTTTCTTTCTGAAGGCCGCCGTCGTATCCCGGCTCACAACCGGGCTACAGGCGCAGAGTGCCTCGTTCAGACCTCCTTTTCCTTTACCGAGGAGGCGATCACGCCCTAGCGGCGTGACATAGGTTAATATACAGGACAGCGGGTACGGTTCCCTCGCCGAGGCGCGGTGCCGGCACGCTAATCCAACTTTAACCCTTTAAGTCCCAAGGCGCAATATATTGCGCCTACACTTTCGGTTCACATTTTGTTAGCACGCATTTTTGTCTTTTTGGCAAACCCTGGGCACCATGAAAAGGGTTTGGACAGTTCTTTTCAAGACAACAAAAATCGACGAGATATCTGTCTGTCGGTTGCCCGCCGTCACCCCTGAGAATCTGGGCCCAGGTCGGGTTTTCGGGTGAAAACAGCATTCTGGGCCCTTGGTTTTCTGTGCACACCCCAACAAGGTCTGGCATACTTTGCCGGGGGTCTTTGTGCCCGACCCTGGCCATCTGGTAAAGGGGACTCGAGAACCTTTCCAAGGAATCAAGACCCGCCCAGATATACCCCGATGTGGTGCACGTGTCAACTGAAGGCAAGGGAGTGCCTGATTGTGAATTCCTCGCCTGTCAAATGTACCTGGGACCCCCCGTGTTTAAGTCCCCCCCCTTGGAGACGATTTTCGGCCGGGGGGACTTAAACACGGGGGGGGGGGGGGGGCGGACCTAAACGCAGGGGGGGCTTAAACACGGGGGTGGCACGGTGGAGACCAAGAAGACCTCTTCCGCTTCCGTCGTAGGGGGGGTGATTCTGGTCCGGATGGACTTTTGGCACCCCCCTTTTCGACTCTGACAGCACCTGGAGGGCACCAGGTGGCCTAGCGGCCACTTGATGACCCTCCAGACCGGCCCACCCCGTGTTTAGGTCCACCTGTGTTTAAGTTCCCCCCCCTGCCAGACCCCCAGGGGGGGACTTAAGCACGGGGGAAAGGGAGGGGGGGCTTATACACGGGGGTCCCAGGTCTGGGTGATATCTTATCCTGGCCTTGGGCCGTGCCCAGATTGAGCCAAGCTAAACCAGAAGAGTGTCTGATCTACTTGGGGAGAACATATTCGAGGCGCTTCTCTCTTCCGTGCGCAGTTGCAGCACCGAGTAGTCTGCAATAATACGAGACGCGGGGTGCTGTCCTCTCTGCGGCGACATCTGGTCGAGAACTCAGAGGAGAGGGTAGACGGACACTGGCGACATCCCGGGGTAGTAGAGCGAGCGCTGGGCGACATCTCTGCGAACACTCTCTCTGGCTCAGCACTGCTGCGAAGCACAACAGTTGCCCTTGCAGCCGTCTGAGACAGACTTCCTGCGAGTGATTGAGGAAATAACCCTTTTCGGGTGTTTTCCCACGGTTTCAAAGGGAAAATAGGCACTGAACATAGGCAAAAACCGCCTTGCCCATTCAGTGGCTTCATTCTCAGTCTTTTTGGCCGAACTTTTTTTTTCGTCGATGCAATTTGACTCGTTCTTTCCAATAACGCCATCTTCGGATGACTTTTTGGGGAGCCCCGGCACCCAAAAATTTTTGCTTTCGAAAATCTGCCATTTTTTCACCCTCAAATTCACTGTTTGTTGGCCGTGCGAAAAAAGAGACATTTTTTTCGGGGCCAAAAAATGGCCATCGTGGAATCTTTCAGTCAAACGCGTTCATTTACGGCCAGGGTCGGGCAGAAAAACGAAAATTGAAGCAACTTGGTGTCCAAGGAGAAAAATCGGCCAAAATGGCCCAAAATAGCCTTGGGACTTAAAGGGTTAATAATAATAATAATATTTTTTGCGATTTTTTGTGAAATGGTTTCCAATTGTGCTATTTTTTGTGAAATGGTTCACGATTGTGCGATTTTTTGTGAAATGGTTTGAGAGCGTGTGATTTTTTGCGAAGCCTGATATTTTTTGTGACGCTTTGCTATTTTTTGCGATTTTTTGTGAAATGGTTTGAGACCGAAGGGGGTCGGGTACCCTCCCTCTGTCCCCAGCACCAAGGGGGGTAGGGTAGGTCCCAGACACCCCAGGGCAAGGATTTGCCTTGCAGTTCGCCACTGCTTGCCGTTTCGTGGATCTCCACGACCTGTGCCGCGCACCTTCGTTAGAGCAGCGACCTCAGGGGTGGGAGATGGCGTGACCGTTGTGAGATCCAAGACGGACGCTGACACACACGGCCAATGTGCGTTGGTCCACTGCCGAGGAACCCTGAGGCAGCACTTCCTGCAGTGGCTGCAGGGTGGCACGGCCCCGGGCCGTGTTTCCCCAGCTGGCGCAGCAGATACAATGCGTACCTTCAGGAGGAGTTGGGCATCACGTCCACCACCCTTTTTCCATAAACCCAAACCACTGCATCCGCCATTAGTGCCCAAGTGCCAGCACCGCCCAAAACGCAAGAAGGCGCAGAAAGTCGCAAAAAGTCACAAAAAGTCGCAGAAGTCGCAAAAATTCACAAAAATTCACAAATTTTGCACCGCGAAATTTTGCTATTTTTTGTGTCGGCTAAGAGGCCCTGGAGACCGCGCCTTTCGCGCGGCCGCCAGGCCCCAAAGCTCCGCCCTAAAAGCAAAAACATATACGTCTCTTCCCTTTCTTTCTTTCTGAAGGCCGCCGTCGTATCCCGGCTCACAACCGGGCTACAGGCGCAGAGTGCCTCGTTCAGACCTCCTTTTCCTTTACCGAGGAGGCGATCGCGCCCTAGCGGCGTGACATACACGGTGGACTCCAGCGGCCCTAGCGGGAGTCTGGGAGCGGGAGTCTGAGCGGGTGTCAAAGACTCCCGCTAGCGGGAGTCCAGACTCCCGCTAGGGGGAGTCTGACTCCCCCTAGCGGGAGTCTTTTCACCTATTTTCATCCATTTTTCCCATGATATAGTTACAGTCTACTGGCGTGGGGGGTAAAATCATGGTGGAAGAGGGATGGGGAGGGGCTTGTTTTGCTTCTGTCAGTTTCCCCGGACTCTGGACTACCTACCTATCCTCCTGGTAGCGGCTACACCTGCGGAGGTGAGCGGTTAGAATTTGAGGTGTCAAAGTGCGGCCATCGCCTGTCGTAGTTGTGTTACACCTTGGGCAAGACAAGCCATCCTGCAGGCCTCATCTTCTTCGTCAGAACTGTCATCCCCCTCCTGCTGTGCGCGTTGGTCAAGCGTGCTCAAAGTCGCCTCGGATGACACGAATGGTGTGAAAGTCGCCCCCAGCGGGATTGGCATTTTGCACAAGCAGAGCGATAATTTGCGGTGTCCTTCGGGGAACCGGAACAGGAAGTAGGGCGCGCTGATGGGTTCAACGAAGTCCTGTGTGTTGCAGTGCACAAACCCCTTCTGCAGCTGTGTCAACTGTGTGCAAAGAACATACACAGCCAATCTATGAGCGTGTCGGGTGTGCAGACACGGACACAGGATGACTTCTCTATACCCGAGGATCCCGTCCTGCGACAGGTGCGCAACCTTCCAAGGCATGCCCGATGCGCGCCGCTTCTCTTCTGCCATCGCAAGATCTCTCTCGTAAGTTGCGGAGCTGGCGATTGTAACGGCATCTTTCTTGCGATGTCCGTTCTCTGCTTCTTCAAATTCGTCGTTGTTCTGCAGAGGCACTGCATCTTCTGGAACCCACCAATGATGGAGACTGTGTACGTAGGCATTGCGCGTTGATCCCTTTTCGGCATGCTCCATCAACCAGTGAAATATATGCCCTGAGATCCGAGCACGCAAGAAGGGAATCCGGGCTGACTCATCCTTGCATCCCCAGAAGCGCCAGGGGATGTCTGCATACCGGAAATGCATGAGGTCTGCAAGGGAGACAAAGAGGTAGCGGAACAAGCCCTTGTAGGTGTGTCCTGTGACAGGCAAGCACGACCTTCCGGAACTGAGCACCTGTCCCATGCTGCGACACATTCAGTGCAAGGTTTGTACAGGTCTTGTCGAATATTTTTTTGTTGTCTCATCCAGCAGGGGTGGAGCTTGAAATATGGGGTTGCGGGCTGGATCGGGTCAGATCGGGTCAGCCAATTTTTTCTTATGGGTTCCCCCCCGGTTCGTCTCAGAGATCAGTGCTCGGGCCCAGCCTCCCGCGAGGTACCGGAACCGATATGCAGCCCCGGACGCGCAAGGACTTGGTTACAAGACAAACACATGCCGTAGGGGGGGTCTGGGAGGCGGAGCTCCCAGCCGCCGGAGGCCACGGTAGTGAACATCTGTGACTTGCGGGCGTACGGATTCTGTGTGAGTTGGCTGCGTCCTCCTGAGGATACTGAGATTCCCTGATGTAAAGGGCTTGGGTACAAGACAGGCACATGCCACAGGGGGGTCTGGGGGGCGGAGCCCCCCAGCCACCGGAGGCCACGGTAGTAAACGTCTGTTGCACGGTACGGGTTGGGCAGCTTCATTTGTCCTCTATTGTGACTGTTTGAGGCCTGTGCTCATGTCGCTGGGGTCACTTTGCTCACGAAACGCCTCCTGGTCACCTTGAGGCCCCAAGGCGAGGAGCCAACTTTTCCGGTTTCCCGAAAATCTATATTTTTTTTCTTTTTACCCCTGACCTGATTTTTTGTGAGGGCCTGCAGAAAATCAGGTCAGCTGACCCGAAAAAACCCCCAAGCTCCACCCCTGTCATCCAGTACCCTGATCAGCCGCATGGCGAGCCCCTTGCAGTCATGGAGTGCTGGGGTGACGTAGCGGGCATTGGGAAGCACACCTGCCAAGAGGGAGGGGTAGCCAGCCTCTTTCATCTCAGAGAGAGTCAGGTGCGGGTATCGATGCACCTGTTGATACCAGCGTTCTTCTGGGATGTCGCACAGTGAGCATCGGTGCCCTCGCCCCCCGCATCGCCTCATTGTTGCCCACTGCTGATCTATACTCCCGCTAGCGGGAGTTGGACTCCCCCTAGTTGAGACTCCCGAAAAGGGTTAAACCCGGTAGTGGTACCCTACCCCCGCTGGAGTCCACCGTGCAAGGCCGGATCAGCCCACGGGTGGGTTTGAGGAAGAAATCTGGGGGGGCAAAGTTTGCTGCGACTTCCGGTTTCACCCGGCCGAACTCCAGCATCTATCCAGACCCACGGTGCCAAGCCGTTCGCCCGTGTCGCGATCATTCGCGGCTTCAGGCTGCCCCCGACGACACGTTTGTATCCTGCACCTTGCCATACTTCGCCTCCACCTTGTATATGACGGAGAGCGCCCTCCTTCCGCATCGTTGCGACTTCCCTGACAGCGAACTTATCCATGTCAGGGAAGACATGGCGATGATTGCGTTGGCCACCTGGGTGCTGTGCTGGTGGAGCTCCTTGCTCAACACCGTTGCTAGGAGCCTTCTAATGGATCCCAGTGTCAGCACACTGCCCCCTTTTTTAACAGGGAAGGCCGTGCAAAAATCATGCACAATGTTCGTCGCCTCCGCAGCCTCGGGACTCTCTGCGCTCTTCTTCTTCTTAATCGACTTTGCCGCCGGCTTCGCTGCCGGCTTCGTTGTCGTCTTCCCCATTTTTGTGAATCAGGTCTGCGAGCTGGGATGGGTGGAAACGTCCGTTTCGTTTGGTGTGGCTGTACTTCAGTGACGAGTGCCACATTGCATAGGTATCATGGGAAAAATGAGTGAAAATAGGTGAAAAGACTCCCGCTAGGGGGAGTCAGACTCCCCCTAGCGGGAGTATAGACTCCCGCTAGCGGGAGTCTATACTCCCGCTACCGGGAGTTGGACTCCCCCTAGTTGAGACTCCCGAAAAGGGTTACCCTACCCCCGCTGGAGTCCACCGTGTAGGTTAATATACAGGACAGCGGGTACGGTTCCCTCGCCGAGGCGCGGTGCCGGCACGCTAATCCAACTTTAATAATAATATTTTTTGTGAAATTTTGTGAAATGGTTTGAGATGGTGTGAATTCGACCAGGCGGTATTACCCCACCCATTGTACTTTTTGGACTCCGCGCGGATCGTAGTGGGGTCATTTTTGTGGTCTAGGTGACAAACTTCACCCGTGAAATGCGGGTCTGGTTCAGGCAGTTGTGCCTGTGAATGCTGGGAGGAGAGGAGTCGGAGATCAGTTCAGGGGCACTTTGCTGGTTGAGGGTTACAGGGACCTGCAGGCAGGAAGTGAGGGGAGGGTTTTGGGGCTGTGGCACCCGCACTCTCTACGGCTCTACTGACTTACTCCAGCCTCTGGACCGTCTACGCTCTACTCTCCTTCTTCAACCGCTGGAATCTCGATGTGTTCCGTGTCGTGGTCCTGAAGCTTCGCAGCTCTTCCTGACTCCACTCTGGGCGGACTACGAGTTCCCTCGCCCCCGCATATTCCCTCAGTTCCGACAGAGTAAAACACCGGTCCATACTCTCAATGAGTTCAAGAATAGCGGGTTTGTTTTTACTCTGGCAGTTGAGGATCCCGCGTGCCAGGGCTTGCTGCACCAACACCCCTTTAACCGCGACACATCACAGTGGAATACAATGCGAATACTGTCAATCAAGGCAGTCCGCTTGCGCTTGCGTTCAGATGCGTTATTGTCTGCAATCCTCGCGACTTCGAGTTCCGCAAGTCACAGCTTGCCAATACGGAGCTTCCTCTCCTGCACCGCCTCCAGCTTTCCCCCCAGAGAAGAGATCTGGGCCTCTGTGACACCTGGAGAGGTGCCATCAACCCAATGCTGCATGCAACAGAGCTTGGCGCGGAGGACACCATCCCGGATAGCGACCCCCCCCATTCATCATCAACACCCTCCGCATCCTGCCGCAGACCCCTTCCAGGACCGCAGGGCCCAGTGCGCCTGTTCTCTCTGCAGCCATCCCTTCCGTGGACTGGGAGTATCTCTTGTACTCGGAGTAGCAACCGAAGCAAAACGGTGGATGGCTGTGCGGAGAAACTTCTCAGCGTCGGCCTTGTCCACCTTGGGGCAGAGGGTCGAACCCTTCGAGATGCCCTGGGCACCATAGTATTTGGCGACACCAGATTCAGCGAGAAGAGTGGGGACAACCTCGTTCAACTGTTCCTCTGACACCTGTGCGGCGAGGAGGATAGTCAAAATATACAGTGCAAGCAATTGTACATGCATTTTCCATAGTCATCGCCAGTTCCTCGGTAACACTGCCCTTCAGTGTGCACGTTGCAGATCCAGCACGGTCCCGCCCTCTGAGCCAGACTAACCCGCCCATAAAGGAAAAGAGGAAGAGGCGACGTAAGGCAATGCCTCCGTGCGGCAAGGAGAACACGAAACAGCGTCCCCCCTCACCGGGGGACGCGACGAGCACGGCCAAAAATCGTTCAAAATCGTTCAATATACAGTGCAAGCAATTGTACATGCATTTTCCATAGTCATCGCCAGTTCCTCGGTAACACTGCCCTTCAGTGTGCACGTTGCAGACTCGAACGAGAGGCACAGGGACTGGCCGAAGCAGTCTTCCTGGTGATCTCTCCAGCTCTGGAGGTACCCGTCCTCTGCATTCGCCTCCGCTTGTCACAAGCGCCAGGCGAGGAAGCGGAACAACTCCGAGGAGAACCCGAGCTGGCAAGTGTCACTTGCCTGGGCCTCGCTCTTCGAAAACCGTGACACAAACAGAATGCAAGGGTTACACGAGGTGCGCGAAGCAGATTCCCATCCTCCGCACAGTCTCGCGGTCCCCCTCCAACTCCATCACAGCCTCGTACGTCTTCGTATCCCTATTTGCAACTTCACGAAAGAAGCGCAGGAGGAAATCGAGGACGGTATCGTCGCCCTCAACGAGCTGCGAGAGGGACCAACAGGCGGCCGCAGTGGTGCAGAAGCGGCCGTTCGAAGCTTTTTGCCACAGTAGCCCAGACACCTTGATTACTTGCGGACATTCTCTCGCGATGAATGCGGCGAAGGCAGGGTCATGTGCCGCATAGTTGGCGGCTGCACACACGGACTTCGTCTTCACTGCACTGGAATCCATCAGGTCGCAGGTGCAGGTGGCAGTGCAGGTCGTAAGCCGACACACTGTGCTGTTGGCCACATGTGGCAGAGGCGAGAGAGCCGTGTACTACGGCATGCTCGAACAACAGGATTGGCGGTACAGCATAGGCTGACGGGACAGTGCAGGGATGGCAGGACAGTATAGGATGGCGGTGCAGGTGCAGGGTGTGTGAGGTCGCCACCCGGCAGGCAGCTCGCCGCCCCACCCCAGCCACCCACCCGCCCAGCGGGACCCCCCTCACAAATTTTTTCATAACCCCGTTCTTTTGAACGTTTGGGATCTGTGCGGATCGTGGTGGGGTCATTTTGGCCATGGGGTGCCTCTGACCACAAATCCAGACTGAAACCGGCAGAAAATAAGTTTTGACACCCCCCCTAAAAAAAAGCCAAATTTGGGTACTTCTTAGGTACTTTTTGGGTCACCGAAAAAGTGGGTTTTAGCCATACCATAATATTAAATATACCTGGGACCCCCCGTGTTTAAGTCCCCCCCCCTGGAGGCGATTTTCGGCCGGGGGGGACTTAAACACGGGGGGGGCGGACCTAAACACAGGGGGGGCTTAAACACGGGGGTGGCACAGTGGAGACCAAGAAGACCTCTTCCTCTGCTGTCGTAGGGGGGTAATTCCGGTCCGGATGGACTTTTGGCACCCCACTTTTCGACTCAGACAGCACCTGGAGGGCCTAGGGGCCACCTGATGACCCTCCAGACCAGCCCACCCCCGTGTTTAGGTCCCCCTGTGTTTAAGTCCCCCCCCTGCCAGACCCCCAGGGGGGGACTTAAACACGGGGGTAAGGGGGGGGGACTTATACACGGGGGGTCCCAGGTACGCATAATATTAAATATTCAATTTAATATTATGCGGGGGGGGGGGGGGTTTAACATTGCGAGAAGGTGCTGGGAGATTTACTTTTCCATTCCCTCTCGACGATCAAACCCCCCTCCACTGCTAAGAATAAGGTTTGGGGGTCCGGGACTTGCTTGTTTTGGGACAAGGGGCGGGAGAGGGGCGTGTTGGGCGACCGGAAACCCGGTTCACTTGCATGTTTGAAGCCCGTGCAGATTGTGGTGGGGTCATTTTGGTCATGTGGTGCCTGCCTTCATGAGGGTGAAGACCAGCCAACGGACTTGGGGCTCGGGACTTGGGACTTGGCCATATTCTCAGCAGTGACCCCTCCCCCCCCCGCTCCCTGTGACATCCACACCAAATCGATATGTCACACCCCCCCTTTCCCCAGCGCGTTGTGTGCGGGTTTGCGGGCAGATGGCCGGTCAACCGGCGCGGCCACCGGTCTGCCGGTGAACGGTCAGATGGCCGGTCAACGGGTTACTTCCTGACCGGTCAACCGGCCGGTCGGTGTCCAAGTTACCCCACTACAGTCAGCACGGAGTCAAAGGAACGCACTGGGGCCCGAGACGTGAGGACCTCCTGCAAGCCCCCTCCAGGCGTGTGCATTCAGGATTTTTGGCGCCATTTACCGTCACTTAGTGTCACTTAACGTCACTTACAGTCACTTACCAACACTTACGGTCACTTACCAACACTTACGGTCACTTACCGTCACTTAGTGTCACTTAGCGTCACAGGAGCTGACCTCATTTGGCCTATTACCTGGGACCCCCCGTGTTTAAGTCCCCCCCCTGGAGGCGATTTTCGGCCGGGGGGGACTTAAACACGGGGGGGGCGGACCTAAACACAGGGGGGGCTTAAACACGGGGGTGGCACAGTGGAGACCAAGAAGACCTCTTCCTCTGCTGTCGTAGGGGAGTAATTCCGGTCCGGATGGACTTTTCGCACCCCACTTTTCGACTCTGACAGCACCTGGAGGGCCTAGGGGCCACCTGATGACCCTCCAGACCAGCCCACCCCCGTGTTTAGGTCCCCCTGTGTTTAAGTCCCCCCCCTGCCAGACCCCCAGGGGGGGACTTAAACACGGGGGTAAGGGGGGGGGACTTATACACGGGGGGTCCCAGGTATAATATTAAATACCGTATACGTAAATATTTTGGAACGTAAATATTATGGAACGTAAATATTTTGGAACGCTGGTGGGTTGGCGTTCCAGATTTTTTTCGTTCCATAATATTTACAGGGCTTTCTGCGACTCGGGGACTTGGACCAGGTGATCGGACGGCATACAGAGTCCCTGACGGGACCTACTCGTGCACTTTTCGCGCGATTCCTGACGCAAGCCGTCCTCACCACCGAGTCCCCAACTGGCCCTGTAAATATTATGGAACGTAAATATTATGGAACGGACCGGCCAAAAATGGGCCCGTTCCATAATATTTACGTTCCATAATATTTACGTATACGGTATACCTGGGACCCCCCGTGTATAAGTCCCCCCCCTTTACCCCCGTGTTTAAGTCCCCCCCTGGGGGTCTGGCGGGGGGGGGACTTAAACACGGTGGTAAGGGGAGGGTGCCCCAGCCCAGCCCCCCCCCCCCCCCCCGCCGCCGCCCCCGGCCGGGGGTGGGCTGGGCTGGGCTGGGCGGGGGGTTTGGGGTGGACAGGGCTGGGCGGGGGGGGGCGTTTGGGGTGCATATGGTGTCATGTGAATCGGCAAGCTTTGGCATTTCTTCACTTAGTGATGACCCCTCCCCGAGCCCATGAACCCAAATCAGCAAACTCCTCGTCTTTTTCCCTGCTAGCACCTGCAAGCACACCACCGACTCGCAAACCCCTTGTGTCCTGATCTCTCCCCTCGCACCTCCTGTCACTTGCACATCCACACATCCTCATGATGATGCCTGTGAGGTTAATATTCGTCGAGTGATTCCTGTGACTCCCATGTTGATCTGGCAAGGCCCACGCACACGCAATACTGGGCGAGGACGCCCAACCGTCTACCAAAATCGCGAGGAGCTGTCCGGGAACGGCGTTCACTTCACCTGCCAGGCTGAGGGTAGGATGAACACCCCCGTGATGCTTGAGTACTTGGAGACCCTACCCCAACTTCCCGCAACTGAAAAGGCACTGCTTGTAATGGATGGTTATGCCAATCACTACGTAACTGAAGTTGTCAAGAGAGCGCGTGAGAAGGGATTTATTATTTTTATTACGCACACGACTTTCGCGCGGAAAGTGTCATTCAGCTCTGCCAAACGTGCTCTACACACCACCCCCTTCATCAGGCAAGTGGGTTTGTAAGTGTGTGTGGAAGCGTCAACGCATCAAACGAAGTATCAACAGTAGAGAAAGAGCGGCAGAGTTGAAGTGACACTTTTCATCCCGCCCAACCGCTCTGGTCGTCTCAACATTGGTGACCAGAGCGGTTGCAATCTCAAAGTCCGGAAGAGCCTGAAGGACCTGTGGTCATCATGGGCAGGTCCTTTGCTCGTGAAGTTGGAGGAAGGTGAGAAGCTCGCCCCACCCCGCCGCCCACAAGTGTGCCAGTGGCTGAGGGATGCCTACAGGTCGGTCTCGGATGAGAACGTCTGTAGTGCCTTCCGTGCTGCCCTCTGGCCCTCAGCTCTGTGTCAAAAGAACATGGATGTCACAGAGCTGAGGAACACACCTTGTGTGCGCTACCACCCCTCCCAGGATGTCCTGGATTTGCGGGAATCTGTGCATGACTGTGTCGTTCAGATATCCCAGGATGATTTTGAAATCCTAAGTGGCATTGAGGACAAGAAGGTAGGAGACAGGTGGGGGTTCACACGGATTGTGTCCGGTCCTCAGTACGAAGGCCGTGGCCAACGCCGTCAGCTGATCCCGGGACCCAACATGGAGTATGTTGAGTTCCGAAAGGTCGCCTAAGACCGATCCTGGGGCCTTCGCTCTGTGTCTGCCGCCAAGGAGGCGACTTTCTTTTCCGCACACTGAAGGCCCCCATTAGAGATAGATGTGAATGTAGAGTAAAGGATGTCTCCCGACCCACCTCCCCATGATCCCCCTGACCAGTTTGCGCCGTCCCGACCCACCTCGCCCATTGTCCCCTGTCAGCCAGTTTGCCTCCCACCCAACCCCTTACCCCCGTGTTTAAGTCCCCCCCCCCCCCGAAAATCGCCTCCAGGGGGGGGACTTAAACACGGGGGGTCCCAGGTACATCTTATAATATGCGTGTACGGGAGCCATAATTTGCATTTTCAAAAAACATAAAAATTGCCCATATTTGAACATAAGATGTACATCTTATGTTCAAATTTCGCTTTTTTATGGCATTTTCCAGTGCCTAGTGGACACTGTAAACAGAAAAGTCGAATATAAGATGTACCTGGGACCCCCCGTGTATAAGTCCCCCCCCCTTACCCCCGTGTTTAAGTCCCCCCCTGGGGGTCTGGCAGGGGGGGGACTTAAACACAGGGGGACCTAAACACGGGGGTGGGCTGGTCTGGAGGGTCATCAGGTGGCCCCTAGGCCCTCCAGGTGCTGTCAGAGTCGAAAAGTGGGGTGCCAAAAGTCCATCCGGACCGGAATTACCCCCCTACGACAGCAGAGGAAGAGGTCTTCTTGGTCTCCACTGTGCCACCCCCGTGTTTAAGCCCCCCCTGTGTTTAGGTCCGCCCCCCCCGTGTTTAAGTCCCCCCCGGCCGAAAATCGCCTCCAGGGGGGGGACTTAAACACGGGGGGTCCCAGGTACATCTTATATTCCATTTATATTTTGGGATTTCAAAATACCGTATACGTAAATATTATGGAACGTAAATATTATGGAACGTAAATATTATGGAACGTAAATATTTTGGAACGCTGGTGGGTTGGCGTTCCAGATTTTTTTCGTTCCATAATATTTACAGGGCTTTCTGCGACTCGGGGACTTGGACCAGGTGATCGGACGGCATGCAGAGTCCCTGACGGGACCTACTCGTGCACTTTTCGCGCGATTCCTGACGCAAGCCGTCCTCACCACCGAGTCCCCAACTGGCCCTGTAAATATTTTGGAACGTAAATATTATGGAACGGACCGGCCAAAAATGGGCCCGTTCCATAATATTTACGTTCCATAATATTTACGTATACGGTACATCTTATATTCAAGGTACATCTTGTATTCGAGGTACATCGTATATTCGACCCCCCCCAGTAATATTATGCGGGAGGGGGGTTTATAAAAATTTTCGGGAAAATTCTACTTTTTTCCCGACTATGCCCACCCTGCTTAGAGGGTACACAGGTCACCTGGACACCAATAATGGCCCCACTACGAACCGCGATTGACCCAAAGAGTCCAAGAACGCGAAGGAGAAGGCCAGATGTTCGCTACCGTGGCCTCCGGCGGCTGGGGGGCTCCGCCCCCCAGACCCCCCGCTGTGCTGTGTGCCTGTCGAGTGGACATATGTACCGTTGGTGCACCATGGCAAGTGGGAAACGGCACAACACCAGGAGTACGACATGGTCGTGAGTGAAGACGGGGTACGTGCAGACCACCCCACCCCTGACACAAGTCTGTACGACTTCCTCGTTGTCCACTGGCGATCGACATTGCCTCGCCTGGCGCTGTTGGAGCACGAAGTCCGGGGATTCTCCTTCAGCCCCCCTGTCCAGCAGTGGTCTCTCAAGGGCTTGGCGTGCACCTTCTGGCACTCCTGACGTTGCCCTACAGTTCCTGAGACAGATCCATGGCTGGAGGCACGGCCGGATGGTGTTGTAGCAAAGGACACCTGCTCTCCCACAGCACCTCACACATCTCCAACAGGGTGTATGTGGGGTGCTGTGTGAGGTGTCCGTCGGCTTTATGAAGCAACCAAAGTCAGGATGCGGGCAGGTGCCCCGCTCACCCCATACACGGACAGGAAACGCCAAAACGGCGCCAAAAAACGGAAAACGGGAAAACCGGCAAAAACCGGCTTTTTTGCAGAATTTGGAAAGTCACCCACTATCCCTGGTTCGGCGTTGTCAGCCAAAAAAAATCGCACAAAAAAATTCTGTCCATTGGGGGCCTTCGCTCAGAAATGCAGAGAAGTGAGAAATGGTGAACCGCCTCACAACACTGGCTGCAAAGTGACACAGTTTGACACACATAGTGGCACAGAGCAAAGGCCCCCATTACATCTTGCGACACCCGCTCACACCCCCACTCCCATCAGACGGAGGAGGACTGCATCGCTGAGGGTGGGGAGAGGCCCTCAGCAGGTCGAGTGCAGTATGCGAGTAGGGTGGGGAGGGGGGGATGGAGCCTGTGTTGCACCACATCAGAAAGTCGCACTGTGTCTTGTCGCCTCTCTCCGGAGCCGGGTGGTGGGGTGAAACGCGGCAGCGCAGTCATGTATGATCCTTACACCGGGGTTTTTCGGCCAAAATCCTGAAAAATTTACTCCGGCTTTTTCCCTTCTCCTTTTTTCCCCGTTCCCCCCCCGTTTTTCCGCCTTTATTTGCATTTTTGAGCTCGGTGCGGATCGTGGTGGGGTCATTTTGTTTTCACAGCGCCCGTCACAGCCTATGTGTGCATCCGAGGAAATCGCCGAACTTTGACGAAAACCTGGCGGTAGCGAAGAACCCCTCAGTCGCATAAGGACAAGCACAAGCCACAGGGGGGTCTGGGGGGCGGAGCCCCCCAGCCGCCGGAGGGCACGGTAGTGAACTTCCGAGCTGAACTCGGTGTGGATCGCTCCGACATCAGGTCGGAACCCAGTGCTGCGCGGGCAGAAGCAGTCAGACGAGTGTGTTGGTGCATTTCCTCCTCTGTATGTATAGGAGGAAACCGCCGAACTTTGACGAAAACTTGACGGTAGCGAAGAACCCCAGTCGCATAAGGACAAGCCAGCACACGCCGCTGGTCTGCATGGGGGGTCTGGGGGGCGGAGCCCCCCAGCCGCCGGAGGCCACGGTAGTGAACATCTGTACCTTCCAAGATGAACTCGGTGTGGATCACTCCGACATCAGGTAGGAACCCAGTGCCGCGCGGGAAGCAGTCACTGGAAGCCAGGTGGAGGCCATGGTCTGGGGGGGCTGGCCCACCCAGCCCCCACTTCCCCCATTTTTGGTCCCATTTTTTTTCCTCCCGAATATGGCTTTATTTGAATCGTTCGAATCCGTGGCTCACGCCATGGTATTTCTTTTTCTCCAGAAATTTTATTGGTCCATGTTACTTGGCTCAGAACCAAAAGGGAAAAAAAAGGGGAAAAAAAATATTTTGGCCGAATCTCTTATACTTACTCCGATTTAGGATCAGACTTGAGCGCAGTGCACCGGAGATCTTTTTTGCGGTGCGGTTCGCGGTGTATTTTCTCCCCCATATGGCGTGAGGGGAAATCCGCTCGTGCGCTCAAACAAAACCCGGACTCTTTGCCAAAAAAAATGCTCCCGGGTGGTGGTGACTCCTCTGAGCCTCTTTGGCTCGGATGGGCCTCACGTCACAGCGTGGCGGCGAGTGACCAAACACAGCGGTGTTGTGGCAGAAGGTACCGTGGCGGAAGGTGTGGCTGCGGAATGGATTAACACCTTCTGGGGGTCTTCGCTGGCCGTTATCCTTCGTCAATCTCCGTCAGTTTTCAGCTGATTCAACAGGGATTTCACCAAAATGCACTGACGGTCACCCCGTAGCGAAGACCCCCTCTGGGTGTAAACTCAACGACAACTCAGCTCGGCGCTGTTATTTTGCTGTTGCTGGAAAACCTAGAAACCTGCTGCGCAAGCCCCACCAACCAGCATTATTTCCGGCGCTGTTTCGCACACAGCAAGAAGCTTGTCGCAGTGAAACAGATTTGTCAGCGCTTTGGGTGACAATCTACATCGTTGCCTTGTTGCCATGGCTGTGCGCACAGACAGCGCCTTTTATTTTTTCAGCACACTTCGATGTGGGCGGAAAGTGTCGCGTGCTTGTTCGTGCCCTTGTGCTCCTCACTCACGACACCATCATCAGCAGGAGTGTGAGTGTGGAAGCGTCAACGCAAAAAAAGAAACCAAAGCAAAAAGTGCCGAACAAAGCGCAGTGACACTTTTGCCCATTATTTCAGGCAGGTTCACTCCCTCGCCACCGAAGCAGACGTCAGGATACATAGGTTGGGTTTTCCCCCCACCACCACCACCACCCCCTCTCCTCGCACTGGATCTGTTGATACCTGACCCACCTGTCCCCATTATCTCTTTCCCACCGTCTTGCCAACCTCACCTATCCCACAGTAGTACTGATTTCCCTTTCTTCTCCCCACTAATTGTCCGTGATTCTTTTGATAGCCAGGCATCATCCGAGCTGGTGAAGCCTTCTGTGCCTTGCGAATACCCACACCACTTTATCAGGCTGGGCGTGCGGTATTCTAGAATGGGGGGGGGGGGGCGGGGCGGGAGGATAACAAAGCTGCCTCGTTTCGTCACCTTTCGATCCGGGCGGCGTCGGCACAGGATGTATAGTTGTTTGGGCGGCGCACAACTCTATGTGTCTTTTGCTGTATTTTGCGACCACTCATACTGTTTCATCAGATCGGTGGGAATGGTGTGCACAACGAGAGTGGGGCTTCTGCGTTCCAACATAAAATAATGCATTTTTTAAGTTACGAGCGACGAAGCGCGATCGCGAAGTAACAACGGAAATCGTACGACTGAAGCTTCAGAAGGATCGCACATTCATGCCACTTCACAGGGGCTTCCACAAGGTTTTAAGTGCACTCCCTGTTTTTACTGCAACAGGGCTCCTGTGAGTGTCAAAAAGATACGAGGCATGGCTTGGGCACACCCAAGGCGTGTTCATGTCACCGCCCTCCCGATTTTTTCACCTGGGGGGGGGGGGGGTGACATATACACGGGGGGTGGTAGGTAATTGATTTGTTGTCTCGTTTGCTGCCACGATCCAGCGGGGGCACAGATAGTTTTGCCCGAATTTGGCGCACAAGGCAACAAGTCTATTCTTTTGCAGTTACTGGAGGGGTGTTGTATAATCTTTCTTTGTAGCGAGAGGAGTGCGGTTTCTATTTTATTGTTTTGTTCCATTTTTTTTGCCTTCACCTCACCCAAACCAGCGGGGGGCTGAGTCAGGGTTTTGACCAGGCCTGCCACTGGCCAAACAAGGGATTGGCCCTGACCAGGGAGGGCAAAATGAGCTGCCACCCACCTGGTCAATTTTTGGCCTGGCCAACCACCTGGTCACGCCGCTGACTCGACCACCGCTATCCTGGACACCCCGCGCCCCCTTTCACATTAGCAAAAGACCATCTTCGGTCATGCCTCACGACTTTCACAGATTTTGCCTCACGACTTTCGCTCAGAAGTAGAGAAAGGTGGGTGCCCGAACAGAATACGGGCCGGATGCCACAGTGACAGAGCAAAGGCACCAAGTGACATCCCTCAGAGAGACTGGATCGCCTTTCTGGTGCAGCATCTTCTTCCGGATATGGATCGTCTGCACCACCAAGGCTGTTCGTCAACGAATCAAACAGGCAACGTGCTGTCCTTTGCAGCAGGCGCCGGAAGTGCATTTGCTTCAGGACATGCCGGACCTCGGATCTTCAACCCTGTTTATTATCTGGAGTAGAGCATGCGGGAAATGCACCCACGGGGATGACTGCGTGTGTTCTTTGTGTTGTAGCCATGGCCTTCCGAGTAGTGTAGGCCAGGGCTTTACAGCGCAACGCGGAGGAGAGCGAAACCATGTGGTGGCCCGGTTTTCACGGTGTGTGTACTCTAAGGGGACACTTCGCGATGCCAGCACGCTACCCCAAACTACAAGTGAGTGGTCCAGAGAGTTTCTGGAGGCACCCCTTCTGAGAGGAAGAATCATGGAAGTGCGTATTCACGAGTTATGAGAGCAGCAGCATGTCAGCGCGAAGGGCTTTGGATTAACACCTGAAGGCCACTTCACAGGCCTTGCGACATGAGACACGAGTGTGCGCTCGATGAAAATCAGTTCAGCGCTGTTTCTTTAGTGCAGTTGCTGGGCAATGTGTGATTCTCCCACAAAAGTGAAAGGATGTTCAGTTTTCCTGCCAAACAAAAGCAACATCAGATTCGGTTTTTTATACTAAAAAGTGTATCGCGGTGTGTGTCGGGGCAGAAGGTTCAACAAAAGAAAGAGGCTTTTGCCGAGCATTTTCCACTGAAAAATGCAACCGTGCAACACATACCCGCAACAAAACAGGGTCGGACAGGGGCTGCACTGTGTTGAATGGATACTCAATCCATTCTTGTTGACACCACAACACAGGAGTAACGACCACCACTGGTGCACATCGTTTGTGTGCACCTGGAAGCACACATGAAGCCAGCCCCTTGGACACCTGGCAATGCTACGAGGTTTGATACAGAAGAAGAATGCCTGCAAGAATAGCCGCGTCTGGGGGAAGGTGGACTGACAGATTGGAGAAGCCACACACCCACACCTGAGCCCTCCCACATCCCTGTTGGGCCCCTGCATTGGGGCCAGCACAACTCCCTCTCGGGGGCCGTTGAACCACCCTGCCTGCTGCTGTTGGTGCTGATATTGCTGCTCACGCAGAAACACAGACATATGATCTCCCCACACAAAAACGTGGTCACCACACAATACACACGCAGCTCCGTTGCACCGACAGTTTCCTCCACCACACCCACCCTCCCCAGGCCCCCGTCGGAGACAGACAACAGAACAATGGGAGGCCAGCACTCCACACTGCGTGAGGAGCTCATTGAGCTGGACCTGACAGGTGAGGGGTATGCCCAAGGGTGGTGTGGCGTGTGAACCCGTGTTTTGCAGCCGCCTCTCGTGTTTGCAGCCGCCTCTCCCCGCCCCCACGTGTGGCTGGGTTCGATGTGCCGTGGACGGGACTCGCCTTCTGCATTTCCCCTTCCCCTGCACTCTGGGGTGGTGTCACCCACTGCTGCAGTCGTCAACCATGTACCACCCCCGTCACACAGGCAGTTCGCGTTGGCCGACCTGAGGCAGCTGATTGAGGTGAATGCCGAGATTTTCGGTGAGGGGCCGGCAAAAGCGGCTGACGAATGGGTATGTTCTGAAGCAGTGCATGTGCCAGTCGACCGCAGTGCCCCACCACATACCCCACAACCGCAGATTGAGACGGTGATGGACGGAGACGAGGAGGGGCAGGTGATGATGGAAGATGTGATCCAGTCCGATGAGGTGTGCACCTGCGAACAATGCTGTCACCCTCTTCCCCAGAGTCCCGAGATTCACCCGGTTTCGTTTTAATTTTCGGAGCAGAGCTGCGTGCTACTCGCCTCAGGATTTCACCAGAGCAGCAACGGGAAGTATCGAGAACACCACCCACCCACACCCCCACAGTTCGCCGATCTCGTCCAGGCAACGCAGGGCGACCTCGAAGATGTGATCGCAGACCTGAACCTCCGGATCGAGCAGCGCGAGGTCGAGGAGGTGGAGGAGATCGTGGAGGAGGAGGGGGAGGAGGTCGAGCCCGCTGCCGAGGACGAGGCCGCGCCGGCGGAGGAGGAGGAGGAGGTGCCGGAGCCGCCGGCAGAGCCGGAGGCCGAGCCCGAGGTCGAGGAGCAGCCCGAGCCCGAGCCCGAGGTCGAGGAGCAGCCCGAACCCGAGGCTGAGCCCGAGGCAGAGGTCGAGGAGCAGGCCGAGCCTGAGCCTGAGGAGGAGCCCGAGGCTGAGGCCGAGGAGGAGGTCGCAGCGGAGCCGGAGGAGGAGGAGGCCGAGGTGGAGGCGGAGGTCGAGGAGGTCGAGGAGGAGCAGCCGGAGGCCGAGGTCGAGGAGGCCGCTGAGGTCGAAGAGCAGCAGGAGCGCGGCCTGCCCGAGGAGGAGGAGGAGCCTGAGGCCGAGGACGAGGCGGAGGCGGAGGTGGAGGCCGTGGAGGAGGAGGAGGAGGAGCAGATCCCCCCGCCGGAGCCGCGGTCGGAGGGGGGCAGCCGCTTCACCGACGAGGCGCTGCAGGCGTCGTTCGACCTGTTCGACTACGACAGGAAGGGCAAGGTGGGGCACGAGGACCTGCGCCTGATCATGGAGGGCTACGGCGTGAGGGGCCTCCTCCTCGACCAGGAGGACGACTACACCTTCGAGGACTTCAAGGGCTTCGTGGAGAGCTACACTCCTGCGCCCAGCTCCGTCGAGGAGATCCGCGCGGCCTTCGGGAGCTTCGACGTCACCGGTGCCGGGTCCCTCTCCGTCGCAGACATCTACGAGTCGATGTGCCTTATCGACCCCCGTGTGACGGAGGACGAGGTTGCGGAGGTGGTGCGCTACTGCGCGGTGTCCGAGGGGTCTGCCGGGGAGTCCCTCACGGTCGATGACTTCACCCAGGCGAGCATTGACGTCGACGAGCTCCCCCGCCGCCTCAAGCAGCGCTACGGGGTGGTTGAGCTGGAGTAAGACAGGGAGGAGTGTGAGACTTTCTTCAAAAAAAATTGGGCGAAAGAGGAGGAGGAGTGCCGAGCGTAGTCCACTTTGTGCGTGTATGAGGTGCAGTGTGTGTTGTGGTGCAGAGTGGGGGAACCCAGCCTGCACTGTGTGGTGGCGGTGGTGGGTGTGGTGTGGTTGTAGCAGGGGGAACCAAGCAGTGCAGGGGTTTGGAGGGGTGGTGTCTCCCACACATCTCGGAGGCGGGGTTCGTCTTGCCGTTCGCAGGGCATGGGTCGGGTCCCGTATGCAGAGTAAAAATAAATGAGATGAATGTGGGGATGTAGCGGGGGTGTACACAACTGTATGTGGTGCTTCGTGCTGGTCATGCTGCAACACGTTGTCAAGAATTGAAGTAAAAAAACAAGTTGTGTCCCCGTTGGGTGGTGTGTGTGTGTGTGGTGTGTGGATGTGAGTTTGTTGTGTTGTGATGTGTGGTTCTAGAAAAAAATGGAAAAAAAAATGTTGGGCATTTTGTGCTTTGTACAGAGCCAGACCCCCCCCTACCCCTGGAAAAAAGCATCCAGCAAACTGTGTTGCATTGTTGTTGCACTGGCAATGCCGGGCTGACACCCCCCCTCCCCCCTGTGTGCGTGCGTGGGTGTCGATCCAGTATACCCCGCCCCTATTTCCCTCCCCTTGCCCCCAACCCCCAGCCGCTTTGCGTTCGTATACACTAGGTGCACGAAGCCCCTCCCCCCCCCCCCCCCCCACGCGTGGAAATCAAACATGCAAATGTACGCAGCGTTGTTTGCTTGCCATACTCCCCCCCCCCACCCCCCTCCCCCCACCAGTCAGCCCTTCTTCCACCCCGAACGGCCGCCTGTTTTCTTCGAGGGTCCCTCCCATTTTGTAGTCGCGGGGGGGGGGGGGGGGTGGTGTGTGTGTGTGTCGGTTTTGGGCCAGGGCCATGCCTGTGTTTCGCCCTCTGTTTTGTTGCCAAACAAAATGTGCAACTTCTCATCTGGGCAAAAGGTTGCCCCCCCCTTCCCCACCCCCCCCCACCCCCAAGTTTGATGTATACGAGACCCCGCACATCCATTTTTCCTCCCCCGGGGGAAAAAACAGCAATGGCCGTGTCCCCCACCCCCCCACATGCACACACAGACATGCCCTTTTTTCATTCATTACTTTTGTAAAGTTCGGGCGCCAGCCCAACTCAAGAAGCTTTTGATCTGCGCGGATCCTTTGAATGCTGCAGACACCCCCTCCCCCACACCCCACACGCCCCACAGGACAGGCTGAGGGGCTGTTCAGCATTCTTCTGCATTCAAAGCTCCCACGCACGCCTTCCCCTTCTCTCCCCACCCTTTCCCTGCGCTCCGGCTATGCTCCATTTTTTCTCCACGCCGTATTCTCCTTTTGGCCAGCGCCATCAGGAGCGCACGGTGCCACAGCAAGCCTTCGCAAAAACGGTGGGGTCGGGGAGGGGTGCGTGTGGGGTGGGTGGAGGAATTTTTTTTGGTAAAACACACCCCGTGTGGTAGAGAAAATACGGCAAGAGTCTCGGTGGGTCGGAAGAGCAGATGGTTCCCGCAACAGCTCCCGGGGAGCGGCGGGTATTTCGCATAGGATGCCGGATGTGTGAACACGTTTGTGCGGTTTGCCCTGTGTTGTGTGAACATATGTGTATGTGTGTGTGTATGCTCCACCCAACCCGACACATTTTCTGTACTTCAGACAGGTAAGGTCACTCGACACGCGGGGGGGGGGTTTTTTGTGTGTGTTTTTTCCGCCAGCCGACATCACTAGCGCCAGCGAGAAAAAAAAAGAAGGTGGAAGCGATCAATGCAAAAATCATCTGAAAGGAAGACTCGAGAGACTGCTGCTGTATTTTGGAAACGTGTATCCCCAGCTTCTGCTGTGCCCTTCCGCTAGGCAACGCAAAAAATAGGGCTTGCATGTGTGAGACCTATTGCGTCATGCCAAATCAGTGGAATCAAGGGGGTTGGGGTGGCGTTGTCCGGCGGAGGGCGTCCGTGGGGATGGGGAGACAGAGCAAGAGGGCGGTCAAGTGAGACGTGAGGGAGGGAGGCGTGAAACAGCATCTTAGTGAAGGTTGCATGGGGTGAGCGAGGGTGGAAAAAAGACAGTGCGAATTGTTCAGGAACAAAAAAAAGTTGGGCGCGGCCCGTATTTTATTCTATTTCCAGCACACTCCGATGTGGGCCGGAAAGTCGTTCAAAATTTCACGTGCTTTGTTCGTGCCCTTTCTTCTTTTTTTTTTGTGTTCCTCAGCCTCACATGAGCGCGGAAAAAGCGTCGGAAGCAAAAAAAAAAACTATCGGACAAAAAATCCGCCGCCCACACCCCCCCATTCCCCACCGCGCACCCCGACTCCCGCACACTGATGACAGCATGTTATGATGAGAGCAAGCACACAACACTATTCGCCAACATGGTTTGGCCAACACCTGGTTTTCCGGAAGCAACACCTGGAACGCCCACACCATCCTCACACCAGGCGCGCGGCCGCAGGCCGGTGGCGCGATGGGGGGTGTATGCTGTGGCGGGCGGACCAAGGCCGCTGGCGCTGTCACGGAGACAGACCGGCCTGACCGCCCCTTAGAGAAACTTGTGAAGCAGGAGCCGCGGATGGTGCGGAAGACGATTCTGCACCTGAAGAACGTCCTGCCAGGGCTGTTGCGATATGTGTACAGAGAGAATGCGTGCACGGCTGACAAGAGGCACCTGATTTCCCCTGCGATAAGCACGATCCGTCAGGCGCTTGTTGCTTACAGCCGAGCCTACACTGATGCGAAGTGGTTTAAGCTGTCGCTAAGCCACAAGGAGGCGATGCTCCTGGTGCGGTGTTACGTGCACGAGTACCGAGGGGAGCTTCTATCACGGTCAACCTTCCCCGATGAGGGGGAGCGACGGTTTGCCGAAACATTTGTTGATCATTTCACCGCGTTGTGGAAAAGGTTCCAGGATGCCAACGAGGATGTGCGGACTCTGCTGAAGGCCGTTTATTGGCGCAACACAGCTGACCTCTGCACATTCTTCATGACAACGGATGATGACGCGGGTGGTGAGCTGAGTGTGTCGGAGATTGAGGGGGCTCTGCACAAAAGCAACGTCGGGCTGGAAGGGCCACGGTTACGGCGTCTCATTGCAAAGCAGGACACCAGTGGAGATATGCGGCTCGATTTTGGCGAATATATCGCGTTCTATGTGAAGATCACAGAGAAGCGTTTCATCGAGCAGGCGTTGTTTTCTGAGTTTGTCTTCAGTGAGCCCACTGGATACATGAAGCCGGAGGAGTTTCACGAATTCCTCGAGACGCAGCAGGGATTCACAGGCGACATCCGTGCGTCGCTAAAGCTGCTGCACAGGCTGAAGGGCGCAGGGATGGCGACGACGTTCACCACCTCCAGCGGGGGGCAGTCCATCGGCATGACTCCGAGGCAGTTTGCTGAGTTCCTCACTTCGTTCCCGAATGACGCTGACGAAGAGAAGCGGATGGAGCAACAGCACTTCCCTCACAACTCCGTGTACAACCCGAAGTACACCACACGCATCTATCAAGACATGCGACGACCACTCACCGAGTACATGATTGCGTCGAGTCACAACACCTACCTCGATCACGGCCAGCTTGCTGGGCAGTCCAGTTGCACTGCCTATCAGAATGCACTGCTGCTGGGGTGCCGGTGTGTGGAGATTGATTGTTGGGATGGGCGGGACGGTGAGCCTGTTGTCTACCACGGCCACACGCTGACGACAAAGGTGAAGTTCTACGATGTGATCAAGACGATTGACAGATACGCATTCAAACGATCGCAGTACCCCGTCATCCTGAGTCTCGAAGTGCACACCTCGCAGCAACAGCAGGCACGAATGGGGCAGATCATGAAGAGCGTTTTCCGTCGAAAGCTGGAGAACGGTGAATTCGTGTCGATCCTGCAGCCGCCGATTGCCTTCACTGACCACTGCCGTGAGGCGTTCGACTTCACACCCGAAGGCTTGAAGGGGAAGATCCTTGTGAAGGGAAAGATCCTGCCAACATCAGGCCCGAAGTTCCGGAAACACTGCGAGCTGGTCCAGAAGATGCTGGATCAATGTCAAGTATGCACCTACCCGTGTTTCGCTTCTGCCACCACCTTCATCCACAACAGGAACAGTCCCAGAAGCTGCATATGGACGAAACCCGAGGTGCTGATGATGTTGCAGACCGTGATGATGATGACAAGCAGTCTGGTGCCACAAACGTCAGCATCTCCGGTGAGAGTGGCAACCTTCTGACAAAGGGCTCTGGGAACGAGCTGAAGTCGGGCACAAGCAACCTCAAGGTCTCTGATGTGCACAACGAGACCACCAGCAAGAAGGACAAGGTCATTTGCATGTCCCCAGAGCTGAGCAGCTGTGTGTGGTTGAAGTCAGTGCACTACCGTGGCTACGATATGACGAAGGATAAGGGCAATCACTGGGACGTCAGCTCGTTCAAAGAAAACAGCTTCGACAAACTGTGCGGCAACCCTCGTGCGAGAGAACAGTTCATTGAAGCGAACAAGATTGTCTTCGCACGGATCTACCCCGGTGCGCACCGTGTTGCTTCTGACAACTTCCACCCTCAGCACTGGTGGAACGTTGGGTCCCAGATTGTCGCCCTGAACTATCAGATCGAGCACAACAGATCTGAAGAGCTTCGTTACAACCTGTCTCGTTTCATGGACAACGGGCGGTGTGGCTACCTCTTGAAGACCCCTTCGTTGCGCTTCCCGGCACGGAAGCACAACGACTCTGATGACGGGATTGTTCTGACGGTGGAGATCTTCCAGGGGTTCGGGCTGCCGAAGCCGAACAACGAGTCCTCTGGTGAGAAGATCGACCCCTATGTGGCAGTCTGTATGAACGGGCATGAAGCAGATCAGACCATCAAAATGACAACGCGCGTCATCGACGACAACGGGTGGAACCCTGAGTTTTTCCACGTCGACCCACGCGTCGGCCCCAGCGACCCCTTGCAGATGAAAGACGTGAGACGATCCACAGCGAACACAAACGGGGGCAACATGTTTGTGTTCAACATCAAATGCCTCGACATGGCAATGCTCACTCTGCAGGTGTGGGACCAGGACGTCGGTGTCGGGGACGACTACATCGCGGAAGCGGTCATCCCTGTCAACATCCTGCGAACAGGTATGCCGCCAGACACCCACCCCACCCCACCCCACCCCACCCCCACATCCACCACAGGCTACCGCGCAGTGCCGTTAAAATCTGTAAAATTTGTGCAGCTGCACGCACTGCTGTTCTGCAAGTTCTCCCTGCAGCAACCGCTGCGATATGCTTGAGGGCAGCAGTGCCGCTGGCCTCACCAGGCCGCACGATGATGTGCACCGTGAGGGCCGGCCAGCGGTGCCGGGTGGCAGTCAGCTTGTGAAGGGAGCGGGAGGGCGGCAGTGCGGCCGTCCTCCTTGCGTCCTGGATGGACGAGGTGCCGGGCAGTGCCGCATGGCCTGCCTGTGCCACGTGGGTTGTGTCGCTGGAGGGCGCACAACCGAAAGCCGTGTGTTTTAGCCGGATCTAGCCACCGCCGGCGGGCACTGCACTGTATTGTACTGCGTGTGTGATCGGATACTGCGAGAGTGGCCCGCCTGTCAAGCGGCCAGCAACTCGGCTGCCTCTGCCTGCGTTTGCCGACAGCAGTGCCCTGCGGCTGGACCACATCATACCGAAAGCCACGCGGTGGGAGGGCGGACCACCCCACCACCACCACCCCCACCCCCACCCCCACCCACCTCCCATTTTCCCTCCCCCATCGCCACAGTATTTCTGCTTCTGCTTCAGTTATGGTTTGTTTTGTTGTGCACAGGGCTCACGCCACATCCTCACTCCCGTATACCACACCAGGCGCGCGGCTGGTGGCGCGATGGGGGGTGTATGCTGTGGCGGGCGGACCAAGGCCGCTGCTGCTGTCACGGAGACAGGCAGGCCAGAACGGTCACTCGAGAAGCTTCTGAAGCATGAGGCCCGCATGGTGTCAAAGACTATGCGACATCTGAAGAATGTGGTGCCCGGTCTGCTGCGATATGTGTATGGCGATTCGGCGTGCCCAGACAAGAGCCACTTGATACCGATGGTGATCAGCACAATACGCCAGATGTTGATCCACTACAGCAAGGCATATCAAGGCGACACGACTTCCTTCAAACTGCCGCTCAGCCACAAGGAAGCGATGCTCCTGGTAAGGTGCTATCTCGACACCTTTAAGAAGGACCTGCTGTCAACCGAGACCTTCCCCGATGAGGGGGAGCGTGGGTTTGCCGAGAACTTTGTCGATGATTTCACCGCATTCTGGAGGCAGTTGCAGGACGGGAATGAAGATGCGCGTATGATGATGAAGGCCGTTTATTGGCGCAACACAGCTGACCTCTGCACATTCTTCATGACAGCGGATGATGACGCGGGTGGTGATCTGAGTGTGTCGGAGATTGAGGGGGCTCTGCACAAAAGCAACGTCGGGCTGGAAGGGCCACGGTTACGGCGTCTCATTGCAAAGCAGGACACCAGTGGAGATATGCGGCTCGACTTTTGTGAATACATCGCGTTCTATGTGAAGATCACAGAGAAGCGTTTCATCGAGCAGGCGTTGTTTTCTGAGTGTGTCGTGAGCGACCCCAAGGAATACCTCAAGCCTGACGAGTTCCACGACTTCCTCGAGACGCAGCAGGGGTTCACGGGTGATCGGCGAGCTTCGCTGAAGATGCTGCACAGGCTGAAGGCGGTGGGCATGGCAACGACGTTCCCCACATGTAGCGGGGGGCAGTCCATCGGCATGACTCCGAGGCAGTTTGCTGAGTTCCTCACTTCGTTCCCGAATGACGCTGACGAAGAGAAGCGGATGCAGCAGCAGCACTTCCCTCACAACTCCGTGTACAACCCGAAGTACACCACACGCATCTATCAAGACATGCGACGACCACTCACCGAGTACATGATTGCGTCGAGTCACAACACCTACCTCGATCACGGCCAGCTTGCTGGGCAGTCCAGTTGCACTGCCTATCAGAATGCACTGCTGCTGGGGTGCCGGTGTGTGGAGATTGATTGTTGGGATGGCCCCGATGGTGAACCGATTGTCTACCACGGCCACACGCTGACGACAAAGGTGAAGTTCTACGATGTGATCAAGACGATTGACAAATACGCATTCAAGCGCACGCAGTACCCCGTCATCCTGAGTCTCGAAGTGCACACCTCGCAGCAACAGCAGGCACGAATGGGGCAGATCATGAAGAGCGTTTTCCGTCGAAAGCTGGAGAACGGTGAATTCGTGTCGATCCTGCAGCCGCCGATTGCCTTCACTGACCACTGCCGTGAGGCGTTCGACTTCACACCCGAAGGCTTGAAGGGGAAGATCCTTGTGAAGGGAAAGATCCTGCCAACATCAGGCCCGAAGTTCCGGAAACACTGCGAGCTGGTCCAGAAGATGCTGGATCAATGTCAAGTATGCACCTACCCGTGTTTCGCTTCTGCCACCACCTTCATCCACAACAGGAACAGTCCCAGAAGCTGCATATGGACGAAACCCGAGGTGCTGATGATGTTGCAGACCGTGATGATGATGACAAGCAGTCTGGTGCCACAAACGTCAGCATCTCCGGTGAGAGTGGCAACCTTCTGACAAAGGGCTCTGGGAACGAGCTGAAGTCGGGCACAAGCAACCTCAAGGTCTCTGATGTGCACAACGAGACCACCAGCAAGAAGGACAAGGTCATTTGCATGTCCCCAGAGCTGAGCAGCTGTGTGTGGTTGAAGTCAGTGCACTACCGTGGCTACGATATGACGAAGGATAAGGGCAATCACTGGGACGTCAGCTCGTTCAAAGAAAACAGCTTCGACAAACTGTGCGGCAACCCTCGTGCGAGAGAACAGTTCATTGAAGCGAACAAGATTGTCTTCGCACGGATCTACCCCGGTGCGCACCGTGTTGCTTCTGACAACTTCCACCCTCAGCACTGGTGGAACGTTGGGTCCCAGATTGTCGCCCTGAACTATCAGATCGAGCACAACAGATCTGAAGAGCTTCGTTACAACCTGTCTCGTTTCATGGACAACGGGCGGTGTGGCTACCTCTTGAAGACCCCTTCGTTGCGCTTCCCGGCACGGAAGCACAACGACTCTGATGACGGGATTGTTCTGACGGTGGAGATCTTCCAGGGGTTCGGGCTGCCGAAGCCGAACAACGAGTCCTCTGGTGAGAAGATCGACCCCTATGTGGCAGTCTGTATGAACGGGCATGAAGCAGATCAGACCATCAAAATGACAACGCGCGTCATCGACGACAACGGGTGGAACCCTGAGTTTTTCCACGTCGACCCACGCGTCGGCCCCAGCGACCCCTTGCAGATGAAAGACGTGAGACGATCCACAGCGAACACAAACGGGGGCAACATGTTTGTGTTCAACATCAAATGCCTCGACATGGCAATGCTCACTCTGCAGGTGTGGGACCAGGACGTCGGTGTCGGGGACGACTACATCGCGGAAGCGGTCATCCCTGTCAACATCCTGCGAACAGGTATGCCGCCAGACACCCACCCCACCCCACCCCACCCCACCCCCACATCCACCACAGGCTACCGCGCAGTGCCGTTAAAATCTGTAAAATTTGTGCAGCTGCACGCACTGCTGTTCTGCAAGTTCTCCCTGCAGCAACCGCTGCGATATGCTTGAGGGCAGCAGTGCCGCTGGCCTCACCAGGCCGCACGATGATGTGCACCGTGAGGGCCGGCCAGCGGTGCCGGGTGGCAGTCAGCTTGTGAAGGGAGCGGGAGGGCGGCAGTGCGGCCGTCCTCCTTGCGTCCTGGATGGACGAGGTGCCGGGCAGTGCCGCATGGCCTGCCTGTGCCACGTGGGTTGTGTCGCTGGAGGGCGCACAACCGAAAGCCGTGTGTTTTAGCCGGATCTAGCCACCGCCGGCGGGCACTGCACTGTATTGTACTGCGTGTGTGATCGGATACTGCGAGAGTGGCCCGCCTGTCAAGCGGCCAGCAACTCGGCTGCCTCTGCCTGCGTTTGCCGACAGCAGTGCCCTGCGGCTGGACCACATCATACCGAAAGCCACGCGGTGGGAGGGCGGACCACCCCACCACCACCACCCCCACCCCCACCCCCACCCACCTCCCATTTTCCCTCCCCCATCGCCACAGTATTTCTGCTTCTGCTTCAGTTATGGTTTGTTTTGTTGTGCACAGGGCTCACGCCACATCCTCACTCCCGTATACCACACCAGGCGCGCGGCTGGTGGCGCGATGGGGGGTGTATGCTGTGGCGGGCGGACCAAGGCCGCTGCTGCTGTCACGGAGACAGGCAGGCCAGAACGGTCACTCGAGAAGCTTCTGAAGCATGAGGCCCGCATGGTGTCAAAGACTATGCGACATCTGAAGAATGTGGTGCCCGGTCTGCTGCGATATGTGTATGGCGATTCGGCGTGCCCAGACAAGAGCCACTTGATACCGATGGTGATCAGCACAATACGCCAGATGTTGATCCACTACAGCAAGGCATATCAAGGCGACACGACTTCCTTCAAACTGCCGCTCAGCCACAAGGAAGCGATGCTCCTGGTAAGGTGCTATCTCGACACCTTTAAGAAGGACCTGCTGTCAACCGAGACCTTCCCCGATGAGGGGGAGCGTGGGTTTGCCGAGAACTTTGTCGATGATTTCACCGCATTCTGGAGGCAGTTGCAGGACGGGAATGAAGATGCGCGTATGATGATGAAGGCCGTTTATTGGCGCAACACAGCTGACCTCTGCACATTCTTCATGACAGCGGATGATGACGCGGGTGGTGATCTGAGTGTGTCGGAGATTGAGGGGGCTCTGCACAAAAGCAACGTCGGGCTGGAAGGGCCACGGTTACGGCGTCTCATTGCAAAGCAGGACACCAGTGGAGATATGCGGCTCGACTTTTGTGAATACATCGCGTTCTATGTGAAGATCACAGAGAAGCGTTTCATCGAGCAGGCGTTGTTTTCTGAGTGTGTCGTGAGCGACCCCAAGGAATACCTCAAGCCTGACGAGTTCCACGACTTCCTCGAGACGCAGCAGGGGTTCACGGGTGATCGGCGAGCTTCGCTGAAGATGCTGCACAGGCTGAAGGCGGTGGGCATGGCAACGACGTTCCCCACATGTAGCGGGGGGCAGTCCATCGGCATGACTCCGAGGCAGTTTGCTGAGTTCCTCACTTCGTTCCCGAATGACGCTGACGAAGAGAAGCGGATGCAGCAGCAGCACTTCCCTCACAACTCCGTGTACAACCCGAAGTACACCACACGCATCTATCAAGACATGCGACGACCACTCACCGAGTACATGATTGCGTCGAGTCACAACACCTACCTCGATCACGGCCAGCTTGCTGGGCAGTCCAGTTGCACTGCCTATCAGAATGCACTGCTGCTGGGGTGCCGGTGTGTGGAGATTGATTGTTGGGATGGCCCCGATGGTGAACCGATTGTCTACCACGGCCACACGCTGACGACAAAGGTGAAGTTCTACGATGTGATCAAGACGATTGACAAATACGCATTCAAGCGCACGCAGTACCCCGTCATCCTGAGTCTCGAAGTGCACACCTCGCAGCAACAGCAGGCACGAATGGGGCAGATCATGAAGAGCGTTTTCCGTCGAAAGCTGGAGAACGGTGAATTCGTGTCGATCCTGCAGCCGCCGATTGCCTTCACTGACCACTGCCGTGAGGCGTTCGACTTCACACCCGAAGGCTTGAAGGGGAAGATCCTTGTGAAGGGAAAGATTCTGTCGGCGGAAGACCCGAAGTTCCGGAAACACTGCGAGCTGGTCGAGAAGATGCTGGAGCAGTGCCATGTATGTACCTACCCGTGTTTCGCTTCTGCTCGCTTTTTTGCCACGTCACATACAACGCAACCACCACCTTCACCCACAACAGTCCCAGAAGCTGCATATGGACGAAACCCGAGGTGCTGATGACGTTGCAGACCGTGATGATGATGACAAGCAGTCTGGTGCCACAAACGTCAACATCGCAGCGTCTGCTGACAGTGGGGTTCTCACGACAAAGGGCTCTGGCAACGAACTGCTGAACGCAACCACAGGGAACCTCTGCGGCAGCCACAAGCTCACCACAGCGGGTGAGTCACACAGCCACTCCAAGAAGGTGAAGGAGGTGAGGATTTCACCGGAGCTGAGCAGCTGTGTGTGGATGAAGTCAGTGCACTACCGTGGCTACGATATGACGAAGGATAAGGGCAACCACTGGGACGTCAGCTCGTTCACAGAGAACAGCTTCGACAAACTGTGCGGCAGCACCCGTGCAAAGGAGCAGTTTGCCGAGGCGAACAAGATTGTCTTCGCACGGATCTACCCCGGTGCACAGCGGGTCGGATCTGACAACTTCCACCCTCAGCACTGGTGGAACGTTGGGTCCCAGATTGTCGCCCTGAACTATCAGATTGAATACAATAGATCTGAAGAGCTTCGTTACAACCTGTCTCGTTTCATGGACAACGGGCGGTGTGGCTACCTCTTGAAGCAGTCCCCACTGCGTGTCCCGGCACGGAAGCACAGCGACTCTGATGACGGGATTGTTCTGACGGTGGAGATCTTCCAAGGCTTCGGGCTGCCGAAGCCGAACAACGAGTCCTCTGGTGAGAAGATCGACCCCTATGTGTCTGTGTGGATGAACGGTCACGACTCCGACCAAACTGTCCACAACAAAATGTCAACCCGTGTTATTGATGACAACGGGTGGAACCCCGAGTGGTTCCACGTCGACCCACGCGTCGGCCCCAGCGACGCGCTGCAGATGAAAGACGTGAGGCGATCCACAGCGAACACAAACGGGGGCAACATGTTTGTGTTCAACATCAAATGCCTCGACATGGCAATGCTCACTCTGCAGGTGTGGGACCAGGATGTCGGTGTCGAGGACGACTACATCGCGGAAGCGGTCATCCCTGTCAACATCCTGCGAACAGGTATGCCGCCAGACACCCACCCCACCCCACCCCACCCCACCCCACCCCACCCCACCCCACCCCACCCCACCCCCACATCCACCACAGGCTACCGCGCAGTTCCGTTGAAGTCCGACAAGTTCGTGCAGCTGCACGCCATGCTCTTCTGCAAGTTCACCCTCGACGTGCCACTGCGCCATGCGTGAGTACAGCCTTCCCCACGCCTGCATTGGGACACTGCACATATACGTGGGACTGTGTCGTTCGCTTCTTCCGCGAGCCCCCTCTTTGGCCTACAGACTGCCGGCCTACAGTCTTCAAGCTACCCTGTTCCGCGCGGGCACACTAGGGTGTGTGAGTCCAGCCAGGCGTCCCAGTGTGGGCAGGGAGCTGCCTCCTCTATGCGGAACTGCCGGCTGTTGTGCGGGTGGCGCCAACTCCCCGATGCCTCTTCCCAGGAGGGAAGGGTCCCGGCAGGGCATCAGGGGGCTTGGTGGGTAGGACTGGTCGGCGTCCCCCCCCCCCACGCAGGCAGACTTGTTCTTCTCTCCTATGTATTTATTGCGTGCCAGAAAAAAAATTCTCAGAAAGTATCTAATATCGCAGTCGCAATGCCATATTCTGGACAAACGTCGATTCGTGCGCGTACACATCGGGGTGGGGAAAGAGGGGTGGGGGGTGGGGGTTTGTCGGTGTGACTTCTATCCGACATTATCTTTTTTACCGGGCGCAAGGGCGGGTGCCCTGGGAAAGCCATACCTTTCCCACTTGCCAGCCTTTGCGGCCGCTGTTTTCTAACCGTGCATCTGCCTCCCGTGGAACGGGTTGGCGGCCCATGCCCCGCTTTCTTCTTCCCCAGATCTCATCCCTTCCGAACGAACTGCCAAACCCCGAAGGTCTTATGTCCGTGTCTACCCCGTTTCGTTCCATCAACGAAACGTCAGTTCTGTGGCCATGCTGCTGAGCACGTTGTTATTAATGTAGGCTAAGGCAACCACATGGCCGTTGCGGCAGCAACCCATCCGTTCCGAGCTCCGATCCGCCCGCTGTGTTTCTTTCTTGTCCGCCTCCATCCGGTGAGCTGGGGAGGGGGGGGGGGTCTGGGGAACTGCGTTAACAATTTGCTGCTGCTCGCCAACCCGACTCTCCTCCACCGTGCTCCGTAAAAACCGCTCGACCCTGAAAGGTGCGAGCTTCTGACTTGTCGAAGAAAAGATGTGTCAAAAAAAAGAAGGAACAACGCACCGGAAAAATAGGAAACGGGTGTGTGAGAGATGTCCAGAGCGAGCGAGCGCCTCACCATTGGGGTGCATATTGTGCGCCACCCCAGCGCAGGGCAAGCCCCTGTTTCCCCCACCACCCTCCCCCTAGCGGAACCCAAATCGCGTGAGCGGGTGGGAGGGTGGGGGTTTCTCTCCCACCCCGCGCGGTTCCCCCCTCCCCTCCAACACGCCTGAAAAGCGTAGCAACCGCGCTTCCCTTCTTCCTTAATGCTGCGTTGACGCTTCCATCCACCCGAAAAGCCCTCTCCTTTGGCGAATTTGTCTATCTATCTCTCTCTCTCTCTCTTGCTGCCTACGGGGGTGGGGCGCCACCGCACATCACTTTGGATATAACGCTTCCCAGCAGCTCGCTCCACCGGCCTGGGGTATACTTTTTGGTGTGCGGGTGGGGTGTTCTCGCGATCGGGGGAACTGCCCTGCCGGCTCTTCATATCTCCCCTGATTTGCAGGCACACAGTGTGTCTGTTGTATCTCTTGGTAAAATTGTGACTAGTTACGAGCGACGAAGCGGAGCGAAGTCGCGAAGTAACGAAGGAAATCGTACGACTGAAGCTTTTGGATTAGCACCTTGGTGCCACTTCACAGGGCCTCAACACAGACTTGAGACAGCAAGTGTGCGCTCAACAAAAAGCAATCCGGAACTGTTCTCCCACAGTTGCTGGGCAGGGTGTCTACAATAAAGCGAAAGGGGTACAATTTTTGGCTGGAAATTGCCGCACACGGGGGGTCCCGCCAACACTAGAAGAGGTTACTGAGAGCGGGGGTGCTGCCGTATTGACAGCCACAGGTTGGGGAGGTGTTGGGTTGTGGGACATGAGGGGAACATAGGGGGTGGTGTGCGAAGGGATCCCCGTGTCCCCGTTGTCGGTCGGAGTTACATGTGCCCCTCGCCCTCGCCCCTCCTCCTGACAGCGTGTCGTGTAATTATACACGCCTTGGGGCGATCGGCCCAACGATCCGGCGTAGAAGGGCGGGGGGGGGTGGTTGGGGGGTGGGGTAGCCCTATTAAAACGGCCGTGCCTTCGCTTCTCTGTGTTCAAAAGCTGTGTGAGAACGGAGGGGAGGTTCACTTTCCAAGTACTTCAGACCAAAAACCCAGGATGGGAATTACTGCGGCGAAGCTTCCCATCCCCCGCCCCCAACTTCCCACCCATTCCCACCCAAGACTGCGACTGTAAGTGCTTCCCTCCTCCATCTCCCCGGTGGGTTGTGTGGGTGGGGTAATGGCAGCTTGGGCTGCATGTGTGGTGGCCACAACCACGTGGGGCGCGAAGAACGAATGAGGCGGTGGTAGGGGGTTCGATATCGCATGCAGCGGTCGGCGTGCCCCCCCCCGGTCTCCCCACTTCCGTTGCCCACCCCCACTCACCGTCTTCAATCGCTTCCTTAATTGATTGAACCGGTCGCAACACATCGTGCCTGCAGGTAGAGCCTTGACTCAAACACCAACGATGCGGGCGTGTCTGTTTGCCGTGGTGGCGTGTGCCGCAGCTGCGCAGGGCGGGGACGTGCTGGGGTACCTGGAGGACTGGGTGGACGTGAAGTGGTGGGACAACAACATCCCGGGGAACTGCCTGATGGGCTGCTTCGAGCCGCAGCCCTACATCGCTGCCATCAAGCCGTACTCCAGCGTGAACTACGGGTTCACGTTCCTGACAGAGAACCCGACACCATCGCAGGTCGGGTGCTCGAATGCACCGAATGCGTCGGCGCCAGCAGGGCCGTGCCCCGCATGGGATGCGAAGGCGCTGTACCTGGCTGCTGCTGGGAAGCAGGGGGCAGCGGCGATTACACCCACGACGACGGCAGCGACGCCAGGCATCGTCAGCATCATGGAGGCAGGGCGCATGGCGAAGATGCACCCCGACGGGCCGAAGCGGTTCAAGATCTCGCTGGGGGGGTGGAGCGACTTTGCGCGGCTTGCGAATGCCGACAACGCGGAGGGTGTGGCACGGCTGGCGGCACAGCTGGTGCTGTGGACCTTCGCTGATGGGGTCGACCTCGACTTCGAGCACCTGACAGAGTACAGCAACATTGCAGGAGACGATGAGTTTTCCGCGTTTGCCGTGTTGCTGAAGACACTCCACACAGAGCTTGCAACGACAGTGAAGAACGGGTGGGTGGCACACGCGCAGGCCCAGCAGGCGCAGCTGCAGGCGGCGTACGACCAGCTGGAGCCGTGGCAGCAGGCACAGGCGAAGCCGTACTACATGACGAACATCAACTACTGCAAGGAGGTGGCGCAGAACGGGCCCCCGCAATTCGAGGTGTCGTGGACGACACGGTTCAACGCCTTCCTGCCGAAGGACAACCGGTGGAACTACCTGATGCCGGACAGCGTGGTCCCCAACAGCACTTTTGCGACGGACTACGAGGGTTCCCGGGTGTACGGGGCGTCTGGGCAGTACATCGACACGGTGAACATCATGGCGTACGACGCGGGCGCCATCAAGCTGAACTTCACGACCATCCTGACCAACTTCGTTGCCTACGGGGGTGTGCCGAAGGACAAGATCATGATCGGGTTCGAGCCCGGCGAGCAGGCTGCAGGCGGCATCTGGGAGGGCATGGCGTACGACAAGGAGGTGGCGCAGTACGTGGCGCAGCAGGGGTTTGCTGGCGCCTTCGTGTGGGCTGTGAACCCGAGCCCGCAGACGAACCCCCAGGGCACGCAGCTCTGCCCGGAGCTGGCACAGGCGCTCAACGGGATCCTGAAACCCACGTGGCACTGGGGCGCAGCCCCGACCTACACCAAGTGCGACGCCACATCCGGGTGGGGGCCGAACACCACCCTGCACTAGAGGCAGCAGCAGACGCCCTGCTGGCACACCTCGCAAGAGGCTGCCTATCATCGAGTGTTGTGTGTTCCTCTGAGCAAAGCCTGTCTCGTGACGACTGCTTCGCGCTGTCACACATGTTCAGCGATTCAATTCCACACCCCCACTCCCGCATCCACACGGCACAGCAGCACCGCTGCACAATGATGCCGCCCTTGCCCTGCCCCGTCAGCCTGATACATGGCGGGGCTTGCTTTTTTCACCCCGACATCCCACTGCCGCAGTGCTGCTCTCCGCTCTGCTGCAGCGATGTTGTTTATACAGTACATTCGAACGTTTCCCCGTTTTGTGTTTCATATCTACCACAGCAGTTACTTCGGTGGCATCATCTGAAAAGGCGACGGCTGTCGGTACGCAACCCCCTTTGAGTTCATACACCGCAGGCTGCACCCCCAACCACAGCCTCATTTTTTGCGACATCGTGTTCACATCACCCGCCTATCCTTCGAGGTCAGGCCAGTTGATGTGTTCAGGATCCCCATCCGTTTCTGTCCTGTTCACCACCCTCGGTCCAGCAGCAGTGCAGCACGCATGGCCCAACGAGACGCTGCCGCCCCACCCCCCGCCACCCGCATCAAACAACTCCTCCTTTTGTGTTGTGTTTGACGTTGTTGCCTTTGACGCTTCTCCACACACGCACACAAACGTGAATCCTTTTATATGAGTGTAGACACACACCGAGCACTTGCTCTTGATGTGACCTCCACTGTCACACACACACACCTCTGCTGTGACGTAGGGGTGGGAGGGGAGTGGGCACAGCTCCGCGCAGGGTTACCCACTAAAAATGCCACTGTCACTACACACACACACCCACACACCTCCCCTCCCGACCAGAGAGCTCTCTTCTCGCTAGACACAAACTTCTATATTTTTCGAATCACCCCTGGCAACCTCTTACCCCACCCCTCCATCCTTCTTCGCTTGCTTATCCTTTGCCCCCCTCGCCTCCCACCTCCGGGACCAAGGGGGGCAGGCCCACTTGGGCCTACCTCGTGGGTGGGGAGGGGGGCACCCCTTTCTTTTAGAGACAGCCATCTCTCTGTCCAGAGAACTTCTGCTGACTTTTTGTTTTCTTTGACCGCTGAAACCACCACCACCCCGCCCCCCCACCCCACAACACATGCAACCTCCGAGCCCCACGTCCCACTCTGGGCTGGCATCATCGGTTGACTACAACCGCATGACTGCTGGGAGTTCCAGCCAGGGAGGGCATGGGGGCCATCGCTTCAATCCGGCAGATGGGCATCGCGTGGGAGCCGCTGCGCAGCGGACGCAGTATTCGAGCAACCCCTATGCCCTCTACACCCCGGCAGAGCTGGGAACTGAGAAAACCCAGCTCCCGTCGCAGGGTTCAGCCCACTTCGGTTCACAGGGTTCCGGGGTGATGTCCGGCGGAGCAGCGACAGGCAGCGTCCGCAGCGCGCCGCCATCAGCGGCGTGGGAGAAGACGACCCAGGGGGGCCCCCCAGCTCCCACCGGGTGCCTGGGGCGTGTGTCTGTCGCTGTGAACCACGGCATCGAGTCGGCGTTTCACCACATCGCGTCGTTCGTCGTGGGGAGGCCCTATGTCACGATCTTCCTCGTCGTGGCCCTCTCTGCAGGGCTCGCCCAGGGCATCTGGTTCTACGAGGAGGAGCTCGCGGGGGACAAGCAGTTCACCTCCAGGGATTCGGAGGCGGTCTACGATCAGGACTGGGTTGTCGAGCGGTTCGGCCACAGCGACCGCGGGGGCACCCTCTACGCGAAGCACAGGGGGGGCGGTGCGGGCGGCGTGCTGGCGAGGGAGTCGCTGCTCGCGATGCTGGACTACCACGTGTGGCTGACAGCCCAGTTTGAGGTTGATTATGAAGGGGGGAAGCTCGGGTTCTCGGATGTCTGCGCGAAGACACACCGGAAGGTGTGGGGTGGTGGTGGGGGGTCGACCCCCGTTCCCTCTGCTGGCACCGCCACCGCCACCGCGGCATGCGAGCAGCCGGCATCCATCCTCCTGCTGTGGGGGTATGACAGGGCTGCGCTTCTCGCTGATCCTGACATCCTCGCGACGGTGAACAACGCGACGCGGTGGCGCGAGGTGTCGCCCTCCGGCCCCCCTGCAGCCGGCTATCTTTCGAAGCTGACGGAGAGGGATGCCACGGGCCGGGTCGTGTCGTCGCCCGCCGCCTCCATTGAGTACAGCTTCAAGAACAACAAGGTGAAGGTGAGCGGGGAGGGCGACATCGACAAGGCGAGCGACACCTTCGAGGTCCGCGCCTTCGAGGAGACGTGGGGGAGCTGGAGGGAGCGGTACCCCTCGCTGGAGCTGCACCTCGTCACCGACGGGGCGATGGACAAGGCGGACACCGATGCGACGGAGAGCGATGTATCCGCCCTCTCCATCGGATATGTCCTGATGATCATCTACGCGACATACGTGCTCTCCCGGAGGCGGGTGCGCTACTCCCACTCCATCCTGGGTCTGGTTTCCGTTGTCTCTGTGGGGCTTTCGACCATCAGCTCCTACGGGCTCTGCTGGTTTCTCGGGGTGAAGTTTAACACTGTGGTGCAGGTGTTGGTGTTGGTGCTGCTGGGTATCGGTGTGGATGATGCCTTCGTGATTATGGACTCCTGGTGGGACAACGCGCACATCCCCGACATGAAGAAGCGGATGGTCGCCGCGATGTCCCACGCGGGCCCCGCCATCACCATCACCTCGGTGACAGACCTCGTCGCCTTCATCAGCGGTTCCACCACAGAGCTCCCCGCGCTGCGCGACTTCTGCTACTACGCGGCGCTGGGGATCTTATTTGACTTCTTCTACCAGGTCACATTCTTCGTGGCAATCGCATATCTCGACTCCCTCCGGCAGGAGAGTGGGAGGGCCGACTGCCTGTGCTGCGTGCATGTCGGTCCCGACACCGGGTGCTGCGGGCAGAACATGGCGAAGCCTGGGGCGAAGCCTCATAAGGAGGCCGACCGGCCCTTCTTCGCAAAGATTATCGGGGAGAAGCTGCCGGCGTGGAGTGTGGGGAACAACGTGGGGCGGACATGCGTCACCCTCGTGTCGTGTGTGCTGCTGGGCATCGCAGGGTATGGCTGCTTCGAGAAGGTGGAGATGAACTTCAACAGCGAGTGGTTTATCCCGGACGACGCAGATGTCAGGAACGGCATGGACATCCGTGACGGGCATTTTGCAGGGAACTCGCTTCCGACAGGCATCTATGTTGGCGATGCGGACTACCCAGCCCAGCAGGGCGACATCCTGTTCTACAACGACAAGGTTGCGAGCAACCGGTGGATCCTCCCGAAGACAAGCACGTCGTGGCTTGTGGATCTGATTGTGTGGGTCAACGCGACATCCCCGCAGGACATCACGCAGGACGCCAGGTTCTCACGCGACATCATCCGGGCCGACAGGTTCTATGCGCACCTTGGGGGCTTTCTGGATGGCGCGGTTGGGCCCCCTTCAGCACAGCAGCACCTGCGCAACATCGTGTTCACACAGGATGGCACCGCGATCTTCGCCTCCCGCAGCCTTGCCTTCATGTCCAGCGAACCGGCATCGGATGGGCAGACTGCTGTCGATGCGATGGACGAGCTGCGGAGAGAGGTTGCCGGGTCCTCCCCTCGGGTGCGTGTTTGGGCTTTCCCCATGGTGTTCTGGGAGGGGTTCAAGATCATGATCGAGGAGCTGGTGAAGAACGTCGTCGTTGCGGGGGCTGCCGTGTTCATCCTGGTGTCGGTGCTGGCGGCAAACGTGATGATCGCGGTGTTCGTCACCATCACCATCGTCTGCATCGATGTCTGCCTCCTGGGGTTCATGGGCCTGGTGGATGTGCAGGTCAACAGCGTCTCCGTCATCTGCATCGTTGTTGCTGTGGGCCTCGCTGTCGACTACAGCGTGCACATCGCAACTGCGTTCCTCCACATATCAGCCGTGCCCAACCCCAGGCACTCCGCGCGGGCACAGCGTGCTGCGCACGCCCTGTGGAAGATGGGCCCTGCTGTGGTGAACGGCGCCTTCTCGACCTTCCTGGCGGTGGCGCCCCTGATGTTCGCCAAGTCGTACCCCTTCATCACGTTCTTCCGCATGTTCAGCCTTATCATCGGCTTCGGCGCATGGTTCGGCGTCTTCTTCCTCCCCGTGGTGCTGTCCTTCATCGGGCCAGACCCGCTGCCGACAGCCTCCCCGCTAGAGCCCTGGATGAACCCCCTGCACCCCGACTTCCACACCGCACAGCCGGATGACGGCGACGGCGACAACGCCACCACGACTGAGCTGGAGGTGAGGAAGGAACAGCCGTACACCCAGTCGGAGGGCTCGTTGTCCCGCCACCCGCTCCAGGCTGCGCAGGTGCAGCAGGGCTACCCGTCAGGGCCGGTGCGCAGCGGGAGTGGGGGGTTGGTGTCGCCACGCCAGGCTGTGCCCGAGGAGGGGCGTGCGCCTGTGGTGTACCAGCCGTCCTCCGTTATCGTGGCGCCCACGCCGAACCCGGCGCACCTGATGCAGCAGCAGGCCTGGGGAGGCGGGCAGCAATACCAGCTGTCGAGGCCGCCACCCGTGCACCGTGTGTACACACCTCCGCACCATCAGCAGCAGCAGCGCACTGGCGTGCCCCTCTCGCCAAGGTCGGGCGATGCAGTGTTTGTGTCTGAGGGGCTACGGAGGGTGCCGCTGCACGCTGCGCCTATCAGAGGGAGCAACGGCCTCGTAGCCGATCCCATGCAGGAGAGCCCCTTCGCATCTGCACGCCTGGGCAGCGGTGGTGATCTCCGGAGGCAGGTTTACGTTATCTAAAGGAGGGATGGTTGGGGAAAAGCAGCAAAGGGCGAAAAATCCTCTCACTGTGGCGGCTGGTCTGACCCGTTGGACAGAAAGAAAGCGGTCGGAGCGGGGGCCCAGAGGGGAACAAACGAACCACAGATATAAATAACCACGGTTGTCGGCGGGGAGCGGGCGGGGGGGCGATGGCCCTCCCCCCTCCCCCCTATTTCCACCCTTGTTCATCCTTGCTTCGATTCAAACCCCATTCCATATCGTGTGCGTGGCACGGCATCTTCTGCACCCATATTCCCACCCCATCCCACGGCGACACAAATGCCCGGACACAGGCCCCCAGGGGCTGTTTGATTTTTCCTGGCCTTTTTGCTGGCCATGCATGAAGAACAAGCGGCAGGCCTGGTGGGTGGATGTGTGTCTTGTGTGTGTGCCAACCGTTCCCGAGCGCTCTGAGCAGTCCCTGGTGTGGGTGGTGTGTTCTTCAGCTCGAATATTCCTCGAGCTCAGCGAGAGCCATTCCCGCCCCACACCCCTGGTCGGAGTTGCATTTCTTTTCCTTGCGTTGTGCCCGAACCATCCTTATCACGTTCTTCTCTTCCTTCCTCCTTTCTTCCAAGCCCTATCCATGTCTCTAGCTCTTGACAAAACTTGTTTGTTGATATTTTTTTGACAGTTCGGCGTGGCCAATTCAGGAGGCTTCTTACCGTGTGGATTTTATCTGAGAAAAACACCCCGCACGCCCAGGCAGGCGTGGGGTGCTCTGTTCGGGGTTTGCGGGTTTTCGAAGAACAACAGCCTTCGCTGCTCCCCTGAGATCCCGAGGCCCACGGTTTCATAATTTTGGAGAAGAATCGTATCAAAATTCTCGCGATTCAGGAAGGGGACGTTGGATGAACACCTTCCACCTGCCACTTCACAGCAGCAAGAAAGTCCGCGCTCAATCGAATCAGCTCGGCGTTGCATCGGGTTTTTTTATTTTGCAAGCTGTGGGTGTTGCTTCTGTTTACCCGGATTTTTGGCGCACAAACAACAGCCTTATCTATTCTTTGGGGGACTTCGCTCTGTGTCAAACTGTGTCAGTCTGCCTTCCTCTTTCGAGAGGTGACTCACTGTCTCTGCATTTTCTGAGAACGACGACCCCCCATTAGATCTGAGCTGGACAATGTGTTCTGCCACAAAAGCGAAAAGGGATCACACTTGTCCAAAACCCGCCAGAAGGTTTCACCATATATTTTTTTTGCGAAAGGGGTCGGATTATGCTGGCCCTTGTTTTTGTTTCCGCTGAATGCCACACTGTGTCCGGACACCTGATGTCCAGCCACACGCCACCTCCCACTCCCCTCCCCCCTCCCCCCCTGTATCGCTTGGAAATATTGTTATGGTCCCTCACGCAGGAGACCCCTCCCCCTATTGGCAAGCTGAGAGGTTGCTCAATAGCCATGCGACAAATGGATACAGACATGGCCCGTTCACCCCCCCTCCAACATGCCGCTAAGATACGATTTCTGCGGGGCCCCCCACACCCAGCACAACCGCCTCTGGGATAGCACCCCGGGACTCACTTGGGTGGCATCTTTGTGTGAGAGCTGGTCTCTCCACGATTATCGAAACCCTTCCTGCTTTCGACCCAACGGTCGAAAGTGACATGTCGAGCGCGCTGTTTTGTGTAACATCAGCCCCTCAGAGAGGGATGTGAGGGGCTGATGGGATGGGCGGTGTGAAGGGTGTGTCCCCCACATCTCGCCTGCCTTGAGTGGAGGGGCACCTCGCCTCGGGCCCTGTGTTCATTGCAAGCCTCTTCCGTTCCTTGCATCCCCCTGTTTAGCCTCCTATCTTGCCCCGGCTCATGCGCCGCCGCACACAAGACACAGGCACCCCTGTGCCTCTTCACCAAACACACCTTCAGCAGCCTGCACAAATCCCCGACGCTGCTCTAAAATGGAACGCCATGCCGACAGGTCGTGTGGGTGACAGTGGCGGCATCCGAGCCCACTCGGTGCTTAACCCTGCCCCCAACGAAGAAGGCTGCTGCGTATTTTTTTTGAGACACTGGGGGGTCTTCGCTACGGGGTGGTCGTCAGTGCATTTTGGTGCATTTCCTGTTGAATTTGCTGAAAAAAACTGACGAAGACTTGACGAAGAATAACGACCAGCGAAGACCCCCACTGGGATGGGATTGTTTCACCCAGAGCCAGGCTTCACAACCCCCCCCCCCCCCCCGATCCAACCTTTGCTGGAGGGGTGCAGGGGGGGGGGGGGGTGTCACCCCGTGTCTCTTTCTTTTAACCTTCACTTTCGACAATCACCCCCCACCCCTTCACAGCCCTCCCTGCCGGCACAACATCTCCTTCTGGGAGAGGGTGCCCGTGGGGCTGCTGCGAGGGGAACCACCCCCACCCCACCCCACACCCCCCCCTCCATCCCTGCCTTTCCATTTGCCTTTCCTGCTGTTTTGTATTTTCCACACCCCCACACCGCTCTCGCTGCCTATGCTGTGGTGTAGCCTGCCCCCTCGTCACCCTGTCACCCCACCCGGCAGCACGTGCAGCGGTGTGTTGGTGTCCTGTCTGTTACATCTGCCGCGCATGGTGCCTCGGGCTCCATGTGCACGGGCGGGTTTTGCTGTGTGGGGAGGAGGAGGTGGGTGTGTGTATGATATCGGAATATCGGGGGTCTGGCGAGGTCCGACCCCCGCTCGCGGGGGTCGTCTGGGCACCAAAAATAGCAGGGCAGACTCCCGCTAGCGGGGGTCGCCCAGACCCCCGCTCCAGGGGGTGGGAGTCCACCGTGTGTGTGAACAGTGGGGGGGAGGGGTGGGGGAGGGAGCAGGAGCGTGTGCTGTGCCCGAGTGTGCTCGGATGTGCCCTCACACTCCATCACACGGTGGGGTGAGGGGTGGGGTGGGGTCTCTCCTCCCCATGCGCCTGTTGCAAAAAATAATCACCCCGCCTCATTCTCGGGGGTTAGTTGAAAAAAATCCCTCATCAAAAAGCGACCGATTTTCGGGGGGTGGGTGCCACCTCCCTTCCTCCCCCGAAAAAGCGGGAGGATCCAAACCGTCTGTTTGCAGTCTGGGTCGGGGTGGGGTTTGAATTGGATTTGATAGAACGCGATTGCCTCCTATTTTGTTTTGCCCTTTTCTGAATCTCCCCGAGAGTTTTTTTTGTTGTTGTTACACGCCGCCTTCACCGGCCTTCGAACTGGCTTTGTCTGTCACCTGAGCAAGGTTCAATGTTGACTGTCATACAGTGCCGCAGAAAAGTTTCGAACGAACAAAAGTTTTAAAATTCTCCGTTCGAAAGTTTTTTCGTCTCAAAACTTTTGTTTTGTTTTAAAAGTTATCTATCCTGCATCATGGGAGTTTCCTAGAGGTGTGTGGGATGATGTGCCACATGTGCAACACTCCAGCGCTGTGAACAGGCAGTCTTTGGGTCAGGCGGGTGTCAGCGTCCTTCAACCTCACTCAGGTTACTCCTATCTGTCCCCTATCGCCAGGTTTGCTGCGAGTTGCCAAAAGCGGATGAGTTTGCGGATCGCAGGCAGAGAGGCCAGAAGAGGAATGTCCAACCTCAACAGGGTCGTTATCCCCAGTCGAGTGGTTTCCGCAACCGAGCGGTCCATCCCTCCAAACCACACGACATGGGGGCCTTTTCGGGTCCACTGGATGCTGCTGACATCGCAAATAGAATGACCTCGACCTGTCCAGTCCTGTCAAGAAGTATTTTTAGTATCTCTCTTGTCAAGAAATCTTTGTCCGAAAACACTTCGGAGAAAGATCCTTGACTTTGAAACAAAGTATTGAACAAAAGAATGTTTTAAAATTTTTCGCGAAGCGCGATTTTCGTCTTAAAACTTAAAATTATCTTAAAATTTATCGTGTTCGAAACTTTTCTGTGGCACTGTATTTACGTATTATCCGCTCCTATTCAACGATACAGACGCCATATCAATGTCATGCAATATGATTGTTTTACAATTCATTTGTGTTATACAACCATCCCCGAAATCTAAGATTCTTTGAATTTGCTGTTGCACTCTTCATTTGACATGCGACTAAGTTTCCCACCCCCCTCTGGGGAGTACGTTTTGGAAGATGTGGCGGGCCCTGTTCCAGGGGCCACATATGTCCCGTGTATTTCCAATCACCTCGTCGTGCAGCAGTCTCGAGCAATAACCCGTTTTCAAATTGTCTAATATTTTGACACTGACTGCGTAACCCCGATTCCACATCAGTTAAAGTAATCAAATCCACTTGAGTCAGACGTTATTACCGCCCCCCATTCATTTGGTGCAAAATTTGAAATCTTGCAGACTTCTAAGTTCTTGTGGTGGAACAGTCTTACTTATGAGAATCCCTCCAAATGTTCCGGAAAACGAACCACTCTGGGACATATATCTGTTGCTGTCTGAGGAGGATCCTTGAAATCGGTAGTGGACAGTAGCGGACAGGGCGGACATTTCCTTGTGGAAAAAGTGCCCGAAAAAAAAATTCGAAAAGGTCCCCCTTACAGAATTAGCCTTTTTTCAAAAAATCGGAAAATTTCGGACCGCAATTTGTACCCAAGAAAGTGCCGAATTTTCGGACTTGGTCCGATTTGAACGATTTCCGTGCCTCTTGCAACCCCCATGAGGGGGGGGCTGCTGTTTCGGGTTCTTCCGGTGGTACATGCTGGGGTGTCAGGACAGGTAATCCTGCTCGCTGTACCCGGTGATCCCTGACGCAGCCAGGAAGTGGAGAGCCTTGGAACCCTGGTTGAGGCCTGTAACACCCGGCCTTCCTGCCACTTGTGGCATTGTGGAGTGGAGGTGGTTATGGAGAAGGTTCTCTCTCCGTCCGGTCGAGCACAACCGTCCTCTCCAGCCAGGGGTCATCTCCTTTCCAAACAAGGGCCAGGAACATGCTCAAACAAACCAATTGATCAGAAAATCTGGCTTGCCGTGGAATCATTGAGCATTGGGGAGTGGTTTGCACCCTTGCTGCGTATGACATGTCCATTTTTGACGATTTTTGGGCAGAATTTGGTGCGTGGGACCTTTCGATTTTCATGATTTTTTCGGAATTTTCGTGGGGACCGGTACCCCATTTGAGGGCCAAAAATCTCATTTCCGAGGCCTGGGAATGGTCGCAGTGGCCTCAGATGTCCAAAAACGTTCAATTGACCTCCTCGAAAAAAAATTCGAAAGGTCCCCCCGACTGGCACCCCGGATTAGGACATGTCTCTGGGGGTGTCCGGGGGCATTTTTGGCCCATTCTTGGCTGGGGAAAATGGGCCATTTTTCACGGTTTTTCGGTTTTTTGTCCGGACCGGCACCGCATTTGAGGGGCAAAAATCTGATTTCCGAGGCCCGGGAATGGTCGCAGTGGCTTCATTTGGCCAAAAACGTTCAATTTACCCTTCCCCAAAAAAAATTCGAAAGGGTCCCCCTACAAATCGCCGGTCTTAGGAGCAAAAAATTTGGGCACCCAGATTTCAAAAATTTTCAAACTATTTTCTGGACCAAAAATCAAACTATTGAGGTCCTGGCCGGACATGTCCGGGGGGGGGGGTCAAAATTGGATTTCCCGAATTTCCGGGTCCGGACATGTCCGCCCGGACATCCGGACACCAGAAAATGTCCGCCCGGACATGTCCGCCCTGTCCGGGGCGGACATTTCTGGATGTCCGGATGTCCGCCCGGACATGTCCGGGCGGGAAATTCGGGAAATGTCCGGGGGGGGGGGGGGGGGTCAAAATTGGACCCGGACATCCGGACACCCGGATTTCCGGGTCCGGGCATGTCCGCCCTGTCCGCCCTGAAACCGCCTAAGGGGCCGGGGGAAATCCAGGAAATTCGGGAAATCCAGGAATATGAAGAATCCTCCTGACAGAGCAAAACCTCACCGAGGTTAGCATGTCTTCAGCAACCCGTGCCACCGCCCTGACTGGCTGCCTCCCTGTTGCGATGTGGCGTGGTGTGGCTGTCGCTTGAAGTCTTCCCGCCGCTGATTCTTTTTATCCCGGAGTTCCGCCATCAACCCCCCATTTGAGCTTGTCTTTCTTCTGCCACATGAACCACACACTCTCTCTCACCCGCGCCCCCACCCCCTGCAGGCAGCCGTGTGCTCTCTCTGCAAGGGAGGGTCTGCGTGTGTGTGTGTGTGGGTATCGGTTCTTCGTGGCGTCACCCACTTTACTTCCCCATCCCATCCCGGCCCATGTTCCCATCTTCAACTCTGCACTGCACTGCACTGCTTGCCTCGCTCCTAGCCCTGAACTGCTTTCAACACCCTCACCACCCCTTCAATATCCCGCCTTTGTTACAGCACGCTTCGGTGTGGGCGGGATGTGTCGTGTGCTTTGTTCGTGCTGTTTTGTGCTCCTCATTCATGGCACAGGCCTCCAGCAGGCAGTGCGAGTGTGGGCATATCTCAACAATAAGAATAGCGTCTCCCAAGGATCTCTTCCAGGAAGCGACAAGACAAGAGGACTGAACAACAGGCTTGGCTGTGATTGGCGACGCCAACACAGATAATACGCGTGTGAGAGGTCCTTCTGTCGGTAGCTTACTTCGCGGTCTGGATAAACACACTAATGGAACGAAGAGACATGTTTTGTTGACCGCTTCCATAAGAAACCCTTCGAGAACAAACGGCGAAAGATCAAAGGAGCGGCGCCGTAAATAGCGCGCACTCCGCACGTGACATGTCTGGCGGGTTCGGTTCTCACGTTGTGACCTTGAAGAGGCACTGCGCGACGATGCCGGTTCGCTCACCCAAAACTCCAATTCATGGTCAACCGCGTGATGTCGCCGTAACAACTCCCGTAAAACCCGACGCACACCCCCCAGCCCCAACCCCTCCCAAGACTTGGCGCGTGTCACCTCCGCACACCTTTGGAGCAGCCGACAGAGGCAGTGAGAATCAGGCTGATTCCTTCGCTTCTGGGGATGGGCCGGGGACGCTCTTCACGCCATGGCGTTTCGATCAGCACCGCCGCGGCTTGCGAGGCGGCAGCCGGGGGGGCGGGCGGGTTTATTTGGCTTTATTCTGTTCTCTTTGCCTTCAGCGGGTCTTGGGGCGGTGGGGCAGGTCTGGTGTGTGTGCCCTCCCCCCCTCTCTCCTCCCCCCCGCAGCAACTCCCCAGCCTGCCTTTGCCGCACTTCTCCTCGTACGTGCTGCCACTGCCCTTCTGGGCACTCGAGTAAAATCAAGGAAGCCGCGACCCACTCCCCTGGGCCCCACCCCGCCCCATCACCCACAGTGCCACACCTTGGGTAGGAGGGCTTCGCTTGGAGGTAAGGGTGGAGTGTTGCGGAGAGAGAGAGACGTAGCAAAGCTGCGAGTGTTGCTGGAGAAAGTGGGGGGGGGGGGGGGGATGCTGAACGAAGAGAGGGAGAGTGAGAGAGATTGTGCGTCACACAGCCATCCCATATTGAGAGGTTCAAGGGTTGTATGCCTTCACAAGGCGGTGCACTTTCATAGCCCTCCTCCACAATCACCCTGCTCTGCACCCCATCCACCCATCCAATCAGCACCACCCCACACAGGCCCCCCCCCCCCCCCCCCCCACACACACACCACACCCTCCGATGCACCGACATCCGACCCGACCCCCACCCCACCACCGCGAGTTCTCCCCCACGCGCCTCTCTGCGCTTTCCCTCTGTGTGCTCTGCCTCCTGGCCTCCTCCAGAATCCCGACTGCCGCTGCGGCTACCACAGCCACCACCTCCTCTCCCTCCTCCCCCCCACCTGGCAGCCCTGCTGCCGCTGCGTCCGCCACCGACCTGCTGTGGAACCTCTCACAGGCGGTGCTGTGGGATGTCGAGGAGTATCAAGACAGCAGCACCCCGGGGGGGTATACGCTGCTGCGGGACGACCCCCGCATCCTCCGCGCCCTGGCAGAATGGGAGCGGGTGACCTGCGCCAGGTTTGCCGGGCCTTCCTCCTCCTCCTCCCCCTCGGTGCGCCTCCTATTCAGGGCGGGGGGTGGTGGGGGTGCCTCCTGCATGTCTCACACTTTAGGGAGGTCGGGGGTGCCGAATGTCATCGAGGTGCCTCGGGGTTGCACCTCCTCGGGGCTGATCCGCGAGGTAGGGCGTGCCTTTGGCATCCCATGCCAGCACCGTCGGGAGGATCGGGACGAGTTCCTCGCCATTTCGGAGGAAAACATATCGCCGGAGGCCGCGCCGCTCTTTTCAAAGGGAGGTGTCGGGGTTGCCGGGGATATCCTCCAGACCCTTCCGTTTGACCATGCCAGTGCGATCTCCCTGGGGTACTCTGAACACTCTAGAGGTGACCCGGGTGATCCAACCTTCCGAACCGCATCAAGTGAGATACCTTACGGGACACGGCAGGGCACTCTCTCCCAAGGCGATGTATCTGCCTTCCACCTTCTCTATGGCACATGCGGTGGAGCGCCCACCCCAGCTGCAGCGGTCTCCCTCCCCGTTGCAGACATCCTCCACTCCCTCGAGGCGAACGATCTCGGCGGGGTTGCCGGAGGGGCAACTTCCTACACCGCGCTCCCCCGCGGGGCTGCCTCGGATGGTCTCCTCCCCCCCACAGGGGCCCGGGGCGCCCAGCTCCCCTCCGGGGATGACCCGGTTCTCATCCCGGCGGATGCCGCCACCTCTGTGGAGGGTGCGGCGCTTCTGGAGAGCGGCGCCCTCTCCGGCACGCTGCACCTCCCCGCCGTGCCTCTGCAGTACACCATCACACGCGCAGCCGGGGGTGGGGGGGGCGACGCAGCAGCGCTTGACAGCCTCCTCCGCGTCTCCCCGGGGCACTTGGGAAGCCCCCCCTACGTCGCTCTCCCCCGGGAGGGGAACGTGACAGCCCGGGTCGTGTCGCTCGGTGTCGAGGCGTTGGAGGGGGGTGGCGAGCAGGGGGGCTCCGCCCCCAGCCAACACACCTGGGTGCAGATCCCCCGCGGGACCCTCACGCTGCACCCGACAGGCGCGGCGGCGGAGCAGGGTGGGGTTTTCGTCCTGGAGGTGACCTTCCCCGGAGGTGTGTCGATCCGCCGGACCTTCGAGGTGGCTGCGGCAGGGCCACGCTGTGTCGACGGCTGCAATGCGGGGTCCTGCCTCCGGACAGGCCTGGTGGGGTCCTGCACCTGCAAGGCACCCTACGACGGAGGGTTGGGGTGCGCCGCCTCTGCCGGGTGCAGCTCCAACTACATCGCGGAGTTCCGCACCGGAAACTGCGGTGCGTGGGAGGTGTTCGAGTCGGAGGTGCTGCGTGCCGACCCGGAGAGGGAGGGGTCGCACGTCTCGCTGGACCCTGCGGTGCGCGGGGGGCTGCGTGTCGGGAACCCGATGAACCCGCGTGTCCCGATGGAGCACGTCGACTTCGAGCAGATCACAAACCCCATCCACGAGAAGTGGGTCCCCCAGGCGAGCCTCGCGTTCGGCACCCCAGTGCGGCCGGAGCGGATCACATATTATGTGAGCCGGACGGAGAAGGCGACCCCCTTTGCGACATTCTTCGGAGCCTCCGGGGATTCTCTCGCATGCCTCAGCATCTATGAGACAGTCACCGATTCGGATTTCGTCGGGCGCTACGGATTCGTCGACATCCGGATCGACTGGGCCCTCCGCACATACGACGTCTACCAAAACCACCGCATCACCACACGGGGCGCCGCATTCTACAACGACAGCAGTGCATGCTCCGCTCTCTCCTCCGTGTCACTCTTTGGGGATGGCTTCTTCGACTCCTTCCATGTGTGGTGCCATGACTACGCAGAGGTGGCTGGGTCTGCCTACGAAGGCACCCTCACACAGGCCAGCATGCGGCAGGGCGGTGCAGTCGCAGAGGTGCGCATCCACTCCGCCGGTGCCTCCTCCCCTGCCGCTGACGCTGGGGCTGCTGGGCAGGCTGGGGGCGGTGTCGCCCCTGCCGCAGCCGCCCTGCGGCTCTTCCCCGGCGTGCCACCCGCCGGAGCCGCAGCGGCAGTCGAGGGGCTCCTGGCGCCGGGGTCACCCGAATCCGCCGTGGCGGGGCAGCTCGCAGCCCTGCTGCCCAGCAGGGGTGGTGGTGTCGCAGCGGGGGCTGCCCCAACAGGCTACCTCCTGCCGGCTGCTGCGGCAGGGGCGGGGCAGGGGTTCCTCAGATTCGGCGTCGGCCCCCTCCCAGCAGTGCCCTCCTTCGACACCCGGCGCGACGCCCACCTCTTCTACAACCTGTGGAACCTCTCTGATTCGGTCTTCTCCGCCGCCGACACCGCTGCCGGCGGCGGCACAGCCCCTCCCGACCTCCTCCCGACACAGCCCCTCTTCCTTCCGGAGGCAAACAGGTGGAATGGGAGGAAGCGGGGCTATCTCGCGATGGTGGCGCCCGAGGAGGTCGCCTTTGCGGTGAAGGGGTACTGCAGCAAGGGGTACTACAACTCATTCGACGAGGTGGCGGTGCATGCTGTGGAGAGGCAGCCCTCGCGTGCGGATGCGGGGGTGCGGTATGCGGGGGCCGCGTCGCTGCTGGTGCTTCAGGGAGGTTTCATATTCTCCTACGACCTCCCCCACGTGATGCCGGTGTCTATCTCGGTCTACGCGATGCCTGCGCTGCCGCCGCTCCCATCAGGCGCAGCAGCGTCAACCAACGTGCTCACCCTCAGCCTCCAGGGCGATGACGAGTCCCTCCCAGTCGCCTTCGCCCTCCGAGGCGACAACACCACAACCCTCACCATCGGCAGCGCCACCCCTGCCTTGCTAACGCCTGCCACCCTGCAGGGCACTGCCTACCGCCTCCCAGCGGACTCCTGGGTGCAGGTTCTGCTGAGGTTCAACCGGTCTGCAGGGCGTTGTGGGGCTGTGGCGCTGTCGGTTGTTTCGGCGGGTGGTGGTGGGAGTGGTGGTGGTGGTGTGTCATTCGAGCCTGTGCTGCTGTGTGAGGAGGCAGGCTTCTTCGGCGACCAGGGCTTCTCCCACGTGCAGCTGCAGGCGGCTGAAGGGTGTAGGTTTGACGACCTCCGGGTGGACTGCGGTGAGGGGGGGGAGGGGCAGCGCGGCACACCCGCACCCCCGGCGGGGGGTTCGGGGGGAGGTGTGTCTGCGGCGGTTGTGGCGGTCGCGGTTGCGGCGGGTGTCGTGGCGTGTGCTGCCGCGGTGCTGGCGGTGGTGTTCGTGAGGCAGAGGCGTGGGTTTGCGGAGGCGGTGTCGGGTGTGATGCTGATGCGGGACCAGCGCCGGCAGCTCGAGGAGTCTGACGTGGAGGAGATGGAGTACACCATGCTGAGTGCGGAGTGAGCTTGGGGTAGTCAGGGTAGGGGTGAGGCCTAGGAGGGTGAGGCGCGAAATCAACCACACGCGCTGCCCCAGCGCTCTCCAACGCCCAGCAAAGCCAAGCGCGATCAGCCCCCTCGGGATCAAAGCGCCGTGCCGCCATGGCCTGAAAAGTCTCACGTCGAGGCAGGGGGTATTGTGCCCTTTGCAGTCAGGTGTTCCCCCCTGGGGGGTCGGCGTACAAACAACGTGGCCTGATTCTCTTTCCCGGGAGGGGGTGGGGGGTGCCGTGCGATGTTCCGTTGTATTGATGGGGCTGTGTGGTGTGGTCTTGCCATCTTGGCTGGGGCGGTGATGGGAGCGGTGCACTGATCCAAGATATTTCTTGTACCCTGTGGGTGTCCTTCGCTGCCACCTTCGTTCGCTGCCTGGAAGATTCGAGTGTGTTGATCGTGGGTGCCTCCATCGCAGGTGGGTATGCGTTCTCCGCTCCGCACAGAGGATATCCGCGTGAGCAGGAGAGGCGTTTTCTTTGGTAGAACGAAATCACCCTCGGGCGAGACGTGCGTTCGGCCTAAAAAGGAGCTGTGGCAGCAATGTGGGCGTGTTTCTCTGCATCATTTGCTTCTCTGCCTCATCAGGCCATCCACCTTCCTTCTGCAGATTGACACACCGGTTGCACAAACGAATTCATTGCGTACATCGGCTTTTACTTCAGGTTCCTTTGCGTCTTTGCGCCAGAACGAATATCTTTATGTGTGTTCCCCGCGAAGCCAAACATATCGAGGTGTCATGAGGTAACGCAGCAGGGGCTGCCGTGTGCGTTTTGCTGCTCCCAGCCTTCACACAAACATCACCTCCCTTCGCGTCTCGTTCCCGACACTGGCCCTGCCTCACTGATGCCGTCGTTTTCTGTTGTTTTTTTAGATCAGCCCCGTTGGAAATAAACTGCAGATGGGCACCTTCAAACGCGTGATCTCGGCACTGTTGCAACGGAACAACAGCAACGCCCGCTTTTTAGAACTCTCGCTGCATTTGTCTGTGCCAAATTTCCCGATCTGCTCAAACCTTAGAAGCAACAAAGAATTGTTAAAGCAGAGGCCGGGGTTCTTCGCCATCCTGCAGGCTTCGGCGCTGCGGAGAGGGGACCTTTCGACGTTTCTCTCACAGAAGCAGGAGAACACGCGCCGAAGGCGCACCTCTTCCTTTCCAGCACCGACTAGCGAAGCCCCACACACCTCACACAGAAAAAACCATCGGAGACCGGCAGTGTGGCGCACTACCACCAGGCTGTGGTGCATGTCACCCCCCTTGCTGTCTTCCGCACGTGAGATGGCGGGCATCGATACCCACGAGATGTGGTGTTTCGTACTGATCATGCTGCGACATGTTTGTTTGTCACGAATTGAAAGAAAACCCCCCCCCCTAGGGGGGGTCAAATGCCACCCTTTTACGTGGACAAACACGATTTTTCAAAAAACCGGCGCAGAGGCCCCAAAGCCCCCGTAAACCCTCCAAACCCCCCCAGATCGGTCCGGAAACCCATCGAACCCCACTTTTCCACCATTCCGGGCACCTCAGGTGCCCGAATTGGGGTACCTAAATTTTGTGCCACCGTTTGGTACCGGACAGTGCCACTGTGTGGGAGGTTGGAAAAGAAAATTCCCCAACACACCACATCTGAGGGTTGCAATGCATGTTGCTTGCCAACCACGTCATCCGGTGGGTGTCAGGCGCTATGTAGGTGGCATTAGCCAGGTCTTCGATGAGTTCTGGCTTGTATATGTACCTCCCTGCCACCATGCACCGGGAGGCTGCCTGTAGGTACGGAACAAGTCCAGATGGTCGTGTGATTCCTGTGCAGCAGTGCTCCACAACCGGGATGTGTTGACAACGACTGTTGCAACACGAGCTGTACATTCCGGGAACACACGAAGTGCGCTGTCGTGGTACCCATTGTGCCAGAATTGGTAGTTGCTGCGGTCTACTTTGCCTGGCCCAAGAGCACTGGTACTGAACGGTGCAATATGCGTGGCGAGGTGAATGCAACGGAAGGGCGCAAAGTCAATACAGCTCTCGGATGGCGGGTGGTGGTGCCACTAGTGTGTGACGTTCACTCGAGGATACAACGCATCACAATGAATCAGCAACCGTGGACCGAGTACAATACGCTCTCTGTGGCTGGTGTGGGGGACAAAGGCAGTGCCTGTGCCGCAGGCAGGGAGGTACATATACAAGCCAGAACACATCGAAGACCTGGCTCATGCCACCTACATAGCGCCTGACACCCACCGGATGACGTGGTTGGCAAGCAACATGCATTGCAACCCTCAGATGTGGTGTGTTGGGGCATTTTCTTTTCCAACCTCCCACACAGTGGCACTGTCCGGTACCAAACGGTGGCACAAAATTTAGGTACCCCAATTCGGGCACCTGAGGTGCCCGGAATGGTGGAAAAGTGGGGTTCGATGGGTTTCCGGACCGATCTGGGGGGGTTTGGAGGGTTTACGGGGGCTTTGGGGCCTCTGCGCCGGTTTTTTGAAAAATCGTGTTTGTCACCCCCATTTGACCCCCCCTACCCCCCCCCCCCCCCCCCCCCCCGGGTCTCCGCTGGTCGTTATCCTTCGTCAAATCCTCGTCAGTTTTCAGATTATTCAACAGAAAATGCACTAAAATGCACTGACGACCACCCCGTAGCGAAGACCCCCCCCCCCCCGGGCATAAACCGAAACCCGCACTGGGAACAGCGTCCCTCCACAAACCCCCCCCCTCTCGGGCACACAAAAGGACTAACATTGCAAGAAGGTGCTGGGAGATTTACTTTTCCATTCACTCTCGACGATCAAACCCCCCCTCTGGGCACACAGGGGTGGGGCTGCCGCCTTGGAAGGGGCAACCTTTCTCTCTCATAGTAGAATCCGAACCACGACCCTTCAACAGACTGCGCGGCGCATGCGGGTGTGGCAGTGGCAACATAGATTATTTATTGGGGCGGGGGGGTGGTGGCCTTTGCGCTTGGCAATGGGGTGGGGGGGAGGGTTGTGTGTGGTGGTGTCAGATGCGGAATCGGTGAGTTTCGCAGTGGGGTGGGGTGGGGTGGGGTGTGGCCATGCCATGCCGATGTGTTACTGGGGGGGTTCAAATACAAGCCGTACGGCTTCTATTCAAATTTTTGGGGTTTTGGGTGCAGAAAGTGCCTGCAAAACCCGAAAAATTGAATAGAAGCCGTACGGCTTGTATTTGAACCCCCCCAGTAAGAGCCCCCCACCCCCATCCCCTCCATCCCATGAGCTGTGGGGTTGTCAGGGAACCCAGAACGTCAGCGAGAAGCCTGCTCCTTGGTGCCACCCCCGCACCTCTTATGTTGTATGCCAGTTCCGAGCGACGAAGCGTAGCGAAGTCGCGAGGATACGATTCAGCGGGGGCACAGATAGTTTCCTTTGAAGCGATCTCTGCACGTTGAACACCGCCACCACCCCCACAACAGGCTTCCCCCCATCAAAAGGGAAAGGGAATCGCCGCAGCTGCGTTCTACACACATTGCTATTGGGGCTCATCACCCAGCACACACACGACACGTGAGTTAGGCCTTTTCCGTCTATTGCCTGACCAAAAGTACCCCACCACCCCCCCCTCCCCCCCCCCAACCAGCACCGCCACCAGCGCACCGCAAAACTCTGCAACACAGAGGGCACCGGTGCCTGTGGGGGTTGCCTGTATCTGTATTTCTCTCTCTTTTGTGCGGTGACCCCCTCCCCCCCCCTCTTTTTCCCCCCACCCTACACGTTTTTCTCAAAGCAGCAGTTCATCCCCCCCCCCTTCTTGAGGCGTGGTGGGACGGGCTACGTTACGAGAGGCCGGTAGCTAGAGCGCAACAGACCCCCCCCCCCCCACTCCCCCTCCACGATCGCAACAATTTTCCCCCCACCCCTGCCAATGGCTGACATGGAGACACACGAAAGGGGTTTGGCCGCGCGGAAGGGGAGCGGCGAGATGTCGAGCATCGGTTACGACGACAGCAAGCCGACACCCCGGCAGAACACGGCGTCCTACCAGGGGCCCTGCCTGTGGTGGCTGCAGAACCAGCAGAGCGGGTGTGAGGAGGACCAGGATGTGCAGACAGTGAGCTACGAAAGGCGGATAGAGGCCGCGACGTCGCTGCAGGATGCCATGAATCCGATGACATCGCTGCTGGAGAACACTGCTGTGGAGACGATCGAAGTCATGTGGAAGAAGGGCTCTATTGGCGAGGTGGTGGCCCGCATCGACTGCGAAGAGACAGCCCTCCACGGCCGTGCGGTGCTCCAGTGGCGCAGCGGCAGCAACTCCCCCCGCATCGTCTTCCCCCAGGACAACGGCTTCGTGCTGCCCCTGCCCCCCCAGCGCCCACACCTCGCCCTGCTTCTCCCTGAGCTCTGCTTCCTCTTCACGGAGGCGAACATCCAGCACAACCTCCACAAGTGGGGCATCATAGACGAGGCTCTCCCGCCCGTGCACCAGCAGAACCTGCAGCAGGAGGTATGTGTGTTGTGTCGTGGGGGAGGGGGGGTGGGTGGGTGGGTGGGGATGGTCGGGCGGGGCTGTCGCGGCCTTGTATCTGTGGTCTAGTACAACACCCCATCCACCATGCCACAGTGCCACTGCCAGTGCTCGCTGATGTGAGGCTGCTGCCCCCCCCGCCTGCGTTTTTTTTTGCGCAACAAATGAGACAACTTCTGTGGGTTGCCACCCCCTGCGCTGAGAATGGATGGACACCATCGGCACTGTTGCTGACGGTGCATAGGTTGTCGCGTCAGGGATAGAGAGCGAAGAAGCGAGAGAGAGAGAGAGAGGGAGGGGTGGCTGTGGGTCGGTGCACCACACCCCCCCCCCCCCACTGCGGGTGCAACGTGCATCCACCCGCAGTCCACCCCTCCCCCGCCCCCCCTCACCCTCCCTCCCGGGTCTGGCCATAGATGGCTGGTGCTGGGCCTGCACCCAGGAGGCGAGGTGTGCCGTCACTCTCGCGTGTGCAGGGTGGCGTGCTGGGGGGGGGGGGGTATTGGGTGCAGCAGCGAGGGCCCCAAGCGTTTTTTGCCTTGCCTCCCCGCCCCAGCCCCTCCCCTCCCCCATGATTTCTCCTTCCCTTCAGTGTGCACGTTATTCCAACCGCCTTGAAGGAAAGTTGTTCCTACCACCACCCACCCCCCCCCACCCAGATTGCGTATACAGTCAGCGGTGTGATCATGTGGTTGACCAGACCAAAAACTGGCCAGGCCCCTTGTCATTCAATTCCAGGGGGGGGGTTGCAGCCCCTTATTACCCTGCACCCCCCCTGGTCATGACCAAGGTTGCTGGGCCAGGCCCTTTTTTTGACCTCAGGGACACCACCGTCATACGTCGCAGAAAGTTCCCCTCTTCCACCGCCCCCGGCACCGCACCTAGGTTTCGCAAGAACCTGGTTACAGCTTCATGCCAGGTGGGTGGGGTGGGGTGTGGTGTGGTGTGGAAGCCCCTTGTGCCTCTCCAGTGTCTCTGTGTCACATCCCCTGTGGTGGTGTGCCCCTTGTCTCGTGAGTATGCTTTGGTGACACAGGTGGGGTGGGGTTGTGTGCGGCTCTCTGAGTGGGTTACGGTAGGCACACTGCCCTACACCCCTCCCGGGCACACAGGCTGGCAGGGCGGGGCGGGATATGGGAGTGGTGGGGGGAGGAAGCGCTTGCATTCATTATTTGCATCGTCTCATTTCCGGTTTGTTTTGGATCGGCTTGCTGCCTTGTGTAATTCCCTTTTCTTTTGCAAACTGACACGCTTTTTGACAGGCCCTCCGCCAGCCATTCCAGCCATAGGGTGTTACGGGGGAAAATACACCATCGCGAAGACAGATCCTCGGCTGTGGAAGCGGGAAATGCAACAAACCGCCGTGATCGGATCGAGCGAAATGGCTGTACTTCCCCTCCCAATTTATTAGATAAAACGAGGGCCTTCGCTCTGTGTCTTAACTGCGTCAGTTAGTCTCCCCTTTTGTGAGTGGCGACTCACTTTTCTGCACTACTGAGCGAAGACCCTCAATCCCTCAAGCATCTGTTCGGGGGAGAGCGATATGGGGGGGCGAGAAGGTCACGCCCGGAACTTTAGAGAAGGATTCGGAAAGGGGAACGGGGCGCTTTCATTTCCTGGTAGCGCATCATAGTGAGGGGGAGACGGGATGTTTCCCCTCACTGACTGACGAGCCATGACTGGCTGCGACTGGTGGAGCGAGGGCCCCCAATGAGTTTCGTGGAGTGGATCTGTCTGATCATATAGAGGTAGTCGCGCAGATCCCGAGGACCCCCTGCCCCACCCTTCAACACATGGCAATCAAACAGCACATCGGGGGGTGATCCAAGCGTGGATACGGAACCCTTGGCGCAGCCCGGTGTGCAACGCGCGCTTTTATTCTGTTTTTTATTTTTGTTGGCGACCGAGCTATCTTCATATTTTTTCCAGCCAAAAAAACAAGTTACAGCCTCCCCCCACCCACCCCACTCGCCCCTCCTCCTGCTCCCCCACCCCCCACCGGACACAGTGGCGCCCAAGCCCCCGCCTCGCGCTGACCTGCTCCGCCCCCACTGCCATCACCCCACGCCCCGGTGGGGCATGGTGTGAGGGAGGGCAGGACAGTGCGCACATTGGGGGTCGCCGCACCCCTCTCCTCCACCAAGAGGCATAATCAGTGAGCAGACGGCGCAGTCGCGCGAGCATCGTTTTTTTTTGGCAGGGAGTTTTTGTCAATCTGGATCAAGAGCTTCAAGGAGCACCATCCACACCACTTCATCAGACCGAGTGGGGTATGCGTTCCAACAAAACAACTTCCGGCAGGAATTAGTCTGCTGTCTCGTTTTTTTTTGCTAATCACTTTACGATTCCAGCGGGGGGCAACAGATAGTTTCCGCAAAAGCTTCGCCCCCCCCCTCCCCCCTCCCCCAGGAACAGGAATAAAAATTGGATCCCGACTCGGTTTCCCTCCCCCCCCCCTCTCTGCCCTCTATCAACACAAATGCCGTAACCGAGAGCGGGCACATTCCATTCCTTTCGCCAACGGGGGGAGGGGGGGGGGGTGCACCAGCCGCCACTCGCGGCTTCCAACAGGGCTCTGATGTCGGCTTCCCCGCCTGGGGACCCTCCCTCTAGACTAGTCTTTGATCGGCCTCCGATGCGGCAGCTGAGACCTGGAGAAGATGTTTTGTTTTCGCCTTGCTGTCCAACCGGAGAATCTTGCAGGATGACGCTCCTCTATTGCCTCCGATCTGTTGCCGCGTTGCTGTTGTTCTGCTGTTGCCTCATCACTAACTATCACCCGAGAGGTCTCCCTGATGTGTGTGGGGTGGCGGGTTCGCTGTTGCAGAACGGTGTGTAACCCGAAAGTAGAACACGTAAAGAAGTATCCATCAAGGGGGGTCCGCTGCGGTGCCGAAAAATGGCGCATTTTCACCTCCCTTTTGATTGTTGTGTGAAGAAGATAAATAAACGCCGGAAAAAAATTGAACCGAACACAACTTGCCAGAGCAGCGAAAAGACCCCCAAACGGATGTCTGTACGTCACTTGCCTGATCGTCATTTACGTCAGGTACAGTGGCTGCTTGCCCCAATCCCCTAAAAAAATTATAGGTCGCTGAAAAACCTAAGATCACACAGCAGACCACCCCCCAATCTCTCGGGCCTCTGCCCGTTTGTTCTAACAAACGAAACCTAAAATCATCTTCTCAAAAGGCAACATCCTGAAGAAGCTCACGCTAGGAGGTGTGGTGTCTGCTGGCATGTCGTCCTGGACGGGGCCTCCTCATCCCACATGCCGTGCATGCCGACCGCCTGCCATGCTTTCTCACTTCTAACGCTATACCCCACCGCCCCCACGCCCCCATTTTGGAAAATACAATCATCTGTACTCCTGTGAGCACAGCGGCCTCTGGAAGCACTGTGGATGCAGTGGGTTTGCCAGTTGCCAGATGCCAAAAAAAATAACAGAATTATCTATCAACGCGGTGTCGGGGTCGAGCATGTCAGTGCGAGACACGTTGTCAGGACAGACCCCCCCCTCCCATGCCAGTGGGGAAACACCGGCTGTCTGATCATAGCGGTCCGCGCTGATTTGCGGGTTGCAGGTCAATCTGAGAAAGGAAAGAACACAGAATATGGCGCAGAGCTGAAGAGATTCTCTACGGGGGGGGGGGGGGGCAGCTGAGAAACAACCCGGGACTGCACAACGCGCCAGCAGCGCGGATCCGTAAATCCGAGTTCATCCGGTCTGCCGGGGAGTGCATTGCAAGCAACCCTGTTGGCCCGTTTGATATGCTGCGCGTTGATGCGCTACCCGCATGTGTTTCAGGCCACAGCTGGGGGAGGGAGGGGGCATTTTTTTTTTTACATTGTTGAGTGTGATGCCGTACTGTCAGCACGCAAAGCGTTCCCCACCACCCCCCCCCCCTCACCCCCCCTGGGCCCAATGGGTGGCCAATTTGCGGAGCAGTTGTTCATGCGGGTGCCGTACACCGCCCTTCCCTCATAGCAGGTGAGAAGGTTGGTGTAGGGATGATCGCAGCGAACAAAGTTCTGGGCAGCCGGCAAGATCAGCCGGGGAGGAAGGTGGGTGTGGTGTGTGTTGTTGAGTTTTTGAGGGATGGGTTGGTTTCCGGAGCACATACAGCACAGAAAATGTACAAAAAGCACGTTCAACAATGTATCAGTGGTTCGGAGGCACAGCCAGCGCTCACGTCCCTACTCGATGTGATTCCAGTCACAGAGGAAGGGGCGGTGGCTGTGTCACGTGTTTCTTCTTGGGGTTGGCGGGGGAGGGGGGGGTGGTGTAATGTGGATTTCTCTCTCTTCGTATCTACCTCAGTCTTCTCCCGACCCCCCCCCCCCCCCCCCACCCCAGTTCATCACCCATCCTCCTCTCGTCCCCCCCTCCCCACGCACAGCATTTTTTCCACAACATACATTCTTCTTGCGCTGTTCCCCAACGTCACACGGCTCCCCCCTCCCCCTCCCCGGTCGCAGCCGAGCAAAGGAGAGGCAGGCACATGGGCATGACACAGTGATACAGCCAGCATCACTGCCCGTCTTATTTTGGAAGATTCTTAGAAGTTCTGAGAACAGGTAGCGTTCCGCATAAATGGGTCGTCACACTCGTCACGACATGGCAGCGTTCGGTATCTACACATACACTAGACACAAGCAGAAGAGTGTCGCAAAGGGCTCGTCCTCCGTCAGTGGGCTCCCACAAATCACGGAAAGTATTCAAAATCATTCATCTTGTTTTGTAGAAGTAAGGAATGCAAATCCCCCGAGTCCTTTATTTGATGGAAGCGTCAACGCATCATCATCATGGTGTATGGTGGATGCGTGCATGCAAGCAAGGAAGTGTGCCAGCACTATTTCCCCAGGTGCAGGGGTAAAGCCGAACCGCAGCTCTGTTGGAGCAGGCCACGCAGCCACCCCGACACAGTACTGACCCACCACCTCACCACCCCCCCCCCCCCTCTCTCTCTCTCTCGATATTTCCTACCCCCCGCACCCCGCCGGAAAGCATTCGGGACGCAACGCACGCCCTTTCCGCCTTACATTTGTTGCCCCCACCCCACCACCCACCCTGCCCCACTTTTGTCCAACACCCCCGTTTCGACACTCGCTCTCCTCAGGAACGTGCACTGTCGCCCTGTTGCGTGCGGTTATCCCAGCCCGGGTGTGGCCATACGATCCCCCCAGATGCCACTGAGGCTGTTCCCTGGGTGCAGTTGGTAGTCATGGCTTCTGGGTTGCGGTTTGCATCGCGCAGGGCTGTGCAATCTGAAGAGTCTTGTCTTGCGGGTGAGCGTTGCAGGCTGGGTGATGACAATGGGGGGATGGGGGATATGGGGGGGGGGGGGTTTCTAGTTACTAAGTAGCAGGGTGTAGGGGCAGTCTTGTCATGGAGGTAATGATCTCTCTTTCCACCGGGCTCCTCCGACGCGTTGTATCTGACTAACCGCGGTCTTGACGTGATCTCCCCGGGAGGTCACATATACATCGGCGTGAAGCAACCTTCGATAGATCTTGATACACTCTTCATTCCCGGATCTGTATTGCAGAAGAACCATCTTTTCACACTGAAAAGACTCGTGGCAGCGTTCAGTATCGTGTGCACAATGTCGCATTCAGACACTGTTTTATACAAACAGAGAACGCACCCTCCCAAGGCTTATTTCAGCGTGTGGAAAGTGCCACATTTGTGGCTTTTTCTGCTTCTCACCATGTCAGACCACCAGTGGTAGTGTACGGGGAAGTGTCACCGCAAAAAACAAATGGAACAGTGCAGAACAGATGCAGTGACAAAAGAGTTTGTATTTTTTTTTGCTGTGCGTGGTGCTGAGGAGGGTCTTGTTTCTGGACATCCGGGGGCCTGAATCGAATAAAACCGATCAGGCCCGGTCCTGGCATTGCGTTTCTACTTTCCTGCTGCCCCCCCGCCACACAACTAACGTTGGAGGGCGGGGAGGCCAGGGGCCTGACTGACCAACCACATCCCAGCGGGAGCCTCCTTCACACATGCCGTATGCTGGTCTTCACTGTGGCTGATGACCTGATGACCCTGCTCTGGGCCTCAGATCTCTGATGCACTCATTGTTATGCTCTGGGGAGGAGGATGCTGTGGGATACCCTCCGAGAGATGTTTGGTTGCAGGATATCCCGCAGGGTCTTCCTCCCGTGTAAGGCTTGTGACTGTCGTCACAGGCAAAACCCCGAAGAAAATTGGGCGATCCACGTGGTGTTGGCACTGCCGCCATGCCACAACACGTTGTTTCAAGAAAACTGTATAAAATACATTCAAAACAGAGAGGATTTCTCAGCGGTGAAAGGCGAACGTCCTGTCAAACATAGGGGGTGCCGTGCTGACACAGCTTTTGCAAGGGTCAAACACCCCTCCTCCACCCCCCGCCCCCTCCTTCCCCTGACTGCTAAGGCTGGGCTCAAGACACTCAGGCAATGACGCGGTATCATATCGGTGGGGTTTGTTTGTGTTCTGGAGTGTTGCATACATCAAGCAGACAATACAGTACACAGGTCTGTAGTCTTCGGTTGCTCTTTTGTTCGGCATTTCATTTACTGCCGCAAGCCCTGCATATGTGTTTCTGCTGTTTTTTTCCTGTGTTTTCCTGTGTTTTCTGTGCTCGAAGGCCCACATTCCCGTCCATTCTTTCGTTGAGTTCTCTTTCTTGGACTCCAGGTAAATTTGAATCAATTTCCAAGGGGGGGGGGGGGAAGGGGGGGCGGTGTGGGTCTTCGACATGCGCGGCGCGCTGAAGAAAAAAAGTTGCGCAACAGAGATGTCAGAGTTACGTCGGGTCTCCGCAGAAATTGCACCGCCATTCCATGCAGATTTCATGGAATTTCTGAAGAAAAATACACCTTGTTGTTGATCAGACACATCATCAGACTGAACTGTGGGGGGGTGGGGGTGAACACATCAGCGGCGGTTCATGGCGAAGACCACTCGCCCCACCCCACCCCACCCTCTCCCCCACACGGTGGCCTAGTCAGGGTTTTGACCAGGTAGTTGAACAGGCCTAAAATGACCAGGGGGGGTTGCATCCCTTTTTGCCCTGTACCCCTGGTCATTTACGACCCACTGACCAGGCCCTGTCTTGACCAGGAACAGGCCTGTTCAAAGCCCCGACGAGGCCACCGTGCAGACGGAAAAACACCACCTCATTCTCTCTCTCTCTCTGATGCGGTCCGGACCTGTTCATTCCTGCAATACGGCGCCCCTCTAAAAATTTGCACCGGGCTCCCCCTCCCCCCTTGCGCCTCTCTCAACGCCCCCTTCCCTCCTTCCCCTTCTTCCCCTTCTTCCTCTCCTCCCCACCTCGCTGACAACTTCTGCGTTGCCGTATTGTGTTTGGGGGGGGGGGTATTTCAGGCCTCTGGCTAATTCTGGGGCCGGACTTAACGTTGGGCCGGAGGGGGGGGGGGGCCCTACCCTACCCTACCCTACCCTACAGCACGTCGGGGGTACCCATAACCCGACCCAACACGACCCTACCCAACCCAGGGGTCAGGGCCAGGGTTGATCCTAGACCCAACCCAACCCAAGGGTTAGGGTCAGGGTTGAGCCCAGACCCTACCCAACCCTAGGGTAAGGGTCAGGGTTGACCCTAGACCCTACCCTAACCCTAGGGTTAGGGTCAGGGTTAACCCTAGACCCTACCCTAACCCTAGGGTTAGGGTCAGGGTTAACCCTAGACCCTACCCAACCCTCGGGTTAGGGTCAGGGTTGACCCTAGACCCTACCCAACCCTAGGGTTAGGGTCAGGGTTAACCCTAGACTCAACCCTAGGGTTAGGGTCAGGGTTAGGGTTAGGGTTAGTTAACCCTAGACCCTACCCTAACCCTAGGGTTAGGGTCAGGGTTAACCCTTGACCCAACCCTAGGGTTAGGGTTAGGGTTAACCCTAGACCCTACCGAACCCTCGGGTTAGGGTCAGGGTTGACCCTAGACCCTACCCAACCCTAGGGTTAGGGTCAGGGTTAACCCTAGACCCTACCCTAACCCTAGGGTTAGGGTCAGGGTTAACCCTTGACCCAACCCTAGGGTTAGGGTTAGGGTTAACCCTAGACCCTACCGAACCCTCGGGTTAGGGTCAGGGTTGACCCTAGACCCTACCCAACCCTAGGGTTAGGGTCAGGGTTAACCCTAGACCCTACCCTAACCCTAGGGTTAGGGTTAGGGTTAACCCTTGACCCAACCCTAGGGTTAGGGTCAGGGTTGACCCCAGACCCTACCCAACCCTAGGGTTAGGGTTAGGGTTAACCCTTGACCCAACCCTAGGGTTAGGGTCAGGGTTAACCCTAGACCCTACCCTAACCCTAGGGTTAGGGTTAGGGTTAACCCTTGACCCAACCCTAGGGTTAGGGTTAGGGTTGACCCTAGACCCTACCCTAACCCTAGGGTTAGGGTCAGGGTTAACCCTTGACCCAACCCTAGGGTTAGGGTCAGGGTTGACCCCAGACCCTACCCAACCCTAGGGTTAGGGTTAGGGTAAACCCTTGACCCAACCCTAGGGTTAGGGTTAGGGTTGACCCTAGACCCTACCCTAACCCTAGGGTTAGGGTCAGGGTTAACCCTTGACCCAACCCTAGGGTTAGGGTCAGGGTTGACCCCAGACCCTACCCAACCCTAGGGTTAGGGTCAGGGTTAACCCTAGACCCTACCCTAACCCTAGGGTTAGGGTTAGGGTTAACCCTTGACCCAACCCTAGGGTTAGGGTTAGGGTTGACCCTAGACCCTACCCTAACCCTAGGGTTAGGGTCAGGGTTAACCCTTGACCCAACCCTAGGGTTAGGGTCAGGGTTGACCCCAGACCCTACCCAACCCTAGGGTTAGGGTTAGGGTTGACCCTAGACCCTACCCTAACCCTAGGGTTAGGGTCAGGGTTAACCCTTGACCCAACCCTAGGGTTAGGGTCAGGGTTGACCCCAGACCCTACCCAACCCTAGGGTTAGGGTTAGGGTTAACCCTTGACCCAACCCTAGGGTTAGGGTCAGGGTTGACCCTAGACCCTACCCTAACCCTAGGGTTAGGGTCAGGGTTAACCCTTGACCCAACCCTAGGGTTAGGGTCAGGGTTGACCCCAGACCCTACCCAAGCCTAGGGTTAGGGTTAGGGTAAACCCTTGACCCAACCCTAGGGTTAGGGTCAGGGTTGACCCCAGACCCTACCCTAACCCTAGGGTTAGGGTCAGGGTTAACCCTTGACCCAACCCTAGGGTTAGGGTCAGGGTTGACCCCAGACCCTACCCAACCCTAGGGTTAGGGTTAGGGTAAACCCTTGACCCAACCCTAGGGTTAGGGTCAGGGTTGACCCCAGACCCTACCCAACCCTAGGGTTAGGGTTAGGGTTGACCCTAGACCCTACCCTAACCCTAGGGTTAGGGTCAGGGTTAACCCTTGACCCAACCCTAGGGTTAGGGTCAGGGTTGACCCCAGACCCTACCCAACCCTAGGGTTAGGGTTAGGGTAAACCCTTGACCCAACCCTAGGGTTAGGGTCAGGGTTGACCCTAGACCCTACCCTAACCCTAGGGTTAGGGTCAGGGTTAACCCTTGACCCAACCCTAGGGTTAGGGTCAGGGTTGACCCCAGACCCTACCCAACCCTAGGGTTAGGGTTAGGGTTAACCCTTGACCCAACCCTAGGGTTAGGGTTAGGGTTAACCCTAGACCCTACCCTAACCCTAGGGTTAGGGTTAGGGTTAACCCTTGACCCAACCCTAGGGTTAGGGTTAGGGTTGACCCTAGACCCTACCCTAACCCTAGGGTTAGGGTCAGGGTTAACCCTAGACCCTACCCTAACCCTAGGGTTAGGGTCAGGGTTAACCCTTGACCCAACCCTAGGGTTAGGGTTAGGGTTAACCCTAGACCCTACCGAACCCTCGGGTTAGGGTCAGGGTTGACCCTAGACCCTACCCAACCCTAGGGTTAGGGTCAGGGTTAACCCTAGACCCTACCCTAACCCTAGGGTTAGGGTCAGGGTTAACCCTTGACCCAACCCTAGGGTTAGGGTTAGGGTTAACCCTAGACCCTACCGAACCCTCGGGTTAGGGTCAGGGTTGACCCTAGACCCTACCCAACCCTAGGGTTAGGGTCAGGGTTAACCCTAGACCCTACCCTAACCCTAGGGTTAGGGTTAGGGTTAACCCTTGACCCAACCCTAGGGTTAGGGTCAGGGTTGACCCCAGACCCTACCCAACCCTAGGGTTAGGGTTAGGGTTAACCCTTGACCCAACCCTAGGGTTAGGGTCAGGGTTAACCCTAGACCCTACCCTAACCCTAGGGTTAGGGTTAGGGTTAACCCTTGACCCATCCCTAGGGTTAGGGTTAGGGTTGACCCTAGACCCTACCCTAACCCTAGGGTTAGGGTCAGGGTTAACCCTTGACCCAACCCTAGGGTTAGGGTCAGGGTTGACCCCAGACCCTACCCAACCCTAGGGTTAGGGTTAGGGTAAACCCTTGACCCAACCCTAGGGTTAGGGTTAGGGTTGACCCTAGACCCTACCCTAACCCTAGGGTTAGGGTCAGGGTTAACCCTTGACCCAACCCTAGGGTTAGGGTCAGGGTTGACCCCAGACCCTACCCAACCCTAGGGTTAGGGTCAGGGTTAACCCTAGACCCTACCCTAACCCTAGGGTTAGGGTTAGGGTTAACCCTTGACCCAACCCTAGGGTTAGGGTCAGGGTTGACCCCAGACCCTACCCAACCCTAGGGTTAGGGTTAGGGTTGACCCTAGACCCTACCCTAACCCTAGGGTTAGGGTCAGGGTTAACCCTTGACCCAACCCTAGGGTTAGGGTCAGGGTTGACCCCAGACCCTACCCAACCCTAGGGTTAGGGTTAGGGTAAACCCTTGACCCAACCCTAGGGTTAGGGTCAGGGTTGACCCTAGACCCTACCCTAACCCTAGGGTTAGGGTCAGGGTTAACCCTTGACCCAACCCTAGGGTTAGGGTCAGGGTTGACCCCAGACCCTACCCAACCCTAGGGTTAGGGTTAGGGTTAACCCTTGACCCAACCCTAGGGTTAGGGTTAGGGTTGACCCTAGACCCTACCCTAACCCTAGGGTTAGGGTCAGGGTTAACCCTAGACCCTACCCTAACCCTAGGGTTAGGGTCAGGGTTAACCCTTGACCCAACCCTAGGGTTAGGGTTAGGGTTAACCCTAGACCCTACCGAACCCTCGGGTTAGGGTCAGGGTTGACCCTAGACCCTACCCAACCCTAGGATTAGGGTCAGGGTTAACCCTAGACCCTACCCTAAGCCTAGGGTTAGGGTCAGGGTTAACCCTTGACCCAACCCTAGGGTTAGGGTTAGGGTTAACCCTAGACCCTACCGAACCCTCGGGTTAGGGTCAGGGTTGACCCTAGACCCTACCCAACCCTAGGGTTAGGGTCAGGGTTAACCCTAGACCCTACCCTAACCCTAGGGTTAGGGTTAGGGTTAACCCTTGACCCAACCCTAGGGTTAGGGTCAGGGTTGACCCCAGACCCTACCCAACCCTAGGGTTAGGGTTAGGGTTAACCCTTGACCCAACCCTAGGGTTAGGGTCAGGGTTAACCCTAGACCCTACCCTAACCCTAGGGTTAGGGTTAGGGTTAACCCTTGACCCAACCCTAGGGTTAGGGTCAGGGTTAACCCTAGACCCTACCCTAACCCTAGGGTTAGGGTTAGGGTTAACCCTTGACCCAACCCTAGGGTTAGGGTCAGGGTTGACCCCAGACCCTACCCAACCCTAGGGTTAGGGTTAGGGTTAACCCTTGACCCAACCCTAGGGTTAGGGTCAGGGTTGACCCCAGACCCTACCCAACCCTAGGGTTAGGGTTAGGGTTGACCCTAGACCCTACCCTAACCCTAGGGTTAGGGTCAGGGTTAACCCTTGACCCAACCCTAGGGTTAGGGTCAGGGTTGACCCCAGACCCTACCCAACCCTAGGGTTAGGGTTAGGGTAAACCCTTGACCCAACCCTAGGGTTAGGGTCAGGGTTAACCCTTGACCCAACCCTAGGGTTAGGGTTAGGGTTAACCCTAGACCCTACCGAACCCTCGGGTTAGGGTCAGGGTTGACCCTAGACCCTACCCAACCCTAGGGTTAGGGTCAGGGTTAACCCTAGACCCTACCCTAACCCTAGGGTTAGGGTTAGGGTTAACCCTTGACCCAACCCTAGGGTTAGGGTCAGGGTTGACCCCAGACCCTACCCAACCCTAGGGTTAGGGTTAGGGTTAACCCTTGACCCAACCCTAGGGTTAGGGTCAGGGTTAACCCTAGACCCTACCCTAACCCTAGGGTTAGGGTTAGGGTTAACCCTTGACCCAACCCTAGGGTTAGGGTTAGGGTTAGGGTTGACCCTAGACCCTACCCTAACCCTAGGGTTAGGGTTAGGGTTAACCCTTGACCCAACCCTAGGGTTAGGGTTAGGGTTAACCCTAGACCCTACCGAACCCTCGGGTTAGGGTCAGGGTTGACCCTAGACCCTACCCAACCCTAGGGTTAGGGTCAGGGTTAACCCTAGACCCTACCCTAACCCTAGGGTTAGGGTCAGGGTTAACCCTTGACCCAACCCTAGGGTTAGGGTTAGGGTTAACCCTAGACCCTACCGAACCCTCGGGTTAGGGTCAGGGTTGACCCTAGACCCTACCCAACCCTAGGGTTAGGGTCAGGGTTAACCCTAGACCCTACCCTAACCCTAGGGTTAGGGTTAGGGTTAACCCTTGACCCAACCCTAGGGTTAGGGTCAGGGTTGACCCCAGACCCTACCCAACCCTAGGGTTAGGGTTAGGGTTAACCCTTGACCCAACCCTAGGGTTAGGGTCAGGGTTGACCCCAGACCCTACCCAACCCTAGGGTTAGGGTTAGGGTTGACCCTAGACCCTACCCTAACCCTAGGGTTAGGGTCAGGGTTAACCCTTGACCCAACCCTAGGGTTAGGGTCAGGGTTGACCCCAGACCCTACCCAACCCTAGGGTTAGGGTTAGGGTAAACCCTTGACCCAACCCTAGGGTTAGGGTCAGGGTTAACCCTTGACCCAACCCTAGGGTTAGGGTTAGGGTTAACCCTAGACCCTACCGAACCCTCGGGTTAGGGTCAGGGTTGACCCTAGACCCTACCCAACCCTAGGGTTAGGGTCAGGGTTAACCCTAGACCCTACCCTAACCCTAGGGTTAGGGTCAGGGTTAACCCTTGACCCAACCCTAGGGTTAGGGTTAGGGTTAACCCTAGACCCTACCGAACCCTCGGGTTAGGGTCAGGGTTGACCCTAGACCCTACCCAACCCTAGGGTTAGGGTCAGGGTTAACCCTAGACCCTACCCTAACCCTAGGGTTAGGGTTAGGGTTAACCCTTGACCCAACCCTAGGGTTAGGGTCAGGGTTGACCCCAGACCCTACCCAACCCTAGGGTTAGGGTTAGGGTTAACCCTTGACCCAACCCTAGGGTTAGGGTCAGGGTTAACCCTAGACCCTACCCTAACCCTAGGGTTAGGGTTAGGGTTAACCCTTGACCCAACCCTAGGGTTAGGGTTAGGGTTGACCCTAGACCCTACCCTAACCCTAGGGTTAGGGTCAGGGTTAACCCTTGACCCAACCCTAGGGTTAGGGTCAGGGTTGACCCCAGACCCTACCCAACCCTAGGGTTAGGGTTAGGGTAAACCCTTGACCCAACCCTAGGGTTAGGGTTAGGGTTGACCCTAGACCCTACCCTAACCCTAGGGTTAGGGTCAGGGTTAACCCTTGACCCAACCCTAGGGTTAGGGTCAGGGTTGACCCCAGACCCTACCCAACCCTAGGGTTAGGGTCAGGGTTAACCCTAGACCCTACCCTAACCCTAGGGTTAGGGTTAGGGTTAACCCTTGACCCAACCCTAGGGTTAGGGTTAGGGTTGACCCTAGACCCTACCCTAACCCTAGGGTTAGGGTCAGGGTTAACCCTTGACCCAACCCTAGGGTTAGGGTCAGGGTTGACCCCAGACCCTACCCAACCCTAGGGTTAGGGTTAGGGTTGACCCTAGACCCTACCCTAACCCTAGGGTTAGGGTCAGGGTTAACCCTTGACCCAACCCTAGGGTTAGGGTCAGGGTTGACCCCAGACCCTACCCAACCCTAGGGTTAGGGTTAGGGTAAACCCTTGACCCAACCCTAGGGTTAGGGTCAGGGTTGACCCTAGACCCTACCCTAACCCTAGGGTTAGGGTCAGGGTTAACCCTTGACCCAACCCTAGGGTTAGGGTCAGGGTTGACCCCAGACCCTACCCAACCCTAGGGTTAGGGTTAGGGTTAACCCTTGACCCAACCCTAGGGTTAGGGTTAGGGTTGACCCTAGACCCTACCCTAACCCTAGGGTTAGGGTCAGGGTTAACCCTAGACCCTACCCTAACCCTAGGGTTAGGGTCAGGGTTAACCCTTGACCCAACCCTAGGGTTAGGGTCAGGGTTGACCCCAGACCCTACCCAACCCTAGGGTTAGGGTTAGGGTTAACCCTTGACCCAACCCTAGGGTTAGGGTCAGGGTTAACCCTAGACCCTACCCTAACCCTAGGGTTAGGGTTAGGGTTAACCCTTGACCCAACCCTAGGGTTAGGGTTAGGGTTAGGGTTGACCCTAGACCCTACCCTAACCCTAGGGTTAGGGTTAGGGTTAACCCTTGACCCAACCCTAGGGTTAGGGTTAGGGTTAACCCTAGACCCTACCGAACCCTCGGGTTAGGGTCAGGGTTGACCCTAGACCCTACCCAACCCTAGGGTTAGGGTCAGGGTTAACCCTAGACCCTACCCTAACCCTAGGGTTAGGGTTAGGGTTAACCCTTGACCCAACCCTAGGGTTAGGGTCAGGGTTGACCCCAGACCCTACCCAACCCTAGGGTTAGGGTTAGGGTTAACCCTTGACCCAACCCTAGGGTTAGGGTTAGGGTTAACCCTAGACCCTACCCAACCCTCGGGTTAGGGTCAGGGTTGACCCTAGACCCTACCCAACCCTCGGGTTAGGGTTAGGGTTAACCCTGGACCCTACCCAACCCTAGGGTTAGGGTCAGGGTTGACCCTAGACCCTACCCTAACCCTAGGGTTAGGGTCAGGGTTAACCCGAGACCCTACCCAACCCTAGGGTTAGGGTTAACCCTTGACCCAACCCTAGGGTTAGGGTCAGGGTTGACCCTAGACCCTACCCTAGGGTTAGGGTAGGGTATAGGGTTAACCCCAACCCTGATCCGAGGGTTGGGTCGGGTCTAGGGTTCACCCTGACCCAAACCCGAACCCGAGGGTAGGGTTGGGTCTAGGGTGAACCCTAACCCTAGGGTCGGGCAGGGTCTTGGGTTAACCCCCAACCCTAACCCTCGGGTTGGGTAGGGTATAGGGTTAACCCTAACCCTAGGGTTGGGTTGTGTATAGGGTTAACCCTAACCCTAACCCTAGGGTAGGGTTGGGTCTTGGGTTAACCCTAACCCTAGGGTTGGGTTGGGTATAGGGTTAACCCTAACCCTAGGGTAGGGTTGGGTCTTGGGTTAACCCTAACCCTAACCCTAGGGTAGGGTTGGGTATAGGGTTAACCCTAACCCTAACCCTAGGGTTGGGTGGGGTATAGGGTTAACCCTAACCCTAGGGTTGGGTTGGGTCTAGGGTTAACCCTGACCCTAACCCTAGGGTTGGGTAGGGTATAGGGTTAACCCCAACCCTAACCCTAGGGTTGGGTTGGGTCTAGGGTTAACCCGAACCCTAACCCTAGGGTTGGGTTGGGTCTAGGGTTAACCCTAACCCTAACCCTAGGGTAGGGTTGGGTGTAGGGTTGGGTTGGGTATAGGGTTAACCCCAACCCTGATCCGAGGGTTGGGTCGGGTCTAGGGTTCACCCTGACCCAAACCCGAACCCTAGGGTAGGGTTGGGTATTGGGTTAACCCTAACCCTAGGGTTGGGTGGGGTATAGGGTTAACCCTAACCCTAGGGTTGGGTTGGGTCTAGGGTTAACCCTGACCCTAACCCTAGGGTTGGGTAGGGTATAGGGTTAACCCCAACCCTAACCCTAGGGTTGGGTTGGGTCTAGGGTTAACCCTGACCCTAACCCTAGGGTTGGGTAGGGTATAGGGTTAACCCCAACCCTAACCCTAGGGTTGGGTTGGGTCTAGGGTTAACCCTGACCCTAACCCTAGGGTTGGGTAGGGTGTAGGGTTAACCCTAACCCTAGGGTCGGGTTGGGTTAACCCTAACCCTAGGGTTGGGTTGGGTATAGGGTTAACCCTAACCCTAACCCTAGGGTTGGGTTGGGTCTAGGGTTAACCCTGACCCTAACCCTAGGGTTGGGTAGGGTATAGGGTTAACCCCAACCCTAACCCTAGGGTTGGGTTGGGTCTAGGGTTAACCCGAACCCTAACCCTAGGGTTGGGTTGGGTCTAGGGTTAACCCTAACCCTAACCCTAGGGTAGGGTTGGGTTGGGTATAGGGTTAACCCCAACCCTGATCCGAGGGTTGGGTCGGGTCTAGGGTTCACCCTGACCCAAACCCGAACCCTAGGGTAGGGTTGGGTCTTGGGTTAACCCTAACCCTAGGGTTGGGTTGGGTATAGGGTTAACCCTAACCCTAGGGTGAGGGTAGGGTATAGGGTTAACCCCAACCCTAACCCTAGGGTTGGGTAGGGTATAGGGTTAACCCTAACCCTAGGGTAGGGTTGGGTCTTGGGTTAACCCTAACCCTAACCCTAGGGTTGGGTGGGGTATAGGGTTAACCCTAACCCTAGGGTTGGGTTGGGTCTAGGGTTAACCCTGACCCTAACCCTAGGGTTGGGTAGGGTATAGGGTTAACCCCAACCCTAACCCTAGGGTTGGGTTGGGTCTAGGGTTAACCCTGACGCTAACCCTAGGGTTGGGTTGGGTCTAGGGTTAACCCTGACCCTAACCCTAGGGTTGGGTAGGGTGTAGGGTTAACCCTAACCCTAGGGTCGGGTTGGGTTAACCCTAACCCTAGGGTTGGGTTGGGTATAGGGTTAACCCTAACCCTAACCCTAGGGTTGGGTTGGGTCTAGGGTTAAGCCTGACCCTAACCCTAGGGTTGGGTAGGGTATAGGGTTAACCCCAACCCTAACCCTAGGGTTGGGTTGGGTCTAGGGTTAACCCTAACCCTAACCCTAGGGTAGGGTTGGGTGTAGGGTTGGGTTGGGTATAGGGTTAACCCTGACCCTAACCCTAGGGTAGGGTGTAGGGTTAACCCTAACCCTAACCCTAGGGTTGGGTAGGGTGTAGGGTTAACCCTAACCCTAGGGTAGGGTTGGGTCTAGGGTTAACCCTGACCCTAACCCTAGGGTAGGGTCTAGGGTTAACCCCAACCCTAACCCTAGGGTTGGGTAGGGTGTAGGGTTAACCCTGACCCTAACCCTAGGGTTGGGTAGGGTATAGGGTTAACCCTGACCCTAACCCTAGGGTAGGGTCTAGGGTTAACCCCAACCCCAACCCTAGGGTTGGGTAGGGTGTAGGGTTAACCCTCACCCTAACCCTAGGGTTGGGTAGGGTATAGGGTTAACCCTGACCCTAACCCTAGGGTAGGGTCTAGGGTTAACCCCAACCCCAACCCTAGGGTTGGGTAGGGTGTAGGGTTAACCCTCACCCTCACCCTAGGGTTGGGTAGGGTATAGGGTTAACCCTAACCCCAGGGTAGGGTCTAGGGTTAACCCTAACCCTAGGGTGAGGGTAGGGTCTGGAGTTAACCCCAACCCCAACCCTAGGGTTGGGTAGGGTCTAGGGTCACCCGTAACCCTCGAAATCGGGCCCAAATCGCCAAAATGGGCACCCCTCGAAAAAAAATATTCGAAAAGGTCCCCCTACCCACACCTGGAAATTACCAAAAAATCTGGGACCCCGGCGGCCCCAACCCTAGGGTAGGGTAGGGTAGCCCCCCCCCCCCCCCCCTCCCCCCCCCGGCACGGAGAAACTTAACGTTCGACCCGAATTAGCCAGAGGCCTGGGGTATTTTTTGGCGCGCACACACAGGCAGAACCACAATGCCTTATCTATGCACACTCAGGCAAGAAGGCCTGTGTGCCACACACAACGCGCGTTGCAACAGGGTGGTGTGGGAAGAGGGGAGGGGGGGGGGGGATCCAACAGCACATGTGTTGTTGTGCCGCAGGGGCGGCTCTTCTGGATCCCCCGCTTCAGAGCGAAGATGCCATTCAGATTCAAACGTGCGCTAGGCACGACTAACCCCCTACCCTTCATCACTGCAGTAAGGGTGCTCTATCACTTCAGGGGGGTGGGGTGGGGGGTGGGGGGGAGCTGAACGAACGAGGGGTGTGCCGTGCAATTCTTTTGCGGTCAGGGTGAGTGCGGTGTGTTTGTGTTGAGGTTCGGTGCGTTTGGATGGAGGGGGTGGGAAGGTGGGTGTGTGTGAGTCTTCCTGTCAGTGATACAGATGTTTCGCAGAAGAAAAATTAATTCCCACCCCCACCCCCCCCCCCTCCCCCCGGCGGGTATGTGGGGTGGTTTGTTTCGTGCGATTTTGCCCATTTTTCCGTTTTGTGAAACCTCGCCCATGACACCAGCCTTCGCAGGCGTGTGATTGTCATGGGTGCAGTGTGTGTGTGCAGTGGAGGTGACATCAGAGTCTTGCTCGATGCAGCCTCCACTGAACCATCAAACATCTTAACGTATTGAGTGTGGGAGCGCCAGCAAAAATTCCCAAAGAGAAACCCATTCTGTCAGAACCGAAGCAAAAAAAATAACGTGCAGAACACAACAACAACAACAAAAACACGGCGTGAAGAACAAAAAAAACAGCTTATTTTTCCATGCTGATTTAGTTTCCACCCCCCACCCCTCCTCTCGCCCACACCCCGCACCCCACCCCCACTTCCTCTCTTGAAACTGCACCCCCCTAGGTGAGCCGTGAAGCATGTCTTTTGAGCTTCGGCTTTGTCAGGACGAGGGGGGGCAGGGGTTGGGTCGGGTATTTCCGGGAGGGGGGGGGGGAGACGGGGGTATCGACACGATAGAACGACGCAGTTGCGGAATTGTGACAAAATGTGTGTGAAAGGCGCATACAGGCCCGCTCCTTTTTAGTGGGCTCTTAATTGGATAATTTGTATTACAGGGGGGGGTCAAATAAACGTACTTAGTACTACTATTCGGCGAACGCGCGGGCCTAAATCGACCTCGCCAGAAAATTAATAAATAGTTTGCGAGCGAATAGACGTACTAAGTACGTCTATTCAACTTTTCCTAAAAACGCTGTTTGCAGGGGCTCTGCGGGGCTGTTTGGTCCACCAGGGGCGCGCTGGTCACTGCTGTCGTCCGTCTCTCACTTCTTCTGCCTTCCGGTCGAGTATCCGCTCTGTTCTCGTCCTACCACTCGCCCCTCATTTGGTTTCGTACCGTTTTGATTTGTATTGCCCCCCCCCCCCTGGTTGACATTCTTGTTGAGTTAGTGAAAGCATACACAGTTCATCAGAGCTGTCAGCTTCACTGTCGGTGGTTGGTTGGTGCGTTGATGCTTAAAAAAAAGATGTGAAAAAGACAAGCCACAACCAGCACGCCCCAACTTACTTCTTCTTCAAGTTCTTGGGCTTGCTGGGGCAAGTCTGCATGTTGTGCCCAGGCTTCCTACACCCTTTGCAGAGCCTGCGGTGTTTGTTGGGAGTCTGGGTGGTCGGGGACGCTGCGCGCTTCTTTTCGGAGGACTGGGAGGACTGGGAAGGCTGTGTCTGTGTGAGAGAGTTCACACGAACCGGCTTCGCCCATGCCAAGATGCTTGACTGTTGGGTTGGCTGAGACACAACTTTCTTTTGGGTGGACTGCTTCTCTGTGCTCTCTTTTGCCTTCCCGTCCAACCCAGGTTCAAGGTCCGCACCACCAGCCTCAGGGGATGTTTCTGTGCTTGGTGCGAAGGTGAGGTCCGGACAAAGGGAGCTCTTCACGAACCCGTCCTCCTCACCCGACACCTTCAGCACGTACCCCATATCCCGCAAGCGCTCGGCTACCAGCGTGCCCTGGCCCGGGCCAGTTGGTTGAAGGAAGGCCGGGGAGCGCATGGCGGTGGCCCATCCTCGAATATCTTGAACAGGAGGCATTCCATCAGCAGGAGGCACATGAAAGCATCGGACGTCATCATTATGTCGGACACCAGCCGAAGCTATTGGCTCTGTTGGTGGATGGTGAAATCTGGGCAGTTGGATTGCGGGTTTGCGGGCGTGTGTTGATCAGTGCTGCACAACAGGAGAGAATGTCAAACAACGTCAGGGAAGGGGGCTGCGGGGGGTGGGGGGTGGGCTCAGCTGGTCCTCGAAGGCTACATCTATGGTGAGGTGTGTCTGGGGCCATCCGTCCACATCTTCTCGTTGGTGGTAGGGACTGCGGACGCCGTAGATGAGGAGTCGTTTAATGCGCGCCGCTCTTCAGCAGTGATTTTGACGCCTCTGGACCCCAGGAGTTTGCGGGTTTCCGGGTTTGCGGTCTTCAGCAGTGGTTCTGATGCCTCTGGACCGCAGGAGTTTGCGGGTTCGCTGGTTTCCCGTCCGTATGTGTCTGAGGGGGGATGCCCCGATTCCCTTCGTCACGACATATCTTTGAGCGTAGGTCACTTCCCCCCTCTACGGACCCCGTGCACCCTGGTTCCCCTAAGTGGCACCAATAGACCCCGTTGTCCCCATTCCTTGCCCCAAAGTTTGCAGATTTGTGTGTCTCCAAAAAGAAAATCTCAAAAAAAACGAAAAATTTTCCCAAAAAAAAGGGTGAAAAGTAAGTACTACTATTCAACGGCCCAACGTGCCCCAGAGCCCCAAAAAAATAAGTACTACTATTCGGCTAAGTACTACTATTCAACTAAGTACGTTTATTTGACCCCCCCCTGTAACCCGGGTTCCTATTTAGTGAATATATATTAATTTTTCGCACCGCAAATTTTGTCGAATAATTAATTATTTTTTGACATCCGGACCGAGAATCTTTGCAGCTGTTGTTTGTCTGGGCTCGGGAAAAGATCACACACATCAAACGACACGCCAAAAATGGCACAGCCTCTGGACATCCACTTAGCCAGCGAGGACCACACTGGTGACAGATTGCTCGTACATAACTCCAAAAACGGGGGGCTTGGTTGCTTCAATAGCAGCATATGGTTGTTAGCCGCCAACCGCTTTTGTGTTATGTGCAAGGAACCTGAAGTGGAAGTTGCACATTACACATTGCAATGAATGCTGAAACACAGAGTGTCACAGGAAACGATCGAGTAAAGAAAAACTCAAAGAAAAAGCCCAAAAGGGAAACACAAGCTAGCTGGGACAACGCTAGGGTTCAGAAAACTGCTCTTTGTAGTGATGGAGGGGCTTGTTGGTTTGTTTGTAGCCGCATTATTTTTTGCGGCGGTCCCTCCGACGGTACGGTATTGGTCGTGCGAGAAGTGCATAAGACACACGGAGTTCCTCGGGTGACAGGTGTGGTGAGTAACAGCAACGCTGTTACTCACCACACCTGTCACACCAGCGCCGAGAAGCGGGCAGCTGTGATCGGCCACCCGATCCCCGCTGCCTGATCGGCCACCCGTTCCCCGCTGCCTGGGCACGTGGTAGTCGCCCGTATCCACCTTGTGCTTTACATATTTCGAAACCAGCGCGGCGGACACCTTCTTCTCGCTGTTCTTCTCCTTCCACTCCTTCACCGCGTCCACTTGACACTCCCTCTGTTGGGCGAGGTCAGTCAGGTGTACGATGTCCGCCACAGAAAGGGTGGTGCGCTGCGACTGCTTCTCAAGTATTTCCTCCACAAGAGCTACGTTGTCCGCCTCCTTCTGGGCAGCCTCGGAAGCCGCAGCCGCTGCCCTCCCCGCCGCCTCAAGGGCCACGTCGATGGGGGTAACTGTTCCGCTCATTGTGATGGAGGGTCCGGGATATGTTCTCGCTTCCTGGTGTGTGATTCGTGTCGTGTATTGGAGTGATGGAGGGAGGGGGTGGAATGAACGGTAGTCAACTAGATTGTGTGGGGCGCGATTAAACGTGGTTTTTATTTAGTGAATAATTAATTTTTTTTCGGAGACTTCACTAAATAGAAACCCGGATTAATATGGTCGGGCCTGTACCCACACACACACACACACGCCTCGTCCTCCCCACCGCCCCCCACTCACTTTTTGTCGCACCCCCTGGGAACCGTGCTTCTTTGTTGCGCATCGTGGCAACCCACACAAGGGCACTCTGCACGCAGGCCCCTCCCACTCTCCTGACAGGCCTCTAGAGGGCTGCCCAGAGAGTTGAGCTAGAGCTGTGCACCCCACACCCCCTCCATCCCACAGGGGGTCCTGTCAACCTAGACAGCATACCATACACACACCACAGGCCCGCCTGTTCTCATTGAGGTTAGCGGGCCTGGTGCCCCTCCCCCCCGCCCCCCCACCCCTCACGATGTCAGGGAGGACACTGCGCATCGCGGTTGCGCAGCTCCGTACCACCGCATGCAAGGAGGCCAACCTGCAGGTGATCGACAGGCTGGCAGCCGACGCGGCAGGCAAGGGGTGTGCCATGCTGTTCCTCCCGGAGAACGCCGACTTCATCGCGCAGGGGAAGGACGCGACCCTCGCCCTCAGCGAGACTATCCCGGGGGACACCTCACGCTGGTTCCGAGACTGCGCCAGGCGCCACTCCATCTGGGTCAACGTGGGCGGGATGCACGAGCTCCTCCCCGACTCCCCTGGAATGATCGCCAACACACAGCTGATGGTGGACTCCTCTGGCGAGGTGCAAGCTGTCTACCGCAAGGCGCACCTCTTCGACGTGGATGTCCCCGGTGGGCGGAGCTACCGCGAGAGCAGCATGACAGAGCGAGGGGATCTGCTCGTCGCCTGCGACACGCCGTGCGGCAGGGTGGGCCTGACGACATGTTATGACCTGCGATTTCCGGAGCAGTACACCGCCCTCGCCAGGGAGGGCGCGTGCGACATCATCACTGTCCCCTCCGCCTTCATGGTTCCCACGGGGAAGGCGCATTGGGAGGTCCTCCTTAGGGCGCGCGCGATAGACTCTCAGTGTTTTATCGTCGCCTCCGCACAGGCGGGTGCGCACAACCCAGTGAGGTCATCCTACGGGCACGCCATGGTGGTGGACCCCTGGGGGGAGGTGCTGCTGGACATGGGTGCGGAGGAGGAGGATGTGGTGCGTGCGGTGGACCTGCCCTACGCAGTGCTGCAGAGGACGCGCACACACCTGCCCATCGCCGGGCATGCCGTGGAGCTGCGGTGGGCGGCGGGGCAGCCTGTGGCGCACCCCGGTGTGCGGGGTGCGGGGGAGGGGGTGGTGCCGCGGGCAGCGGGCATGGCAGAGCCCGACGTGCTGTGAAGGCGGGGGGGGGGGGGGTGGGTGCAACACGCCGGCGCCTTGGGAGAAGGGGGGTGGGGAGCTTTGCCCGACATGTTACTGCGTGTGGCACTGTGTGTGGGGAGGGAGGCTCGGGCGGGGCTTCGCTTTTCGCTAGCCGGTTCAGATAATGTGTTGCGTGTCTTCGGGGGGGTGAGGCCCCCCTGAGCTCTGTGTGTGTGCGTATGACTCTTCTCCTCACACAGTCTGCACACAGTGGGTGGTGTTGTGGTGCACCGGGGGCTGGTTTTGTGCCTCGGAGGGATAGCTATATATCTATAGGGTCCTCTTGAGAGTTGTGCAACAACGCAGGAAACTTGTGCCAGTGCAGATCCTTGCAGAACATCACCACGCTTCATGACAGGCGCGTGGGGTGTTCTCGCGATCGACGAACCCCCTTCGATTCAACGTGTCTAGATACTGCGGTCTTGCAAAGAGGCATTTACACCCGAGAGTGGCTGGGGTGGGGCCTGTGGCCTTTCCCAGTGGATGCACCTGCGCCCCCGCAGCACCAACGGCAGAACCGCCCCAACCAGTCCCCCCCCTCCCCACCGCAACTGCATCCAAAGGGGCATGTGGAATCACCGAGGAAAACCCGTGTTGATACCCTCCTTTTTTGTGTTAACCACCCCCACCCCCACACCCACCCAGGATACACCAAGCGGGAGGGAGGTGCGCTCCTCCAATACACCACACCTCCTGGGGGTTTGCGGATTTTTTTTTACCCCGCGCTTTGCCGTGCTTTTTTTTTTCTTCTCCCCTTCACCCCCTTCCCTCCACCGCACGGCACCACACCCCAGCAACCTAACCACACACTTTTTTGATAGAGACCCGCCTTTGAACCCTTCGCGGTTCTCTTGGCGACGAGCCACAGAGGGTGGGCAGTGCTGTGCTCCCTCTACCCCTACCCCCACCCCCTCTGCGTGCCCGGGGGAGGGGAGTGGGGCGGGAGTGAGTGAGGGGGGGGGGGGGGCGGGGCCAAGCCAACTACCCCCCCCTCCCTCCCCGTTTTCCCCCTCACCCTCACCCCCTCTCTCTCTCTCTTCCGCAATGACTGCGACGGTGACACATTCTCGCAGGGTGTGGCAGCAGCTGGTCGACACCGTCACCCACACTGTGGTGGGAGATGGCGGTGGTGGGGGCTCCGTAGGCCGGGTCCCTGAGGCTTTTGAGGTGTTCCACCTGGATGTCGAAGGGGCGGGCGATGTGGCACGCGCCCTTGACGCTGTGAAGGGCTCGATTGGCAATGGGCTATACATAGGCATATATAGCGGCAGCCCGGAGACACAGCGTGGCGAGTCCTACGTTCCCATCGGAAGCGTTCCGGGGGGACACCAGCAACGGCAGGGGGGGCAGAGCCAGCAGCACAGCCTCCTTGAGCTGTGGTGTATCAAGCGTGTCGAGAGTGACGTGCACACCCCTTCGAGGCAGTCGCAAAACAACACCCGCACCGAGCAGGTCGCCCTCCGATTGCTCCTCCGATCGATCTACATGGGGTGCCGGTTGCTCCCCTTGGGCCCATCCCGCTCCGCCAAGAAGAAGCTCGGGTATTTCCTCGCACCTATCGATGCCTACGACCCCAAGACAGGTGTCCTCCAACCCGGGCAGGCCGCAACTTCCATGGGAGACAGCTTCGAAGGGCATGCCCGGTTTGAAGGCCTGCAGGAGCAGCGGAAATGGAGGCCCGTCACCGTGGGGTCGCAGAACAGCCCCTACACCGTGTCTGTGAGTGTGACGCATTCGACGGGGGTGCCGGAGGTGGGGGAGCCGGCGCAGGAGCCGACGGCTAGCGTGTCGATCATCGGGGACTATGTGAATGTCGGGGAGGCGAGCGGGGTGCTGCACCCCCCGTTCTCCAGGCCGAAGCAGCAGCAGCAGGGCGGTGGCGGGGGGAACCTCACGGCCTCCAGCCGCACCCCCTCCGCGTCGATTCCCATCCAGCGGAGCTATAGCGGGGTGCGGTTCAGCAAGCCGATGGCGATATCCCGGGGCACTCCCCATGGGGCGCATGGGGCAGGCGCCACCCAGCCCCAGTCGACGCCTCCGCCGTTCGCCCTGACGCCGACGCCGTCGAGCCTGCAGAGCGCGTCGTCCTTCAACAAGGTGTTCGGGAAGGGGACTGATGGGTTCAGCGGGAGATGTAGCGTGTCGCCCCCAGATGGGTCGCAGCATTGGGTTCCCAAATTCGAGCAGGCATCCACAGGGAACTGGGCTCCGAAGAATGACGACAGCATGCAGATGACGGCGACCGTTTCCCATGCCATCCCGCAGGGGTCGCTGACGCAGCAGGACATGGCCCCGTTTATGGCTTTTCTCGAGGAGGACGACCTGGATGGGCCTGCTTCCGACCTGGGGAGCGAGGATGTGTCGCACGGAGGCATGTCCCTCGGGGCGACGGCGGGGGGGCGCGGTGCCCACGGCGATGACGATGTGGCGAGGTTCAGGGAGAGGATGGAGTCGGTGAACCTGGTGTCGGGGTTTTCCACGCATGGCGGGACGGGCAGCTACGGGGACACCTATGGGCGTGGCTCGTTCAGCGCGTCGTGCACGGCACCCCCGCAGCGGACGGTTCGCGATTTCGTTCACCATATGGAGGAGATGCGTTCGGAGTACGTCGTGCAGCAGGCCTCCTAGTGGAGGGGCGTGTCTCGTTCTCGTGCAGCGGTCGTGTATCAAGAGGACCAACTTCTGTGCATTGTGTCATAAAACAACAAGAAGAAGACGGTGGGGGGTGGAGTGGGGTGGGGGGCTGCTGCAAAAAAAGTGTGAAACTCCGCAGTGTGTGGGGAGGGAGGGGGGGGGGGTGGAGAATAACGGCAAGAACAGAAGCAAATACTCGGTTATGGGCTATTCACGCACACCACAAACACACACGGCACTTTCTCGTTTGGTGGAGGTCGCACCGGGCTCTGCTGTTGCATTCACTGTGCATGCACACACACAAACCTTGTTATCGTAGTGCAGAGCATACTGAGAGTAGCTCCTCTTGGTGTGTTCTTCACTGGGCATCGTGCCATGCACACACCGCACCCGCCCCTTGCTCAGGAAGGGTGTGTGTATGTCTTGCTTGCTTGCATCTTCCCGAGGCGCTGGGAGGTGGCGATGTTTTTTCCCGAAACTTCCTGAAACTGCAGAACGCCCTCCTCACGGAGACGGAGGGGGGCGAGCGGGATAGAGAGAGCGAGATGTGCCCCTCAGAGCGCTCAGAGAGAAGAGGCCCCCTCGTCAAACGCCCTCCTTCACATGAGGGCGTCGCACAGGCACAGTTGTGGAGGGGCAGGGGCCTCGCCGACCACACACACCCATCCATCCACCCGTCCCCCCCCACAAGAGTCTTTTATTTTTGGGAAAAATAGCTAGCTCGCACTAAAAAAAGACCAGTGGCAGCGGTTCGGTTTCCCGCACATCCAGGCACTCAGGAGGCACCCTTTCGTGATGCGCAGTGGCTCATCACAGCACTACAGTCTACTCCAGCAAGAAGAGGTGAGGTGACGTTCCATTGTGGCTGCGTCAGTCCCTGCCTTGGTGTGTGGGGAAGGGGGATAGAGCGATGCAATTGCGTGTATATGGACCCGTGTTGTTTGGGCTCCCGATCCCAATGTGCCAATCGGGGAGGTGTCCTCACGCCCCCACCCCAACCCCCCAAAACCCAACCCCCCTTTGTTTTGTCCAGAACTTATGGGAAGATTCGCCCGTAGTCTGCTTCGCGCCTTTGCGTGCCGCGGGCGCCTCGGTGTGCCTCGGCTTCGAGAAAGAGAAAATATAACCGCGGCGGTGCGGGGAGGAGGGCTGACACAGAACATGCAAACAGATCGAAAGAAGCAGAATAAAAAACTGTGTCTTCTATCACACACACACACACACCCTCCCTCTCTCTCTCTCTTGGACGCAATAGCGTAGCGTTGCGAAGAGAACTTGTTTTGTGCGTCACATATATCACACACTGCGTATGCAGGAGGTGCCGGGGAGCTACACGCGGAGACTGCAACCTCACGCAACAAACACATTACAAAACAAGTTCTCTCTCTTTCTCTCTCTCTCTCTCTCGTATGCTTATAGTGTGAATATCCCCGAAACGAAAATACTCGCACCCCAAGGGTGTCGTCTACTTAACTACGCGGGCCCGCGGCCCGGTAGACTCCCCTTGTTTGAGAGAGGAGCTGCTCTGGTGGGGTGAGGGAAGTGACACAGGAGGAGGAGAAGGCGCAGGCGCCACACGGTCTGTAGCGCCCGGTGACGCGCTACGTGAGGAGGGAGGATTAAGGTAGGCCCGGAAGCCTGTGGGCGCGTGCGGTGACCGCGCACGGGCGGAGGAGGAAGAGGCACCAGAACGGGGCCTTTGGGGAAGGGCTGCGTCAACGGACACGCCGTCGGGAGGGGAGGTAGTAGGAGAAGGTGGGTCCGGATCAGCGGCGCCCACGTCAGCGTCAGCGTCAGCGGTGGGGATCACGTGGTCGACCCTAGGCCTTTGGGCAGGCAGTGCCGGGGTGGAACCGGTATGCGCCTCTAAGGCGGTGCGCTTCAGCTGCGCCACGGCGGGGATGGATGGCCTGACGCCGTCGGGTGAGAGCCTCCTACGAGGCTGCATCAGGCGGCGGTGGGGTGAGCCCGGGGAGCACACGGTATGGGCCAGCCTCTTCAGGATAACTGGAGGGGTGGCGGGCTCGGGAGTAGCGGGACACGGGGTCGCTTCAGGGGAGGGCTGAGGCGCAGGCACACGGGGTGGCGTGGTGGAGGGAAGATCCCCCACGGTAGGCGCAGTCGCCTCTGGGAAGGGCGGGGTTGGCGGCACATGGGGCGGCGGGGTGGGGGCGTCTGCCTCCACAGGCGTCGCAGGGGCGGGAGGGGCGTGGTGGCCCTTCTTGCAGCAAGCGGTGGGGCGTCTGTCATCCAGCTCAGGCAGAGAGGCGCAGACCCCGCAGGGGGGCAGGTCATGGTCGCGGCAGCCGTGGTGGCCACGCTTGCAGCACATGTTGGAGGAGCTGCAGGTGCCGCAGCGGAGCAGCCGGTGCGTGGTGCAGAACTGCACGGGCAGTCCGTCATCCTGGCGGTGGTGGGCCCGGCAGCAGTCTTCCATTCGCAGGGTTCGGTTGTGCCCCGCCGCGTCGCAGTCATGGCACTTGGGCTTGGAGTGGGCCCTGCAGACGTTGCGAGCCAGCACCTCCGAACGGGGGGCATAGCGCTCAGCGCCGCACGGCGCCGACCTCGGGCTGACCGTGTCGAGGGGGTCACGGGTGGGGGCTACGGGAGTAGGGTCCCACTGTTCGCTTCGCGTGTCCCGGTCGGGCACCTCGGCATACGACGGGGTAAGGTCCAGGCCCCACGACTTGCTCGAGGCCCAGTGGATCGCGCGGGGAATCTGCTCGATCAGGATACGGGTGGTGAGCCCGTGGCAGGCAAAGCGGGGGCGTGGTTCAAGACCGCCCCAGACTTCCTTCACCCCCACCGCGCGGAGGCAGTAGACACGCGAGACAAACGCGCCAGGCAGGGGCGTGCGGAGGTTAACTGCTTCACACTGGGAGACAAGGTATTTCAACATCTGCCCCATCATGCGTCCACGCATGTTGAGTGGGGCGGGCTGGGTTCCTGCCGGGGCGCCAGTAGCGATCGGGCAGACGTCGAGCCCGGAGAAGACCTCGAAGTCGATGGCGAGCTCGCAGAAGGAGATGGACCCCTCCCTCGTCCAGGTGAGACGACCGAGCCAGGCCCGCAGGGCACGCATGATGCACTCTCCGTGAGTCCAGCGGGGTGGGTTGTCCGGCAGTGAGGCCAGGTCGGACTGATGGGGCGCAGCGGGTCGCGCTAGCGCTGCGTCCCACGCGCAAACAGTTGGGGATACCCCGAGGCGCTCACGTTCCAGCACATCTCTGCGGGCGACTATCGTGCTCATTAGGTGGTGCAGGTCCTTCGCCCGCACCGTACCGGATAGGGGTTTCGGTATGATGCCCCAGTTGGCTAGGCAGGGCGGCCATGAGAGGCGCTCCTCACAGAGACCCGCGTACCGCTCCCGGGCACGGACGTCGTTGTGGGCAGGGCATTCCCAGAAGAGATGCGTGACGGTTTCGGGGGAGCCCGTATCGCAATTCCGGCAGAGGCGGTCGCTACCCGGCTCCGGCTGTGTTGCTGTGAGGGGTAGGGGCACCTCACCCGAGTCGTCGAGGACATCGAACTCGGACGGGGCTGAGCTCGACGAGTCGTCGTCATCATCGGTGTCACCGGCAGCGTCGCCGTCCGCGGGTGCTGTGGCGTGGTCGGCAGCGGTCACAGGAGGTGGAGTAGGAGCGGTCGAGCGCTCGGCCTCCGGCCCGTCAGGCGCGGAGTCCGTCGCAGCCCCACGCTTATTGCGTCCCCAGCGGTCTGCCAGGAAAACACGCCCCCAACAATAATGCAGCGCATCGCAGCGGCGAGCACAGGATCCCCACATGATTGCCAGAAGTCGTTTGTCAGCACGGTGTCAACGCCGTCCTCCACACCGCCGAAGGAGGGTCTGGAGATAGCAAGCCTTCGCCAGATGTTGTGACGCAGCGCCTCGCGTAGCACATGGTTCCGTGCCGCCACTTCGAGTGAAAGCAGTGGTTCGGAACCTCCTGGAGCAGATATGAGGGAAACATCATCGCCGCAGGTGAGGGAGGCCGGCGGCAGTCCTTTTTTGAGCGCAAGCCCGATAGGCCCGAGGGGGACGTCGATGCGTGTTTTTTGTGCATACATGGCCCGAATGCGGTTGAATCGCGGGATCAATTCTGGTAGGCGGCGGCAGGAGTCTAGAAGTAGGAGCAGCATGCGATACGGCACTATGATTCCTGGGTGAAGGAGGTGTCCCTTCGAGGCAATGGAGAGGGCCGCTGCGGTGCTGCGGGAGGGATGGCGGTCACCGTATAGGCAGTTTGAGGCTCGGGTCTCTAGGTCGCGGAGGACCCGGTGGTCAATGGGCGCATACCAGCCACCGAAGATCGCTCGGGGCATGACTGCGCCAGCAATCAGGCCGTGTCGCTGCTCAAAGGTCGCAGGCGAGCTGCCCAGGCGGCGTAAGGGGGCATGCGCTTTACTCGCCCGTCCGTCGTCGCCGCGGTCTATGAACGCTGGTGACACACAGACGCGCACGCCTAGTGCAGGTGAGGCGGTTTTGGTGGGGAAGGTGGCCCCATTTACAGCGATGGTGCCGACATATCGAGGGCGTGCGCCAGAGGAGGGGTCCACGCGATGCACGCCCATGGCAATGGTCTTCTTTTCGTTTAGGCGCATTCCCGTTATTGCGCAGAACTCGCCCGTGATGTCCGCGCCACGTTGTGTCAGCGCCTCAGAGACACGCGAGATGATAGTGGCGTCATCCGCGTACGATATGCTGAGGGCCCCCCCGCTCTCTTCCTGGATCGCTTTCACCAGGACGGAGAGCAGCGCGACTCTCTCTCTCTCTCTCTCTCTCTCTTTTTTCTGCCCTTTGACGTCTCTCGCACCTCAGCATGGCGGGTCGGACTTGAGGGAGAGGAGCCCTTTCACTTGCTGCTTCTCTGTGGAAATCACTCCCCATTGCCTCATTGGGAAATTGGGAAAGGGCGTTGGTCGTTTCACACCGCAGCAACAAATCGCTTCGCTGCCCTCCTTGCTGGGAGGACCACCCCCCATCCCTGCCCCTGCCTCTCTCGATGTCTGCAGCACTGCCGCCGCCCAAACCTGCTGCTCTTCAGACTCTTCATACTCTTCATACTCTTCAAGCTCCTCAGCCCGCCCTTCTTCCCGTCGCGGCCACGACACCCCCTGCCTCCTCTTCCTCTGATCTGCTGCATCCGACGCTCCTCTCCCCACCGTGCACCGCCTGCAGTTATTTTTGGTGCAATCAGGGGATGATGCTTTCTTGCCTGGCCTTGTTTTTCGTGGTTGGGTGAGGGGGGGGGGGGTTGGGGTTGGGGGGTGATGTGCGTGTCCTGCACGGTGGCCTCGTCAGGGTTTTGACCAGGTGGTTGACCAGGCCTAACATGACCGGGGGGGGGGGGGGTTGCATCCCATTTTTGCCCTGTACCCCTGGTCATTTACGATCAGGTCACCAGGCCCTTTGTTGACCAGGGACAGGCCTGGTCAAATCCCTGACTCGGCCACCGTGTTCAAGCCATGCACGGCGCTGTCACGGTGCTGTGTCTGGCATGAGTGGGGTGGGGGCGGGAGGGGCCCTATCTTGATCTGGGCCACCATATAGGGCTGTGTGGTGTCACTTCAGCTGCCGTTCATGACATGTCAACCCTATGGCATGGGCAAGGCACCTGAGAAGGCCGCAGCATGGCGGCCCGATAAAGTCTCAGCTGGGGTCTCGGCTCTGGGGGCCTCTCGGGATGTGGACTCCTTCAGAAAGCCCTCCCCCCGGCACACGCAGGCACCAGCATCGCAGTGTTCTAATATTCTTTCGGTTTGTCAAAAAAAGGTGACTGCGAGTTCTCCATGGCAAGTCACACCTTTCTCTGCTGACCACCGAGTGTGTCCAAGCCAAGGCTCGTGCGTGAAAGACAACTTGGGTGTCACGTGAAGACCAGGAGCGGGGGTGGGGTTGTGGGGTGGGGCGGCGCTCGCAGCGCTCAGGTTGCGTTCTCACTTGAAGGCAAAAAATAGGTTCGCGTGGTTTGTGGGGGGGAGGGAGGGGAGGGGGTGTTAGGGCTGGGGCCGGCTGTTTTATTCCTTGCATGCACCAGAGGCCCTAAGAAGCTTTTTTGGTGTCCCTTTGGGGGAGGTGGTGTGTGCGTTGCCGTGGGGCAGACAGGCCCTCTGTATCCTTCAGCAGCTGGTGCAGAGAGAGAGAGAGAGAGAGAGAGAGAGAGAGAGAGAGAGAGAGAGAGAGAGAGAGAGAGAGAGAGAGAGAGAGAGAGAGAGAGAGAGAGAGAGAGAGAGAGAGAGAGAGAGAGAGAGAGAGAGAGAGAGAGAGAGAGAGAGAGAGAGAGAGAGAGAGAGAGAGAGAGAGAGAGAGAGAGAGAGAGAGAGAGAGAGAGAGAGAGAGAGAGAGAGAGAGAGAGAGAGAGAGAGAGAGAGAGAGAGAGAGAGAGGGAAGAGAAGTGCGTATGCAGGATTGTTATAAGGATGGCCCCCCCCCCACACACCCAACACCCCTCGCCCCTCTGTCTCTCTTCGCCGCGAAAACATAGCACCTTTATTGGGAGGGGTGCTCGCTACCAACTCACAGCGCTCGTCGTCAGCTGATTGAGAGTGTGACATGAGGGTTCTATCCAACAAGGATAATTATCAAGGCGGCACTTTCAAAGTCCGCTACAGCTCGTCAGCCAGTGAAGGGGGGGGGGGTGTAGGGGGGGTCCTATGTGCGAGTTAAAAATGGGGGGGGGGGTCATATGCCCGGGGGGGGGTGAGGGCCGTTGCTCGCCTTTCTCTCACCTCACTCAGTCACACCTGGCAGCGAGGGGACCCCCACTGTTATGTGCGGCCATTTCCGACACCACACCACACCACCACCACCACCACCACCACCACCTCCCACACAGGGGGAGATTGCCGGGTGAGCGTGCTCCACCCCGGAGCCTGCTCACCCCACCCCACAACCCCCCCCCCTCCCTCTCTCTCTATTCCTCCCACCCTCTCCTCCTCCCCTTCTTCTTCTTCTTCGTCGTCTCGGCAGTTGGATGCAGCATGTCGCAGATGGGGGGTTTCCGCGGCGTTGACCCTGCTCTCCTTGAGCAGGACACGGAGATGACGGAGCTGATGCAGCTCCACAGGGATGCCTGGGCAGATGGGGGCGAGGGCTGCGCCCTGCCCCCCACCCCCGACACCACCCTCGGCGAGACCCGCGGCAACCCCAATGCCGTCCGGCACGCCTGCGTGCAGCAGCTGGAGGTTATGAGTCAAAGCACCACACGCCTTCTCCTCCTTGTGGCCCTCTGCACCACAGTGATCGTGCCCATTATCAACTCTCACTGGGATTCCTTCACCCTCAAAGGCTCGCCCCTGCGCATGCGATACGTCGACCTGCCGGTGTCGGGAAGCGCTCCCAACGCAACCCCTGCCGCGACTGTCCCCTGCCTTGTCTACACGGAGTGGTTTTCTCACGACAGGATCCCCCTGAGCTCCTTCGGGCTCCTCGCCCCCTTCGAGGTGTCGGGGGGGTTCAAAGAGGGGAACGCATTCCCCGGGGCGGGTGATTTCAAATTCGACCTCCAGGTGATGACGCGTGTCACGGTGGTCCGCACCCTTGCCTGTGAGGAGCGTGGGGATGGGTCGGCGGGTGGGGCACCCAATGCGACGGAGGAATGGTCCTCCGGAGGGGAAGGGGTGTGGGAGGATGAGTTTAACGTGGTTGCGATCCTGGCACCCCCGCCGAAGCTGGCGACTGTTTCATGCGACTCTCACACAGGAGGGAGCATGTTTGAGGCCAGCTCCGTCCTGCCTTCCTTTGAGTTCAGCAACGCCGATGCGTATGGCGTGCCAAAGGGGCGCGCCTCCCCGACGTCAACCTGCACTCTCGACCTCTGCACGATGTTCTTCGCCATGGCTGGGATGACCTTGCAGGGCAACACCGCCTTCGGGGCTAGCCCTGCCCCCAGGGCTCTGGTCGACATGCACCCTCTGCCCAAGGTGGTGTGGCACCCAGCGCAGGGCGGCTGCCCGCAGGGAGGTCAGGGGGAGGTGCCGACGTTCCGCGTGGATACCTTTCTCTACCCCACGCAGAACGCCACGGCGGATGACCTGCGGCATTTCCAGCAGATGGTGGCAAACCTATCGTCCGGGTTTGAGGTGGATGTCCTGCTGGCAAACCAGTCGTCGATCTACATCCACTCCTTCATCCGTGGGGTGGCGGTCTTCAGCCTGGTGATGGGTGCCATATTTTACAGGCGTGTGCTGAAGGAGTCCGCCGACCCTCTCCGCCCGGAGCACTCCCTCGGCATGGTGGGGTATTGGGCTGTCATCTTCCTGGCGAACCCCTTCTTCATCCTGGGTGCGATACCCGCGGAGGCGCTGGTGGGGTACCGCGTGCTGCGGTTTGTCGCGGAGGTGCTCCTGCTGAAGCCGCCTGTGCTGTTCACAGCGTTCTCCGATGCGGCGGGGTATTGTGTCATCGTCGTGGCGTCGGCATCGTCGCTGCCGGCTGCGGCGGAGAGGCGCCGGATCCAGGCGTATTTCCTCGGCATCTTCCTGACGGAGGTGGCGCTGGAGATTGCGCTCTGCATCTCCGTCGGGCGTGTCGACGCCATATCCGAGGTGAACGGCACCAACATGGTGGCACACGCCATCGCGGTGCTGCGGAGTCTCATGTGGATGCTGATATCGGTGCGTCTCGTCCTTGCGGTGTTCGGCTGTTTCGGGTCGTGCTGCGGCACGGTGAGGGAGCATCTGCAGTCGCTCCCGTATTACGCCTCGCGTGACAGGCAGCTCTCCGTTCGCCTGATCCAGCTGGCGACAGGGTTTATCGTGCTGCAGCTGGGGCTGTCGATGATAATGGACATGACGACGATGCGGATGGATATGAACATGATGACCATCATGGCCATCACAGTGCACCTGCATGTCCTGACGTACTGCACCATGCCCGTGTTTCTGGAGTCTTCGCGTGGCCTGCCCCCATCGCCGTGCACCACGCGCTGGAAGGTGACGCGGTGGAAGGACGAGTGGTTCGAGTGGGTGCGCACGACGCGGGGTGCGCTGACCCTCTACCAGTTCCTCTCGGTGGAGGAGGAGGAGCGCTTCTGGGCTATCAACAGGCCTGTGAGCAGCGGGCAGGGGAACACGCAGTACAGCCTGCTGGGCGACAGCGTGCAGCCCGTGCTGGGCATGGCGTTGGATCTGGGGGATGCGCCTGTGCACTTCATGAACTACGAGAAGGGGCTGTGGGCGGTGCATCTCTCTGCGGAGGCGTATAAGCTGGACTGCTTCGGGGCGCAGGTCAGTGCTGTGGCTGCGGCGCTGTGTGTTGCTGCCTGTGCTCGGGACCTGGAGGTGGGGCGGGTGCGTGGGGATTCGACTGACTCGCAGCTGTTGGCGTGCTTCACGCGGAAGGCCATGGAGCAGGTCCCGCTCACCATGGAGGCCGAGAGCCGGGACTTCACGCTGCTGCGCGTGCTGCAGAAGAACGGTCTGCAGGTGACGTTTGGACTGGCGCTGTCTGGGAAGTACCTCACGGTTGCGTTCCGCGGGTCCAGCAACATCGAGAACTGGAAGGCGGATTTCAACGTGTCGCGCGTGCCGTATCGGGAGATGACGGAGGTGGAGCGGGCGTCGGCGTGCTGCGAGCGGAGCGTGCCGTGCGTGCACCGCGGGTTCGCACAGCTGTGGGAGGGGATTGCGGCGGACGTGTCGGAGACCCTCGCAGACCTCGCGAAGCGTGTGGCGCAGGGCGGCGGGGCGGGGCAGCACCTCACGGTGATGGTGACGGGGCACAGCCTCGGGGCGGCGCTGGCCACGCTGTGCGGGTACACGCTGCGGCGCGAGGGGTGGGACGTGGAGGTGTGGGCCTTCGGATGCCCGATGCTGGGGAACAAGGCCTTCCAGGTGGAGTACGACGCGGCGGTGCGGAAGTGCTTCCGCATCGTCAACGAGAACGACGTCTTCACACAGGCCGCCTTCACAGCACAGAACAGGCACGTGGGCAAGAAGGTTCTGGTCTCTGCACGCAACGGGATGCTCAGCGTCGACCCCCCGTGGTTCGAGGCCTTCTCCTCCCCACGCCAGTACCTGTGGGGCCGTGCCACATCACACGCAGTCGTCCACTACAAGCGTGCCCTGGCATCGGCCTACCTATCCCACGGTGCGGCTGTGCAGGCAGAGAACGGCGCACCTCTGTGGAACCCGCACAACTGACCCCCTTGTCTGTTGTTTCGATCGTCATCATGTCACCTGTACATGATGTGTGCAGCCCAGACACACACACGCCCTTCTTGCTCTTTTCGTTGTTTTGTCGACACATCCACACCAAACGCACACTACCGTGGCACCCCGTCACCTGAACAGTCGCACAGCGCCACACATAGCCCCCCAGGTACTTGGATCGGCTTGGCCAGTTCATGTCTTGTGCCGAGGCAAGGGTGACCGCACCACCATCCTTGATGCCATGTGTCGGTGTTTGCATTTCAGCCCCCCTATTTATTCTATCGGTACGATCTTTCCATCCGACACCATCAGACCAGGACCTTGCAGGCCCAGGCTTGATCATCCCGGTTCTCCACAGAAGAGGGCCGTGAGCAGTACGCGGCGAAACCGGTGTCATGCCGTGTTGGGGAGTCCGTCAGGTGATTTTCCCTGTTCAGAGCTGACACGGCCTTAAAAATTATGTCACCACACACGCGTGAATCTCATGATAGTCGTGCAGAGTCCACCGAGCAGCTGCTCTTGAATGTGGGCTCCACTGTCCACCCCATTGTGGATCTTGCCACAGCCAAACCACTGCGCAGCTCGTGTATTGGATTGCAATGCAGGCGTGTCATCAATCTCTGCCTTATGCAATTCGAACGCATCAGCTGGTCGCAAGAGGTGTGCAGAACCAGGCCGCAATTTTCTCCAATCCTCCTCCAATCCCCCTTGCAGCTGCCAGCCCAACAACAGAAGGACATGCCCGCATGGATCCCTCGCAAACCCACCTGAACCCTTCCCCTTCCATTCATGATTCGACACTCGTTTTTTTTGCCGTTTTCGTCATCCGTTCAGTGCCGCCCATTGGGTCTCTTCTCTTCCGCGGACCCGTTAGTCGTGCTGCGGGGCACTTCGGGTTCCGGGGGGGCCCGCAAAACGCCGCGGTGTGCAACCGCCACGGCGGGCACGAGAGGTCCCAGAGGGGTGTGTTGCATGTTGCATGTGTCCTCCATCCACCCTATGCCCTTTATTTCAGTTCAGTAGCTCCGCGAGGCTTGCGCAGGCAGTGGCTGGGGTGGGTGCACACGGTGGTGGGATGAGGTGCAGATGTATCTCACGGACAGGGAACAACAACCAGGGAAAGTGAAGTCGTGACACTTTTTTGAACGTGCCATTTATTTTGTCCCGGGTTCATGCGAATCAACCATGGAAAAGCTGTTTCCTTTGCCTTGCTCTCGTTGGGGTTAGACTGTGCATTCGGACCCCCATGGCTTTGTGCATTGTGCCAATCCTTGCCACAGCGAAAATATGTCCCTTACCGGTGCTCGCCGTGCCTCTCTGCCCTCTTCGTTTCCTCAGGGAATAAAGCGAGATCGAAAATGCCACACACCAGCAGCCTAACCGCAGGTAGGTGGACCGAACTCTCGCATGCGGGTGTCGGGACATGATGCATCGTATTCAGACGCTCTCGCCACCTGTCAGAACAGCACACCATACCATCATTATGAGTGCACCGCGGGGCTCGCATCGAGCAGGGGGTGGTCGATGCGTTGCTGCAAAGTGCATGAGCTCCGTTCGTCGAAGAACCTTGCCTTTGTGTGTTCAGTTTGGAGCACCTGCACTCTGTCTTCCCTGCCTGCCTATCTTCGCTCTACCCTGGCCTTCCTGGCCGTGTGTGCCTCTTCTGACGGAGACGTCCCTGCCCCTGAAAATCAGCACCGCTGGAGGTGGAAGAAACGGCGTTCAACCCCAGGGAGTGTGTGTCTCGTCGGGTCACGCGATGGTCTTGTGTGTATTATGTGCCTCGTTGTGTTCTGGATCCATACCCCCGCAGATCGCGTGCCTGTTGCAGTTTGATTTTGTTGTTCGTAATGTTTCGACCTTCTCAGTCATGCCGGGGAGGGGCAGCGATTTTGGCGACAAACGCGGTGGCCTTGTCAGGGTTGTCCCTGGTTGAAGGGCCTGGTCCTGACTAGGTCACTGACCATGGGTACAGGGCAACCCCCCTCGTCAACCTGGTCAAAACCCTGACAAGGCCACCTGAAGACAAAGGCATAACCTCCACAGCAAGGCTGCGGGGAGTTCCTTTGTTATGCCCCGGCTTCCGGCTTTGACGACACAAACAACAAGCCCTGCTCGTATTCTTTTCGCACACTCCGTGTGAGCAGAAAGTCACGCACCCCACCGAGCAGCCAAATGTGCTCTCGGGCAGGCTAAGAGCGGTTGCTGGTGAACGGTGGTGTGACTTTCTGTTGTGCTATCATCATTCACTATATAATTCTTCGGCGCAGCCCCAACTTTATACCCCTGTGCGGATCATCTTATTTTTGCGAACACCCCACACGCCCCACCCCGGCAGGCTGTGCGCCATAGGGTGGTTCAGCATTCGAAGAACACCAACTCTCGCTCTCTCGTGACATTCACCTAGTTTGCATTCGGTTTTATTGGGGGTATGGAAATTTAGGCAAAATTAGCCAAAATTAGCCAATTTAGCCAGGTTTTTTGGCTGGGGAAAATAGTTGTCCAATTTTTGAAAAATTCGAAAAAAATCGAAAAAAACGCCTAACTGTTTTTAGCCACTACGGCTAGCCACAGTGGCTAAATTTCCATACGGCCCTGGTGACCCGGGGTCCGAAATTTCGACATGTCGAAAAAATTTTTTTTGGCCAAAAAAAAATTTTTTTTTTGCACATAACACACCTGTGTGGTACGGGAAATGCTACGAGGAACGCGATGGACTCGGGACTGCTGCTGGCCTCTCTTGCTATGGTTTACTTATGTTTCGTGCTCCACCTGCTCCACCTCATTCTGCACTTCAGATGATCCACTTCACGTGGGTTACGGGGTTTGGGACAACGATGATATGTTGTGTCCGACGACAAGGTAAGGTAAGCTCATCGAGGTACACCAAACCGGAGTTGTCAAATCAAAAAAGACACACCGCCCGAGAGGCAATTGGTGTGACACAACAGCGATGACACAACCACTCTGCCCGAGGGGGCGCGTTTTTAGCGACCGAGACCTCCTCTCCTGACTGAGGGACACACGATCTGACCGTCCGAGAGACGCAGCATTCTACCCTGCCCGAGGGGCACCCACTCTCCTGACCGAGAGACACGCAGTCTTGCCCGAGGGGCACCTGGTTTCCTGACCGAGACAATATTCTGCCCGAGGGGCACTCACTCTCCCGACCGAGAGACACGCAGTTTTGCCCGAGGGGCACCTGTTCTCCTGACCGAGACAATATTCTGCCCGAGGGGCACCCACTCTCCCGACCGAGAGACGCAGCATCTCGCCCGAGGGGCACCTGTTCTCCTGACCGAGACAAAAATTTTGCCCGAGGGGCACCTACTCTCCCGACCGAGAGACACGCAGTCTTGCCCGAGGGGCACCTGTTCTCCTGACCGAGACAATATTCTGCCCGAGGGGCATCCACTCTCCCGACCGAGAGACGCAGCATCTCGCCCGAGGGGCACCTGTTCTCCTGACCGAGACAATATTCTGCCCGAGGGGCACTCACTCTCCCGACCGAGAGACACGCAGTTTTGCCCGAGGGGCACCCGTTATCCTGACCGAGACAAAACTATGCCCGAGGGGCACCCACTCTCCCGACCGAGAGACGCAGCATCTCGCCCGAGGGGCACCTGTTCTCCTGACCGAGACAAAAATTTTGCCCGAGGGGCACCCGCTCTCCCGACCGAGAGATACACAATCTTGCCCGAGGGGCACCAAATCCCGACCGAGAAGACGACCCTCACACCATGCTCGTGTCAGGTCTCAAGAGGGCCGAAGCCGCGGTTGAGGACAACAACACCCCCACGCACTGGTTCTAATAAATGACGGCGAGGTGCACGGGGGGATCAGCACGAAGGAGGGGCGCAAAAAGATGGGGATGATGACGCCGTGGTGTTCAAGGTGGTCCTCCGCCGCTTATGAACGTGACAGCGGGACAGCGCTGCGCCCGTGGCCGCAGCGGATTGAGGACATTCCCATCAGCCATCGAGACTATCACCGCGCCTCGCCGAAAACCTGCTTCACGCTTGATCGCGCTCAAGGTTTCCAAACGCATACTTCAGCTGGAGGTTCCGTCACAGAGGCGCTGACAAAGGCGGGACCAAGAGCAACAGTCGGGTGCTGATAAATGGGTCGATACTGATGCAGCAAAGTGACGTCAGTGATATCCAACTCCTACTTTCCTGACCGAGACACGATCTTGCCGAGGAGCATCGGACCGAGACACCCACTTCTGCCTGAGGGGCACCTAGCCGAGACGCATTTTTCCTGCCCGAGGGGCATCTCGCCGAGACATTACCTGCCTGAGGGGCACCTGGCCACGACATACCTACAGCTTACGCTTGCGGGGCACCCTGCCTGAGGAGCACCTGGCCAAGACATACATTTCCGCCTACGAGGCACCCTGCCCGAGGGGCACCTGGTCAAGACACACACTTCCGCCTACGGGGCACCCTGCCCGAGGGGCACCTGGCCAAGACAGACACCTCTGCCTACGAGGCACCCTGCCTGAGGGGCACCTGGCCAAGACATACACTTCCGCCTACGAGGCACCCTGCCCGAGGGGCACCTGGCCAAGACAGACACTTCCGCCTACGAGGCACCCTGCCCGAGGGGCACCTGGCCAAGACATACACTTCCGCCTACGAGGCACCCTGCCCGAGGGGCACCTGGTCAAGACACACACTTCCGCCTACGGGGCACCCTGCCCGAGGGGCACCTGGCCAAGACAGACACCTCTGCCTACGAGGCACCCTGCCCGAGGGGCACCTGGCCAAGACATACACTTCCGCCTACGAGGCACCCTGCCCGAGGGGCACCTGGCCAAGACAGACACTTCCGCCTACGAGGCACCCTGCCCGAGGGGCACCTGGCCAAGACAGACACTTCCGCCTACGAGGCACCCTGCCCGAGGGGCACCTGGCCAAGACATACACTTCCGCCTACGAGGCACCCTGCCCGAGGGGCACCTGGTCAAGACATACATTTCCGCCTACGGGGCACCCTGCCTGAGGGGCATCTGGCCGCGACATACACTTCCGCCTACGGGGCACCCTGCCTGAGGGGCACCTGGCCAAGACGCACATTCATGCCCGAGGGACACCGGGCCGAGACATTACATTCCCTGCCTGAGGGACACCTGGCCGAGACACATTCCTGCCGAGGGGCACTCACTCCCGACCGCGAGACGCAGGATTTTGCCTGAGGGGCACCTCCTCTCCTGACCGAGACACAACCCCGCCCAGCACAGTGCCGAGGGGCATTTACGCTTTCGACTGGAATACCGAGCCTGACCCGGGGAGACACAATCGTGCCACAATCGTGAGGGGCATACTCTCTTGATTGAGAAATACACCTTTTTTGCCCGAGCGACGGCACCTGAAGGCGGAAGGGTGGCCTGTCACACACAGCCTGCCAGATCCAGCTCGAGCACGGTGACGCGACGTGAGCTTTCCGAGGGCGACAGTTTTCGTGTACCAATGCAACGCCCCCGGACACGCCCCCGAGAAGCCGGCACGTCTGTCGTGCCCAGCTTATCTGCGCGAATGCCGACTACGCGCACCCCGGCGTCAAGCGGATGCCCGCACACGCCCCAAGCGGGGCATACTCCGTCGAAGCATAGTCTCCCTGCCGGGGGACACACATTCAAGCCTGCATTATTCACAGGGGTCAGGGGGAGTTCCGGGCGTCTGTGGCCCGGTGTTGAGACGTACGACCTCACAGTTCCATGCAGGGAAGGGGAGCTGCTGACTGGACACCTGCGAGGTGCCGTGGGACATACACAGAGATCAGGTATCCAACACAGCCGAGACGCTCTCCCAAGCTGCACTGCTCGGGGAGCAAAAGAAGCAGCGACTGAGAGACGCGTCCGCATCGCCTGTGTCAGCGGTGCCGCCGCTGAGGGGGTCCACCGAAACCGCAGCCATGGCAGCGGGCCGAGATCATTCCACAAGGTTGGGGGGCAGTCGGCCAGTCTTCCCGAGTACCCAGCAGCCTACTCGACAAGCCCGAACAGCGACTGCAGCGTGCGACAAGCTCCGGTCCGCGGGGACTCACCTCTCTCATTAAGAAGGCGACTCCGAGAATCCTTCTGGCATGCCCACACCTCCAGGGCCTCGAATTTCCTCACGCACTGGGAAATACGCCCTCCACACTGAGTCCGGGCGTTACCACTGAATCGACGCCACGTGGGGCCACAGGGCCTCCGTTTGATGCGCTGTCTACGAGGCGGGCGATGGGGCAGGTACAGTGGGGATCAGCCCAGTGGGAAGGGGGCCGCAGGAACGTGTTGTCCACCGCTCGAGCGGAGTTCAGGAGACGACAGTGCGCGCGATCGCCCTCGTTCACCCAGAAGGGCCGGCACCTCTCACACCTACCCCTGGGCACTCCATGCAGCGTCTCCAGTGCGCCATGAAGAGGCGCGTTGGGCTTCACCCCGCAACTCGCTCGCAGCCAGCGAAGACCGGAGAGGACACAGAGAGCCACAGAGCGATCGAGATCACGCCGGAAAGCACCGGGTGTTGGCCGGGCTCCCGAAGGGCGAGAGTTTAAGACGGCCGGACAGTAGACTGCTGCGGAGGAGCTGGGAGGCGAGTTTCAGACTGTGATTTCTCGATCCTTGATCCGCCGAGGGGGGGTGCATGGGGCTGGGGGAGGTGGGGGGGGGGGGGGGCTGTCAACTGAAGCATCGGACGAAAACACGTGACATGTGGCCTACAGTAGGGCCACTGCACCTCTGCTGAGACCGATACGGGAAAAAAATCTCCCCCGCCCACGACCCCCACCCTGCCCAGCAACGCTTGTTGCCCCCAACCTATTACCCCCCTCCCCCCCTCCACCCGATTCTGGCAACAGGTCACGTCCACCACTCACACACCCCACCCCACCCCATGGGTGGGCTATGATCCGCGCAGGATCTCGCGTGTGCATCCCCACACAAAACGTGGTCACCACACACACACAACCTCAACCCATCACAAGGCTACACCGCCACCACCACCACCCCATCGCCCCCCAGGAAGCGGGTCTCCCACCCCCACCCCTAACGACCGCGACCTTCAGGAGGCAAGACGGCGTCGCTGCCCTTGATCTCCTCAGGGGCCTCAGGCTGCGAGGCCGGGGGGAGGGCGCATGGTGCGGAGCCAACCTGGTGCGAGCTTTTGGAGCTCGATGTTTCGAACAGCCCTAAGGGGCTGCCTGCGGGGCACCTCGACTCCCAACACGACACGCCTTCTCCTGGCATCCGGCAGGCAGGCGTGATCCGGCTCGAGGTGACGGGGAAGGTTGCGAGCAGGGTCACCGCAGCGCTCATCCTCCTCTTCTCTGCCGTGTGCCCCCTCCTCGACTCCACAGCAGCATCCGCCTCCTGGGATCGCAGGGAGCTCCGCCCGGCTGTGCCGAGGGAGACCGACACATATGTCGTCCTCACCGCAGCGTTCTCTCCGGAGGAGGTGGGCGGGACACGCTTCGGGCTGATTTCGGAAACCCACCTCGACGTCGGCTTCTCCAGCTTCTGGGGAGGTGTGGGGGGTGCAGGCGACGGGGCAGACGGGGCAGACCCCCAACCGCTCCCCAAATCGGATTTCTCCGTCCCGGTGGAGCTCATGATGCGGCTGTCCTACCAGAGGCAGTGCGGCGACATCTCCCCCTCCGCCTCCTCTTCCTCCTCCTCCTCCGGCACCCCCGAGAGTCGCGGTGGTGCCTGGAATTTCACGGGAAATTGGGTCCCCTCCGGCAGCGTCACCTCACTCTTCGCCGAATTCGCCACAGGCACTGTGCACTGCACAGGGGGCAGATCCTGCGGCCTCTCCACAGGAAAGCTCCTCGGGATAAACACCGGCATCGGCCCCAACGGGAATGGGCTGTTCGGGGCGAACCCTGTGAATGACAGTGCGCTCTTCTCGCCCCTCCCGGAGATCGCCTTCTGGGGGGACGTGCCCTGCAGTGCAGACTCCCCTGCCCTCCGTCTGGACCTATACATCTACGAGCCAGAGGGCCATGAGATATACTACGCCGAGCCAACCAAGGAGGACCTGATGGCGGACGTCCGCGGCATGTCGGAGGGCTTCCAGGAGTTCATCTCGCTGTCACAGCGCCTGGAGGGGGAGTTTATGGTTTCCCACATGAGGCTTTTCTTCCCAGCGCTCGCTGTGCGACTTCTCCTCAGCATCTCTTTGGTGGTTCACTGGCGGGCACACCGGAAGGCACTCCAGGGCTCGCTGGACCCGGTGCGGCCGGAGCAGATCTACACAGGGTGGTCGTTCCTCACGGTGCTGCTGCAGTGCAACCCGTTCTATTTCCTCTTCTCCCTGAGGGGTGACGTCTTCATCGGGTGCCCTGTGCTGCGCCTCCTGGTGGAGCTCCTCGCCACAAAGCCCCAGATTCTCTCCGAAACCCTCCTCTACGCAGGCTTCTACGCTGTGATGGTTGTGGCATTCGTCTCCCAGGCAACAGACTACGTCGCGGAGAAGCGCAAGGTGGTGACATGTTTCGCAGCAGTCTGCCTCGCCCTCCTGGGGGGCGACGTGCTGGTGTGTGTGGTGTGTGAGAGGGTGGCAACGCCTCCGGACCCATTCCAGATGGTGCAGGATGACGATACCTTCAATTCAGCCGTTATAGTCGCAGCGAGCTTCTTCCAGCTGGCAGTGTTCGGGTGTATCATCTTGAGAGTCTCCTTGGCGATGTTCGGAGGGACGGTGCTCTTCTGCAGGCTCTGCGGGATGTTTGGGACAGGGAAGCGGCTGCATTCGATGCCCTACTTCCTGACGCGGGACAGGCAGCATTCCTACCGGCTCATGCAGCTCCTCACGGTGATCGGGATAGCGAACTCCGTCTTTTCGTCAGTGGTGCTGCCGCATGGGAAGCTGATGTCTCCGAACACCGTTCTCTTCAAGCTGGTGGAGACCGTTGCTGTGCAGCATGTGATGGGCTTTTTCCTGACCCCCGTGTTTCTGGAGTCGTCGCGTGGCCTGCCCCCATCGCCGTGCACCACGCGCTGGAAGGTGGCCCTCTGGAAGGACGAGTGGTTCGACTGGGTGCACCAAACCCCCGGTGCGCTGACCCTCTACCAGTTCCTCTCGGTGGAGGAGGAGGAGCGCTTCTGGGCTATCAACAGGCCTGTGAGCAGCGGGCAGGAAAATGCGCTGTGCAGCCTGCTGGGCGGCCACGTGCAACCTGTGCTTGGCATGGCACTGGAGATGCGGGGCGGGTACGACAGCCTGCTGGGCGGTGTGCTAGGTGTGGAGGAGGCTGAGGCAGAAAGGAGGGAGGACGGGGAGGAGGAGGGGGGTGCCCGTGCTCCGCCGCACTTCATGAACTACGAGAAGGGGCTGTGGGCGGTGCGCCTTGCTGCGGAGGCGTATAAGCTGGACTGCTTCGGGGCGCAGGTCAGTGCTGTGGCTGCGGCGCTGTGTGTGGTGGCCTGCTCGGACCTTGGTGAAGCCCTTCACCCCGTCTCGGCCACCCATGGAGGCCGAGAGCCGGGACTTCACGCTGCTGCGCGTGCTGCAGAAGAACGGTCTGCAGGTGACGTTTGGACTGGCGCTGTCTGGGAAGTACCTCACGGTTGCGTTCCGCGGGTCCAGCAACATCGAGAACTGGAAGGCGGACTTCAACGTGTCGCGCGTGCCGTATTGGGAGATGACGGAGGTGGAGCGGGCGTCGGCGTGCTGCGAGCGGAGCGTGCCGTGCGTGCACCGCGGGTTCGCACAGCTGTGGGAGGGGATTGCGGCGGACGTGTCGGAGACCCTCGCAGACCTCGCGAAGCGTGTGGCGCAGGGCGGCGGGGCGGGGCAGCACCTCACGGTGATGGTGACGGGGCACAGCCTCGGGGCGGCGCTGGCCACGCTGTGCGGGTACACGCTGCGGCGCGAGGGGTGGGACGTGGAGGTGTGGGCCTTCGGATGCCCGATGCTGGGGAACAAGGCCTTCCAGGTGGAGTACGACGCGGCGGTGCGGAAGTGCTTCCGCATCGTCAACGAGAACGACGTCTTCACACAGGCCGCCTTCACAGCACAGAACAGGCACGTGGGCAAGAAGGTTCTGGTCTCTGCACGCAACGGGATGCTCAGCGTCGACCCCCCGTGGTTCGAGGCCTTCTCCTCCCCACGCCAGTACCTGTGGGGCCGTGCCACATCACACGCAGTCGTCCACTACAAGCGTGCCCTGGCATCGGCCTACCTATCCCACGGTGCCGACACCGCCTCCCTGCAGAGGATCGCTGTCGAGAAGCCCGGCAAGAAGCTGCTGAGGAACCCACTCGCCTGAAGTCGTTTTGCCCAACTGCTGCTTGTGCAGCGCCCTTCCACCGCACATTTCCCTCTCTTCTCCACATCTGCCGTCCCGCCTTGCTTCGGGTTTTGCCAGCACACCCCCCGTGCTCAATACCGCGAGTGAGCCGCCAACACAACATGCCTGCATATTGATACTCCATTCCAAAACCTTTCTTATTCGCACAATCATCAGCAAGTATGACCCCCACCTCCACCCTGGCGAAAGGGTGCACTTTCAACTTGGTTCGGGTTGCCCTGAGCAATGCCTGGCCTGAAGCGCTATTGGCGTCCCAAGTATTACTTTCCCACAATATTATGCCAAACCACATGCAACCCAGTCGCTAGTTTGTGGCTGTGCACTTTGCGCTGCTGAACTGGCGCGAATCCAACCCACCCAACTGTTTGAAGGTTACTCTTCCAGGGGCCCTCGCTACCAGCCACAGCTCGTCACAGCTCGTCAGTCAGTGAAGGGGAAGCGGTGGCCCCTCACCTTTTCTCACTCAGTTTGGTTTAGGTTAGCGTGCTGGCATCGCAGAGTGTCCCCTAGAGTCCACTCCGTGAGAAGCCGGGCCCACTCAGTCACACCTGGTAGCGAGGGCCCCCCAGGTAATTCCTCCCTTCATGCCTGGGAGGCACAGCAGGTGCCCGGTGCAGGGCACCTGCTGTTGCTGCTGGCACCTGGTTTTCTCCCCGTTATCTCCTCCCCGCTCTTCTGGGTGTCTTCGCTAATCGGGAAGCTTCGTCTGCCTCACTGCTGCCTTTTTCCCATGAAGAATAGGAAGGACTGCGCCCTCCAGCGCATTTCTCTACCGCGGTTAGTGGGACCCCACCCGGTGTCTTTATTGTGCAGCGTTCCACCCAGATCCACGCATAATAGTGGCTGTGCAATAGAGTGGGTGCGTCCCACTGGCCCTGCTCCGATTAGCCTGCTTCCAAGTGTCACTGGCACTTTCCAGAGAGTGGAATTGTGTGTTCATGACCCAGTGCAGTGACAAATTGTATCAAAAGAGTGGAGGGGGTGGGGTGGGACCCTGTGAGTTCTACAGTGCTGTGTGCGGCAAAGCCTGATTGCCCCATCTCACCATGCGTCGTCGCGTATGTTTCTCTGGTTCTGTAAGGGTGGGTTGCAGCTGCTGCCTGCTCCATACCAGTAAGCGCCGTGAAAAAAGGATGGTTGCCTTGAAAGGGGTGGGTTTGGCTCTGTGCCGCCACGGAAAAGGGGGGTGGAACGAGCCATTTCATTTATTTGTCCTCAACACACCACCCCACCCCCACCCCGCTCCTCCCGCCCCGCCCTGCAACACGCTGCATCCTCACAGGAGCTGAGCCGTCTATTTTTATCCCCACACGCCCCGCATTTTTTATTGTTTCTTGCAGGACAAAGCAACGGCCAGGCGCTCCCGGATTTCTCTCCAGATTGGAAATCTTCCGAAGGGAGGCTTTAGGATGACAGCAAAAGAATGCGTTCGGTGCTTCCATACCTGCCCCCCTCGCCTGTGTGAAGGTGAGGGTGCCTGGCAAGCGGCGCTTTCCGACGCCTCCCTCGCACGCGAGTGTTAAAAGGGAAATCTTTGCCTGCCACACATAGTCCTGCCCTCTCTCTCTCTCTCACTTGGTGCTGATTTGGTTTGTGTGCTGTCGCGCGTCCATTTGCCGCACCCACATGGCGTCAGTCTGGAATGCATTATGGCCGGACAAATTCAAAGAGTTGGTGAGAAGTTTCGCTCAGTTGAATATAGACTCAGAACGGTCCACCGTGCCTGCATGGCTGGGTCGCAACGCAAGCCGGGTGCGACTCAAACCTGAAGGCCAAAAGGCTGGGCTTACGAAACAAAAGGCCGGCAAATCCTTTTTCGGAATTTCAGGAATTTTCAGAAATTATTTTTTGGCGCTCAAACTGCGAAAGAGGTGTGCCCCGATCCGGCCCGTTTCCTTTCCCCACACTCACACCAGTCCCATTGAGTGTGGTGGAACCGAAGCTGCCGTGTGAAGGGCAGATCACAGGCGAGGTGACGAGGGTGATTATGGGAGTCGCCAGTGCTGATGAATGCTTTTGGCAACGATGTTGTTGAAACTACACAAGGCTTGCGGCAGCATTCGGGATCCTGCGCACTTCGAAATGAAGAACACATACCCAAGCCTGCCTGTTCGCCCCTGTGAATAGCGGGATGGGTCATGCTACTTTCTTCCTGTCCCCCATGGGTGCAAAGTGATCCCGCGACCCTTGCGTTTTACGTTGCCGTCTCTTCGTTTATTTTGAATCTGTATCCTTCCGCCCAACACATGCAAGCAAGGCGGTGCCATTCCCTCTTTCCCTTCCCTCTCCGTATCGGTGTCATGCATCTCTCCGTGCGGTGTGTGCGTTGTGCCAGGTGTGTCGCGCGGAATGTGTCCTTTCTTTTTGGATAATTTGTGGGCCGGGGTGGGGGGGGGGGGGGCGATGGGCGATGGGGGTAATCTCGTATTCTGCAGCAGGCACCTCCAAAGTCGCCTTGGGTGGTGAGGTGTACATTTGTCTCTTTACTTCCAGCACGCATGCCCCAACCACTTTCAGCTGCTGTAGTCGGTATAGCTACCCGCAGGCGTGGCAACAGCCTGCGCTGATAGCTTGCTCCATCGGTTCAGACTCAACAAGAGGTGTGCGCGGTTTTGTCAGCAATGTTTGCGGGGTCTTTCTGCGGAATTCCAAAATTTCTTATACCGCGAGTGAAAATAGGCTGCCAGCAGAAGAAACACACTCCTGGCCGCGTGCGGGTGACACCCCTACCCCCCCCCCCCCTAGGGGGGGTCAAATGGGGGTGACAAACACGATTTTTCAAAAAACCGGCGCAGAGGCCCCAAAGCCCCCGTAAACCCTCCAAACCCCCCCAGATCGGTCCGGAAACCCATCGAACCCCACTTTTCCACCATTCCGGGCACCTCAGGTGCCCGAATTGGGGTACCTAAATTTTGTGCCACCGTTTGGTACCGGACAGTGCCACTGTGTGGGAGGTTGGAAAAGAAAATGCCCCAACACACCACATCTGAGGGTTGCAATGCATGTTGCTTGCCAACCACGTCATCCGGTGGGTGTCAGGCGCTATGTAGGTGGCATTAGCCAGGTCTTCGATGTGTTCTGGCTTGTATATATACCTCCCTGCCTGCGGCACAGGCACTGCCTTTGTCCCCCACACCAGCCACAGAGAGCGTATTGTACTCGGTCCACGGTTGCTGATTCATTGTGATGCGTTGTATCCTCGAGTGAACGTCACACACTAGTGACACCACCACCCGCCATCCGAGAGCTGTATTGACTTTGCGCGCTTCCGTTGTATTCACCTCGCCACGCATATTGCACCGTTCAGTACCAGTGCTCTTGGGCCAGGCAAAGTAGACCGCAGCAACTACCAATTCTGGCACAATGGGTACCACGACAGCGCACTTCATGTGTTCCCGGAATGTACAGCTCGTGTTGCAACAGTCGTTGTCAACACATCCCGGTTGTGGAGCACTGCTGCACAGGAATCACACGACCATCTGGACTGTTCCGTACCTACAGGCAGCCTCCCGGTGCATGGTGGCAGGGAGGTATATATACAAGCCAGAACACATCGAAGACCTGGCTAATGCCACCTACATAGCGCCTGACACCCACCGGATGACGTGGTTGGCAAGCAACATGCATTGCAACCCTCAGATGTGGTGTGTTGGGGCATTTTCTTTTCCAACCTCCCACACAGTGGCACTGTACGGTACCAAACGGTGGCACAAAATTTAGGTACCCCAATTCGGGCACCTGAGGTGCCCGGAATGGTGGAAAAGTGGGGTTCGATGGGTTTCCGGACCGATCTGGGGGGGTTTGGAGGGTTTACGGGGGCTTTGGGGCCTCTGCGCCGGTTTTTTGAAAAATCGTGTTTGTCCACGTAAAAGGGTGGCATTTGACCCCCCCTACCCCCCCCCCCCCCCCCTACCCCGCTCCGGCGTAACGTGACCCCAAATAATCGACGCACCTCTGTATGTCCCACCAATACAAAATCACCGCACCGCACCACCAGTTGCACTACCCACACCACTCGCCACCACAGGAGTCGGGTTGGGGGTCTACCCTGCGGAAGCAGTCAACACATTCGGGTTGTTGAATCGCTTTTGCACTGCACCTCATTGCCCCTCCTCCGAAATGTCGAGCGCGTCCCTTCTGGACGTGCGGCTGAAGCCTTTGTGCGACGACGGAGATGATGAGGAGGCGGTGCTGCTGAGCAGCGGGAAGCGGCTGCGCGAGTCGGCTGTGATCACCCTCGAGGTGCTGCCGCGCTGGCAGGCCCACTTCCTGATGGGAATCTTGCAGATGTTCGCCATGGTCTTCATTGTCTCGCTTATGGATAGGACACCAGACCTCCTGAACCAGGCCAATTCGGATGACACAGCAGGGCCCTTCTACCCAGGGTCTGGCTACGACAAGCAGAACCAGACCCTCATGTTTGTAACTTCGGTTCAGCTCGAAAGCCGGAGTGGCTACTTCACCTACCTCGATGTCACACCGAACTGCCCCACAGACAACGAACTGGATCTGTCAAGCATGGACTACAGCGCCGATGTGTACGGTCTCAACGGAGCAGATTGGGTGGACGGGGTGCTGAGCCCCGACCACGAAGTGTTCTTCCACAGGTCCATCAGCGGGACCTTCACCTGCGACCCTGATGGCCTGGACACTTCGTGGGATCCCGCGGGGATGATAATGACCTACACCTCGGTGCCTCAGGGGAGCGGGAACCTGTCGGTGGCGGTGTACATGACAATCGATTCGCCGGGTTTCTCCTTCACCGAACACGACGAAGATCATGTGCCGCCGAAGAGCAGCCCGCTGTCGTATGCGTTTGACACGATGTGGTTCGACGTGAGCCTGGCAGACACAGCATACACGGGGCTCTTCCTCGCCGTGCGGTACCTCTGCATTGCCACGCTCAGCTTCCATGGGTACCGCTTCAGCCGCGCCCTCAAGCACCACAGAGAGCCGCTGCGGCTGGAGCACCGCGTGGGGCTGGTTGGTTTCTTCTTCATGATCCTCGCCTGTGGGCCTTTCTCGATCCTGACCTTGATTCCCAGAGGGACGGGGAACCTCCCGACAATCGCCTTCTTTGTGTTCCAGGTGCCGCAGGTCGCCGTGCGGTTTATGACAGCTGCGATCTACACTGTGGTGCGGGACATCTCGAAGCGTGCCTCCGAGTTCCGCAAGGGCCGCACCATTGGCGCAGCAGACTCCGAACCGACTGTCTTGCTGGAGGGGTACAGGCACAGGAAGGACCCTCGGTCGTGGATGCACCTCTGGGTGGTGTTCGGCCTGCTGGCAGGGCTGCAGGTGCTGCTGGTGTTCATCACGGGGGACCTCACCGTCAGCATGGAGGCAGTATCCCCTTCGATGAAGCCCACGCATTCCACAGGACCTCCCGCCCAGGTGGTCGCAGTGCTGATCGTCTTCTCAATCTTCAGTCTCATCAACCTGTGTTGTGGTCTCCGTGTGATGGTGTCTCTTTTCGGCGGATTTAACGGATGGCTGACGCTGTGCTGCTACTGTTGGGTGTGCTTCGGCAGGTGCAACGTGAAGCAGCAGCTGCGTGCTATGCTGTACTTCCCCACCCGTGACAGGCAGCTGCTTGTCAGGTTCTTCAGGGTCTTCGTCATCACCTCCCTTGCGTACATCGGAATGCGCCTTGCGGTGACCATCTTCGACGAACGTGTCATCCTCCCTTCCAACACTTCAGGGATTGGCATCGACTCTGTCGTATTGCTGACGCTGGGATACCACATCCTGATCTACGCGCTGACCCCTGTGTTTCAGGATTCCTCAGGGCTGCTTCCACCCACCCCCGTCAACGACGCGTGGAAGAGGATGCGGTGGCCCGACGCCGCTGTGGACGGTACCACCAGCGCAGGTGCAGCAGGGCAGTGGCTGCGGTCTGCGCCGGGCGCACTGACGCTGTACCAGCTGGCGACCCTTGAAGAGGAGGCGAACTTCCGTGCGCTGAACATGGGGTCCCTGAATCACCTGGAGAGTGTCAACTTCTTCAACTACGAGGTGGTGCTGTGTGCGATGCACTTCAGCACAGAGGCCTACCGTCTGGAGTACCTCAGCCCTGCTGCCTCCTCGGTGGTGGCAGCCCTGGCGGTGTTGTCGGCAGCAGAGCACCTGAAGCACGAAGAGGTGCCGGAGGAGAGCGGCACAGGGGCCATCAACGGGGGGGACACCGTGACGCGGTGGGAGAGGAATGTCAACATCGACGACCTGGCGCAGGCGACGCTGAAGGAGCGCATGCGTGCCGCAATGGGGCGTGCACGTGTCTCCGTCTTGACGGTGGGTAAGGGAGGTGGCGACGGAGGGAAGTCCGGTGACGCTGCCAAGGACGCCAGTGGCGCGCCACCCAAAAATACCCTCATGGCGTCCCCCACGTCGCCCGATGGGAAGTTCATGTACACCCTGCTCCACGTCAGCAATCTGGCGCACATGCAGGTGACCTACAGTCGGTGGCAGGGGAAGTTCGTCATCGCCTTCCGCGGCTCCAGCAACATCAGCAACTGGAAGTCAGACCTCAACATGCCGCGCGTGCTGTGGCAGGAGATGGACGGTGCGTGGCAGATGGCAGGCATCAAGACCGGCATATGCATGTCTGACAAGCCCTTGGTGCACCGCGGGTTTGCCAACCTGTGGGCCAAGATCAAGCCCACTGTGATGTACTGCCTGCAGACGCTGCGCAAGCCACACGAGCCGATCCTCGTGACGGGGCACAGCCTCGGAGGTGCCATGGCCACGCTGTCTTCCTACTCCATCGCACGCTACCTGCATACCTACGACCGCTCTCCACTCGATGTCCTGACATTCGGAGGCCCGCTTGTGGGCAACGAGGTGTTTGTTCGTCTGTACAATAACGTGGTCCAACGGCACCTCCGTATCGTCAACAAGAACGACCTCATCACATGGGCCACGATGCCCTTCCAGAAGAACATGCATGTGGGGAAGCTTGTGTTCATCGCAGACGACACAGGCATGCTGTGCGTCGAGCCGACGTTTTACGAAAGCTGGTTCTCGCCGAAGGCAAATTTGTATTCTCCTTGTGGGCTTGTCGACACGGGGTTGTTCCACTTAGCAAGCAAATACAAGACTGCCCTCTCGGGTGCCTTCGACTCGCACAGGACACGCGAATCGTCTGAGCTGGTCCCCAGTTGGGCACGCGAGGAGATCCCCTGCGACGAAGATTCAGGGTGTTGCCTGTGACATCATGGCTCCCTCTCCTATCCCTAAGCCTCAGGCTTCGGTGGGGCTTTCTTGAGAGGAGGGCGTTCATCCCTTTCCTGCGATGTGAGCACAGCTCTCAATACAAACGACGTGAAACGGGGCGAGAAGAGCCAACAGCGTGCCCCCGCCAGTCGCGAAGAATTCCTCTGGGGCCTTCTCAACACGGATCATCCCGATGCCTCGAAAGGAACCATTCCGCCATTCTACGTTATACCCTCCCCCTAGCGGAGCGCGAGATCTCGGGCACGACTCAGGGATCTGAGTGAAGGGAGGTCGGCTCTGTGCCTTCGGTGTCAACAATGTACTGCACTCCCTCCCTCCGCCCCCTTACCACCCGTCCCTGTCTTTCTCGTTCATCAACGGGCCCTCCCGTTCCGAGGTGCCTGGTTGTGTGGAGCGGGGGTCTACGCTGCCCAGTTCTCGATGAAGTTGGCAACGCTTTTGGGTGACAAATTACGATTGTCTTTTGTTGGCATGGGCTGTCCACCACAGCCTCCTATCAGGCAAAACATGCGAGGTTTTTGTTCACCCCCCACCGGGTGGCGCACACACAAGTGCTTATATTGCCTACCAGTTATGAGCGACGAAGCGTAGCGAAGTAACGAAGACGCAAAGTAACGAAGGAAGTCGTACGACTGAAGCTTGATAAGATCACACATTCAGGCCACTCCACAGGGCTTCCACAGCCTTTAACACAGGAGTGTGCGCTCAACGAAAAGCAGCCCGGATCTGCTTTTGTGTGTGTGTTGCAGTTGCTGGGCAGGGTGTTTACTCTTATGATTGCAGCAAACGGAGTACGATTGTTTCCACACCAGCTCTTGTCAACAAAGACATCCACCGCATCCGGCTTTGGCACAAACACCATCCCTGTCTCTTATGAGTGATGCTGCACGGCCATCACCCCTACTTAGTGGGCCTTCATTTGTGTGTATTTTGTGCCACTGCCAAATAACAGCGCCCTGTTACCTGCAGCAAGGGGGATGGGCTCCGCGAGATGGGTCATGATGTGGTGCGACGTTTCGTGCGTGCGTGATGCCTCTTTCCTGCACACCGTTTTCCCGAGCTTGCGTTCAGTTGTGCTCCACACCTAGACAAAGACCAGGTCTGCCATTGTATTCGGTGGAAGCGACACTCATTTGAAGTTGAACGGATGTTGGGTGTTGGAAGCACGGTGGGCTGCGCCTTGGAATACGGCTCGTTTTGTGGCTCGTCATCCGTTTTCCGTGTCCCACGAATATCCTCGGGACAGATGTCGTTCGGCAGGGGTTGTCGTTGGAACCACTCACATCACCGAAGGGGGGTCCTTGGTTGTCTCGGGCACTCTGAGTTCGAAGTCAACCCGTGCCCGTTGATTTCCATCCCCTCTTTTTTTGTTCGCGCAATGTGGCTGTTTTTTCTTTTGCCCCTCCAGCGCACCCCACCGTATGCTTCGCATTGAGACCGGCACACCTGATATGTTGGACAGTCTCAGCCGGGCATACGCCTGTGCTTCGCTCAACCGCTTCCCACCATCCCGATCCACTCTATCTCGCAGCCTGGGCCTTGTGTGTGGGTCATCAAGCCACCCCAGTCTGCCCGCATGGTCTTTGTGCGTATCTTATGTTCCTTACATCTTCAACATCTGGGTCAACACAGATTTCCAAGGAGTCTGTATCCTGTGTAGGCAGAGTGTAGTATGATAATCAGCTATTTGGGTCTCCAAAAGACTGGCGGGGTGTCGACCCCACCAGCCTCCGGCACCCTCCGTGCCGTGTCGTGCCGTGTGGGGCTTGGCGGGTACTGCCGTTGCACTGTTTACAAACACCCTCCCCAGGCTCCTCTGCCTGGATGACTCGAGTGCGAGACAAGCCTCGCACCGGCTCCCTCCCTGGTGGCCCACCCAACCCCCCTGGCTGCTGGGGTGGGGGACTTCTCGCCTTGCAAATAGTTTCGATAGTCAAGACGCCCCGGTCATGCCGGCAGTGGTGGCGCAATACGACATGGCAAGCGTGAAGGGCCAGTTCGGGTGGCACATGCTGTCAAACGCCAACCCGTGTGCACATCCGCCACTGTCACCTTTTCTGAATTCAAAGCCCAGATATTTTAAACAAACCCTTGAGGATTTGTCCCCGGAAATACTTGCCTCCGGGGGTTTCGACATAACAGGAACCTTGTCACAGCGAAATAGATAGTTGGCAACGCTTTTGGGTCCCGAAGGGCATGGCACTGTCCCGAAAGCAACCACAACTTACCTTGCCTTGTTGGCATGGCCTGTGTGCAGAGCGCACACCAGCCTTGTATCAGGCAATGTGTTAGTTCACCCAGGTTTAGCGCAAGCCCACCGTGACATTTGTTTTGCCCCGCTGACCGTTCTTGGAAGCCTGTGTCTGAAATCGCATGGTTGACAGCAACCCCGTCACCGTGGCGTTATTCGCTCTATCGCAATGATTCTGATTCTCTGAAAGAAACCAACCCGCTTCGAAGACACTGCAAGTGACCAACCAGGGATCGAATGTGGCTTTTTCACAGTGACCCACTGTCCCTGATTGCAAGATGTCATATGATTTTTTCAGGATCTGTTTGGGCGTGCTCTACACTCTCCACACCACCACACTTTCATCAGCCAGGATATTGTGTATTCCGTCACCAGGGGTTATTTGTTTTAGGCAACACAACAAGTCAGACGCCCTTTCGCCGTCTTGCTTGCAACATTAAGGGTTGGGTGTGTGTGGTTCAGAACCCTCCCCCGGTGTTTTGTGATCGAGCTGGCCTGAAGGTGGTGACCGAGATTGCGGAAAGCATTCAAAAGAAGCACTACCACTCTCTCTGAGATCTCACGGGGTGTTTTCCTCACTCTTTTTTCTCTTTTCTCTCCTCCGGCACAATCAGATGCTCAAAAAAAATGTTTTTTTTGAGCGCATCTCAATGTGCGCGGAAGTGTGTCACCTGCCTTTTGCTCGTGTTTTTGTGAACCTCACTCTCGAGACTCGACACCAACACCCAGCAGGCCTGCGAGTGGAAGTGTCAACGCAACGGTACGGAATCATAGTGAGGCTACAGAAGCAAATAGTGCAGAATGCACTGAAGGCGCAAGACACCTTTCTTCTTCGCAGCCGAGCCGGTAATCCTGTGCTCATAGATCTCTCCTGAGGGGGACTTCGTTCCATCCGTCAAACTGTGTCGGCCTGCCTGGCACCCTCCTTTGCGGGGCTGCGAACGACTCATTTTGTCTATTGACACACTCATGTCGGAGGAAAGTGTCGCCTGTCGGGACTCACCCACTCACCCACCTTCACTCCGCACCCACCCACCTTCGCAGAAGGCGAGGGGGTGTGTGGAGGCGTCAACACGTAGCCAAACCCAAGCGAGAGTCATAGACAGCGAAGCCTTTCTTCCCCCGCCCGAGGGAATGCCTCTTGAAGTGCCCCAGACATCCTGGCTGCTGGGATCTTCTGAAATCACCCGAGTGGGCCGGCGAGGCGGAAAAATGCCAAACGGGGCCCGATCTGCTTTTCTTTTTGCAGCGACCGCCCGAGATGGCGCTTCCAGGCGCTCTGATGGGCTCCGCGCTCACGGGTTTTGCGTGACGCGTTGGCTGGAAGAACTGCGCCGAGGCTGATATCCCCACCCCCTCCCCATTCTAACAACTAGCTGTCTCAGCGCACCCACCCCATTGTGCAGATCCGCCTTGCCTTGTATAGACTTGCCTTTGCATCTTTGCATTCACACTCGACAATAACAAAAAATACCTCACCCCACCAGGGGGCATGGGAACGGAGCTTCGCCCCACACAGCACCCAACGCCGCACACCGCCCTGCAGGGAGGATGGATACCACGCTGATATCGGATGTTCACATGAAGACTGTGCGGGATGGGGTGGCTCCGCCCTTCCATGAGGCAACGGTGCTGCTGCCTCAGGCGCGGCGCCTCCGCGAGTCGACTGTCATCAACCTGGAGGTCATGTCGCACCGGCAGGCACGCCTCCCCCTAATGGGCTTGCTGTTCGTGGCTGCGCTGGCATCCCTGTCGTCTCTGCACTGGCTGACGCAAATCCCCGACTTGGTGACCCGTTCCAACTCCGAACGCACTGACGGGCCCTACTACCCACCCGCAAAGTATGACAAGGAGTCACAAACAATGCTGTTCGTGTCGTCCGTCTATCTCGAAGGCCATGGAGGGTATTTCACTGGTGTTGCCGTGACCCCGAAGTGCCCTGCAGATCCGCTGGGCCTGCTGACGGCCACAACGAGCTTCAGCGCCGAGGTGTATGGGTTTGACGGGACGGACTGGGTGGACGGGAAGGTGCGTGCCAACTCCGACGTGTTCTTCCACAAGTCTGTCAGCGGGTCCTTCAACTGCGACCCCAGCGGGTTCCAATACTGGCAGCCCTTCTCCCTGATGCGCACTGTGGAGGCGCTGCCCAAGGGGAAGCAGAACCTGTCGGTGGCAGTGTACATCACGATCGACTCGTTGGACTTCTCCTTCACCGAGCGGGGCCAATACCACCTGCCGCCGAAGAGCAGCCCACTGTCGTATGCGTTTGACACGATGCAGATGGAGCTCGACGTGGCATACACAGAGTATATGGGGCTCTTCCTCGCCGTGCGGTACCTCTGCATTGCCACCCTGGTGTACCACTGGCGCCGCTTCGCCCGTGCCCTCAAGTGCCACGACGACCCGCTGCGGCTGGAGCACCGCGTGGGGCTGGTTGGGTTCTTCTTCATGATCCTCGCGATGGGGCCCTTCTCGGGGCTGACGCTGCTGCCCAACCGCACAGGGAATGTGAAGGTCATTGCGCTGTTGGTGTTCCAGGTACCGCAGATCGCCGTGCAGTTTCTGACGGCTGCGATCTACACTGTGGTGCGGGACATCTCGAAGCGTGCCTCCGAGTTCCGCAAGGGCCGCACCCTGCGCGCCGCCATCCGTGCTGCAGGCGTTGACCCTGCCACGCTGGTGGAGCGTGGCTACAAGGAGCAGAATCCGAGGTCATGGATGCACCTCTGGCTGGTCTTCACCGTGCTTGCGGTGCTGCAGGTTCTGCTGGTGTGGACCACGGGGGACTTCAGCATCGACATGACCAGCGTGGGCAACGACCTGCAGATCCAGCGGGGAAACTTCGGCAACAAGCGCATCGCGCGTGTCGGCATTTTTGCTGTGTACGGTATTGTCACCATATGGTGCGGGCTCCGTGTCATGCTCGGGCTTTTCGGCGGATTCAACGGATGGCTGACGCTGTGCTGCTACTGTTGGGTGTGCTGCGGCAGGTGCAACGTGAAGCAGAAGCTGCGTGCTATGCTGTACTTCCCCACCCGTGACAGGCAGCTGCTTGTTAGGTTCTTCAGGGTCTTCGTCATCATCGCCATGGGGTACTACGCAACACGCACCATCTCATCTGTGACAGAGTCCATCGTGAAGGCGGGGTCGGAAGCATCTGGCATCGGTGTGACCTCGATCATTCTGATGACACTGGGCTATCACATCTTGATCTACGCGCTGACCCCTGTGTTCAACGAGAAGAGGTCGGGGCATGAGCATGCGGTGATCCCACCCACACCCGTCAACGACGCGTGGAAGAGGATGCGGTGGCCCGACGCCGCTGTGGACCGCAGCACCAACGCAGGTGCAGCAGGGCAGTGGCTGCGGTGCACACCGGGCGCACTGACGCTGTACCAGCTGGCGACCCTTGAAGAGGAGGCGAACTTCCGTGCGCTGAACATGGGGTCCCTGAACTTCCTGGAGATTGTCAACTTCTTCAACTACGAGGTGGTGCTGTGTGCGATGCACTTCAGCACAGAGGCCTACCGTCTGGAGTACCTCAGCCCTGCCGCCTCCTCGGTGGTGGCAGCCCTGGCGGTGTTGTCGGCAGCAGAGCACCTGAAGCACGAAGAGGTGCCGGAGGAGAGCGGCACAGGGGCCATCAACGGGGGGGACACCGTGACGCGGTGGGAGAGGAATGTCAACATCAACGACCTGGCACAGGCGACGCTGAATGAGCGCATGCGTGCCGCAATGGGGCGTGCACGTGTCTCCGTCTTGACGGTGGGTAAGGGAGGTGGGGGAGGGAAGTCCGGTGACGCTGCCAAGGACGCCAGTGGCGCACCTTCCAAGAAGACACCCATGGACTATCCCACGTCGCCCGATGGGAAGTTCATGTACACCCTGCTCCACGTCAGCAATCTGGCCTACATGCAGGTGACCTACATCAGGTGGCAGGGGAAGTTCGTCATCACCTTCCGCGGCTCCAGCAACATCAGCAACTGGAAGTCAGACCTCAACATGCCGCGCGTGCTGTGGCAGGAGATGGACGGCGCGTGGCAGATGGCAGGCATCAAGACCAGCTGCTTCAGGTCTGACAAGCCCTTGGTGCACCGCGGGTTTGCCAACCTGTGGGCAAAGATCAAGCCCACTGTGATGTACTGCCTGCAGACGCTGCGCAAGCCAAACGAGCCAGTCCTCGTGACTGGGCACAGCCTGGGAGGTGCCATGGCGACGCTGTCTTCCTACTCCATCGCACGCTACCTGCAGACGTACGACCGTGCCCTTCTGGATGTGGTGTCATTTGGAGGCCCGCTTGTGGGCAACGAGGTGTTTGTTCGTCTGTACAATGCTGTGGTCCAACGGCACCTCCGTATCGTCAACAAGAACGACCTCATCACATGGGGGGTCTTCGCTAGCCGGTGCAAAAAAGTGCAGGCTGGTGCAGGGCAAAATGGGCCGAAAATGGGCAAAATCGGAGGCAAAAAAAAGGGCGGGGAGTTGGGTGGCCCCTAGCTGGGAGCACGCATTTGGACCCAAAAAATAATGTCGAGCGGTCCCTGTGCATTGTTCAGCCCTCACAGGACGAGAAGGCACGGCGGGGCCCGTGTCACGGGTAAACATTGAGATCAACCTGTCATCCTGGGCCAAGAGGGGAGCTGGCCGCCTGGGGCAATGCAGGAGCAACGGCGAGTGCTCGTGCTGGCACGAAGCGGAGCCAGGCAGTGTTGTCCCGAGAATGGGCCGAGCCAGGCAGTGCAATCCCAAGGGTGGGCCGAGCCAGACAGTGCTGTCCCGAGAATGGGCCGAGCCAGGCAGTGCTGTCCCAAGGGTGGGCCGAGCCAGACAGTGCTGTCCCGAGAGTGGGCCGAGCCAGGCAGTGCTGTCCCAAGGGTGCGCCGAGCCAGTCAGTGCTGTCCCGAGAGTGGGCCGAGCCAGGCAGTGCTGTCCCGAGACTGGGCCGAGCCAGGCAGTGCTGTCCCGAGAATGGGCCGAGCCAGGCAGTGCTGTCCCAAGGGTGGGCCGAGCCAGACAGTGCTGTCCCAAGGGTGGGCCGAGCCAGTCAGTGCTGTCCCGAGAGTGGGCCGAGCCAGGCAGTGCTGTCCCGAGACTGGGCCGAGCCAGACAGTGCTGTCCCGAGGGTGGGCCGAGCCAGTCAGTGCTGTCCCGAGAATGGGCCGAGCCAGGCAGTCCTGTCCAGAGGGTGGGCCGAGCTAGGCAGTGATGTCCCGAGGGTGGGCCGACATCACATCCGGTCTCGGCCCGCTGTCTGGACCGCAGCAACAAGAAATCTGCGCTGCATGCACAGGAGCAGGGGGACTTGGCCCGTCCGCACTCCGACGTTGCACCGCGCTGCCCCAGCGCTCCAGATCACAAGGCCCCCTGCGCCGCAGGAGGTGGAGACGTCGCACACCAGCAGGATGAGGATGACGTCGCAGACCAGTTCACCACCCCCAACAGTAGGTCACACTCCGCCTCGCCTGTAGGCCGTCTACTGTATGCAGGAGTCTGCGTGTGTTGACACACACGCCCGGCACACCTGATTCTATGGGCAGCGCTCGTAACTCTCTCGGCGCCAAGTCGAAGCTGAGCAAGATTTGATTGGACGGTGCAAATATAGCTAGCCTTGCGGGATCACTAAGATACTCTCCGAGTTAGCTACATGAACACAATATTGCACATCGCACGGTTCCGAAGGATGGGTACGCGATGCAGCTTTAGGTCTTGTGCTAATGTTACACACAGCAAGATCCCTGACGGAGGGGATCGATGCAGGCACTGAGGAGATGTCTGGGAAGGGGTCCTGCATCGAACCCCCGCCGAGTGGAGCAAACACTCGGTACTCCGGGCGCCACGTTCTGCTCGGCTGGACATCGGCCCGAGGTCGTGGCCACGGCCCCCGACCACTCACTGCGGGGAGCTTCCCCTCCAGACAGTGTCTGGACATCACTCCTGGGCTCGGCCCAGGGTCTGGACAGCACTCCTGAGCCGTCCCAGAGTCTGGACATCACTCCTGGGCTCGGCCCAGGGTCTGGACACCACTCCTGGGCTCGGCCCAGTGGTGTCCAGACCCTGGGCCGAGCCCAGGAGTGGTGTCGAGACCCTGGGCCGAGCCAGGCAGTGATGTCCAGACCCTGGGCCGAGCCCAGGAGTGATGTCCAGACCCTGGGCCGAGCCCGGGAGTGATGTCCAGACCCTGGGCCGAGCCCAGGAGTGGTGTCGAGACCCTGGGCCGAGCCAGGCAGTGATGTCCAGACCCTGGGCCGAGCCCAGGAGTGGTGTCCAGACCCTGGGCCGAGCCAGGCAGTGATGTCCAGACCCTGGGCCGAGCCCGGGAGTGATGTCCAGACCCTGGGCCGAGCCCAGGAGTGATGTCCAGACCCTGGGCCGAGCCCAGGAGTGGTGTCCAGACCCTGGGCCGAGCCAGGCAGTGATGTCCAGACCCTGGGCCGAGCCAGGGAGTGGTGTCCAGACCCTGGGCCGAGCCAGGCAGTGATGTCCAGACCCTGGGCCGAGCCAGGGAGTGGTGTCCAGACCCTGGGCCGAGCCCAGGAGTGATGTACAGACCCTGGGCCGAGCCCAGGAGTGATGTCCAGACCCTGGGCCGAGCCTGGGAGTGGTGTCCAGACCCTGGGCCGAGCCAGGGAGTGGTGTCCAGACCCTGGGCCGAGCCCAGGAGTGATGTCCAGACCCTGGGCCGAGCCCAGGAGTGATGTCCAGACCCTGGGCCGAGCCCGGGAGTGGTGTCCAGACCCTGGGCCGAGCCCAGGAGTGATGTCCAGACCCTGGGCCGAGCCCAGGAGTGGTGTCCAGACCCTGGGCTGAGCCCAGGAGTGATGTCCAGACCCTGGGCCGAGCCCGGGAGTGGTGTCCAGACCCTGGGCCGAGCCCAGGAGTGGTGTCGAGACCCTGGGCCGAGCCAGGGAGTGGTGTCCAGACCCTGGGCCGAGCCCAGGAGTGATGTCCAGACCCTGGGCCGAGCCAGGGAGTGGTGTCCAGACCCTGGGCCGAGCCCAGGAGTGATGTCCAGACCCTGGGCCGAGCCCGGGAGTGGTGTCCAGACCCTGGGCCGAGCCCAGGAGTGGTGTCGAGACCCTGGGCCGAGCCAGGCAGTGATGTCCAGACCCTGGGCCGAGCCCAGGAGTGATGTCCAGACCCTGGGCCGAGCCCGGGAGTGATGTCCAGACCCTGGGCCGAGCCCGGGAGTGGTGTCCAGACCCTGGGCCGAGCCCAGGAGTGGTGTCCAGACCCTGGGCCGACCCAGGCAGTGATGTCCAGACCCTGGGCCGAGCCCAGGAGTGATGTCCAGACCCTGGGCCGAGCCCGGGAGTGGTGTCCAGACCCTGGGCCGAGCCAGGGAGTGGTGTCCAGACCCTGGGCCGAGCCCAGGAGTGATGTCCAGACCCTGGGCCGAGCCCAGGAGTGATGTCCAGACCCTGGGCCGAGCCAGGGAGTGGTGTCCAGACCCTGGGCCGAGCCCAGGAGTGATGTCCAGACCCTGGGCCGAGCCCGGGAGTGATGTCCAGACCCTGGGCCGAGCCCAGGAGTGGTGTCGAGACCCTGGGCCGAGCCCAGGAGTGATGTCCAGACCCTGGGCCGAGCCTAGGAGTGATGTCCAGACCCTGGGCCGAGCCCGGGAGTGATGTCCAGACCCTGGGCCGAGCCCGGGAGTGGTGTCCAGACCCTGGGCCGAGCCCAGGAGTGGTGTCCAGACCCTGGGCCGACCCAGGCAGTGATGTCCAGACCCTGGGCCGAGCCCAGGAGTGGTGTCCAGACCCTGGGCCGACCCAGGCAGTGATGTCCAGACCCTGGGCCGAGCCCAGGAGTGATGTCCAGACCCTGGGCCGAGCCCAGGAGTGGTGTCCAGACCCTGGGCCGAGCCCGGGAGTGGTGTCCAGACCCTGGGCCGACCCAGGCTGTGGGTGGTGCATTTTGGTGCATTTTCCGTCGGTTTAGGTGAAAATTGTCGAAAGTTGTCGAAATTTGTCGACAGGTGACGAACGACGAGAATCCCCGAAAAACCGGTTTTTAATTCATTTTTGGGGGGGGGTCTTCGCTGACGAAGTTTTTGTCGAAGACCCCTGTCGTCGTCGTCAGAACACTGACGTCTTCGGTGAAAACCCCCCTGAAACACCCGTTTTCCTAATTATGTGACGAACGACGAAGTTTGTCGAAGTTTGTCGACCAGCGAAGACCCCCATGGGCTACAGTGCCCTTCCAGAAGAACATGCATGTGGGGAAGCTTGTGTTCATCGCAGACGACACAGGCATGCTGAGCATCGAGCCGACGTACTACGAGAGCTGGTTCTCGCCGAAGGCAAATTTGTATTCTCCTTGCGGGCTTGTCGACACTGGGTTGTTCCACTCAGCTGTCAAATACAAGACTGCCCTCTCGAGTGCCTTCGACTCGCACAGGACACGCGAATCGTCTGAGCTGGTCCCCAGTTGGGCACGCGAGGAGAAGGTCTACAGGTCCGACAAAGGGGGCTGTTGCGCAAACTGCTGATGCTCTCTCTCGATTCCTCACGCTGTATCCATCCCCGCTCGCTTGCATCGTCATGGGTTGTACATCGCCCCGCACATTCCGTGCAGTGGTGAAGCAATGTGACACAGCGCGTAGTGTATCTTCGACCACCAGCCTGCCTCCCTGCCCTCAACCATAGCCGACCATATTAGAGGGTGATTTCGCTTGGTCGGCGAAGTCGCGTATTTTCTCCTTTTCATAGATTGATGCCGTTCGTTTTTGCTGGAGTGTATTACACACCGGCAGTCCCTGGCGCTCCATGTGGTGTGGTTGGGTGTGTGTGTTTGCCACCAGAGCTGTTGCACGGAAGAGAGTGCACGTACAGAGTGGGTATACGTCCGAGTGGTGATCGGATCAAGAGCAAGTGTGGCGCACGGTTGCGCTACACTCCGACAATAATTCCGCGTGGATATGTGTGTGTGTGTGTGTGTGTGTTTGAAGGTTATCACGTTCCTCCATGGTGTGGAATGTCCGATCCCAGTCACCTTTTTCGCAACGAAGTGTATGTTTTAGCTTAGGTGCGACCCCTCCCTCCCCCACCCTCCACGACGGCAAACCCTTCGTGCCTGGATCTTTCGAATCCCACTTAGTGCCCCCACATACACCTCAGCGGTGGTCACAAAGAGCATCCCAGCAACACTTGTCGGTCGATTGAACACCAGTCTCAGCGACACTCGGTTTGTTCCTACAGGGGGTCTTCGCTACAGGGTGGTCGTCAGTGCATTTTAGTGCATTTCCTGTTGAATTACCTAGGGTAACCCGAGAGAATGTCACCCCCTCGGTGACCATGGAGAATGTCACCCCCCCCTCGGCCTCCGCTTGGGGGGTGGCATTCTCCAACAGCCACCCTGTACAGAGGGGGGTGACGTTCTTCAATGGTTGCCCTGTGTAGCAGCTGGGAAGAATGTCACCCCCCCTCGGCCCTGGGCCCTCGAGGGGGGTGACATTCTCTCGGGGTACCCTAGGTAGCTGAAAACTGACGAAGGCTGACGAAGGATAACGACCAGCGAAGACCCCCACAGTTTGCTGTGACTTTTCTCGACCCAACCAGACAGGGGGGGAGGGGGCAGATATATTTATATTCCTGGGGTGCAGAAACGCCAATGTATCAAATCAGAATGAACACCCCTGCCTCTCTGTTCTCTGTGAGTGTTGATGCCCGTGTCTTTGGGAACACCCATCGCCCCGCCCCCACCCCCCCCCGCCGAACTGTGCGACCGCATCTTTCAGGATTGGCCGATTTACTTGACATCCGCACTAGCCTCGCTACTTCCCCCTCGAGATTCCATTTCACTTGCGTTGTTGTGGCACTGCGGTTATCCGCCTGCCCGCCCTGTGGTGTCCCTTCTGCAGCCCCATTCGAGCGTGTGTCCACGAGAGGATGTTGCAAGAGGACCGCCTGTCGAAACCCCTGTTCAGCAAAACACAGGAGTGTCACACCATAGTTGTGTTTGTGTGTTGCAACTGTTCTGGATGGCACACCCGGCCGCCCAAACCACTCGCGGTATTTTTTGTGCTGGGGTGGTGGGGCAGGGGGAGGAGAAGCTCGGCACGGAACGATTTTTCGAACTCAGCTGGCCTCTGGGGCGATGGTCGTTGTTTCCCTGACATCGCATTGCTCGCCTGTGCAGCGAGCATGCAAAGGGCTGAGGGTCCCCCACACGAGTGGAAGGCTGTGCCTTCTCCCATCCCCTCCCCCCACGTTGTTGAATATCGTTCAAACTCTTTCAAGCCGTGAACAAACTGCTCGCTTTCAAAAGAAATAGTGCAGCTGGCAGCTCTGTTGAGCTGTGGCTACCCTGCCCCACCACGAATTCAAAGGAAAGAAACCCTCCCTGTCGTCAGCCACACCCTCTCGAGCTTCCTCCTCCAGATCGTATCACGAGCAGGCGCTCAGCCCGTCTTCCGCTTCTCTCCAAAAAAATGCTTTCATGTGCGTGCCATCAGTGACGAAACACATCACGAAAATACCGGAAAGCCGCTTGGCTATCTGCACCAAACTCACCAACCCACACCTGCATCGTCAATGTATCATCATGGGGCTGGAAGACGTGTCAACCCAAGGGTGGTGTGCATTGTCAACCACATCATCAGACACTGGGCGCTTGGGCTGTCCATTGCGGGTGGCACATCGCCACCAATTCCCAGGAGAAGGGTGTGAGGAGCAGGCGGAACTCTCCAACAGGTGTGCTTCCTTACAGTGTTGCTGGATTCTGTCTTGCCTTTATGGACGATTCTCCCGGCGATATTGTGGTTTTTTTTTGGATTTTGGCGCACTCAAATGAACAGCCTTTTCTTTGCAGCGGCGTCCGCCTCCCCCCGACCCCCCTGCACCAGAAATGGGCGGTGCGTCTCTTTCCCTGCGTGTGCCCCGAGCTGCCGGCCCAAAGCGCAGTTAAATTTGTGAAGCTCCATGCCTCCACTTGCGTGCCTTATAACAACCCGTCACATCACTCAGCGCCAACGGCACCGGTCTGGGTTGACGTCGAGTGGTTTGGGACGCCGCTAGCTCTGCCCTGGCCTGCTGAGCCCACGGGTATCAAGGCAGCGATGCATCGTCGATACCATCCACGCGTCTCCCACCCCACCCGGGGCACATACGTTTTTTTTTGGGGGGGGAGAAGGGGGGGGGGGGAGGGGGGGAGGGAACGGAGGGCGAATCTGACATCCACTGTCAACGTTGTGGTTTCACCCGTCGTGCCCCCCCAACCTCCCCAGCCCTCCTCAGCCCCTCATTTACCTGCTTCTCTCAGATCGTCTCTGATACTTCGCCCGTTCTTGCTTCGCCACTATGTCTTTTGTTTGTTGCGCTAGGTCAGCGCAGGAGAACTACACTGAACAGCCCTTATGAGGGTCTTCGCTACGGGGTGGTCGTCAGTGCATTTTTTTTCTGCATTTCTTGTTGAATTCCGCTGAAAACTGACGAAGATTTGACGAAGAATAACGACCAGCGAAGCCCCCCTATGAATGGGCAAATGAAAGGGGCCCTCACTGCCGGTCACAGCCAGTCCACACGGCTCGTCAGTCAGTGAGGGGAAGAAAGCTGCCCCTCAATTCTTATCACTCAGTCATACCGGGTCGCGAGGGCCCCCGAAAGGCCGAGCAGCAAAACTGCGGCACTCTCACCGGGCTGCGAAGAGCACGGCCAAGAAATCTTTCAGATCGTTCAAAAGAAATACAGACTGTGAGGCCCAGTCTCGCAGTGGAAGAAGTGAAGCCCGAGGAATCTACCATGTGATGAGGAGAGAACTTATCTAAAGCGATGTGTTTGCTGGTCCTTTCTTTTCCCGCGATATTTTTTCTGTTCTGACGAACGCGGGGGAAATGGCTTCAAAAGTGGAGGGGGGGGAAGAAAGGAAATTCCGGCAAATTCTGAAAGTTTGAACTTTAGATACACCCCTCGCCTGGTGCAGAACAGTGGCATATGAAACAGGAAGGGTGGAACCGAAGGACGTTGAGGGGGTCTTCGCTACGGGGTGACCGTCAGTGGTCAGTGGTCCTGGGCAAGACGTTAAACTACCTGGGAGGGCTTCCCCAGACCATGACGGGTGCTTGCACCAGGAGTTTGAAACAGCCACTCATGCCTTGCGATGCTCAAGTGCCTGCTGGACCCCTATGTCCTTCAGGCCCCAAAGCAGGCAACGATATGGGAGCAACCTAACAGGGGAGGTGAAGAGGGCACGGGTCTTAGCCTGATGACACACTGCAACCTCAAGGTGACTGGCGACACCTCTCCCACAGTCTGCGGCGACTCTGCCGTGGCGACAAGGCTTCCTGTCATGGGAGATCGCTGCGTGGATCAACGTGGCACCACCCGTGTGCTCGGCAGGTTGTTTCGGCACCTGTTTTCTCCGTGTCATGCTTTTCGTGAGCGTGTCAGGGATGTTGGCACACGCTGGGGAGGGTTCACATGATGACATAACATATATCAGAAGCACACACCCACGTGGCGCTGTCCTTGGCAGGACTTTGAAAGTGCCGCCTTGATATCCTTGTTGGATAGAACCCTCATATCACACCCTCAATCAGCTGACGACCGTCAGTGCATTTTGGTGAATTTCCTGTTGAATTAGCTGAAAACTGACGGAGATTGACGAAGGATAACGGCCAGCGAAGACCCCCTGAAGCTCTTGTATCGCTGCCCATCCCACCGGTCTCAAGGGCATGTGTCTGATCAGCGTGCGGGGCAGTGTTCGGAAGGATGCCCTCGGTGTAGAGTTTCTTATATGTTGACGCCGAAATCTAGAAGCAAACATTCCTTGCGCGATTGCCTGTCAAAATCGGCAAAAAAAATAGGGCGCACGCTGCTGGCAGTCTCGTTGAAACAGACGCAGTTACGTGTCGCGGTGGCTGATTGCGATGGCATGTTGTGAATAAAAATGAGGAAAAAGCCGCACAGCACCCCCAGCAGCCCCAGGGATCAGCCTCTCTCTCTCTCCTGTCTCCCTGTGATGCGAAACTAAGTGACACATTGTGCCCTTCAAGGCTTGTGGTGATGTGTGGCGTGTGAACAACGTGCGGCTGACAATGCAAACCAGTCTGAGATTTGCCAAAGCTTGTGGTATTATTTATCGGAAAGGGGGGGGGGGGGATTGGATGTTCGTTTCCGATGTTCGTCTCGCTTCGCGAGTGATGTCGTGTTCGTTGTTCGTGCATCATCAGGCACCGGCAGCAACGCCTGTCCCTACGGTTGGGGTACGGGGAGGGGGGGGGAACGGTGGCGGCGATGGGTCCGCTTTGTTGTCTGAATTGCTTTGTTGAAAATGCGTCGAATACGTGATCCCCTCACCCGCCGGACATATATCGTTGAAAGGACAGCAAGCGCAATCCCTGGTGGTATACCGTTTTTTTTGGTTCCAAACCACTCAGGGGGCGGGAGGGGGTAAACCTGACCATGATGGCTTCTTCCAGGCCCAGTGAAGACTGCATGGTGCACGTGACTTGAAACACATCGAGGAAGGATCTCTAAGCCCCGGCCTTCAGGGGTCAAGGGCCGTCAGTCACATGCTCACCCACCAGTCGAGTTCTCTTTTTAGTCAGTGTTGTTCGACCGTCCGTATCCCTGATTTTTCAATTTTTTCAAATTTTTTGAATGCCCGCTTTTTGCCGCGCTCCCGCAACCTTAAAACCCGCTTTGATTCCCCCTGCAGCTGAGGACGTGCCAGTAAGCGGGGGTAGTACCCGTCACTCGTCTTATGTTTCAGGGGGTGCGCGTCGTGAGTAACGGCGTCCCAACGAAATGCCTGGGGATCGGGGGGGGATGGGTGCGTTTTGCGCTCAGCCCACGCAGACAGTCGGGCACGCCTGCACATTTTTGGCACAGCGCGATAGTTTGCGCGAGCTGGGGCGCGGCTGCCGCATCCCCCACCAACCCAGCATTTAACAGCACCAAGCCTCCTCACAGGAAAGACAATTCCCTTATCGTGTGTGGGGTGCACAGTATACGACATCACTGCAAGACCAGACTCAACTCCACCCAGTATATATCACCCTGGGGCGTATCGCCTTTGGGTCTGGAGTTTCCTTTGGGGACAGGTCCGGACACGGTCCAAAACCACTCAAAGTCAGCTGCAGGCTGTGTGCCGCAGAACATCCCTCCCCGTGAGTACTGCATTGTTTGTGTGAGCTCTTCGAGGCCCTTTTTGCCTTCCGTAAAAAAAGAAAAGAACCGCCGTGGCGTGATCGAATCGCCTGGTTTTTGTTGGTTTTTTTGTTGAGTTCTTTATCGATTTTGTCTTGCCGCCTGTCTTTTTCTGCTGCGTTTGCCTCTGCTTCGACGTCAGGTCAGCTCTCTCCGTCCGTGTGTGCCGTGAATAGAACCCATCAGATATGTCGGGCACTCATGGACGCATGAAGAAACGCGTGGCAACGGGGCGCGGGGATGGGGGGGGGTGGGGGTCGGGGCCTCTGAACTTCAGAAGAGCAGGCTGGCGAGGCACAGCCAAAAAAAATCGTTCAAATCGTGTGAGCCTACTCACAACAGGGGGTGTCAAAACCGGAAGGCCTTCCGAAGCTCCATGGCAAGTTCGAGACGCCCAATACCCCTCCCTGCGTGCTCCCAGATGCTGCCCGCGAATTTGAGTGCTGCGAGGGAAAGGGCCACTTGAGGTCTTCGCTTTGTTGCGGAAGTTGACACCACTCTGTCCCTTGCCAGGAAGCGCCTGTATCAATTGTGCTCCCGCTGGCCGAATTGTGGTTTCTCCGCCACCACACCCACCCCTCCTGCAGGCAGCCGCATCCCCCGATAGTACAGGGGCCTGCACAATGGCTGTGGGGCTAGCATGCAAGACACACGCGCCGATCGCGCACATGATCCAGGTTGAAGATGCGATTCTCGCTGCTGTGGAAGGGAAGGGTGTCCGGGTATGTCCCCATTCCGTTTTTCTCAGACCCAACGGCTGGCCTGGGAGGGGGGTTTGGAACGCTGTCTGTATGTGGTGGAAAGGAGGGCCTGCCGTGGCTGCAAGCCACTGCCGCCGGGGATCGACTTGTGCCGAGTGACAGTGAGGTGACAGCACAACACACCCCACCTGCAGATCCACCGCCCCGGCCACCGCGAGAGGGAGTGGCTGACGCGGAGCACGACAGCCATCTCTGCCTTGTCCTACCACAAGTTTGGCAGCGTCGTTGCACAGCCTCGGTATGACGCCTTGCTGCCTCAGTCACTTCTACACCTCCAACGACATGCGATAGGTATCTCGCAGCGCTGTCTGAGGGGCACATCGTCAGCTGGACAGATGCGTTCGACAAGGCACTCCACCTTGCAGAAGGTATGCCTCGCCGCTGGTCCTGTCAGCTCCATGCAGCCAAAGGGGGGGGGGAGGGTTGCGTTTTGCAGGCCCGATTCATTTGTGGCGGCATTTCTGGTTCGCACACACAAAACATGCACCGCCAGGGCACTGCTCTGAGAAGAGTGCAAATCACCCACTAACCAGACTGCACTCCACACCTCCGCATACCCTCACAGGCACCCATCTCGGCGACAGCATCACACATCTGGTGAGCCCGCAGCACGGCGGGCGGGGGTATCTGTCAGCGCAGGGCGTGCTTGCGGTCGCCCAGAACGGGGCGCTGTACGTGGTGAACCCCTACACCTTCGAGTCAGCAGGGCCGCTGCATGTGGAGGGCGTGACCAAGGCGGGCGACACCGCGTCGCCCGTCGCTTGGGTGGAGGCCGGCGTGGAGCACACCGACGGCAGCTTCTACGTCTACATCCAAACCGTGGCACGACCTGACGCCGTTGCGGTGGTGCACGTCACCCCGCGCAACCTCAGCGCAACCCTGCTGGGCAGCGTGGCCATCAGCCCACCGGGGTGCGACACCAGCTCCGGCTGCTCCCTGCACTTCCGCAACGCGACACACTGGGTGTGCCTCGCGAAGGAGGAGGCCACCGACGCGGTGTGCAGCTTCGTCACCCCCGTCCCCTCCACCCCCTTCGCCGAGCCGGTCCTCCGCGCCATGAAGGCGGGCATCGAGCAGGGCCGCTGCGCCGAGTCCGTCCTCACGTGGACCCCCCTCATCTCCAACATGCAGAAGCTCTACGACACGGCCGCCTCCAAACTCCGCCGCGCCGCGGCGGCGGAGGGGAAGCGCAACGCCGCCGCCACTGCCACCACCACCTCCATCCACATGCCCTCCGCAAAGGTCGGCTTCTCTGAAGAGAGCAACACAGTCCACTTCTGCCTGTCATCTCAGGGGGGATCCACCTCCAACTCCCCCATTGTGGTCCTCCTGAGCTACGACGTGCAGCACAAGGGGACTCTGGGCGAAGCGGTTGCCTTCGACACGGAGACCCTCACGCCGTATGCCCGGAAGGTGTCTGGCTACTCCACTGTTGACGGGCAGCACTACATCGCGGTGCACGATGCTGTCTACGCCTCCGCCTGTGCGGCAGCCGCCTCCACCCTCAGCGGCGCGATCTCCGCCACCGCACCCTCCACCGCACCTGCTGGGTTTGTGTCCATCGACCTCTCAACGGCAAACCTGACGGACCGCTCCGCCTGGGCAGAGGCAAAGAAGAAGTCCTCTCGCCACCCCACCACCGGGCCTGCCGACGCACCCATCACGGCGGAGTTCACCAAGGAGGCTGCTTTCAAACGCCTCGGAGGGCTGCCCGCCGTTCTGTCGGGCTGCAGCACGAGCGACGCCTCCGCCCTCCTGACGCACTGCGCGGAGAGGAAGTGGTGGAAGGCCATCGCTGAGCTGTTCCAGGAGGGGACGTCCCTCAACATCCCGCACGGAATGAGCCCGGCGCTGCTGCCGGCGGTGCACAAGGCTGGCGCCTCTCAGAGGGGGCTCTTCCTCGAGGCGTGCGGTGCGCTGACAGGGGTTGTGCCTGCCGAGGTGTACGCTGGGTGCCTCTCGTCGCTCCTCAGCGAAAAGCAGGCTGTCGAGTCGCGTGATACCCTGCAGCTGGTGGATGCCCTGGCCACGACCGGGCTTCACCCCGACCCCCTCGAGCTTGCGTTGGAGCTGGATGACGGCCTCACCCGGACAGCCCGGCTCAATCTGCTTGACTATCTGCATGTGCGGCTGGTGGCGCGGTTCACCCACCCTGACCCCCGCCAGCTCGACGCGGTTGGCGTGCCGTCGACGGAGTGCCTCAACTACTTCCTTACCGCGGTGTTGGATGGGTCCGCGGCAGACCTCTCAGAGGAGGCTGTGTTTTCCCCGGTTCTGTCGAAGCTGGCGGCGCTCTGCGACTCTGCCTACGCCTGCACCCACAGGAATGACCACATCGTGGGGCAGCTCTCGGCGCTTCTGGGCCCCGGGGGGAAGCGGGTGCCCATGTCTTCGAGGCAGGCCCCGACTATTGACTCCAAGGTGTACAACCTGGTGCCGCTGCGCCCGACACGCCCGCGCCAGCCGATCTACAGCAGAAATCTTGTGCTGTAGAGACGGGTGGGATCGGGTGGTGGTGGGTGGTAGTGGTGGTGACCGAATCGACCCGCAGTCGGGATGGGGAGGGGGAGGGGGGGGGGGTGGGGACAACAAAAGAACACCTAGCCCGCCTCCATCCCATGTTGTCTGCGGGGGGGGGAGGGGTATATTTTTTACCTTCGTTTCTTTTTTGCATACACGTTAAGTGTTCTAAGAAACCAGACATAACCAGAAGACCAACATCATGTTCGTGCTAGCACTTTTCCCTTTTGTCATCACACCCGTGCGCCAAAACAGGTTAGGCCTTATATTTGGCTGCGTTCAACGAAAAAAGACACTTCTTCCGGAGTTTAGCTAGCACGATTCAGTTGGGCGATTCATTTGTCTGGTTTTTCGTGTGGTGGGTGTGTGGGGGTGTTTTGGGGCCACCCGCAGCTTTTTCTTCGCAGCACACACCCCCCCACCCCCCCTTTTCCCCACGGCGGGGTGAGGGGAATGTGGTCTCCGACTCGTCAGTCTCACGGTGGCCTGGTCAGGGCTTTGAACAGGCCTGTCTGACTCGGGCACTGTGTTTTCGACGAGGGCCTTCGCTCTGTGCCAAAGTGTGTCAGGCTGCAGCCTATGTTGTGAGGCGACTCACTTGTGTGCACTTTAGAGCGAAACCCCCCGACAGGTCAGAATGTGGCATCTGGGAGAGGCTGCAGTGCTGTGATGCTGGATGGGTACGGTGGGTCGGGGTCGGGGGGGGGGGGGGGGGTCGGTTTCAATCAAAGCAACATCAATCCCAGAGGCAGGGCCGGTGTGAGTTGTGCATGTATGTGTGTAGGGAGGGAGAGGGGGGGGGGGAGTTGGTCCCCTTATCAACACGCTTATTGTCGGTGGTGTCCCCACCCCCTCCGGCTTTCCCCCCCCCCCCCTTCCCCTCAGCAACACAACACACCACCCCCTCGCCCTCGCCCCTCACTCCGCAAGCACTGCTCCTTCAGGGGCCTTCGTGACTGAGGGGGGATGGGGGCGGAGAGGCGGGTGGCTATGTTGTAAGCTGTTTCAATCGGACGTAAGGCCCTGCAAGGTCAATCAGAGAGAGGGGGTGGATGGGGGGGGGGGGGAGGGGTGGGGAGGGCCGCAGGCGCGCGGCGCCAGATTTGAAATTCTCGGGCCTGAAAGAATTAGTCAACACACAGAAAAATACCCCCGCATCCCTCCCCCTACCCCTCCACGGGAGACACAAATATGGCTCGCCCGTTGGGCTGACTCTGCCCGGTTCAACACCATCATTCTTCTGCTGTCGAAAAAAAAACACCCCCCCTCCCCACCCCCGCCCCCCACCACCACTCCGCCCCCACCCTCCGGCGCAGTTGCAAGCCATGTTCCAAACACGATGTCCTTTGCCTTTCCTTGCTTTGGCTGTGCCGACATTGCCAACCTTTCATCGAGGCAACCCCATGCGAAGTTCGTTTCGCTCCGGGTTCGGCTCACCCCCCCCCCCCCCCCCAACTACAAACAGGGCCCACCCCACCCCTACACAGCCAACACATGTTGCCTCTCCTCGCCACTCTGCTTGCCTGCAGCGCGGCAGGCAGGGCCCAAACGAGCGGTACCATGGTCGACACACATGTCCACTTCGCAGACCTTGGGCGCTTCAGCTATGCCGGCGGCTGGGTACACACAGGGCACCACCCTGTGGACTACCTGGGGGACATCCGCGGAGGGGAGGCCGCTTTGGGGCGTAACGTGACTGCTGCGGTTTTCGTGCAGGCGAGTGTGCTGCCAGATCAGAGCGCTGCTGAGGTGGCATGGGTCGCGGATATGGTGGACCGCAACGAGGCCCCGTTTGTGAAGGCCATCGCGGGCTACGCGCCACTCGAGCTGGGGGCGCAGGCCACGGCGGATGCAGTTGCCGCAATGCGCCAAACCCCAACTGCGTCGCGCCTGCTGAGGGGCGTGCGCAGGATCCTCGAGCTGACACCCGACAGCAGCTCCGCTGCAGGGCCCACCGACCCGTGCTGGTTCAACACCGACGCCTTCGCAGAAGGCATTGCAGCCCTGCCCGGGCTCGGGCTGCATTTCGAGCTGCTGACGCGCAACTCGTCGCAGTTCAGCTGTGCCCTCACCCTCCTCCGCAGGGCACAGGCCCTGGCAAACGTGACTGTGGTGGCAGAGCACCTCGGCTCCCCCGACATGGTGAACCCCTCCCCAGCAGAGTTCGCCCTCTGGCAGGGCTACGTGGAGGCCCTCGCCGCCCTGCCCAACGTATATCTGAAGGTGTCGGGTGTGCCTGAGCGTGCCGTGGGTGCCGGGGGTGTGTGGAATGGCTACACGGTGGCGCAGATTGCCCCGTTCCTGGGGTCCGCGCTGGCCGCGTTCCCCGCGGAGCGTGCCGTGTTCGGGGGGAACTGGTTTGTGGTGACAGCCTTCTCGACGTATTCCATCTGGGCATCAGCCCTTCGTAAAGTGCTCCAAGACATAGGGGCCACGGAGGAGCAGCAGGAGCTGCTGTTTGACGTGACTGCGCGGCAAGTTTACCGCCTGGGATAGGCAAGTCGTGGGGTGTGTGTCGTGGACAGTGGCCATCACAGCAAGAGCCGGCGTTCGGGCGTGCTTCTCCACGACTTCGAATTTTTCACGTGTGTCAAGGAGATTGGATCTTGCCCCTCTCTCCTCCCGTGTTGCTTCCTGCCAGCACTGGGCTTGTGTCTTGGTTATTGTCTGACTTCTATGCATGCGTCGTCCCACTCGAAAAGTGGTTGCCCACACATGCGAACCTTTTCGGTGTTGGGGGTAGGCACGCACACAGCCTCACCACTGCAGGGTATCTTTTAACCCCCGCCTCGCAACGCTGTCCAACAATGTGGGATCGCTGGATGTTGCAGTGCGCATGGGTGCGGTGGTGTACACTGTGTCACTGTCGGAAGAGGCAACAGTGGAGGGCCTTCTGCACCTGGCCGCCGCTCAGATCTCTGAGGACCTGCACCTGGAGCCGGAGGTCTGCGAACGCTGCCTGGAGCTCGTTGACGATGAGACGGGCGAGCGTTTCAGCAAAGGCGACAAGGGGCCACTCTCGGGGACAGGGCTGTGTGCGGGCTCCTCTCTTGCTGCTTCATTTCATGACCGTGCGGAGATCGCAAAGTTGCTCCTCGCTCAAAGGGGCCTGCAATACAGAATAAACCGCGACTATAAGGATGCTGCTTTCATTGCATGCCGGAACGACGACGTCGATACACTCGGGCTGCTGATCGACGCAACCTGCGACGACAACCCACAGAAGTGCATCGGCTTGACGCGGTGGTTCATGTGGGATCTTCTCCGGACAGGCAGGGGTCCCGAGTGCTTCGCCATGCTGCTGCAGTCGTTCCGCTTCAGCACCCTCTCCTTGTGGGACTTTGTCGCGCTGGCAGCCACACAGCCTCAAAGCACAGCTGCACTGCGCCACCTTCTAGACGCACTCTCCACACGTGACTGCGAGGATCGTGCCGAGAAGCTGTTCGACGTCCTCACGCTGGCAACGCGGAAGGAGGGGAACATGGCGTCCGTCGTGCTCCTGCTGGAGAGCGGCGCAGACGCGGGGTATGTCGGGAGCAACCCTGTCGAGACCTTCCTGCATCACGCACAACCGGAGTACTACGACGTGGCGTTGGCCTCCTGCAAGCATATGCGGGTCGACATCTTCCGCTACGGCGTGTGTGTGGATCACATGCGCAGCGTCGAGCTTGGTGTGCGGGCCCTGCACCAGCTGCACCGCGCCCTCTTCCTGCGTGGGGGTGCTTTGGATGCGGACGAAGCTGCAAGTTGGAAGCGTGTCGTGAATCTGTGGTGGATGTGTGCTGGACGCTGCTGCACGAGGCTGTGCTTAGGAAGGATCAGGGTGCTGTGCAGCTTCTCCTGGATTCAGGCGCTGACGTCAACGCATGCAACGAACGAGGGCAGACACCCGCACACGTCGCCTGGGACGTGCAGGCCATGGATATCCTGCATGACCTAGAGATGGCAGGGACAGACATGTGGGTACTTGACTACAAGGGGAGGACGGTGACATGGCTGGCAGTCGTGGGGGCTCCACAGCCCCACGTGTGGCGCCCGTCTTGGAGAGCCTACTGCATACTCTCTGAGAGTGTTGCGACTGCTGCTGCGAAGCGTGGCCGGCTCGGTCCGATTCCGACACCCCGTCCTCGGAAGAGGGGTGGGATTGCGAGCCACCGGAGGTGCCACGGCGGGGAGTGGAGAAGTTCCGCAAGGCGACCCTCAGGAAGCGCAGGGGTGGCACGCAGCGGTGCACCAAAGCCACGGCGGGTCAGCAGATGAGGCAGGGTCGGGGGAGCAGGAGGCAGTCTCGGCGCGAGGCGAAGGCTTTAGCCTCGGAGCGTGACAACAAGGCAGACTGCTGCGTGGCGAGGTGACCTGTGGCTGTGCCTGTGGGGTGCATCCTTTCCTGCCATACACACTCACACATCCTGCCCTTTCAATGTGTGCACCTGTCCTCACTCCTACACATCATCGCTTGTGTGGAAGCGGTCGTGCCTACCCAAACCCAAGTGAGAGATAGTGACAGCGAAACTTTTTTTGCTATAACCTGCTCAGGTCACGGTAAAAAAGACTGTTGGCAGCGCACGTATGGACACCCATACACGCACAGGTGCGCACAAACAAACGGTCTTCGCATACATGGGGCGTTATTGCGTTAGCGTTATTGTTATAACGCGTTATTTTGGGCGGAATAACATTAACGAAAATAACGCCTCGTAACGCGTTATTTTTGTTATCGAAAAATAATAACGCATTTTTTATCACGTTATCGGTTGTTATAGCGTTATCGATAACGTTAGTAACGTTACTAACGTTATCGATAACGTTAGTAACGTTACTAACGTTAGCGATAACGTTATCCGAAGTTATATCATTCATAACGGTATCGGTAACGTTATTAACGTTAATAACGATGCCGATAACGTTATTCGTCAAATAACGCGTTATTTGGACGCGTTATACCACGTTATAACGCGTTATAACGTGGTATAACGCGTTATTTCCGTTATAACGCGTTATAACGGAAATAACGCGTTATACCACGTTATAACGCGTTATTATTGGTATTTCTGGGTGAGTTCGGCAGGGGATCCCTTTTCGATTTTTTTGGGAGGGTATCCCAGTGCCCCGTTTTTGTTTTGTGCGTACCTCCCCATTCCCCCGTGTTGAGTGACATGTGTCGATAGTGTTCCATTTTGTGCTGTGCTCGCCCGCCGTGCTGTGCTCGAATCCCTTTTAGCACACCATCACTACTGTGTCCGGAAACACATTTTTGGGACACATGCACACCCAGAGAGCCAGATTTGGCCAAAAATTCGGATCCGGGCCCATGTGCGCACAGTTTGAGCAACAAGGCAAGGTAGATGCCATCGAAAGCGCTGTCAACTATCTTGTTCAGCATAACAAGGTTCTTGTTGTGTGTGAAAATGTTGAATACGGCATCGACGGGATTTTTTGGCGCACACGACCTTCGCGCGGAAACTATCCATCAGCTCAGCCAACCGTGCTCCACACACCTTCACCAGGCAAGTGGGTTTGTCAGTGTGTGTGTGTAACTCGCCATGTCGGTGCGTTATTTGGAGGCACACCTCCCAGGAGAGTATTGTGGGGTGCTCTTCGAACACACCAAAAATAACGGGTTTCCACAGCCTTGGAAGGGCCAAAAAAACGACGATTGTTTGGACGAAAATCGCCATGTAGGTGCGTTATTATGCCCCCAAATAATCCCCAGGGATAATATGAGGTGTTCTTCACCAGTTACCACCACTTTGTTGCCCGAAAAAGGGCTGATACCGCACGAATACACGAAAAAATGTGGTGGTTCCCTTTGCCTTGGGAAGGCCCAAATACGACGATATTTCGAGTTATTGCTCGAAAATCTCCATGTCGGTGCGTTATTATGCCCGCAAAAATTCCCCAGGGGCCATATAGGGTGTTCTTCACCACTTACCACTACTTTGTCGCCCGAAAAAGGGCTGATATAGCACGAATACACGAAAAAAGGGGGTGTTTCCACCTAAATTCCCTTGGGAAGGCCAAAAAAGACGATTTTTCTCAAAAAATGCTCAAAAAATGCTATCTCCGTGCGTTATTATGGGGGGAAAAAATCCCAGGGGATTTTCTGGGGTTTTCTTCACCCGATAACGCGACTTTGTTGCCCGAACTCATCCGATAACGCGCAGAAATCTCAAAATAACGTTTCGATAACGCGTTATTGGGATTCAAAATTCAAAAATAATTTTGCGACCCACAGGTTAGCCCCCAAGTACGTGATTACGTGCTAGAAATTCATCCCCGAGGGGTAGGGGTCGGATTTTCTGGTCTGACACAGAATTAGATGCTGCCCGTTTCTACGTCAAAAAAATAACGCGAATAACGCGTTATAACAATAACGATAACGCAATAACGCCCTATGTATGTCTTCGCGACACTTTTCTGTGATTTTCCTCCTAGATATAGGTGAAAACCACCTCGCTTTGTTTGACCTGCAACAGGTCGCCTTTTGGCCACGCCCACCGGTGCCAATGCTCCTCACGGTCGTCCAGGCTCGCCAAGAGGCAACTTTGTTGGTCGCTGTTTACAAGAGACGCAGTGACAGTGCATGTGAATTCCTTTCCCCTGTTTCTGTTGGGGTGGAATGGCGTCACTCTGAAGACCCGTCGGCCTGGCCCTCTAGCCCAAGCGCAAAGCCTGCCTGCAGAACTGCTGCTGGTTGCATGCGCAGCCTCCACGGGATGCTTTCATCTGAGCCAACACCACGCGTTGCTAGCATTTCCCTTCTTGCGTTTCGACTGACACCACCCCTGAGGTGGGCCTGTTGCGTCACAGTCTCTGTAGAAGTGGTGCCCCCTCCCAAGTCCTTTCCCTTCCATGATTACCTTTTTACTAGTTACGAGCGACGAAGCATAGCGAAGTCGCGAAGTAATCAAGGTCATCGTACTCATTGAAATTTTTGGATTAGCACCTTCGTGCCACTTCACAGGGCCTCAACACAGCCTTGAGAGACAGCAAGTGTGCGCTCAACAAAAAGTAGTCCGAAACTGTCCTCCCGGTTGCTGGACAGTGTTTACAATAAAGCGAAATGTGTACGATTTCTGTCTGGGGATGGGTTGGGACAGGCCAGCAACGCACCATTCAGTCGAGATACCCATCGCGGGAAGCCCACCAACCCCACTTCCTCCAGTAAGTAAAGTCTGGTATAGTTTTCGCGAGCAGCCCCTCCTTGCTGGACCATTTGCCTCCCTGCTACGCAACCCATCCTCACCCCCCCCCCCCGGGACAATCGGCACGTTTTCAAGACCAACCACCCCACACTCTCCCCACGCCCGGCCCACCTGCGCCAACGCAGGCCACAGGACGTTGGGCTGTGCCACACCGCGCGGCTGTTGTGTGGCAATTCGTGAGCGGGGGGTGGGTGGGGCACGATGCAGGCACGAGCTGTGATGCAGGCTGGCCTCCGCAGCCTTGCTGCGCGGCGGTGGTGCACCGGCGCAGCACTGCCGCACGTGGTGCTGGTGGAGGGCGACGCGTTTGCTGAGGATAACTTTGCGAAGATCCGGAGCGACCCGCAGTGGGTGCTGCAGTCCATGCAGGGAGAGGTTGAAAGCGCCTACTGGGAAAAGGGCCCCATGCGGCACGAGAACCTTGCCGCCTGGAAGCCGCTCTCGGCGGCTGTGCACCACCTGACGAGCGTGCACAACCTGAAGGTGCAGGGCTGGTCCCGGCACCCCACAGACACCTCCAAGGTGGTTTACTCCCTGCTGAACGACAGCACCACACGGTCTTCGCCAACAACTGTCCTGCCGCATTACCAACTGGACAAGGTGAAGGAGCGGTGGGCAGAGAGCGGTCCACCTCTGTATGTCTGGCTGTGCACACTGGCCGCACGGCATCTCGCAGGTCATATTGGGCTGGGAGGAGGGGGGGGGGCGATGATGCCCTGTCAACGGGTTGTGGGAGTCGTGGGGGAAGGGGGGGGGGGTGGTGATTTTTGTTGTGTTGCACAAAAAGGACCCCTTCCACACCTCCACCCCCCGCCACCCGTTTGGTGAGAAGTGGTTTGCCTCTTTTGTTGTTCCGATTCGTCGATTTCACGGCAAACCCACACACACGCAGGTACTTTGCAGACGTGCAGGGGCATTCTGCAACATTCCGCGCATCCCCCGAGTTCACCGGGCAGGCGTCCGAGTCAGATGCAGAGTACGACCCTGCTGTGCCTGCCTCAGCAGACTACAAGCCATGCGCGCTTCCCGAGCTGTTTGCAATTGTCGCAGGGCTGGATATGGGGTCCTGGGACAGCATCAGGAGCAACCCCCCCACCGTGCTGCAAAAGTATATTGATGAGGCGCGTGAACTGCAGAAGAGCGACAAGCAGCTCTCCGACAGCACACCTGTGACGGCACTTCTTAACCTGCTTGTGTCACGGTATGTGGCATCTCTGTTATTTGCTGAAATTGCTAACGCTGGAAAGACCAGGATGGGGCACCTGTGTTGCGCTGATTCATGGTCACTAATCACACCCCCCCGCCCCCTCTCGACAGGTACGGCTGCCGCATCGACCGACAGCAGGTGACATCCAACGACCTCAAAAAGGTGACGTTCATCCTGGAAAACCCACGTGCCGTTGCGTAAGGCGAGGGACAGATGGGGCCACCCGTCTGTCCTGCAACCCCATCCCCGCCCCCCTCCTCCTCTCGCTTCGCTTCGATCTGGGGGTGTGGGTGGGTGGGTGGGTCGGTGGGTGGGTGGGGCACAGGTGCGCCTGGCGTGTGCTGTCCCCACTTCCCTGCGTGCTGCGTTCAACGAAATGGGCAGTTTGGTCTTTCCGCTGTCTCTTTGCAAGCCTCGAGTGCGGGCCTTACTGCGGAAGAACGGTGCGGTTGCACAGTCTCATGTCAATCCGTGACATGGACCGAATGATGTGAGAGCTGTCGCCGAGGTGCGACATGCCACCTGCTGCAAGATGAACGAATCGGAAGGGCCGTTAGAGCTGAAAGACTGCCCGCCCCCCCCCCCCCTAGGGGGGGTCAAATGCCACCCTTTTACGTGGACAAACACGATTTTTCAAAAAACCGGCGCAGAGGCCCCAAAGCCCCCGTAAACCCTCCAAACCCCCCCAGATCGGTCCGGAAACCCATCGAACCCCACTTTTCCACCATTCCGGGCACCTCAGGTGCCCGAATTGGGGTACCTAAATTTTGTGCCACCGTTTGGTACCGGACAGTGCCACTGTGTGGGAGGTTGGAAAAGAAAATGCCCCAACACACCACATCTGAGGGTTGCAATGCATGTTGCTTGCCAACCACGTCATCCGGTGGGTGTCAGGCGCTATGTAGGTGGCATTAGCCAGGTCTTCGATGAGTTCTGGCTTGTATATGTACCTCCCTGCCACCATGCACCGGGAGGCTGCCTGTAGGTACGGAACAAGTCCAGATGGTCGTGTGATTCCTGTGCAGCAGTGCTCCACAACCGGGATGTGTTGACAACGACTGTTGCAACACGAGCTGTACATTCCGGGAACACACGAAGTGCGCTGTCGTGGTACCCATTGTGCCAGAATTGGTAGTTGCTGCGGTCTACTTTGCCTGGCCCAAGAGCACTGGTACTGAACGGTGCAATATGCGTGGCGAGGTGAATGCAACGGAAGCGCGCAAAGTCAATACAGCTCTCGGATGGCGGGTGGTGGTGCCACTAGTGTGTGACGTTCACTCGAGGATACAACGCATCACAATGAATCAGCAACCGTGGACCGAGTACAATACGCTCTCTGTGGCTGGTGTGGGGGACAAAGGCAGTGCCTGTGCCGCAGGCAGGGAGGTACATATACAAGCCAGAACACATCGAAGACCTGGCTCATGCCACCTACATAGCGCCTGACACCCACCGGATGACGTGGTTGGCAAGCAACATGCATTGCAACCCTCAGATGTGGTGTGTTGGGGCATTTTCTTTTCCAACCTCCCACACAGTGGCACTGTCCGGTACCAAACGGTGGCACAAAATTTAGGTACCCCAATTCGGGCACCTGAGGTGCCCGGAATGGTGGAAAAGTGGGGTTCGATGGGTTTCCGGACCGATCTGGGGGGGTTTGGAGGGTTTACGGGGGCTTTGGGGCCTCTGCGCCGGTTTTTTGAAAAATCGTGTTTGTCACCCCCATTTGACCCCCCCTACCCCCCCCCCCCCCCCCCTCTTCCCGGTTGCTTTTTGTTGTGACGAGTGACGAGGCGAAGTCGCGAAGTCACCGAAGGAAACTATAGATCACACTTTCTTGAAGCGAATGCCACTTCACAAATGAATTGTATGTGTGGATGCCACGCCAACGGCCCGCATTGCACGTCATCGACTACACTGGCCTACACTCGCACAAGGGGTGGGGGGTTAGTGGGGCGCAAGGCTCTTGTTGTGACACACTACATCAACTTGTAACATCATTTACGATCTGCTACACCCCCCCCTACCAACCCCCATCCCCCCAACACCAGATCCCACCCCGGATGTCGAACCCTCTGCAGGCGTTGCCACCTTGTGGTGGGTGACACAGTGCCGCCATTCGAACATGATACGACTCGGCGCGTCCGGCTTTCCGCTGGTTCACAGGCATGGGGGTGCAGCCGCCGCCGTGCGGCAGTTCGGAACAAAGGCATCGGGAGCCGGGGCGGCCCGCCCGGCAAAACACTTTGCATCAGTTTCTCGGCAGCCCAGCACTGCCGCTGCACATGTGTCGAAGACGAAGGACGTCGTCAATCTCGGCTTCATCAAGCTGAATTTTTCTCCGGGCAGAGGGAAGTTTTTTATCGGTGGCCTGTCTTTCGTCATCTCCGGGCTGATCTCCGGTATAGTCGTCTGGTATAGATACTCGGTGTGCCCGGTGGACTTCGCATCCGTCGAGACGGATCTGAGGTACATATTTAATAAGCGGCCGCACCTCAAGTCGGCTGTGCTCCACCTCATGTTCATGCAGAATGCAGCCCACACCGCAGGCATGGAGAACAACACCACTTCTGCAAACACTGCCTCCATACGATACGCTCTGGACAAGCCTGAATACGCACACCTCCGTGACGTTGTGCTGGACATGGAGAAGGTCGCCACCTCGTACTCGAGCTTGTCTTACAGCGATCTCTGGGCCCTCGCCGCATGTGTTGCAATCGAGGACATGGGGGGGCCAAGTGTCGTGCAGGACTACGCCTTCGGTCGGGTGGACCAGTCTCAGTCGGTGCACTTCAACGAGCCGGAACTGCTGCCACAGCCCTCCCGGTACGGGGAGACGGGCTGCCTGCGGCACGTCGTGGACTTCGGTCGCATGGGTGTTTCCCTGCAGGAATCGGTCGCCCTGATGGGTGCGCACACTGTGGGGCGGAAACACGTCGACCGCACAGGGTATGACGGGGCGGCGACCACAACAGAGGAGACGTTCAACAACGAGTACTACAAAAACCTCCTGAAGCTGACGTGGGTGTCACAGCCGCCCGAGGGGGACCGCCTCCCGCAGTACCGCTCGAAGGAGGCGCTGGTGAGGGGAGACGAGTCGGTGCATGTCACCATGCTGCCTGCCGATGTTGCGCTGCTCTACAACAAGCAGACGCGTGAGCTTGTGAAGAAATACGCCGCAGATCAGGATGCTTGGTTTCACGATTTTCGCTTGGCCTGGAAGCGGTTTTCGGAAGTGAACTTCGATCGTACGGTGAGGAGTGCCTTTGAATTCAGCGACGTCGCCCAGCGGAGCGCGTTTATTTTTGCCGCAGTTGCGACCTACAGGTTCTTGTGGGACTACTCGGAGGGGAAGCCCCTGACCGCCCCCACCCAGGCCATCATCTCGACAGACGCGGTGGATGGCATCTCCTACGCACGCACGCGCCTCGTGGAGATCCTGGAGGCTGAAAAGGAAGCCTCCGAGAAAAAGGCAAAGTTTGGGTGGCTTTGGTAGTTCGGGCCACGTCCTGTTGAGCCCCCGTGGGGTGCCACGGTGTTCACTGTGCGGGAGGGTGTCGGAGTGGGGGTGTGATCCGACAGGCCTGCTTCTTGCCGGTCTGCTCAACAGCCTGCTTTCGTTCTCCATATTCGCCGTCAAGCTATCAAAACGCTGGGCTGCGGAAGTGCCAACAGCATCGACATTCGGAGAAGTGGTGGGTGATCACTGGAGCGGCATGATTGGTGGTCGGAGCTATTTCTCAAGTAGTGCCGTGTGTGGTGCAAATCTGAAGGAATATTTGATGAGACCCTGTTGGAAGAAGGGCTGCTGTTCCGAGTTCGCCTGGCCACTCATCAGAGGTGGGTGTTTGTCTCCCAACACGCCTGCTGTGGCGTGGTGAGGTTATGCAAAGGGTCATATCATTGTGGCACAGCTTCCTGCGTCGTTGTGAGCACACCTCTCAACAGAGTTATACCCCTCAAAGGTATCCTTCGACAGCTTCCCGCGATGTGATTCATGCGTTGAGGGAGAGTGAGAGAGTGGCGTGTGAGTGAGACCACCCCCCCCCGCCCCTTTCACACCACGCGAGTGTGAACGTAATGCATGCAGCATCGATTCGGCAGCGCACCCCCCCTCCCCTTAAAAGTTTCAAACACGGTGCACTAGTTAGCTCTGTACGAGTGACCTAACGAGTCGAGTCGATGACCTCAAACTCGACAAGTGTTCGCGCTTGTCGAGTCGACAACTCACTGGGATTGCAGGCAAAATCTACTGGCAGTTGTTGATTTCGACAAGTGGTCAGTTGTCGAGTTTTCAGTTGTCGGTTGCTAACACTGGCGCACCGTGAAACCCCTTCTCGCTTTGCCTGCAGAGCAAACGAACCGGGCGCCCCACTGCTGAGTTCTGTGACTTGCCTTTCGCCACCTCGCGACCACCCCCCCCCACCCCCCACCACGCCCCGCCACATATCCAGTGAAGGGAGGTCATCCCCCGCGCTTCCTTCTGGCTTCTACTTCTATTCCAACACCCCCCCCTCCACAGCACGATACACACACACCCCAGCGCTCCCAGCGCTCCTTCCTCGGGTGACTCTCACCCACGACCCCCCTCTCCTCCCCTCCCCTCCCCTCCAACTCTCTGCCCCAACGACCCAACGATTGGGTTTTTTTTGGCTGACAAGTCGCTACTCGCACGCCTATACTCCGACCCCCAACCCCCACACCGATGGACGCGGTACAGGAGCGCGGGCTGCAAGAGGTGTCGGACACAGTGGATGCTGTGGTTGACACCGTCGCGACACAGCTGGATGAGAATGAGGCCGCTGTCTCTCTCGCCCTCGACTACGGGGAGCGCTTCGCCGTGTGGGCGGAGCAGATGTACACCCGGCACGCCGAGCTGCTCCACCTCCTCTCGCACGTCTCAGTCGTGCTCTACGGCCCCCTCTTCGAGAAGACCCTCCTGGCCTCCAAGACCTTCTCCACTGTCGCATACCCCATGGTGAAGGACAGCCTCGCCGGCATCCGCGAGGAGTATTGGAAGGTGCGCGAGGAAAAGCAGCGCCACGGCGGCGTCATCACACCCTGGGTGCTCCTGGAGGCCGTCGACCCTGCGAAGCTGGAGCAGTGCGCGAAGGGTTTTGTCGCGGGGTTCGGGGCGTGCCTGGTGGGGCTGCAGGCGCCGAATGTGATGATCTTCACCAGCGGGTTCAGCATCGGGGAGTATGTGACTGACAACATACAGCGGGTGTTGGACCCGCTGGTGACGCGCCACGCCCGCACTGCAGAGCAGGAGGGCCGCATACCCGTCGGCAGCGCAAAGTGGTTCGAGCTGAGTGTCAAATTCGCCTGCCTTATGATCGGGGTGTATGTCGCCTCGATCATCCGACGCCCGCTCGTCACGGCGTCCTCCATCGCGGAGTCCAGCAAGGCGCTCACAACGGCAGCGGGGGCGCGTGTTGCATCACTCGCCAGCCCCACGGTGCAGCTCGTCCTGCAGTGGGTCATCACGGCAGGTGGGATGTACCACGTCTTCGTGTTGGGCGGGCACAAGCACCTGCCTGCCCCCATCCGCTGGCTGCTTGCGATACCCCTCTCCGTTGAGTCCTTCCTGGGCATGGCGTCTGGGATGTCTGCCCTGCAGATCGGTTCTTGAGGGAGGGGAGAGGGGCCGAAAAAAGGGGTATTTTTTGGCTACGAACGAAGTATGAAATATGGGGGAATCGGCGATGCCACACCGCCCGGTAAAGACCTGCCCGAAGGTGGTGCTGTGTGAGGGTGCCCTGCCTCTCTCTCCGCTGCAAAATTCTCAACGCAACCTCAGATGGTGGTGTGTGCGGCTCCGCTTGATAGCTCGGCGGCGGGCCAGAAGAAACTGGGAGAAACCACTTCACTTTCTGTTGACCATCCCCCCCTGGGATATGCTCCTCCAGGTGCCCCTTGATTCCCGCTCATGCCTGAAGAGGAACCAGCGAGGGGGGGGGGGGGGACGAAGCACATCAGGTTGGAGCGGCCCACGTAATGTTTCGTGCTGGTCATGCTGCAGCGGCGTTGCCAAGAAGTGAACAGAAGCTGGGGAACGTTGTGCCTTTTGTTGCGAGGAGGGAGGGGGGGATGGAGGGAGGGAGAGGGGGAGGGGGAGGGTCTTTGCGGGGGGTCTACGCTCGAACATGTAGGGCAGAGGGGGGGGTGGGTGGGGATGGGGGGGGGGGGCCTTTTTCGACTCTGCCCATGGCGGGGCACCGTTCGGCATCGCCCAAACGGGGGTGAATGTCAAAGCTTCGCATGTGACACCATCGCGAAGTTTTTCTAAGCCTTGTTTGCATTCTGCTGTTCTGCCGTCCCGACGGTTGGCCTCCGGCATCACGCTCGGGACACACACCCACACACACCACACGCTCCTTCGCCGCGCCAGCCAAACCACGCGTCTGTGCCGGTGACACAATGGGAGGCCACCGCAGCCTAACGCTTGCCTAACCCCCCCCGTTAAACTCTTCTTACCTTCTGTTGAGGCACACTGCCCCTCCGCTCCTGCCCCCCGCCGCCCCCGCGCCCCCCCCCCCCCCCCACCCGCTCCGCACTTCACACACTGTTGTCGCTACCCCCTCCCCCCCCCTCCCCCCTCCCACACCAACGATGCACCAACTCTCGTCACCCCTACCACCCCTACCACCCACCACCACCCACAGCAGGCATCCCCCCAACACACTACCACCTCTCCACCCACCACCCGCACCCGATGCCCGACCCACCCCCCACGCTGCGGAGCCGCGCCAAAACGGGTCGTGACGACACCCCTGGAGGCTGGGTCGAGGTAGTACGGCAGGGCCCCGCTGTTGGAGATGCCACAGCCACCACCCCCCTCGCCCCAGCCTCGGAGGGACACCTCGTCTCGTCCGATGCGCCCCCCTCGGCATCCCCTGCGTTTGGCGAAGCCGGGGGAGGTGATGACGCAGTGACACCCGGCGCTGACGCACCTCAACGTGTCGTGCTGCTGGCCACACTGGGCATACTCTATACCAGGGGGGGGCAGCTCATCACGCCCTTCTATGGGAATGGCAACAGGCGGCGCCGGCAGGCGCTTATCTGGACCGCCATCAGTATCGCCACCCTCGCGACAGAGTCGTGGGTGCTTGTGGCCTTCAGCAACAGGCAGAGGGACTTCACCAATGCCATGTCGGAGAGGAATGAGCCTGCCTTTTGGGAGGCGATATATGGCTTTGCCTACCTGCTGCTCGCCGCAGTGGTGGTCTACTCCACAGCACACTATGCGGAGGCTGTGGTGCGGCAGGAGCTGCGCAGGTTCCTGACAGAGCAGGTGTTGGATCTGTACCTCCTTTCCAGCCAGGGGAAGGCTGCTCCGTATTACCGCATTGCAGAGGAGCAGGGGGCGATGGACAACCCTGGGCAGCGCATCGTGGATGACGCGCGCTGCTGCGGGGACCATGCGGTCACCCTGGCGTCGACCCTCATAGAGAAGGGGGTGAAGATTGCGTCCTTCTCTGTGATTCTGTATGGGATATCGCCGTGGCTTCTGGCGTTTGCCCTGGCGTATGCCATAGCGGGGTCTCTGCTGTCGGCGCAGCTGTTTGCCGCGCAGCTGCTGCACCTCAGGAATGCCGCAATCACTGCGGAGGCGGGTCTGCGGCACTTTTTGATCTACATCCACCAATACCGGGAGGAGATTGCGATGTACCGCGGCGGCTCGCGCGAGCGGCGCGCCTGCGGGGCGAAGTTCCAGGAGATCACCCACCTCGAGGGGAGGGCTGCGGAGCTGGATGCGTTTGTCGAGGTGTTCCGCACGCTCTTCTCCCACCTCACGGTGCTGCTGCCCTACGTCGTGCTGGCCGGGCCCTTCTTCGCAGGCGACATCGCCTTCGGGCAGGTCTCCCAGACAGGCGGCGCCTTCTACCACATCCGCTCGGGCCTCGGCGTGGTCGGCGGGCGGCTCACCTTCTTCACCGCCACGGCAACCCACCTCCAGCGGCTGGGCTCGCTTGTGGAGTCCCTGCGTGCCGCACCCCACGGCACCACCCCTGCTGCTGGGTGCCGCATCCTGCGCTCAGAGGTGGAGGGGCTGGAGGGGTTTGTGTTCAGCAACGTGACGATCCGCGTGCCGGCGCCCCTCGGCGAGCCCGGCGGTTCAAACGGCAGCCGCGCGGGGAGTGTGTCGCGGGCGGGCGGAGGCGCCGGGGGCGACGGGGGTGCGCTGGGCAGGGTTCTCTGCAGGGGGCTCGACTTCGAGCTGAGGCGCGGGATGCGGCTGCTCATCACGGGGCCCAACGGCAGCGGGAAGACGAGCATCCTGCGCGCGGTGGCGGGGCTGTTCTGCAGCGGTGCGGGGGAGATCCGCTGCCCCGCGTCGAAGATGTTCCTGCTGCCGCAGCGGCTGTACAGCCCGCTGGGCGGGCTGCGGACGCAGCTGCGCTACCCCAAGGAAGGAGGCGGCGACGCGGGCGACAGCGACGACGACTGCGACGATGCGGATCTCGTCAACCTGCTGCACAAGGTGGGGCTCGACGGCCTGCCAGCGCGTGTCGGGGGGTGGTCGTCTGGCGACGGCCTGGAGCAGGGCAGGCGTGACTTCCTGCACATCCTCAGCCCAGGGGAGCAGCAGCGGATCGGGTTTGCGCGGATGCTGCGGGCGCATCCCCGTGTGGCCCTGCTGGATGAGGCGACGTCTGCGATGGACGAGGCTGCGGAGGACCAGCTGTACGAGCTGCTGCAGCGCGTGGTCCCGACCTATGTCACCGTGGGGCACAGGGCCCTGTGCCACCACCACACGCATGTGCTGTCGCCCCACCCGTCGGACACCACCCAGTGGAGGCTGCGCACCGTCGAGGCACACCTCAAGAATATCGAAGCCTCGCGTGAGTGAGCTGGTGTGTTGTGTTAGAGAGAAGGGGAGAGATATGCCCAGTGGCACCTGCAAGCGTCCTGACTGTCTGGGGGCTTCTTGGTGTAGGCTGGGGCTAGCACATCAGGTTCGCTCTTTTACGCTCCCGCGTGGCGCTTCAGCGAGGTTGGGCGGTGGGTGTGCCATAAAGCGGCGTGGCTCACGATTGGTCTGAAAGGGCTGGGTGGGTGGGTGGCTCCCAAGTGATTCCCGAATTCCCGTGGGGGGGAGGGGGGGGTCTAGCATCTCACACGACGCGGTCTCCACCTACCCGGTTACCCGGCAGGAGGTGAAGACCGCGTCGTGTATATATAGATCTGCAACCCCTCTCCCCTTCCGTGACTTTCAGCCCCCCCCATCGACGGGGCGAGCCGTGTTGAGTAACCACCCCCTTTTGGCTGTCTAAAAACGCTAAAAAAAATCCGTGATTTCTGGGCATACAACCCTAACCTGTGTGCCGGGGCGTGGCAGTGATTTTACGTGGTCCGCTTTAGCAAACCACCGTTTAGCCTAGTCTGGGCGTACAACCCCCCTATACCCCCCTGTGGCCCGCATAATGTATTGGGGGTTCCCGACACGATGCCACCCCACCATTGCGTTGGGCCCCCACCTCCCCTTCGTCTGGACTAACCAATGCCACATCTGCGAGAGGCATCTCTGCCAGGGGCCCGACTGCCCCTGCTGCATGCGTGTTGGCGAACACAGCCCCCGACCCCGACCCCCACCCCCACCCCGAGAGGGCGCTGTGGGCCCGATCACCCCACCCCGCCCAGCAGCGCCCTCTTGGCCCTGTCTCCCCACCCCCTCTCCACCTGATTTCTGTCGCTGTCAGATCACTCACCCACTTGGGGTTGTTTTGGTTATGTTGTTGGCGCTTCCACCACTGTTGCACACACCCTCCGCACACTTGAGGGGGCGCGCACCCTTTGTCTTCTATAATCATTTCAGGAAGAGTGCCTCATACCGGGCCCCTCCCCTCCTGGTGGTGCACCGGCGGGGAAGAGGAGGAAAAGAAGTCGCAGCTCTCTCTCTCTCAACAGAGGCAAATGCCGCGACTACCTGATGGATGGGGTGCGATGCACCCTGTCGGCGAGCCTGTGGGCCCCTTCGTCCCCATCAAGGTGCCGCTGGACAGGAAGTTTGACGCCTGCTTCCAGCACTCCCCGGAGAAGCGGCTCGACATCCAAGAGCTCATCACGCGGCTCAACCTCGGCGGGTCAGGGGAAGTGCCACAGGCTGACGCGCCTGCGTATCGCGACCTCCCTGAGTCGCCGCTGGCAGGGGGCGACTGCGCGCTCCCTCCTCCACAGGGCAGCTCCGCAGGCGAGCAGAGCGAGTGTGCCTCACTTCCCCCAGGGGAGAGCGCGGAGTTCGGCGCGACCGCTCTCCCCCCCGCCGTGACGGAAGAAGCCGCTGCGAACGGGAAGATCGCAGCTGTGTTCGACCTGACTAACACCAACAAATATTATGACCGGGACCTCGTCACCACGCTGGGTGTGGAGCACGTCAAGCTGATGGGCATCGCGGGGCACGGGTCCCTCCCCTCAGAGGGGCATGTCCTCGCCTTCATCAAGCATGTCAAGCGGGTGCTGTCTGACAGCCCCGATGCAAAGCTGATTGTGCACTGCACCCACGGGCACAACCGCACCGGGTATATGATCTGCTCCTACCTCATCCGGGAGAAGCTGGTTCACCCCCGGGAAGCGATATCCATGTTCGCAAAGGCGCGGCCCCCCGGGATCTACAAAGCGGCCTACATCGACGCGTTGTACCACTTTGGGGGTTGTTTTGACCCAGTCCCGGAGAGGGGAGCGTTGTCCATATTTTACCCACCTTCCACGAGGGTGCACGATGATGAGATGCGTGATAGGGCAGTGTGTGACCTGCAGACGGGGGAGTTCGATCCAGAGAAGTATGAGCGAGTTAGGCGGATGATGAACAACGCGAAGCAGGATGTGTTTGCATCAGAGGAGGACGAGGGGCAGAAGGTGGAGTGCACGACACAGCCGCTCCCCTCGATGCAGTGCAGCGCGATGGTTGTTGCCTTCAGGGGGCACTTCGGGTCAGTCGACATGTCCCACGGGCAGTGGTTTGCGGTGCCCCACCCCACAGACCCAGCCGCACCTCCAGCCTACCGCTACCCCCTCCTGGCTGAGGAGGTGGTGTCGGACCCCATTTTCGCCAGCGTGCCGGACCCCACAAACCTGCATATCTCTTCCGACTCCCTGGGTGGCGGTGCCCTTGTTCCGGGTGGGCTCGTCACGTTCTCTCTGCGGGTCCTGAACAACAGGCCGCAGGTCACAGGGCTAGGCGGTCCTGGCTTTGTGGCGGGTGGGGGCCCCAGCGCCAAGGGCAAAGGGGGGAAAGGGAAGGGTGGTTCCAGAGGGGGTGGGAGGGGAAGGGGGAGAGATGGTGACGGAGATGGAGATGGAGGGGGAAGAGGGGCGGCGAGGAACAAGCGGAAGCGGGTTGAATGAGTGGAGGGTTGGAGAGGGGGGTGGGGGAGGGGGGGGGTGGGGCACGCACACAAGCGAGTCGGTTTTTGACTTCCTCGTAGGGTGGCCCGGTTCCAACTCCTCCAGGGTGGCGATGCAGTGGGGTCTTCGCTCTGTGCCACTGTGAGGCAAACTGTGTCACTTTGCAGCCAGTGTGTTGTGAGGCGGTTCACCATTTCTCACTTCTCTGCGTATTGCAATTTGGGTTAGCGTGCTGGCATCGCAGCCTGGCCCCGAAGGACCATACCGTGAGGAACCGGGCCCGCTACTTCTCTGCATTTCTGAGCGAAAGCCCCCAGTGGGATACTGTTGATCCCAAGGTCGGCTCGATGATACTGTCTCCCATGGCGACCAAGGCCAAGTTGACCACTGCGTGGGTGATTTTTGTGGGTGTTCGTGGGTGATTTTATAGCGTATTCATGGCGTGTGTCACGTGGAGGTGTGTTCCTTTTCTGTGTGGCAGATGTGCCCCACACCCACATCCAGGCAGCTGGTGAGGTCGGGGTGGTATTGTCGATCCGTCGAATATGGAAGAAGGAAGTGGGTTTGCGATTCGCTTAATTCGTACTTCCAGAGGAACCTCCCCTAACGGAAATGATTCGGACACATTCAGTCCGGTTTGGCCCTGTGCCTTCTCTGCTCTGCCATCAATACACTTTCGGGATTGAACGATTTTGAACGATTCTTGGCCGTGTTCGTTGCGTTCCCCGGTGAGAGGGGCCGCTGTTTCGCGTTCTCGGGTTTGGCGGATGTCGCTTACATGTGATCCGAGGCGTCACACAACGCGGGTGGGGGTCGGGGGGTTGCGGGCCACAGAAGGGTGTGTGCCTTTCGCATATCCATATTTCCGCCTGTATCATGTTCACACCATCTCGCTGATGAAACTATTGGAGTGAGTGCACACCAGGCAGGCACTCACACGCCTGACAGGGTCCTGCATCAGAGGCAGAGTGTGGGTGTTCGGTGTCACCACACCAACTGCTGGACTCTCAGAAAGCTCTCGGAGGGGTAGAATGAATGCGCAATGAATGGAACTGGCACAGACCCCTTTATGCTCACACCAGTTGGGATGGGGGTCGAATTTACCCAAAGAATCGCAGTTGTAGACTCATGTATGTCCCCACGCGCACACACACACAGGGTAGAGGACACGGGGGGGCCAGGTTTGTCAGGCTCATCGCACAATGCAATCGAAAGACCGCGCGTGGATGCTCCCCGCCGCAGCTGCGATGGCCCCCTTCTCCCTGTTCCTTGTGGCGCACCAGAGGGGGCTCACAGTGAAGCTCTTCGATGCGGCGTACCGTTCCTTTGGGATCCCTGGGCTGTTGGGGGTTCCATTCTTCACGCTGTCCCTGGAGAAGAGCGTGTACGACACTGTCAACTGCTACCAAGGGAAGGACCCGAACGAGGCCCCTGAAGGCAGCACCGGAGGTTTTCCGTCGGGCGGGTGTGCGCTCCCGAGCTTCTCGCTGATTCCAATTAACAAGGAAGGTTGCTTCTACGAGCCGCCTGCTGGCGCATGACAGTTAGGTGGCGTGCCGTGACGTTTTTACGCTTGTCAGGTGTTGGAGAATACGTCTCATCGTGTTGTGTGAAGAGTGAGCTCTCGCATGACTTGACACCCAAGGGTGGAGGGGAGGGGGCGTGATCACGAGTGGGTGAGGGGGGTGTGCGGGACGCACATCATCGAGATCTGTTCCGTTGCAGCACGGGAGGGGGGGCGGGGGCGAAACAAATCACAAAGATGCTGACTTGGCCAATCAGAAATTTGTGTTTGTGGAAACGATCGCCACAGGTCACCCCACATGGCTTGTCGACCGGCCAAAGAAGAATCCCGACCGGTTCTGTCACACGACCGCTCTCAGGATTCGATCCGGGCATCCCGTTGTGCAAAAAGAATAGAGTTCACTGCAGTGGTTGGGGGGGAGGGGGGGGTGTCACACAAGCCTTCTTCGCAGACTTTTGCCGTTGTTTTCCAGTCTCGGAGCGCACAAACAAAAGTGAACCCAGTGTGCTCCTGTGCGGGCCTCTTTGAAATCTTACCCGGAGGGGAAGTGAACGGGGTCTGATAATGCTCTTTGTCGCAGCTGAAACAGGCCGAGAGGCGTGGGTGGCGCGCATCTGTCGGCATCACGTCTCGAAGATGTTCAAGTCCGCACGGGTGATGTGTATTCTTCAAGTTTCCTTTTATTCACACATAACAACCTTGCCACAGAGGGGGTCTTCGCTGGTCGTTATTCTTCGTCAATCTTCGTCAGTTATCACGCACACCGGGCTTCGCTCACAGCAAGGCTGGGTGGGGTCGCGAGATGCGGCATCGAATGAACTCGTTTTTCCGTGTGTTGTCTGTTGGGCGGCTTTGTTATGAGGAGTGCCATTGATACCGCTCACGCGTGTTTCTTGCCGCAACACTCCTCACAAGGCTCGCGGGCTGCCAGGCGAAGTGGGGTGCGTCCCAACCAGGGGAGACAGCGGTCACTGCCCTCGGTTTCGACTTGGCACCCAATGTGCAACAGAAGTGCAAAAGGCGCATTTGCCCTGTTCCTCTGCGTTCATGTTCTTGTTGTTTGCTGCAACAGGGCTCCTGTCAGTGTCAAAAGGATACTCCGTATGGCAACCAAGGTCCAAGCCGACGCCCCGCGCGCCACCCAGCGACCCTCTTCCGTTTACCCCGGCTGTCGCGCCGCCATGCGCTGTGCCTCCGAAGGCATCTGGCGACGGCGCCGCGTCGGCCACCAAGAGCACCGTGTAGGTGGTGTGTGGTGTGGCGCGTGGCGGGGTGCGTGTGACGACGTGGAGGCAGCTTGGAGAGCAAGCTCTTCATTCCTCATCAGGCTGCGGGTTGCTTTTTCTGCCCGGATTTAGCGCACAAGCAACAGCCATATATTTTTTCTTCCAACAAGGTACTTGTCAGGCGGAAATGCAGCGATAGGGGAAGTGCTAGGTGCTTGCCGTCACACACAGTCTTATGCGCCTGCCAATCACACACCAACACTTCCGCAGGCAAAATTTTCTGTGTGTGTCGTGCGATCAACGAAAAACTTTTTCTCGTTTACCTTTCGTATTTCTTCACGAATGATCCTGCACGACTCCAGCTATATTTTCAGCACACTTCGATGTGGGCGGAAAGTGTCGCGTGCTTGTTCGTGCCCTTGTGCTCCTCACTCACGACACCATCATCAGCAGGAGTGTGAGTGTGGAAGCGTCAACGCAAAAAGAAACCAAATCAAAAAGTGCCGAACAAAGCGCAGTGACACTTTTCCATTTGCGCGTAGGGTTGTGACCCTGCTGCTGGACCACGGTGCCGGTGTCAACGACGGTGCAGTGCCTCCACAGTTCAAGGCAGGTGTATGTTGTCCCCAAGAGTCCGCACCCACGCGCCACACTCCCCACCCTTGTGATACGCACCGCAAAGCGAACCGACCCACACCCCCTTCAGCACACTGACCCCTTCCCCTCCACGTCTCTCACCCCCCGCGGCAGGCAGGGGGGTCACACTACCGCCTCGTCCCCTCCCCCCTGACGCATCTGCCTTGGCTGAAGGGTCGCACCCCCACCCGGGCGCACGCTGGACGACACGCCGAAACCATGGGGAACTGTGGGTCCAACGAGGCGAAGGAGCGTGGCGGGGCACCTGGGTCCCACCCGACTGGCTACAAACACACTGGGACGAACAACACACGCAAGGCGGGGGGGCTGCACCCAGGCGCGTCTTACGAGGCGAGCAGCAGAGACAACACGCCTGGGAGTAAGCCGCTTGTGTTTCCGAAGCAGCGCCCGCTGCGCCTGTCGGGGGTAGGGAAGGCTTCTGACAACCGCGACAACCGCAGCAACGCCTCCAGCGATAGCGGGTGGCCCTGGCAGTGGCTGGAGGAGCCCGCACCCCACGCCATCGACGCAACCCGCCTGGAGTACTCTCTATACCTGAAGAAGTTCCGAATCCTCACCAACGTCGAGGCGGATGCCTACCAGCTGTGGGCTGCAGGCGACATCGACGGGGCGCGCAGAACTCTCGGCGCAGCCCAGGCACATGGGGACCACCAGGCCTGGGTTGACGCCGACGACAATGAGGGTGTGTGCGCTTCACGCATGGAGGATTCGACGGTGAACGTGCAGTATTTTAACAGCCCGGATTACCATTTCACCGAAGCCTCGCAGGCCGGGCAGCGGTGCCAGGAGGTGCTGAACGAGCGCCTGGATATGCACCTCGGCGACAGCACCTCTGCCGACGGGCCCCCCGATGCGATGGAGCAGGAGCCCACCCCCGAGGCTGTGAAGGCCTACGGAAGGCGGAAGAGCACCTTCCCCCACGTGGAGCCCAAGACGCAGGAGCAGCTCTCCTTCCTCGTCGCCACCCTCTCGGCCTGCCCCCTCTTCCAGCACCTGGTGCGCGAGTCGGAGTTGTGCACCATCGCCTCAGCTATGAAGCGCCTGTCCTACAAAAAAGGGCAGCGCATCCACTGCAAAGGCTATCTGCCGCTGGATGTGTCAGGCCTCAGCGTGCTGTACTGCGGGCGGGTGAGCGTGGATGGGCTCCCCATAGGGAGGGGGAGGTATTTTGGGGAGAATCTGGTGACGGCTGTGAACATGCGGGCGCGGCGGAATGTCACTGCGGTGTTGGACTCGGAGGTGTTCGTGCTGAGCAACAACGACTTCACAAAGCTGATGGCCCGGCAAGCGAAAGCGAAGAAGGAGAAGTATCAGAAGTGGCTGAAGAGCGTGCCCTGCCTCAACAAGCTCCCCCACACCCAGCTGATGATGCTCGCGGATGCGCTGGAGGAGCAGAAGTACAGCAAAGGCGATGCCATCATCACCTACGGCAGGCGGTGCAACTACATGCACCTCATCGTGGAGGGCGAGGTGGACGTGCTGGGGCGGGGGATGGGGAACCACGGGCTGATCGACACGGAGCCCCGCTATATCTGCTCGTTCTCAGAGGGGCACCCTGTGGGGTATGTTGAGTTTTTCGAGGCGGAGGATGCTGGGATTAACATTGCAGATGTGAAGGCGAAGACGAATGTCATCACCGCGAGGGTTAACCGGCTGCACTTCGAGAGCATATTTGGGTCGATGAAAGAGCTCCTGGCACAGCTGACGGACGCGCCTGAGTATGCCTACTACCGGAGTGTCAAAGCCTCGAGAGCTGCGCCGCGTGTTGAGCGTTAGGAACGACGAGGTGAACAAGAGGAACGGTCACCCAGCAAGCCTTCCTTTCTGCAAGCCGAGTCATCCGAATCAGTCGGGCGTGTTATTTTGTATGGTGTGTGCACTGGTGTGTTTCTATACACTGCTGAGGGATGCAGCGGAGGTTGATCTGGCTGGCCGTGCCTCAGAGTCTGACATGAGGCTGGACGACATTCGTTATGACCTTCCATGCACTGCTTGTGTGGCACTGCACAGAACAGAGATTGGGCCCCTGCCCCATGAGGTTGAGGACCAGAGAAGGAAGGGCTGTCGAAGGGGTGGGGGTGGGGGGGGAGGAGGAGGGTCGTGCTTCGTTTGTTTCGTTGTTGGCGTTGGCGCACACACTGCCAATGGATGCGGTTGTTTTCTCTTCATTCCGAGGGGGGTTGTTTTTGTGTGAAACGCGCCGTGCTCACGGGAGGCGTTCAGAACTAAAAAGGCGATGTTTTGTTCACCTACACTCCACGCCCCAACGTGCAGGTGACCAGAAGGTTGCACAAACAAAACAAAAGAAACCCGGCAATCCTTTTTCTTTGAGGGTTCGGTGGAATCCAAACTGGGCGGGAGCACCTGTGCATTTGTTGTGGGAGATTTCCAACAAGGAAGTTTTCATCAGTTTCAGTCATTGTCTGTCCCTCGCGCCTCTAGCAGGGCATGCATTCGGCTTATTCATGGGGGGGTTTTTTCCCCGGTTTTCTCCTCCCCCCTACCCCCACACCGGCAACAGAAACAGCACAAAAAGTTTAAGGGGCGGGTTGGTCACAAATCACAGAACACGAATGAAAACAAAGTACGGGCCCTGTCCACGCACCCTGATGGGCGCGACAGACCAGGGGGAAACCAACCCTGAGCCTGATGAAGGGTGGGGTTAGTGTATAGAGCACGTTTGGTTGCAGCTGTGGTGGGGCGCTTTCCGCTCACACGAGTGTGCTTAAAAAAAAAAAAGATTTCCGGGAAAAATCCAGGGGGTGGAAAACTGGTGGCGGCTGGGCAGCCCCGCAGCTGAGAGTGGACTCATGCCCACAGACTGCGAGCAACTTACCCGACCGTTTTTCTGTCCAGTTTCTTTGTCAAACCCCGATAAAACGCAGGCCGCGAAGGGACGGACGTTCACTACCGTGGCCTCCGGCGGCTGGGGGGCTCCGCCCCCCAGACCCCCCTGTGCCGTATGCCTGTCTTTGTCACCCCAAACCCTTTGGGGTGACATCAGGGAATGGAATACAGGCCACCCTCGGGACGCAGGCAGCGCACACAGAATCGTATGCCAGAGGAACAGATGCTCACTACCGTGGCCTCCGGCGGCTGGGGGGCGTCGCCCCCCAGACCCCCCTATGCTGTATACCTGTACCCAAACCCTTTCAGGTTACATCAGGGAATAGACTGCAGGCCACCCTCAGTAGCCTCAGGAGGACGCAGCAGCTCATGCAGAATCTGTACGCGCAAGGAACAGCCCGGAAGAAGCAGATGTTCACTACCGTGGCCTCCGGCGGCTGGGGGGCTCCGCCCCCCAGACCCCCCTGTGGCATGTGCCTGTATTGTATCCAAGTCCTTGCGCGCCCGGGTCTGCGGAAATCGGCCCCGAAATCCATTTTTTGGACTAACCTCCGGCACCCGAGGCTGGACCCGATCACTGATCCCTGAGAGAGGAACCGGGAGGTGGCCCATTCACCACAAGACTCGCTTGCCGGGGGGTCCGTCAAAAAATCGGGGAACGCCTCACATTTAAGCCCAAATGAGCGTAGATTTCGCCCCTATAAAATGCCCTGGACGGGAACGAAGTCAGAGGCTTAGCTTGGGGGGGGAAACTCGGTCAGCTGACCGAGTTTCAGCCAAACCCGGAAAAAAACTCGGTCAGCCCAAAAAAAAAAAGGTAAAAATTTCCGCGAAAAAATCGGATTTTTTATGGGGTGCAGCAGCACAGGAGGTGAAGCACGCGTGCGAGCGGAACGCGAACACCCCATTCTCCTTCTGTCCCGTATTCGTCGCTAGCCTAAGAATAACGTCAGCAGTCTCGAATTCCGTCTCCCGGCAACATGGTGGGCACGCAGGTGCAGGAGGCTCTGGGCCACATCGCTGGCCATTGCATGGCACCTCTCCGGGGATCACTGGCGCGTACCCTTGCCCGGACTTCAATGCCCCAGCAGCACACCCACTGAAGTGGGCACAGGCGCACAAGACTGCCCTTCTGCAGGAGCCCGGGTGTCTGTTCCGAGATTCCGAGGTTGGGCCTGCAGGAGGTTATTCAGCGGTTTACCTCGGCAAACCTCGCTCTCACATACCCAGCAACATGCAGGTTACTCCAGCTTGCATCTATCCTTCCGCTGGGTACTGCTTCTGTTGAACGCTTGTTTTCCAAGCTCCGCTTTGTCTCCACCAGGCTTCGCCAACTGAGCAGCGAAAGCCTTGCAAATGTACTCTTTGCGGGTGTGGAATGTCGCGAAGATCACAGGGTATCCCCGTAGCCAGTCTTGCGAGGTGGAAAAGTTCACCGAAGCACCAAGAAGCGGATGCAGTCCCGGCAGCGCAGATAGTCCTGAAGTGGGCTGAATAAGAGCCATCTGCGCTGTCGGGACTGCATCCGCCACTGGCGGGAAACTGCCAATGCAGCACCTACAAAAGCAACAAAGCAAACCCAGGTTGAGGCTGCAGACCTGGTTGCTGAGCTGGTGTTCGGGAAGGCAGCAACGTCGAATTCTGGGTGAACGGGGTGGTGGGGGGCAACTCAACTGTGTGTGTACTGTGACCGAGTCTGACCGAGTTTCGGCCCCAACCCCAAAATCCAAGCTAAGCCCCTGACGAAGTTAAAAAAGTGTCACTTCAACTCTGCCGCTCTTTCTCTACTGTTGATACTTCGTTTGATGCGTTGACGCTTCCACACAAAAAAAAAAGTCTACCACCATGCTTGCTGCTAAATGATATTGGGATTGGGGCTTTCGGGGTCCTCGCATTTTTTTTGGTGGCGAGATATGTGCATTTTTATTGGGGGCGAGATTGGGTGGGTGGGGGTGGGTGGGCGCAGCCCCCCCACCCACCCACCCACCCGGTGGCAGGCATGTCGCTAAGCGTCGGCCGTCGACCCGGTGATTTTGGGTTTCCACCCCCCATAAAAAAGCGGCAACCTGGCTACACTGGTTCGACGGTCGACGTCGAAGGTTTTGCAGGAACATATGCTCGCTACCGTGGCCTCCGGCGGCTGGGGGGCTCCGCCCCCCAGACCCCCCTGGAGCCCTTCGATACCCATCAAGTCAGGGAATCCAACCACTCCAGTAGCCTCAGGCCTCAGGAGGACGCAGCCAACTCACACAGAATCTACGCCCACAATGAACAGATGTTCACTACCGTGGCCTCCGGCGGCTGGGGGGCTCTGCCCCCCAGACCCCCCTTGTAGCGTGTGCCCATGGCCACCCACCAGCCACGGCACCAAAGGTGGCCAATCGCCGACACTTTGACGCACAGTAAATGGCCCCCAATAACTCAAAAAAATTTGAGTAGGGTCGCCGTGAAGAGAGTTTGAACCGTTGATGCCAAAAACGACCCTCTTGTGTGGAAGAACGACGCTGTGCCACCCCCATTTTCCTAACAAACTCGCCCCCAAAAAAAATGTATTGGGATTCCGAAATTTGGCCCAAAAATCTCACATTTAGCAGCATGCATGTCTACCACGTGTGGTCTGCTCTCCTTTTCCAAGGAGCCTCGACCATGTCTCTTCTGGGACAACCCCCTCCCACGGCGTCAAAGCAACATGTGGCAAGGTGTGGCAGTTCGTGGGTTGACAGCTCTCTACTGAATGATATTTTTTGCACATAACACACCTGTGTGGTACGGGAAATGCTACGAGGAACGCGATGGACTCGGGACTGCTGCTGGCCTCTCTTGCTATGGTTTACTTATGTTTCGTGCTCCACCTGCTCCACCTCATTCTGCACTTCAGATGATCCACTCCACGTGGGTTACGGGGTTTGGGACAACGATGCGATGATATGTTGTGTCCGACGACAAGGTAAGGTAAGCTCATCGAGGTACACCAAACCGGAGTTGTCAAATCAAAAAAGACACACCGCCCGAGAGGCAATTGGTGTGACACAACAGCGATGACACAACCACTCTGCCCGAGGGGGCGCGTTTTTAGCGACCGAGACCTCCTCTCCTGACTGAGGGACACACGATCTGACCGTCTGAGAGACGCAGCATTCTACCCTGCCCGAGGGGCACCCACTCTCCTGACCGAGAGACACGCAGTCTTGCCCGAGGGGCACCTGGTTTCCTGACCGAGACAATATTCTGCCCGAGGGGCACTCACTCTCCCGACCGAGAGACACGCAGTTTTGCCCGAGGGGCGCGTGTTCTCCTGACCGAGACAATATTCTGCCCGAGGGGCACCCACTCTCCCGACCGAGAGACGCAGCATCTCGCCCGAGGGGCACCTGTTCTCCTGACCGAGACAAAAATTTTGCCCGAGGGGCACCCACTCTCCCGACCGAGAGACACGCAGTCTTGCCCGAGGGGCACCTGTTCTCCTGACCGAGACAATATTCTGCCCGAGGGGCATCCACTCTCCCGACCGAGAGACGCAGCATCTAGCCCGAGGGGCACCTGTTCTCCTGACCGAGACAATATTCTGCCCGAGGGGCACTCACTCTCCCGACCGAGAGACACGCAGTTTTGCCCGAGGGGCACCCGTTATCCTGACCGAGACAAAACTATGCCCGAGGGGCACCCACTCTCCCGACCGAGAGACGCAGCATCTCGCCCGAGGGGCACCTGTTCTCCTGACCGAGACAAAAAAATTTGCCCGAGGGGCACCCGCTCTCCCGACCGAGAGATACACAATCTTGCCCGAGGGGCACCAAATCCCGACCGAGAAGACGACCCTCACACCATGCTCGTGTCAGGTCTCAAGAGGGCCGAAGCCGCGGTTGAGGACAACAACACCCCCACGCACTGGTTCTAATAAATGACGGCGAGGTGCACGGGGGGATCAGCACGAAGGAGGGGCGCAAAAAGATGGGGGTGATGACGCCGTGGTGTTCAAGGTGGTCCTCCGCCGCTTATGAACGTGACAGCGGGACAGCGCTGCGCCCGTGGCCGCAGCGGATTGAGGACATTCCCATCAGCCATCGAGACTATCACCGCGCCTCGCCGAAAACCTGCTTCACGCTTGATCGCGCTCAAGGTTTCCAAACGCATACTTCAGCTGGAGGTTCCGTCACAGAGGCGCTGACAAAGGCGGGACCAAGAGCAACAGTCGGGTGCTGATAAATGGGTCGATACTGATGCAGCAAAGTGACGTCAGTGATATCCAACTCCTACTTTCCTGACCGAGACACGATCTTGCCGAGGAGCATCGGACCGAGACACCCACTTCTGCCTGAGAGGCACCTAGCCGAGACGCATTTTTCCTGCCCGAGGGGCATCTCGCCGAGACATTACCTGCCTGAGGGGCACCTGGCCACGACATGCCTACAGCTTACGCTTGCGGGGCACCCTGCCTGAGGAGCACCTGGCCAAGACATACATTTCCGCCTACGAGGCAGCCTGCCCGAGGGGCACCTGGCCAAGACAGACACCTCTGCCTACGAGGCACCCTGCCCGAGGGGCACCTGGCCAAGACAGACACTTCCGCCTACGAGGCACCCTGCCCGAGGGGCACCTGGCCAAGACAGACACTTCCGCCTACGAGGCACCCTGCCCGAGGGGCACCTGGCCAAGACAGACACTTCCGCCTACGAGGCACCCTGCCCGAGGGGCACCTGGTCAAGACACACACTTCCGCCTACGGGGCACCCTGCCCGAGGGGCACCTGGCCAAGACAGACACTTCCGCCTACGAGGCACCCTGCCCGAGGGGCACCTGGCCAAGACAGACACTTCCGCCTACGAGGCACCCTGCCCGAGGGGCACCTGGTCAAGACACACACTTCCGCCTACGGGGCACCCTGCCCGAGGGGCACCTGGCCAAGACAGACACCTCTGCCTACGAGGCACCCTGCCCGAGGGGCACCTGGCCAAGACAGACACTTCCGCCTACGAGGCACCCTGCCCGAGGGGCACCTGGCCAAGACATACACTTCCGCCTACGAGGCACCCTGCCCGAGGGGCACCTGGTCAAGACATACATTTCCGCCTACGGGGCACCCTGCCTGAGGGGCATCTGGCCGCGACATACACTTCCGCCTACGGGGCACCCTGCCTGAGGGGCACCTGGCCAAGACGCACATTCATGCCCGAGGGACACCGGGCCGAGACATTACATTCCCTGCCTGAGGGACACCTGGCCGAGACACATTCCTGCCGAGGGGCACTCACTCCCGACCGCGAGACGCAGGATTTTGCCTGAGGGGCACCTCCTCTCCTGACCGAGACACAACCCCGCCCAGCACAGTGCCGAGGGGCATTTACGCTTTCGACTGGAATACCGAGCCTGACCCGGGGAGACACAATCGTGCCACAATCGTGAGGGGCATACTCTCTTGATTGAGAAATACACCTTTTTTGCCCGAGCGACGGCACCTGAAGGCGGAAGGGTGGCCTGTCACACACAGCCTGCCAGATCCAGCTCGAGCGCGGTGACGCGACGTGAGCTTTCCGAGGGCGACAGTTTTCGTGTACCAATGCAACGCCCCCGGACACGCCCCCGAGAAGCCGGCACGTCTGTCGTGCCCAGCTTATCTGCGCGAATGCCGACTACGCGCACCCCGGCGTCAAGCGGATGCCCGCACACGCCCCAAGCGGGGCATACTCCGTCGAAGCATAGTCTCCCTGCCGGGGGACACACGTTCAAGCCTGCATTATTCACAGGGGTCAGGGGGAGTTCCGGGCGTCTGGGGCCCGGTGTTGAGACGTACGACCTCACAGTTCCATGCAGGGAAGGGGAGCTGCTGACTGGACACCTGCGAGGTGCCGTGGGACATACACAGAGATCAGGTATCCAACACAGCCGAGACGCTCTCCCAAGCTGCACTGCTCGGGGAGCAAAAGAAGCAGCGACTGAGAGACGCGTCCGCATCGCCTGTGTCAGCGGTGCCGCCGCTGAGGGGGTCCACCGAAACCGCAGCCATGGCAGCGGGCCGAGATCATTCCACAAGGTTGGGGGGCAGTCAGCCAGTCTTCCCGAGTACCCAGCAGCCTACTCGACAAGCCCGAACAGCGACTGCAGCGTGCGACAAGCTCCGGTCCGCGGGGACTCACCTCTCTCATTAAGAAGGCGACTCCGAGAATCCTTCTGGCATGCCCACACCTCCAGGGCCTCGAATTTCCTCACGCACCGGGAAATACGCCCTCCACACTGAGTCCGGGCGTTACCACTGAATCGACGCCACGTGGGGCCACAGGGCCTCCGTTTGATGCGCTGTCTACGAGGCGGGCGATGGGGCAGGTACAGTGGGGATCAGCCCAGTGGGAAGGGGGCCGCAGGAACGTGTTGTCCACCGCTCGAGCGGAGTTCAGGAGACGACAGTGCGCGCGATCGCCCTCTTTCACCCAGAAGGGCCGGCACCTCTCACACCTACCCCTGGGCACTCCATGCAGCGTCTCCAGTGCGCCATGAAGAGGCGCGTTGGGCTTCACCCCGCAACTCGCTCGCAGCCAGCGAAGACCGGAGAGGACACAGAGAGCCACAGAGCGATCGAGATCACGCCGGAAAGCACCGGGTGTTGGCCGGGCTCCCGAAGGGCGAGAGTTTAAGACGGCCGGACAGTAGACTGCTGCGGAGGAGCTGGGAGGCGAGTTTCAGACTGTGATTTCTCGATCCGCCGAGCCCTGTCCCCAGGCGAGAGCTGCCGGGTCATGGTGGCTGAATATGCACGAGCGTCGCGGTGGTGGTGCTGGGAGCGCACCAGAGGACTGTCACGCTGAGGGGCTGGGCATGGCCACTGACTACCTGGATACGGCCGTCTCAGTGCATCGCCCGGGGTGCAAAACGACATCGAGGATGTCAGGAAGAAGGGTCATGTGGGCACACACCAATATGTCGGAGACGTGAAGAAGCCTCGAGGGGAAGGGTTCCCCAGGGGATGGAGGATCCCGAAGAGGTACAGGGTGAGGATTCCAACACCCGGAGTGGGAAACGCACCAGACGTCGGGGGTCAGCCAAGAGCGGGTGGTTGCAGCACAGGCGGGGCTGTGTGCAACCTTTGCCCCCTTAGTTTCGCCGGGTTGAGACGCATCAACTCTCTCGCCGGGTGCGGCAACTGGAGAGACAGGCATGTTGTCGATAGGGCACACCAAGAATCACGAGGCTGACCACACGACGGCGGCACACGGCCGAGGCAGGCGGATCCCCTCAGCGAGTGAGGTTCGATCGTTTTCCGTACAAGGTGCTCGTGACAACGTAGAAAGCGGTACATTACCATCGGAGGGATGCATACGATGGGCGACGGAGCCTGATCACTTCAATAGTAGACCGTTCGCGCGGCGTCCCTAAGTCCTTGGGTCCTAAGGGTCCTGGGTGGAAGCGTCCAATGCAACACTCACAGCATAGAGGCCAAGTGTTTCTCGTAGTATTTTGCACATAACACACCTGTGTGGTACGGGAAATGCTACGAGGAACGCGATGGACTCGGGACTGCTGCTGGCCTCTCTTGCTATGGTTTACTTATGTTTCGTGCTCCACCTGCTCCACCTCATTCTGCACTTCAGATGATCCACTCCACGTGGGTTACGGGGTTTGGGACAACGATGCGATGATATGTTGTGTCCGACGACAAGGTAAGGTAAGCTCATCGAGGTACACCAAACCGGAGTTGTCAAATCAAAAAAAAATATGGGGGGGGTTTTTTTTCAAAGTGCAAGAGGTGGAGCCCGTTCAACAGGTGGAAGCGTCCAATGCAACACTCACAGCATAGAGGCCAAGTGTTTCTCGTAGTATTTTGCATATTTTTTTTTACAGTTCCTAGGCTAGCCACCCCTCCCCCACCTCATGCCCCCAGCGCCGCCTGCACAGATGTCCGCTGTTTGTAAAACAAGGCAGATAAAATCCACCCCCCCCCTCGCAGCAAGGGTCGTTTCGAGCAAGAGTCCTCAGTGAATGCAAGGGTCACTCCCACTCCCACACCCCCCACCCCACCATGCACCCCCCTTCCCTCCTATTTAGAGCACAATCAATCGTGTCTCAAGTGGGGTTTGGGCTTCCGAACCTAAGACCCCTGCCCTTTCTTTACTGTGTCCAGCTGCCCGTGTTCAGATGTGGCTCCACACACCCCGCATCAAGGCGGCAGGCTAGATGTGAGTGGAGGAAAGAAAGAGCCACGGTTGCTACGCTATGGCACTCCTACCCAAAGGGCTGCCACATACACACACACACTGTGCCATCACACACGACAGGAGAGTGGGTGGCTTTACACCGAAGGCCCTCAGCAGCAAAGCGGGCCTGGGGGAGAGGGGCGTGCAGGAGTGTGACCGGGAGAGAGGGAGAAGAGAGAGAGCGAGCGGCAGGTCGTCGCCCATCGTCGCCGGTTCGGCACCCACCCCCCCTCGTCCCCTAGCACAATGGCGGAGAAGGTGAAGCTGAACTTTGTCCTCGGGGACAAGAAGTTTGCGTACAACGGTATGTATTAGGTCGCTGCAGTATTCTCCGGTGGTGAATGTTCGTTAGCGGAAGGTGGGGGGTGTCAAAATCCCACTGCCGCAACCTCCAAAATGCAAATCAGGGCTGTGGGATGCACAGCTTCAAGATATGGGGCCCAGTGTTGTTCCCTGCGTGACTCTTCTCTGATAGCCTGCTTGCTTGGGAACCGCTGCACGCCCTCCGCCTGCCTCAACGTCGACGCGACACCTTTTTTTGCTTTCCTCCACAACCCTCAATCCGCGCACTGCAGGTTATCCGGAGAAGCGTGAGCAGGACTTCTTCCAGATGTTCTACAAAATTGAGGGGAAGGAGGGAGACCCGTCGGTATGGTGCTTGCTGCCATATTGCTTTTGTGACCCCCCCTACCCCCCTCTGGCACATTTGATCTGGGGGCCGGTTTGAAGTTGCAAAAACACTGGCCGCCTCCGCCACACCATCCAACACCCTCCACCCACCCCTACACAGGCTTCCGATGTCCACGCCTGCTGGACGCAGAACTTCCCCGACTCCTCCCGCAGCAAGGACGTATGCTGATGCTGCTCTCTGCTGGCCATGCTTCTGGGGGTTGGGAGTGGGATGTGCCAGCAACCCCACCGCTTCTGCCCTTTCGTTCCTCCACCCCTCGCCGGAGTGTTGACGATGATAACCTAACCCCAGCACCCTGCCCTGCCCTGCCCTACCCCACACCCATCCCTGCAGAGCGTGTTTGCGGAGTATGAGAAGGAGGTGGATAAGCAGAGCAAGAAGAAGAAGGACAAGAAGGAGAAGAAGGAGAAGGACGACAAGAAGGACAAGGAGGAGAAGAAGGCGGACAAGGAAGATCGCGACAAGGAGCGGAGGCGGCGCGAGAAGGAGGAGAGGCGGGAGAAGGAGGAGCGGCGCGAGAAGGAGGAGCGCCGGGAGCGGGAACGCGACAGGGGGAACACGGAGGAGCAGCGGAAAAAGGAGGAGGCGACGAAGGAGGCGAACAAGGTGCTCGACGAGTTCATCAACGAGGTGCTGAAGTCGGGCAGCTCTGCGCCGCCCCCGGCTGCCGTTCCGGAGGCCCGCCCCGCAAAGGTGGACCCGCCGAAGGCAGCCCACGCGGACCCCAAGCCCAACAACGCTGTGCAGGTGAAGGTTCGTCTTGAGGGCAGCGACGCGCAGAAGATGGTGGTGCTGAAGCATGAAGCCACGCGCGACGAGCTCTTCTCGGAGATCGACAAGAAGTGGGACGCCACAGCGCTGCTCGGCCCCGAGTTTATTGTCGCCTTCGAGGATGAGGATGGCGACCGCATCGAGATTGACGACACCGACACGCTGCACATGTTCCTCAGCTCCATCCCGGAGGGCAAGAAGGGCAAGGTGGTTGTGTCGAAGAAGCCGAAGGACACCTCCACCACCGTGGGCCCCGAGTGCCTCCCGGAGACGGAGGAGAAGCCGGCGAAGGAGGAGAGCACGACCAACGCCAAGGCAGCCGACACCGCTGCGCCCCCGGAGTCGTCGTGCCCCAACCCGAAGCACTCGGAGTATGAGAATGCGGACCAGCTCCCGAAGGCGACGAACCCTCGCACCCTCAACGGGCACGACCAGGCTGTGTTCTGCGCGTCCTTCAACACGACGGGTGACAAGTTTGTGTCGTCTTCGAAGGACAAGCATCTGAAGATATGGGACGCGCGGACCTTCAAGGTGACGCAATCTATCAAGGGGCACCAGGGTCTGGTGCTGTCGTGCGACTTTGCGGACAACGACAGCCTGGTTGCGTCTGCCAGTGACGACAAGTCTGCCAAGATCTGGCATGTGTCCAACGGGAAGAAGATGTGCTCCCTGAAGCAGCACACAGACAAGGTGTACTGCGCACGCTTCACCAAGGGGTCGCGCCACATCGGGACGGCCTCCATCGACAAAACGGCGAAGGTGTGGTCTGTCGAGACCGGGAAGTGCGTCGTGTCGCTGGAGAAGCACACGCTGCCCGTCTTCTCCTGCTGCTTCGACCCCACGGGGTCCATCCTCGCCACCGCTGCTGACGACCACCTGATCAAGCTGTGGGACTGGAAGCAGGGGGTCGAGGTTGCGACCCTGTCGGGCCACGAGAGCACCATCTGGTCCGTCTCCTTCAGCAAAGACGGCAAGCACCTGGTGTCCGGGTCCATGGGGTCTGAGATCAAGGTTTGGGACTTCGACAAGCGGACGCTGGTGAAGAGCATTACCGCACGCGAGCCGGTCCACAACGTGCAGTTCGTGAAGGACGACAAATACTTCATGTCCTGTGGCCGTGACAACAGCTTCAGCCTGTGGGACACCAACACCTTCTCGCTGGCCTCCGTCACCGACGCTCACAAGAACATCGTCTACCACACTGACGTGCACGGGAGCACCATCCTGTCGACCTCGCTTGACAGCACCATCAAGGTGTGGGACTTCCCGTCCCTCTAGGCACGCTCCGCCTCCAGGCCGTGCCAATGCGGGCGAAGGGATGCGACCCCACTTGCACCCTATGGTTGGCATCTGCACGCCCCCCCCCACGCCCCTTCTGTTCTCCCCCTCCGTTCTGCCTCCTGCTCCCAGTCGCTCCACTGGAAGGGAAGCCTTTTTCTGTTGGCAGAACAGCCTCGCGGGAAAAAACCGCCCGACGCCCCCTCCCCTCCCCGCCCCTGGACTATTACTTTCATAGATTTGAAACGGGGTTCGGAATCGGAATATGCACGCGCACACGCAATGGCCGTGCGGATCAGGCCGGTCGCAGTAAATCTTTATTTTTTAAAATGGCGAGGCATGTTTTTCTTTATAGGACCCCCCCCCCCATGGTGTGAAATAAGAATAGGGCCGCGGGGTTTGGGGTTGGGGTTAGCCTTATTTCTCAGGCGGGTGGGTGGGGTTGACCAGGTCAACCCCACCCAAAAGGGGCTGGGACAAAGATGTGGGTGTGGTCTCTGACTTGCCAGGACATCCAGTGCAGTTTCGCACCCGCAGTCGCACAATATTGCACTCCAGGTCTCATGCTTGCACTGCGGTGCAAGTATGGGGATCCCTGCAGTGCAATAATGTGCCCTTCAAGGTTGGAGTGCAGTGTGCCTAGTACACTGTCCGCCACAGAAACAGCCTGGATCTGGCTGTGGGCTGTTCCACGTCCCTTCTCACAGTCTTCACCAGTCTCACACCAGTGACTGGATCCAGGCACCCACACCCGACCACCCCACACAATGTGACACATCCAGCCAGACTGTCAGGCTCAGCCCATCCACACCCAGGTCCTGCCCAGTGCCCTGTCTGGGTGGATTCGGGCCATCTGCAGGTTCAGCACCCACACAGCCACAGCTTCCGTCTCAGCCCGCACGCACCTAGATGTGCCGAAAGTGCCGGGTGATGGCAAGACACCATCACCTGCACCCCGAGTCGGCCTCAACTGCACTCGAGCAGGAAAAAAAGGCCTCGGGCCTCTGGCCCGAGGACATTTTATCCTGCACTCGGGTGCGTTCGGCCTCCGGTCTGTGTGCGTGTGCGACTGGTAACAGTAAGGGCGCTTGGTGTTTGGGGTCCGGGGGGGTGGGGTTTGGGGTTTGGGGTTAGCCCTTATTTCACACCATGCCCCCCCCCCCCCCCCCAGCAAGGCACACACAACACGCCAGGCCAACGCAGCAATAAAACAACCCCCCCCAAGGCTGGGACGATCAACGTGTTGTGATTAACAAAAAGGGCTCCCCCCTTTGCACCTCCATGAGGTGGGGTTTCGGTTTGCACAGTCTACTCTAGCTGAGGGGGGGGGGGGGAGTGGTGGGAAGCGATTCTTGTCGAGACTCCCGAAAAAGGGTCACACCCCCCACCCCCCCCCCCCCACCCCCCCCGTGTGCACGTTTTAACCTGGCTCATAACCGATTCCTGTGGCATCACACCAAACGCGGGCCCACCCCTCCCCCCCCACCTCTTCTCCCATGCTGGCTGCCTCCCTCACGCTGTGGGGGAGGTGGCGTGGGGTGGTGGGTGAGTGGGGATGTGGGGCAGTGGTACATCATCTGGTAGTTCATGCGGCACATTCTCTGGACACGGGCTTCTACCCCTCCCCCCATCTGTTATCTCTAATGCTGTTCAGCAGTGTGGGTCGGTGGGGTGGTGGTGGTGGTGGTGGTGGTGGTGGTGATGTCTGGGTGAGGGATGCGATTATTCTACTTTTTTTTGCGCAAAAAGGCCCTTAGGCAGAAGCAACAGTTTTAGGTTTTAGGTTGTTGTTTGACACACACACACACAGGGGCCACACACAAACACAACACCACATTCTCTCTCGCCGATATGCCCTCGATCTGTGTTTCCGCCCGCCGCATCCCGGCCTCCTCGCGGCTGGCCCTGGGCGACGCCTCTCCGGCGTCGGCCAACTGGGATGCCCCCTCCGCCTGCCCATGTGGGCTCCCTGGGTGGCAGTGTCTCTGCCCCTTCCGTGCGGGGTGCGGGGGTGCCGAACCCCCCGCGACCGTCTACGTAGCGGCGCATGAGCGCCAGTACGCTATGGCTGCGTACGTTGGGGATGAGGAGGTGTGGTCGACGTCTGCGGCCAACCCGCATGCCTCGCTGGCTGAGGTCCGTGTAGATGCGCTGCGGATTGCCCTGGAGTGGGCCGTCGGCCGCCCCCGTACCCAGGTCGCTCTCTGGGCCGACACCTCCTGCAAGACGCAGGTCGCGCAGGTGCTTGGCACCGCTGGGTGTTCAGCGGAACACCTGCGCCCCCTCGTCGCGCAGGCGAAGGAAGCCCTCCGGGAGCTGCAGCGGAGGAAGGGAGCCCCCGTGCTCCGTACATCCCACATCCGGGACTCGGTCCGCCTGCGTGAGGTCCACAACCTCGCCCAGGCCGCCACCGACAGCCTGGCCGAACCGTCGGCTCAGCACGTTGTGCACGGGCTCGTGCAGCAGGTGGAACGCCTGGGCTTCCGGGTCAGGGAGTGTGGGGGGGCAGGCGATTGCCTGTATAGGTCCCTCGCATACCTGATGCAGGGCAACGCGGGGAATCACTCCTCCGTGCGAAAGGCGGCCCACCAAGAGATGGCCGCCTTTGCGGGTCGCTACCGCGACCACGTATCCGGCGACTGGGAAGCCTATCTGTCGCAGGTGGGGACTGCGGGGGCATGGGGAGATCACCTCTCGCTGCAGGCTTGCTGCAGGGTTTTCGGGGTTCGCGTCGGCGTGTTGGACGTGGGTCCGGAGGGGCAGCTCCGCCTGACGACCATCGTGCATGATGGCGGGGAGCACGCCCTCGACCACACCTTCTTCCTGCTTGGGTACACCGGTACCCACTATTTTGCTGTAATTCGGGACCCCCAACTAGGTGGGGGCTACGAGGCGCTGATGGACGCCTGCACCTTCCCCGCGACGGAGCTCGCCACCGACGCCCCGCCCCCCTCCAACAAGCCGAAGCCTTCCCCGAAGGCGCCGGTACCACCGCCCAAGCTGGTCCCCGATTTTTGGGCTCTCCCCGTGGCGTCCCGGGAGGACGTTGTGAACGGGCCGGCAGTGATTGGTTGGGACGACAACCTTGCGACCGGGGTTCGCCGACTCCGGGAGAACGCCCAGCTGGTGCTCGTCGGGCCCTCCCCCATCCCGGGGTGCCCCCACCAGCGCCATTGGAATGTATTGGTTCGCCTCTCTGACGGGTCGACCCGCATGGAACGCCTGTGGGTATCCTCGATCGGGGATCCGTCGGATGCCCGCAGGAAGCTGGAGCCGGAATCCGGAGGTGTCGGCAGGTCGGTGTGCGTGGTGCTGCGGACCCGGGTACAGGGTGGTGAACGGCGGCACCAGGCGTTGCTCAGGATGCGTGGGGTGGTGGATACCCGGGCCACCAAAACCCGTGACCTCGATGGCAGTGTCGAGGCGATGTTCGACGTGCCAGCTGGTGAGCTGGAGGCAAGGCTGCGCGGATCCGGGAATGGTGGCGTATTTGTGCGGACGAAGCACGAGACGCCCGGGGATGCGCCGCCCCTGGCGCTGTTGTGGTCGGCCACGGAGGCGGAGGCCCGTGCCCAGATGGGGGTCCTCGGGGGTGCCTCCCTGCAGCATGGCGTCTTCGGACTGGCAGTTGGGGACCGCGGCTACGCCGTGCGGGTCCACAGGGACGACCGTGCAAGCGCACTGATGGCCCTCTCCACGGCCGAGGTGAGGCGAACCTTCCGGATTCGAAATGTTCCCTCGCATGTCGCCGCGTCAAGGTTGCGGGCAGTGCTGCTGGAGAAGCTGCACTGGCAGGTGGAGGTGAGCCCCGACACCCCCATCACGGCGGGCTACTTCCTCGTGACGTCGGGGTCACGCCCCTCCTCCTTCCACCCTGTAGTCTTCTCCCAGCTCCTAAGCATCGAAGAGGTAACGGGGAACCGCAACCTTCTCCCTCGAACCTACCCAGCGAACCCGCCGGCCGCAGGCAGCTCCTATGCTTCTGCACTCCGCGGGGGGACCCGCCCGAGCGCTGGGCCCGCGCCTGCGCGTGGTGCTCCCCCTCCCAGAGCGCGCCCGGGGAACCCCTCGGCTGCACAACCGCCGCCTCCACCCCCACAGCAGGATATCCTTGCGTGGATGCAGCAGCAGGCTGAACAACAGCGTCTCTGGCAGCAGCAGATGGCGAAGCAGCAGGCGGAGTTCCAGCAGACGGTGCTGGCCTCCATACAAGCCTTGCAGCAGGCAGCCGCGCGGCAACCTGCGCAGCAGCCAGCGCCAACCCCTGGAGCGGCAGCCACTGCGGCACCTGTGGAGTCCGACATGGGTCAGGGTCAGGAGGAGGTCCTTCAGCAGAATCTGGAAACAGCTGCGGGATTGATCAGCGAACTGAAGGCGGACCGAGACGGATTGGCACAGCAGGTGCAAACCCTCACAGCGCAGTTACAGCAGGTCACTGCAGCTCTTGGGCAGCAGAGTCCCAGCTACGGTGGAATGTGACGGGGTCCCTCGACACCGGGGGCCCCCTCTCTGCCCGCGCGGGCAGATGACCCCTACCGTGGTGGGGGCGACCCCGTGGGGACCCCGGCACAAGCTTTGGAGCGCACACAGCAACTCCGTGCGGTGGCGACCGCCGTCGGATGGGCCTACGTCGCTGTGCCGCGGGATGGGGCGTGTATGTTTGCAGCCATAGCCCACTTCACTCCCTATGAGAGTGCCCTCTCGCTCAGAGCTGCTGTGGTACGCAGCTTCCGTGCCTCCCCTCCGACGGAGATACCCCCTGCTGACCTTGCACAATACCTCAAAAACCTTGCCCGCCCCTCCACTTACGGGGATGGAGTGTCCCTTGTGCGCGCAGCTGTCTGTGCAAAAGCCAGAGTCTTCGTTCTCCGCGCCGACAGCCCGGACATATGGCAATTGGTTGTGAAGCCGACGGGATATGTGCACACCGCGTTCCTTGTCCACCAACCCCACCACTACGACGCTGTACGCCCTCCCCGCTGGCTCTTCGACCTCGTACCTGATACCACCACTTCCCTGACTTGTGACGAGATCTGCGCCCTGCGGTCGCGGCGTCGCCCTGCTGTAATCCGACTGACGCCCCCCTCTCCGCCCGATACCCCCCGAAGTTCGCCACAGAGTCCGTCGCCGATCGCCCCTCTTCCCTCCCCAACACCGCATGCAAGGTCAACTCCTGCACACACGGACGTGAGTCGCACCCCTCCAGTCAGGGCGCGTGTCGTCGAGGTAGCCGACGATCCCCCACCGCAAGCTATAACCCTCTGCAGCGCCAACGTCACCTCCCTGCCGTCACACTACCTGGATGTGCTCGGCTTAGACTGCGATGTGATCTGTCTGCAAGAAACGCGTGTTGATGCTGTGTCCCAGAACACCCTGGACACCACCTTCTCTGCTCTGGGTTGGACGCTGCATTGGGGCGCCCTCCTGCCGCCTGTGAAGCATGCGCGCACTGGGTCGCAAACTGCCCCGGGGGGTGTCGCCATAGCTGTACGCTCCACGATGAGATCGACGACCATCACGGCCAAAGAGCGCTGGTGCCATGCCGCGGTAGCACTCGAGGATGGCTCCCGCCTGTTGCATGTCTTCTCGGTGTATGCGCCTGTCCGCGACGCCACTGCCAGGGAGGCAGTACTGCGTGAGGTGTTCGAAACAGCGGCGCAACTCGGGAATGTCCCGGTGGTGATCATGGGAGACTTCAACTGCAACGTCGCATCGAGCGCTACCCTTGCGGCTTCCCTAGCCACTGGTCGTTGGGTGGATGCTGCTGAGAAGTGTGCCCGGAGCTCAGGTGCCGAGCCCGCCCCTACCTGCTGGAAGAGCGCAAATGGTTCCAGAATAGACTTCTGCCTAGCGAATGAGGTCGCGTCGCATGCGGTGTTGTCCTCTAGAACCATGGATCGTGATGAATGTGGTATACCCACGCATGTTCCCCTATTCGTCGACCTTCAGGTACCGGCGTTCACTGCCCGCACGCTCAAGTGCATCAAGGCGCGGGCCTTCCCGACTGCTGGGGGCCAGGCCTGCGCAGAAACGAAGGACGCGGCGCTGACCGAAGCTGTGCGCCTACTTGGGGATCCCGCTGCGGCGACACCCACGGAGGAACGGTACCGCTCTTTTTGTCGCGCGGCTGAGGCCTGGCTGTCAGGGACACATGATCTTCCAGATAACCGCCAGGCTGGACGCTCTGGGGGGCCGTGCTTCCGGTGGGAACGGTGTGCCTCGCGGTATGCCGGCAGAGACGGTGCCCTCGACAAACGGAGCCGCCGCCTCAACCGCCTCCGGGGACATCTACGAACGTTGATCCGCCTCCGCGGTGCACATGACGGCATTGGGGCACCGTCCTACGACTTCACCCATGCGTGGGCTGCCTACCGTAGGCTTGCGAAACGTACGCCTGGCTCCCCCCCCAACGTTGACATGGAGAACCCCGACACCATCAGCCTGGCGGGCATGTTGTCATACATCGAGGGTTCGCAGAGACGTGCCTTGGAGTCCCTTCGGCAACGCAGGCTTGCAGAGTGGAAGGATACCCTTCAACGCAACCTGATGTCCCGCCCACACCTGGTATTTTGCTACCTCCGAGGGGTGCGGAGTCCCACGCAGGACTTTCTGCGACGCAGTGACGGACAGCTGACAGCTGCACAGGCCGAGATGGACGAGCTCCTCCGCGGGGCATGGGGTGAGGTGTTTGCGCGGTATTCTGCCGAAAACCCTGAACCGTCTTGGGAGACCTTCGAGGCGCGCTTTGAAGAGTATTTCCCCGACAGCACCCCCATGGAAGCTTCCCCCATCACTGCTGAGGATGTAGAACGGGTGCTCCGCCGCATGTCCGCCTCGAGTGCCCCTGGGTTAGATGGCTGGAGAGTGCACGAACTCAGACAGCTACCACCGACACTAACAAAAGCGCTCGCCGACCTCCTCAACGCGATTGAAGAAACGGGCACCTGGCCACCGCAGTTGCTCCACACTCTCGTATCCCTCATTCCGAAGGAGGGTGGTGACTCTGCGGACCCACTGCGCCAAAGGCCCATCAGCGTCACCTCGGTAGTGTACAGAGTCTGGGCCGGGGTCCGCTTACGCAGCGCTCTGCGGTGGATGGACTCATGGGTCCCGGACTCCCTGCACGGCGCACGCCCTGGTCATTCTGCGGAGGATCTGTACTGGACACTTGCGGCGCGCCTGGAGCTGGCTGAGATCACGCAGGAACCCCTATGTGGCATCTCCCTGGATCTGCAGAAGTGCTTTGACTCTGTGCCACAGGGTATTGCATTTGCGCTGCTCGACCGGCTGGGCTTCAACACCCGCGTGTCTGCTACCCTGCGAGCGGCATACGATGGCATGCAGCGCCGTTTTCGCGTGGGTGGTGGGGTTGGGGAACCCTTTGAAGTGACCAATGGAATCCTTCAAGGCTGCCCTCTCAGCGTTGTCCTCCTCAACGTCATTGTAGCGGTGTGGATGCGGGCGGTGAGCGATGTCAGTCCTTCCGTCTCGGCCAGCTCGTATGTTGATGACACATATGTGTTAGCGTCAGACACCGAAACGCTGCAGCGCTGCGCTGATGTCACCTCTGAATTCGCGGAGTGCACCGGTATCCACCCCAATCACGGTAAATGCCGTGCGTTCGCAACTGGCACCCAGCGCGTCCAAGTCATGCTGCCCACGACGAACGGACGCAGGCGTGTGAAGAAATGCATCTCCTTCGACTGCCTCGGAGCTATGGTACATGTAGGTCGGGCCCCTCGGCGACGACGGACCCGTGTTAAATCTGGCTTGTCGGGCCGCATCTGGGGGCGCATGTGCAAAGCCCGAGAAGTAGCACGCCTCCTGAAGAAGCTTCCAATTCCTCTCACTGCGAAAGAGCGCTTCCTCGTAGCAACGGCGGTGGCTCAGGCATATTATGGCTGTGCCATCACTCCGCTGTCCCCCGCACTGCTCCGTGACCTTGCCTCTGCGCTCGCCGGGGCGCTGTGGACAGGAGTTTCCCGCCGCGCGGTGGAAGCGGTGTTTCATGTCTTATCTCGGGGACATCTCATCGACCCGGCGATCGCCCCAGCATACCGTCGCATCTGCACATGGATACAACAAGCCGCGAAGTGGGCCCACGTGAGAGAAATGTCGGAGACCGCATGGGAGGCCCGCGACTCTCTCGGGGATGACACCATGGGCCCTTTCACCCTGCTCTGCGAGGCCCTAAATCTGGCGGGATGGACCTGGTCTGCCCCAACAACGCTGTCGTACTCCGATTCGGAGGGAATTGCTTGCGAGGTTGAGGTAGTAGGCGTGTTCGGCGAGAAGGCGCGGTGGGAAAAACTACGCCACGACCTCCGCTTCTCCCTCCGCCTTGCGCAGCTCAACAAACTGCAGTTGCGCCGACCTGCCTTTGCGGGCGTAGCTCAGGGGATTGACGGGCTCAGCACGAGATCTCTCCTCCTCGACGATACCGCTAACCTCACTGGGTACCAGCGGGGTCTGCTGCGTGCAGTGCTTACAGGTGCAGTGACCACAACAGGCCGGTCTGGGATTGCGCGCACGTCGTGCCCGTACTGTGACTCGGATACGGCCGAAACCGTCGAGCACATGTGGTGGGAATGCAGCAGATGGGATGACGTGCGGAGGCAGCATACCATAACTGCGGCATCTCCCTTGTGGCCGCCCTGCCTGCGCATCAACGGCATCATGCCCCTGCCACCCCGCTGCCCGGAGGAGGCCACCTGGTCCGAAGTGCCCTCATGCCCGATGGAGCGCCGCGATATCACAAGGCGCCTACACCTGTACTTCCTCGAGGTACTACGCTGCAGGCAGGTGCATGATGGCATCGCGCTCACCACCGGCACCAAGTTTACTTCGGGAACGTATCTTTGGGAACCACCAACGGTTACGGAGCCCCACATTCTCCGCTTACCTTCACCGCTCGATGTAGGAGCGGCATGGGTCTTTGGTCACGCCATGCTGCAGGCGTTCACGGCCTGGCTGTCTCAACTCTCCTGGAGTGTAAAGCGCGAGCCCATCACGTTTGCGGAACTTGCGATTGATTTCGAGCTCTTCGCCGGGCTGACCCTGCCCCTTGCTGGAACAATTCCCCCCCCTGGACAAGCGTTCACACCATCCGGATCGTCCCCCGCAGCTGATATCATCGATGAGGAAGACGCCACCCTCTTTTTCGATGGGGGTGCGAGGATGAACGGCACGCCGTATGCAGTGTCGGGGGCGGGAGCCGTCCTGTACGAGGGGGGTGAGAAGCTCGCGGAGTGCGCGATACCTCTTCCCCGCGTCAGGGCCAACAACGTTGCAGAGTTTGCAGCGCTCTACGTAGGCCTGCAGTTGCTGAAATCCTGTCGCGTCGAAGGCGATGTCCTTGTCTGTGGTGACAGCAAGACGGTCATCGACATCGTCTCTGGTGTGAAGCGGCCGCGCGCGAACCTGGAGCCGCATTACTCCAGGGTGAGACGACTCATCGCCGAAATGCCAAACCTGTCTTTACAGTTTGAGCATGTCCGGCGTGAGAATAACACCGATGCGGACGGCCTGTCGAACCAGGCAATGGATGAAGCGGCGTTGATCCTGCAGGCGGAATCCGGCAGCCGCTGCCCACGCGATGAGCACGCGGCTTACAACGCAAGCCTGCTGGGGAAGGCGGTATCCCTCAGACGGCTTGGAACCGCCCTCACGAAGGCCCTCGGCCATCCTGTATGGCCGTGTCACTGTGCGAAGGTAACTCCCCTCACAGCTCTGGGGGGTGGTGTCCTCCCTGGTCTCGTGTGTAGACCAAAGCTCTCCCCGTTAACTCTTAATGTCGTACGTGAATTGGAAGGGTATTTCCGTACTCCGGCTTCCAATGACAATGTAATTTCTCTGTACTTTCCCCAAGATGCCTCCTGGATTGCAGGCTTCTTGCCGCAGCGCTTCTACCCTGCGGACTGGCAGTCAGCGGCCTGCTGGGGGTCTGCTCCCGCAGCTCCCACAGTTGGCTCGCTATACTCACCGGCGCCTGGAGAACCCCCGATCCCTGTGCCTGCTGGTGTCGCTCGTGCAACAAATGGCAAAAGGCTAGTGTGCCCTGTACACAACAAACCGCGGTGTGTGCCTTGTAAAAAGGCCCGGACCCGACCATCTGTCTGCTGTGAGCGCCACCATAGGCCCGGGGACGGTCTCTCTCCAGAGGCTCAATTCTGTACTCTTCACAATCTCACACGTTGTGGTAACTGTGTAGCCTCCCATGAGACGGTACTGGCCTGCTGTCGCAAACACCACCCGACTCGGTCGGGTGGCGGTGCTGTGACCTAGTCATGGCACCGGCGTGGCCAGTACCCTATCAAGAGTACGCTACGCAAACTCTGGTTTCAAAACACACACACACACACACACACAGGGTGGGCTATGATCCGCGCAGGATCTCCCCACACAAAACGTGGTCACCACACACACACACACCTTCTCCGTGTTTGAGGAAAGCGTCCCTTTGGCGGGGCTCGACTCACTCACTGTGTTCCTGGCACATCAGGCGAGGGGGTGGGTGGGTGTGGGTGTGTGGAAGCGTTAACGCATAATCCAATCCCCAACCGAGAGAGCCAAACCGGAAGGTTTTTTTAAAAGAAAGGATAACGCCCTCTGTTACCCCCCACCCCCCCCTCGGCTCGAGCAGAAAGGGCGGGTTTTGCACCCGCCACCCATCTAAAGGCGAAGTAACATTCTCTTCTGAAGCATCTCGCCTCGACATTATCTCTCTGCTGAGACTTATCTCCATAGCCCTACCCTTCTTAAATGTTGTCTCGCCCGCTCGTCATCTCTCTCGCCTCCACCCTCCTCACACCCCCTCACACACACACACATCAACGACTCCCAAATGCGCTCCCCCCCCCCCCCCCCCGTGAAAACGGTGTCAGAGAGGAGGGAAGGGAAAGAGACCCGTCCCCCCCCCCCCCCTCCTCCACCTTCGGCATAAAAATATCCTTTTCTTTTTTTCTACTCTCACTCCGATAAACCTTAGAATAGCGTTGCCATTAGCCTCCTCACCTGTCCCTTACCCACCTCGTCTCCCTTTCTCTCTCTCTCTCTCTCTCTCTCTCTCCCCCCCCCACCACCCCCCCCCCTCCCCGCCCAGGCTGTTGTCTTTGGTGGCGGATCAATGTGTGGGTGCCTCCCCCGCCCTCCCCCCCAGCAGATGCTTTCTCTGAGGTAGAGTGAGGCCGCATCTAAAGCGTGGGGGATTCAAGGATCCTGAGAGTGGAAAAGCGCCACTGCGGCTCGCTGTGCCTGTCTCGCGTGAGCTGTGTGAGGGGTGGCGGGGTGGGGTGTGGGGGGGGGTTCTGGGATGGCACAACAAAGGGCGTCACACTGGTCGGTTTTGCCAATAAATATATTGATGCCCCACCCGATATATACTCTCCCGACCTGGGTCGGCCGACCGGTCGAAACCTGACCACACAACCGGTTGGCCGACCGGTCAAACCCCCGCGCGACGAAGGTGTGCCGTTGACTCTTTCCAGCAGCGCCGAGGCTATTTTGGGGATGCCTGTCACAAAGCAATCCATTATTGCGACACAGGCATGGCGCACAGCTGCAAGCCACCCCCTTTTGCTGTACATCTCTTGTTGGGTTTGCGATGCGTTCATAGCGCTTCTCCACACAAACCCCAAGGAGACACACACACCCCATCGAGGGCGGGGCTGATGTACAGAACACGGGGTGGTGTGCCCACCCCCACCCCGATTGCGCAGTGTGTGCGAACCCCCCTCCCCCAGGCAGGGGAGAAGGGAAGACTGCATCCAGCAAACAGGACGGATTTGCAGATTTGGGGTGCCCCACAGCCCCTCCTTCCCCCCACGGGGGTGTTGCGCGCCTCCGCTTCTCTTATTCCCCCCCCCCCCTTCTTTCTGGTTGGTGTTGTGTGCTGTGTGTTGGGTAAATGTGTAACAGGGGTGCTGCGTGCAGAGGGGTCCAGAGGGCCAAGCCTCGCAAAAAAAATAAAGCGCACCTTTTTTTTAAAACCCTGTGCCTGGAATTTTGTCCAAAAAATATCACGTTTTCGCACAAGGCAAAAAATAGTCAAAAAACCCGAAAATCGGGTTTGTAGGGTATAGGCCCCCTGTCTGAAAATGCAAAATATGGCCCCGCAGGTGCCCCCAGAGTGATTTAAAATTGGAAAATCGACATTTTCCACCTACGGGAAATCCCCCAAAATAGGAGGTCCCCAGCCACGATCCCCAAAAAAATGTCCCGCGCGCCTCTAAGGCACTCTGGATTTTTATTATGTCATCCAGATGTCACATCTGGGTCCAGGAACACCGGTTTTTGGCCTCAGGAAGTCGAAAAATATGTGTGAAATTTTTTATTCCTGACCAGGACCCCCTAAAAGGCCGATTCCCCCTGTTTACACATGGGGGATTTCTTGCAACGCCCGCTCGTGTGCTGAGTGTGTTATCCGCGACGTGGATGCGGTCGCCCTCTTCCTCCCAGAAGCCACTGATCTCCCTCATCCAACTTTACCTCCGGATGTACGCGGCACGTGCTTGGGTTGTCCTGTCGCAGTGCAGCAAAAGTTCCCCTGTGCACTGCTGCCCAAGCCATTTCACGGAATATGCCACGCAGAGTAACGTGGTATCGCATGACCAGCTCGTGAGACTTGGTGCCACGAATCGAATCGATAGGCTGCGAGCTGCATTGCCTCAGTCAGTTGCTGTCCTTGCGTGTGCATTTTTGTGCACAACAGTTCCTTGGGTATCTGCAGCGCAGGTGCCTGCACTGGACCAGAACTCCTGATTTGCCTCTGGCACTTGTGATCGGAACGGATGCGGCGACATGCCACGGTGCCCATGTATAGCCATGCCGGCACGAAAATACGTTCACGACGGTTGATTACCATTGCTGCACTCTGTCAGAACTCGAAGGGTCTCAGCACACCTGAACGCCCACCAGGCCCCCCAACAGGGGGTGAAACCAAAGGGTCCCCCCTGGGGTTTTTTAACCCCAAATTTTCGAATTCGACATGTCCCCGGGATTTCCACTATGTCGCAGATTTCGACCATTGGGTCAAGAAAACCTAAAAATCTAGGGGGGAGGTGCTGAAGGATTGCACTGAAAATTTTATCTAACTCGGTCAAAATTCCAGGCACAGGGTTTAAAAAAAATCTCTCTCTCTCTCTCTCCCTCTTGTTGCCAGATTCAACCAGGTCCGGTCTCAACCATTGTTGCCTGCCGCCGGCGGCCCGGAGGGGGGCGGGGTGGGGGTTGGGGGGGAGCTGTCTGCAGTCTCTCTGCTGCGCCTCCCCCTCCCCATCCCACCAACTGCTGCGCAGGCGTTGTTGCCGAACCGCCACCCGCATGTCGAACCTATCCCTTGGCAGGGCGGGAGCGTCGCCTTGTCGATGTGTTCTCTGATCAAATGGTGTGCCCCGGATTTCATGATCTCGGATTGTTCGATCACACCACAGCGAGGGATATTGCCCGAGTTACGGAGGGGGGTAGGAGGGGGAAATGCCCCCCTCGGCGTGTTTTTTTTGGGCGCATTTCTCGGATTTTCTCCTGCCACTGTGGGAGAAGATTCTGCCGTTGCCTTCCTTCTGCCGAGAAGCCCCCACCCTCGCCGTACCACCACCACGCGCTCCCATTCCCATATGATGCCCCTCTCCCCCACGGCGTTTCGGGATAAACACAACAGATACATCTTATCCTCGTCCTCCCACCACGCCATGGTGCCAGCCAAAATAAAAACTCGATGATATAGCCCTCCCCACCCCCCACCCCCACGGAACGTTATTCACAACAGCCTACAGGAGCCGTGTCTCTCAAGAGATGACTGCAGACATGGCAAAAAAAATGGGGTCGGGTGTGTAATTGGATGGATCTAGCTGATGATTTGCCGCCATGCGGCTTTGCGGCACAGCCCCCCCTTTTTTTTTTGGGGGGGGGGGGGACAGGAGAGGGCGAGGGAGGGAGAGAGAGAGAGAAAAATCCCCTCGTCATTCTACTCTCTCTCTTCCCCGCCCACACCCCCTATCCCACACCCCCCCCCCCCCCCCCCATGGACTCATGGAAACACTCTCTCAGGGAGTGATGCCCGGGGTCCACCGTGCACCCACCCCACCCACCCACCCCCAACCCCACCCCCACCCCGTAAGATTAAAACAGACCGTGCCTGCGCTTGCCGTGCCAGCTGAATGTCGAGAGAGCCAACCTGTGCCCGAGTGTGGCCACTCCCGCCATTCCTACCTCTCAGCTCGAGTGGAGTGGTGGAGGGGGTGGAGTGGGGTGGGGAGCTGAGAGTCTGTGATTTTGGGGCGCCTCAGAGAGGGGGGGGGGGTAGAAAAACTGTGCCAACGTGCCAAGAAAAGGGCACTTTTATGAAAACGGCGAAGTGGGTTGTGGCGCTGTGTCGGTTTGGAGGGGTGGGGGGTGGGCTGGTGGAGAGTCGGGGTTGGGGGGGGGGGGTGGAGGGAGATGGGGGGAGATTTGAGGAGGGGAAATTTTTTTCTACGGTTTCTTTTCTGTTTCTGAGAATCTCTGGCAAAAAAAACATATAAAAAGAACACCGTGTGCTGGGGGGGGGGGGTGGGTGGGGGTGGGGGGATCGGGTCAAGATCGTTAAATACTTTTGGGGTTATGTGTACGCTTCTCCAGTAGAGCTCACATCAAGGGCAAAGGGGTATTATTTTATTTTTGTAGCCTCATGCAATGAAGGAGGAAATGGAACACGGAGAAAGCAGGTCATTCGAGTTTACGGCACGCGTAGTGCCGTAATTGCAGAGCCACATCTCACCTCATCACAGGTCGAGGTGTGTGCGTTTCACCACAACCTCTCCCCTCCCCATTCCCCCGTGTTGAGTGACATGTGTCGATAGTGTTCCATTTTGCTCAGTGGTCTCCACTGCGACAAACGATTCACGTGATTATTATTGTGTTCAACTTAAGAGCGGCGTCGGAGAACACTACATGGCCTCCATGGTAGTTCCTGCAATATACATGGCTTTGTCCATCCCTCCTCCCCCCTTGATTTAGCCATTAATATTTATTGCGGGCCTCTCACCGGGTGTGTGTGTCCCTCGAACACCGATTGGGTTTCTGAATCTGTGCGGTGTTGCGCTCCTATGAACGCAGCCAAACGCCAATCCCCCAACCAATGCCAAAACAGATGCTTCATCGTGACATGTGGTGGTGGCGATATCGGCCCCGCCTGGAAGATACACAGGTCAGTATTGATGCACGGTTCGAACATCCCACCCGATCGGGGGAGGGGCTGGGTTTGGCCGGGGCTTGGGAGGGGGTAAATGTCGCGGTTCTCCACTGCTGCAAACAGCTTCGCGTGTGGGTGTGAATGGAGGGCGGTGGGAGGTGGGATAGGATGGGCTCTCCAACACGGTCTCGCGGGCTGTCCCCCCGACCCACACCCAAAACAAAGGCCGGCGCAAAGGGGGTGTGTGGGTGGTGGTGGTGGAGGTGGCGGTTGGGGCGGGGGGGGAGTTGGGGTTACTGGCTTTGGGGCCTCGGGGCGCCCTTCCCCTTCCCCCCCCCCCCCCCTCTCCCCCCCCCCCCCCATCCAAGCAAACAAAAACAGGACAAGATTCACTGCTCAAACGTATGGTGTCTCCGCCCCCGCCCCACCCGCCCCACCCGTATCCCGCATGCGGCCTCACCCCGAGGGAGATTCAGACGCTGTTGCCGAAGAGGAGACGGGTCAGTATGGAGCTATCCGAGCGTGCACGCTTCGCGTGCGAAGCGTGTGAAATGATTTGCCTTCTTGACTGACAGTATTCAGCCGGTCCCTCCTCTTTCCACCATCAAGTTTTCAGCCCAGCTAAACACCAACCCTGTCAAGTTAGGAATACCCCCTGCGCATTCACAACACACTCACCACCACGCACCACTCTGCAGGTAGGTTTGCCTGCAACATGCGTGCCGCGGTGCTTGCCGCCCTGGTGGTGTGTGCGATAGACGGGGCTCTGGCGCAGGTTACGCTCAAGGGCACACCAGCCCCAGGTGTGCACAACGTGGGTAAAGCAGGTGAGGTTGACAGCAGCTACAGCACCCGACAGGAGTGGGTCATCTTCTGCACACCGGACAGCACTTTGTCGATGGACATTGAGTACACCCCATCCGGTTACAACCTCGCCTTCAACGACAAGTCAGTGTACTCTGGGTCCGATCAACGTGTGGCTTGTCCCTCCTCTGGGAAGATGTCGCTGCTGTACACACCGTACGATGGACAGAGCCACACTTTGAAGTTCTCATGGCACACGGTCACACCCCCACCCACCACATCGACCCCCGCGACGCGAGTGCCACCTCCCACCCCAGCGACAGTGCATGACATGACAGCTGCTGCCTCAGTCGACAGCAGCTACAGCACCCGACAGGAGTGGGTCATCTTCTGCACACCGGACAGCACTTTGTCGATGGACATTGCCTACACCCCATCCGGCTACAACCTCGCCTTCAACGACAAGTCGGTGTACTCTGGGTCCGATCAACGTGTGACTTGTCCCTCCTCTGGGAAGCTGTCGCTGCTGTACACACCGTACGATGGACAGAGCCACACTTTGAAGTTCTCATGGCACACGGTCACACCCCCACCCACCACATCGACCCCAGCGAAGGTGCATGGTATGACAGATAATGCTTCAGTCGACAGCAGCTACAGCACCCGACAGGAGTGGGTCATCTTCTGCACACCGGACAGCACTTTGTCGATGGACATTGCCTACACCCCATCCGGCTACAACCTCGCCTTCAACGACAAGTCGGTGTACTCTGGGTCCGATCAGCGTGTGACTTGTCCCTCCTCTGGGAAGATGTCGCTGCTGTACACACCGTACGATGGACAGAGCCACACTTTGAAGTTCTCATGGCATACTGTTGCATCTGCCCGGACCACACCCGGCCCAGCGACGGTGCACTACACGTCAGACCACGAATCGGTCTCCAGCTACTACAGCACCCCACAGGAGTGGTTCATCTCCTGCAAGCCGTACAGCTCCGTGGCTGTGACTGTGACCCAACTCCCAGGGACGATCATGGCAGACACGACCACTCTGTCACGAGGGCAGAGCAGCGCGCACTGCCCCTCCACTGGGCAGGTCAAGCTATCGTATGTTCCGTCCTCCGACACCCGCCAGGCGCTCATTGTGATGTGGGCCCCTGAAAGGGGCAGCGATCAGTGTTTTCCCGATTATCAAGAAAAAAACGGGGCTCATGATGAGGTACATTTTTTGGGGGGGTGTGAAAAAATATTTCACGCGCTGATTTTGTAAGTATGCGCAGTGGTTTCCCGAAAATCCATAGGGGGTCTAGGGGGGTCTGGGGGGCGGAGCCCCCCAGCCGCCGGAGGCCACGGTAGTGAACATCTGTTGGCAGGCACTGCTGGCCGGAGGAAGTACACCGCCTGTTTTGATGCCTCTGTACGAGGCCTGGCGCTCCAGTTCGCCCTTCTCTTCTAAGAAGGTGTCGCAGTCAGTTCTTCGCATTTGCCCCCCTTCCACCACCAAAAAACTGAGAGAGCTTTTTCTGCATCTAATAGCAGCACCCTGTGGGGGTGGCGCCTGTTAGGGAGGGGGTTTGTTCTGTGCGTGATGAAAAAACTGCCCCTCATCAGAAAAAGTGCCCCTGAAGACCCTCGGAGCCCCCAGATTCTTTTCCTAAGGAAAATCCCTGTTATGATGAGTTCATCAAGCCAATTTTCGGAAAAAATGAAAAAATGATGAGTTCATCGTAGTTTTCATCGTAGGGAAAACACTGGCAGCGATGAGTCGCAGGGTCTGTCCCCGCTGATTATCGTTGTGATTGCCACTGTGGGGGTGCTTGTTCTGGTGGGTGTCACCGTTGCTGTGTACTGCGGGTATCGTGGGCATGCGGACTGCAAGGACAGTTCCAACGTGCAGTGCGAGGGGTACGCCGATGTTGGGCCCACGGGTGTGTTCGGTGGGCCGCAGGACTGTTGCTTGTCTCCTGAGGGACAGCAGCCGGGGAGCGAGATGGAGGAGCAGTTGCTGGCGGTGCCGAACACCCCGTGATGTGAGCCGCCGTATTTGCCCCTTGGGGTTTTCCCTGAGAAATTGTCCGGGTTTTGTTTGTGCGCACGAGGGCCCCCAGCCCTTCTCACGACCCACCGGGTACACTGGCTGCCGCCCAGTGGGCCAGTTTCTTTCCAGTCTTGTCTTTGTTACCTCATGGAGGAAGTCGAGCACAAAAGACCAGCACCCTCCAGCAGGCAGTGTAATCGCTCCCACTGCCTGCTGCAAGAAGCCGCATCTCACCTCCGCACAGGTCGAGGTGTGCGTGTCCGTACGTGTCTGTGTCGTGACTGGTTTGCTCGATTTCCTCTTCTCTGCCTTCTTCTTCTACTTGAGCTCTTTGCGAATCGTGATGAGCCATCTTCTTTGTTGCTGTGGGATTCCCTCTCGTCTGATCGACCAACCGTGTCAGAGTTCAGGTGAACGTTTCACCTGTGAATAAGAAACACGCACCCTTCGCCAGCGGCACAAGGCAGATACACTGATGATGGAGAAGGGGGGAAACTGATTTACTCCTTCTCCAACATCGCTTGTCGCCTGTCTTGTGGTAGACTTGCTGAGCGGTTCCGTTTCTCCACTCTGAAAGTACTTTGCCCTCACTTCTGCATGCAGGCAGCAGGGCGGCACTGGGACAGATTGGGCTTGCTTGCTACTGTCCACACCTTGCATTCAATCAGCTCTGCCTCGCGCAGAGCGTTCTTCCCGACGCACTCATGGCCACCTGCACCCTTGGAATTGTCCGCCCCGCCTTTAAAAATGGCAGGTGTATATTCCGAAGTTAACGCCACCATGCATGATGCGTAAAAGTGTCGGTGTGCTTCCGACGACCCTGTTCCCTTCTGTGTCTGCTATCGTCACATCAAGGCAGCAGGCTGGAGGGTGGTGGAAACACCAAGACGAAGAAGGAATCAGCGTTTGCTACGTTTTTTGAACTCAGACCTCCCTCTCTCAGCCAGTTTGTGCACACGGTCTGCGGGGCCGAAACTGCCGTGCAGAGCTGACAACTTGACTTTCTTGACTTTTGACGACTTGAAGCGCTCTTGATGAACAAACCAATCAATGCGGCTGATTCTGACCAGCTGACTGTTGATTGCACTTGAAGTACCGTGGAGGTGAAGCGGTGGAGAGAAAAAGAGAACCAAACAGCAGGGCCAGCCATCAGCGTGCGTGCCTCTGCCTCTTGCCTGTTTCCTCGCGATCCACAAACCCCTTGTTTCCCGTTTCCCGTTCCCCCCCCCCCATCCTTTGGCTTGTTTGCTGTTTTCTTTGCACCTTTTTGGCACCATCAATCTCAATGGAACTGCGACACACCCAGACGTCATACATCTGATCCGGCCTGGGTTAGGTGAGCTTTCCGGGCACCCGACTGCCCTGACTTTTCCCGTGGTTTTGTCCGCGCGAATCACCGCATGTCACAGCTCATCACAGCTCTCTCACGTCTGGGTCAGGCCAATCCAGACTGCATGAAATATTGTCGCGCGCCTTCGACAGGAACTTGACGGTATCGAAGCCACAGCAGAGCAGCGACGATGCCACCTCCCTGCCCCCTTTGCTCCCCCCAGAAGCTCAGATGTCACACACCCCAGGGCCAAACCGCAACCCCCTCCCACACCCCCACACCACTGCACAGGGTCGGTTCACACCCCCACCCACCCACCCACCCCCACCCCCACCCCCCTTCCCCGTTTGCTTCGCCCCCTCCCTCTCTCTCTGGTTCGTCCCCCTGATCCGTCCCAGGTTTTCCCTGAGGCGTTGCACCGCACGACCACCACCGCCCACCCACCCCACTCCGCCCCCCACCCACCCCCCTACCTCCCCGTATTTTTCGCCCCTTTTCCGCTATGGCAGATATGGCAGACGGCACTGCTGCTGCCCTCCGGAGCGGGTGCCCTGACGCCCCTCTTCCTCCGCCGCCACCTGGAAGCGCAAAGCCTGGCGCAGCTGCGCAGGATGGCGGTGCCCTCGGAAGCCCTGACGTCTCGGGGGGTGGGCAGCCGCCTCCCGTTTGCCAGGACCGTGGCGGGTGGAAGATCCAACAGCAGCACCCCCAGCACCCCCAGCAGCAGCAGCAGCAGCAGCACCCCCACTACCTCCACACGTGGGGCTCCTCGGTGATGCCCTCCGCAGAGCGGAGCTGCTCCCCAGCCAGCTGCAGCTCGACAGGGGTGCTGCCCCCTGCCTCGCCCCAAGGGGACCTGCACGGCCGCTGCGCGGCAAATTCTTCCCCGTCCTCCCCGCCCTCCCCCTGCAGCGCCCAGCAGACCTACAACCTCGCCCTCTCCTGGTATTGGGGCCTCGAGGGCCACGGCGTCGACGACCGCAAGGCTGTGGAGCTGTTCGAAAAGTCCGCCTCGATGGGGCACCCTGCTGCCCAGCTCCAGATGGGCGTCTTCTATAAATGCGGGGGCATCCTCAGGCAGGACCAGGCTGCCTCGCAGGAGTGGTTCTCCAAGGTGCGTGAGAAGGCCTCCTGGTTTGTCGACCGCGCCGAGGGGGGCGACATGCTGGCGATGTGGCAGCTGTCGCGGCTCATCGCGCACAACCTCTGCGAGGCGTACACCGGGGAGCAGTCCTCCCTGCTGTGGTGCCGCCGCGCCGCCGAGCAGGGCTATGCCTTGGCACAGTTCGACCTGTCGCAGTGCTTCCAAGACGGCGACGGCGTGCCGAAGGACATGCGCCAGGCCAGCGAGTGGTGCCGCAAGGCTGCGGAGCAGCATATGGTAGAGGCGGAGTATTGGCTTGGGTATTACTACCGCGAGGGCCTGGGGCCCGACTCGTGGAACACCCGCGCGGATGACAAGGCGATGTATTGGCTGCGGGAGGCGGGGTCGCGTGGGCATGGTGCGGCGCAGAGGCTGCTCGGGTTTCTCTACACAGCGATCCGGACGCGGAACGCCTGCAAGTGGTTGAAGAACTCTCGGGATAACGGGTCGTCCCATGCGGGGCAGATGCTGAAGACGCTGATATTGGCGCAGCAGCATCTCAAAGGGCTGCGCAGCGGTGCAGGGGGTGGGCAGGTCCGGCCCCTTGCAGGGCACATCCAGCAGGCAGGGGCGGGGGTGGTGACACCGACGACCCCGCTGATCGCCACGCCCCCGTCGGTGCCACTCGCGATGCCGGGCGGGGGTGCTGCGGCTGATGCCAACCCAGGAGGCGCGGGTGCGTCTGGGTGATAGGTGGCGCGTTGGGTGGGTTGCTGGGTTGGAGGGGGGGGGGGGTGCGGCGCCTTCTTTTCTTTCCCGGTGGGGGCTTGCTGGCTATTCTACAGCACGTTCCGACGGAACTCCCCCACCCCCATCCCCTCAACATCTTTTCCGGCAGCGGCAGGGGGGTGGGGAGTGGGGGGTGGAGACAAAGGGGGTGTTGTATCAAGAGAAGATGCTCAGTGTGCTCCATGCGCGGGTTTCTAGAAAAAGCTCGCGTTGTGTGTTTTTTTCGTTGTCTTTTTTGTTGATCAAGAAAACTCAGGGAAAACACATTTCGAGGGGGGCGGGGTGGATGAAGATTGTATACAGCCTTAAACAGGTGCAACACAACGCGCATTTCAAAGGGTATACCGACGTGGCTTCTGCCATGTCTTGTTTGAAATCGGTGTGTCGTGGTGTGTAGTGGTGCGCAGTGAGTGCCTGTTTCCATCACCTCGCCCTTCTGCAGGCCTGCGCGTCATTTGTGGTCTTGATTCTTCCTTTTGTTTTTGCTATTCCCCCCACCCCACCCCGTCTTCTCTTGAGGTTCCTGTGCTTTCTTGTTACCCCACGTTGTAGCGAGACGGTGCACCACCTCCTTCCGACCGATTGAGCGTTTTTTTCACGCACACACTTCCTAGGTAGCGACGAAGCGTAGCGAAGTCGCGAAGTTCTTACGAAAGAAATTGTACGACTGGATATTTAAAGGATTCGCACCTTCATGCCTTCACGGGGCCTCAACACAGCTTTGTTGAGGCACAAGTGTGCTCAACAAAAAGCAGTCACTCACATATATTCAGCAGAGCACACCGATACTATTGCTCGTTGTGCCCACCCGGTGCACACCAACGGTGGGGCTGGGGATTGGAGGAACGTGCAACTGAATGTTAAATAGGAACAGCACTTGCCGGTTTCCGTGCTGCCGTTTCCCTCCAAATGAAAATGAATGGTTCGACGCTCGGCCGCCTGTACGCCCTGCTGCCGTCACTGCTGATCCACTGGCGTGCATGCCCTCTGGTGCAGAGCAATGAGCCGATAAGGCCGGGTGGGGGGGAGTTCGTGACTCTGTGTGTTCTGTATACCGACATGGCTCAGCGTGCAATACCAGCACAGCCAACACTCGATCAAAACGTTGTCAAAAAGGAGGGCATCCCACACAAGGGGTGAACTGCTCTTCTGCTGGCACAGGCCTGTCTGCGTCCATCGTCTGTAAGCACAATCATCCCCTCTTACCAGAGGTGGATGTGCACCGGCGGAGATCGTCACGCGTTTCTCGCTGGACTGGGTGCTTCGACATAGAGCGAAAAGGGGGGCAATTTTCAGGACACTGGCCCCGCGCGACGTTTCGCACGACAATCTAAATGCTCTAACAGAAGTTCGAGGGAGGGAGCCAAGCTAGCAACGTTTGGTGTGCTACACATCACGACTAGGTACCGTTCGTGCCGTCAGAACCCCAAGCAACGATCCCTGGTCACGCCACAAGCGGATGAGGATGATGATGACGAAGACTGCGCACGTTCAACAGGTGTTTGCTTTCTACTTTTGCAGAGACCTCTTCTTTGTTTGGCACGGTCCTCACCCGAATCCAATCTTTGCTTAATTTGTGCTTGTGTGCACCTGGCGTGCCGCTCATTGATGGACGTACCTGTGGAGGGTAATTCCTCTATGAATGCACAGGTCTGCCACTTTTGTGCTTCTGGCTGTTAGAAGAGCTCCAGCACATCTGGGAAGTACCGGCTTCTGCAAGCGGCGTGGCGTGACTGCTATCAGGCGGCCGAAGCGTGCTCCAGACTCACCGTACTGCCTGTCCCACTGACACCGCAATAATCTCACAAAGCTTCTTCATTACGCGTTCATGTGGTTCCGTGTCTGCCCGTGAAGCAGTGCGGTTGCAGGAGCAGGTGGAGCGGCAACGGGGTCTCACTAACGTGATCGACCTCGAGTCGGGTCTCTACCCGTGTTGCTGAGACTGTGCGTCACCCACATTCGGGTTGGGAGCCGGGCAGGGGGACGGGGAGAATTGCGGCGACTGACGCTGCCTCGGCAGTGCGTGTGTGTTTGTCTATCCCGGACACAGTTCGGAGGTCTTTTGCACGAGGCCAGCGGCCCATGCCAAAGCCATCCCTGAGGCAAACACTTCCAGCATTTCCATGTTGGCGGAATTGGAAGCGTCACAGCCTGATGCCGGTGACTAATCCGCTGCGTGCAGAGACGGAGAGTGCACGGAAGATGTTGCAGGACGGGGCCCCACTCGCGACAGAAATAGTCGGCTCACAGAGGTGCACGAGGCATCCCTTCAATTCAAGGACAAGGTACGGAGAAGTGCGACGCACTGCACTTTTGTCCTGTGACACTGCACACCACACAGCACACACGCAGGGACACTTGTTGCTCCACGCAAGACACAGCAACCAACACGCACACGCACAGAGCGTGGGAAATGCAGAAGCTACTCGGAACAGCGCTGCTGGTGGCTGCGGCGGCAACCGGGGCCAACGGGCACGGCTACGTGATCGCCCCGCCGTCGCGCAACTACGGATGCAAGACGGGGCTGAACTCGGGGTGCGGCGGGGTGCAGTACGAGCCGCAGAGCGTGGAGGGCCCTGACGGGTGGCCGGCAGGCGGCCCTCAGGGGGGGACGGTGGCGTCGGCAGGCTGGGGCCGTTTCGGGGAGCTGAATCAGCAGAGCAGCACGCGCTGGGGGAAGACCCGGATGTCTTCGGGGAGCGCCACCTTCTCGTGGGCCTTCACCGCGGGGCACAGGACGCGTGACTACAAGTACTACATCACGCGCGAGGGGTGGAACCAGAACCAGGCGCTGTCGAGCGCGTCGTTCGACACGACGCCCTTCTGCACCGTGGACGGGGGTATGCAGGTCCCGCAGGGGCAGGCCGACCACCAGTGCACCGTCCCGACGCGCCAGGGGTACCACGTCGTCATGGCGGTGTGGGACGTGGGTGACACGAGCAACAGCTTCTACAACGCGATCGACCTGCAGTTCGAGGGCGGGTCGGGGCCTGCGCCTGCGCCAGTGCCGGTGCCGGTGCCGGTGCCGCAGCCGGGCCCTGCGCCGTCACAGTGCAACGGGGCGACGGTGCCGCTTATGGGGAACTGCCGGGAGGCGACCGGGTGCTGCGCGGCGGGCACGACGTGCTACGAGATGTCGGAGTACTACGCGCAGTGCCGCACGTCGTGCCCCAGCTGTGGGTGGACGTGCAATGTGCTGGGTGGTGGGGCGGCGCCGGCGCCGCAGCCGGCACCCCAGCCTCAGCCTCAGCCTCAGCCCCAGCCGCAGCCGCAGCCCCAGCCCCAGCCTGCACCGCCTGCAGGGGGGTGCAGCGGGCAGCGCATCCGCAAGTGGTCTGCGTGCCTCGGGAATGAGGGGTGCTGCGAGAGCGGGCTGACGTGCTCGGGGACACGCTGGTGGAAGGCATGCAAGTGATCAAGTGTGATCAGCATACCGCATGGGCGTGAGCGTGGTGATTGTGTGTGTGTCGGGTACGGGCGGGTTGCGATGGTGGTGGGGGGTGGGGTGGGGGCACTATGGGTGCCGTGATACAATGCACCCACGTGCTCCCCGCCCCCCATCTTTCCATCTCTTCTCTTCACCCGCCGAATACAAAAGTCTGAAAAGTGCACTTTATACCCATGATTCCTATGGGGCCACAACCGCATTGCACACACACACACGCATGGCTGTCCCGGATACACTCAGCCTGTGTGTGTGGTGCGGGCGGCGTGGCGTTTCCCCCCTCCCTTCTTCTTCCTTTTGTTAGGTTAGGATTTTCTTGCCCTTCTGCCCCCCCTCTGTGCTGCTGTGCGGTGTGGCACGCCCTTCTCACGGCCCCTCAACTCTTCTGCATGAGGACCCTTAGTGGGGAACGGGCCACCTCTGCTTTTTGCTGCACGCCCTTCCAACTTGTCCAATCCGGCACACGCCCCGTCACAGCGGCGCAGCGTGTCCCTCCCACCCCCCTCCCTTGCCCCGCCCCCACAACGGGGGCGCTTGGCGGGGGGTGGGTGTGGGGCACAGCTCGCTGCTGTGGCGGCTGTGTGTGCTGGGGGACATCCAAAGGTGGGACGGGCATTGCCGATCTGCCGCTCTGCTTGGGTTGTTCTGCGCAGCTGTGCCACTATCTGTTCGCTTTCCCGTGTTTTATCCCGCCATTCCACACGCAACATCCACACTTGCATTTTTCTCCCTGCCGATAATTTGCCATGATATGATCCGATTTTCTTTGCTATGCTATATGCTATGCTATCAAATGACATCCCCGGTGTGCGGGAGGCACAGTGTGTGTGCCTCTCTCCCGTCTTCAGCACCTCCTTTTCTTCTGGGCACTGCCCTTCTGCGGGAGGCAGAACTGCTGTGCGTGTCGCCTGGGGGAGACGTTGGTCGCTCGATAGCCGCCCCCCCGTGTGGTCGCTTCTTGAGGAGTACCTTCTGTTCCTGTGCCGTTTGTGTCGTAGCCACGGGTTCAGTAGCTGTGCACCTCCATTGCCCCGGATGTCAATCCACGTCTACCCCACACAGCCACACTTCTCTGCAGCGGTTGTTGACAGGCTGCAGTATGGCTGAGGTGACGACTGAGTCTGTGCAAGATTGCCTACTGCAGTTCGAGGTGATTCTGGGACGTTTGACAGAGATGATTGGAAACCTCGGGACGCAACGCGACAACCCTGGTCTGCGGAAGCGTATTGAGAATGACAAGAAGTCCCTGCAGGACACGCGCGACTCCATCCTCGTGGATGTGAATGGCCTCAAGCGGAAGATCGGGCTCGAAGGGGATGAGGGCAAGCAGCGCTACCAGGCGATGGCGAAGCTGTCAGGATTGCTGTTCACGAAGTACGAACGTATGCCTTGTGAGTTGTCACTGCTACACCACCTGCTGCACACCAGGGGCGCGCAAGGAGGCTGATCGCAAGCTGAAGGAGCCTATCGGCGGTCCCAAGGTGTGCAGACTGTCGGCACCTGTGCTGGCAACGAGGCTAAGGTTCTGTGGTTCGACACCCGCAGCACCGGATGCCTGGCGTGCTGCATTCTCCGGTGCCATCTGCTGCCATGCAAGCCACTCTAGTCCACGCTGCCACCACACCACACCACACCACCCCTCCCGCAGAAGCGTGTCATGGACGACGCACACGAGGATGACCGTGGACGGGACCACGTTGTGAACATCGGGAACGACACCGACAACGTGATGGCGCAGCTCCGCCCTGCGTACAACATGAGTGCCCTCAACACAGAGGAGGACATCCAGCGCGAGAAGGCGGATGAGATTGAGGACATTGCAGCAGACATCCGGGAGCTACACCACATGTTCACTGATTTCCAGGACGAGGTCGACCGTCAGCAGGAGCCGATCAACCACATCCAGAGCATGGTCAAGAGCGCGCGCGAGAATGTGGTCAGGGGGACGTCCGAGCTGCAGCAGGCGGGAGAGTACCAGAAGAGCAGCAGGCTGCGGTCGTAACACTGCACTTTCACGTTGTTCTTCCCCTTCCTGTGCTCCTTGATGCTGTGATGTCTGCACGGCACCTGTGAGACACACCCTCAGCCTGATAAAGAGTGGGGTTCACGTGCAGACCACAGTTTTGTGTTTGCTGTGGCTTTCATATGCTCACACAAGCCCCGTTCCATCAATCGCCTGCCAGGCGCCTCACCAGGTGTCTGATGCCCCATTGAGCCATCGGGTAAAGTAGAATGTGCTTCTGAGAACTAACCTTCAGATAGAGAAACAGCGAGAGGCAGCTTGTCAGTGTGTGTCCTTTGTCCTTCAGCCTTTGACGAGGCAGGCCTTGGTGTGTGTGTGGTGGAGGCAGCATGAGACTTCGGTGCCTGCACTAACTCAAGGCTCAACGTGTGGCAAACACAGCGAGGGTTGTTTCCCACGTTGACTCCGAGCCAAAAGCTGCCTCACGCCCACACCTTCACCCTGTGCCACATCGGGTGGCTTGCCTGTGTGTGCGTGCCGTTCTTCTTGCCCTTCTGCCCTACTGTGCTGCTGTGCGGTGTGGCACGCCCGACTCTTCTGCATGGGGCCCCTTAGTGCTTTCCTCCCCGTCAGCACACGCCCCGTCACGGCGGCACAGCATGTCCCTCCCACCCCCCTCCCTTGCCCCGCTCGCCTCCTCTCCGCTGCGTCGGCGTGTGCTGGGGAGCACATCCCTGCCGGCGATGTGTGCAATGTGACGAACTGATTTGCTTCATGACCATAGCATCCGCATGACACCTCCTTGCCCGGCACCACGCCACGCGGCTCCCGCAATGTGGCGGTTCAAAGAGTGCCCCCGCCTGCAGCCCCCCCCTTTGCCCCTACATTCTCCTCTTTACCCCCCCTTTTGCCCCTCTGCACCCCTCCCGCCATCCGCCCCCACTAGTTGCTCTCGCCGCCACCTTTCCACCAGGCCACCCCACCCACCCACACCAATGCCTCGGCGCGACGCCACACCGGCGCCCCCTCCATGCATCGCTGTGGCCCTTGTGCTGGCCTCCCTTAGCCTCCCTGCCTCGGCTTCCCTTTGCACAACGTGGGCCACCGATCCTGTCGCCTGCGTCCGTGCGTATAATGTGAAGTGGTCGAAGCTGCTCCCCGACACCAGCACCACTTGGGTCAACACCATGCCGCTGGGCAACGCCGAGGGGGCGGCCAACGTGTGGACGGATGGCAAGGCCACGGTGTCCCTCCTGGTGTCGTCCCCCTACGCGTGGAACGAAGGGTCGCAGCTCATCAAGGTTGCGCGTGTGGACATCGCATTCTCCCCCTCACCGGGGGGCTTCGTGTCGCAGGAGCTGGATGTCGGCACCGCCACCATCACCGTCACCTTTGACAAGCTGAAGGTGCAGATGTGGATGGACGCGGTTGGCAACGCGGCTGTCGTGACGCACGCCTCTACCTCCGGAGATGCCTTCACAGCCAAGGCCACCGTCAGCCCGATCCGCGAGGAGGAGTCCAGCTTCCAGGGGCCTTTCCAGTGCAGCGCGTATGCCATCAGCGCGGATGTTGTGACAAACACCTCAGGCGCAGATATCGTCTACCACCGCAACGAGGCGGGGTACAAAGGGCAGAACTACTTCCAGGACATGATCGACCAGCAGAACCTTGGGCAGGAGGCCTACGGCTCTCTCCCCAACAGGCTGCTGAACAGGACATCCGGTGCTGCTGTGACGTCTCAGGGGGACACGGTGGTGGTGACGCTGCTCACCTCGCAGACGGACACAGCGCAGCGCTATGTTGATGACCTGGTGGCGTCGGTCAACCCCAGCCCGTCGAAGGCAGGGCATGACGCGTGGTGGGCGGCGTATTGGGGCCGGTCCCACGTGGAGGTGCCTGCGTGGAATGTGTCGTCGCAGTACGCCCTGCAGAGGTATCTCCAGGGCTCGCAGGGGCGTGCCCCGTTCCCCATCAAGTTCAACGGGATGCTGTACACAGCGCAGAAGCCCCCTCAGACCGACTTCCGCCAGTGGGGCGGGAGGAACTGGTGGCAGAATGCGCGCCTGTCATACTACAACATGTTTCACGCGGGTGACCTGGACATGGTCAGCAGCTTCCTCCAGGGCTACCACGGGACCCTCCCTCTGGCGAAGGCGCGTGCCTCACACTACTACAACACCAGCGGGGCGTTCTGGCCGGAGTACACCGACGCTCTGTTTGGCACGCAGCACTCCCAGTCGTATGGGTGTGGGCGTGCCGGGGTCAGCAACTCCACCATGCCCTACTGGTGGACCCAAGACGTCTGGAATGGGTACAACCTGCAGGGGAGCCTCGACCTGTCGCTGTTTGCGCTGGACTTCCACGCCTTCACAGGCAACACGACATACCTGGACATCGCCGCAGAGGTGGTCGACTTCTACCGCGAGTGGCGCACCGAGAAGGACGCAGAGGGGCGGGTCGTGCTGTACCCCACGCAGAGCCTCGAGACGTGGCAGTGCCCTGGGTACCCCCCGCAGCGGGACAACTGCCCTGTGAACGACCTCCCCACAATCGCAGGGCTCCGCACCGTGACGGAGAAGCTCCTCCGCACAGGCTACGGCACGGCGGCACAGCGCAAGGCGTGGCAGGACTACACAGAGGCCATCCCCCTGCTGCCTTTGGCGGTGCAGAAGGGCCAGGCGAACGCCTCCCTGGTTCCCGCCCAGTCGTGGCCCGCCAGCAGGAAGAACGTGGAGAACACAGAGCTGTACGCCGTGCACCCCTACAGGTTGTACACTGCAGGGCGTGGTGGGGACCTTTCCCCTGCGACTATTGCCTACGGCCTGCGGCAGTTCCACTCTGACGTGGGGTGGGAGCAGAACATCCTGGACGCGGCCCTGCTGGGGATGGCAACTGAGTTCCAGAGCCTCGCGGTGGCGCGTGCGGCGGTGGGCCCTGCAACGGGGTACCGCTTCCCCGCCTTCATGCCGCACCTGCAGGACTACGAGCCGTCGGCAGACCACCTTGCGAATCTGAACAACGCTATGGGGTACGCCCTGGTGCAGGAGGACGAGGGCCCCGAGCACAGCCTCGTGCTCCTCCCCAGCTGGCCCTGCTCCTGGGATGTGGACTTCAAGGTGCACGGGCCCCTCGGCACAGTGGTGGAGGGGCGCCTCGTCTCGGGCGTCCTCTCCTATACTGTGTCCCCGCAGTCGCGTGCGGCGCATGTCTCTGCCAGGCAGTGCCAGGCGTGAGGTGGAGGGGGGGTACGAGGGGCGGTGGATGTGTGATTACTGCGCTGCTGCAGAAGAATCATGTGCTTGCGGCAAAGTGGGGTGGGTGGGCAGCTCAGACAAGGGTTGCGTTGTGTATGTGTGTGTGTGCCGCTGCGCATATACTGCGCATATAGGAAAGGTGATATGGGGTGGTGAGGTGGCAGGGTGGTCACAAGGGGGATTTGTTGCCCTGTGCCCTACCTCCTTGTTTCATAGTCAGGTGGTGTGATTTTCGAGTGCGGGGTCCGGTGGGTTGGAAAATGGCTTTTTTGCCAGCTGATGTGTGTGGGCGAGGCGGGGGGTGTGTGTGGATGACTCAACGCTCTCTGGGGAGGGGAGGGTGTTTTCTTGGCACGAGAACCAAAAAAAATTCAGAATATTTTTTTATGCAAGGATGTGAAGAAGCAAAAAGGCTGTTGCACAACTTGCGGGTTGGTGGGATACATCTTTTTTTGTCTTCATTCGGCAGAACGCGCAAAATTGCCCCCCATCGGGCGAGAAGTGCGTGACGCCACTGGAAAGGATCTGTGCGGGAACAGGCAGGGGCGTATTTCTCTGCTTCCTTCTGCAGACAAACACCCTCCCTCCTCCGGTTGCCCAAGCAATTCGCATGCCGTCACGCCAGGTCTCTTGTTTCATCCCCCACTGTCAGTTGTGTGCAGCACACATCATTCCACCTTGCAAGGCCTTTTCTCTGCCAAGCCTGCGGCACCGCAGGCTGTGTCGTCCGCTCAGCACCTTGACCCCACAGAGTGCCAGCCCACCGAAAACCCCTCTCATTGTTCTTCGGCGAGTCGTGGGCAAAACAATTGCCGTCTTCTGGGAGCTCTGTGCCCCCAGCAGACCAGCGATGTTGCCCCTCCCCCTCCACGTGGCGCCGTGAACCCCATTTAGTCTTGTGCGATGTCGCGTGTGGCAAAAACCGTGTGTGTGAAACCTTTTCCGGCATCACTGACTCCCCCCCCACCCCTCCCCACTTTTTCTTTTTAGGGGGGGGGGGTGTTTCGGCGTTTCGGAGAAACCAGCGACAGGTCGTCGTGTTGGTGGTTGCTGCCGTTCTCTCTTTTTGGTTCACCCCCTCAAACCCCCCCCCCCCATGTTGCAATCGTATGTAATTTTACCCGACCTGCAGCCTTACCAACGACAAAAGTTCTTTCTTTTTGACCATATTTTTTGCTTCGCTGCTGAACGCGAATGGAGGCAAGTGATCTGCTAACGCGTCGGCAGCCACACACAACCCCCTTGGTGGGGTTCGGGGAGGATGAATCAGAGCATTCCGCTGGCGCGAGCCCCCGCAGGTAGAGAGCAAGGCGGGCACAACTGTGTGTGGCGCAGCAGACACGCGCAGACTCTGCGGTGGTGCTAGCATGCACCGCATGCACCCACATCAGGGAATGTGGCGTGGTGCTCGCCACCAAAAGAAATCACACACAGAGAGCTGCATCTTAAGGACCCACGGCACAGAGTCCGGCAGGGCACCCGCGCCTAGGAAACGCTTGCAGAACAGAAATTCTCCCGCCCTCCCCCACAGCCACCCCATCTCTTTCCACCGCACGGCGATGGCAGTTGTGGCACGCAGCCACTTTCCTCCACCACCGCCCCCTGCCTTTTGGTGTGGGTTGGTGTGCCCCGTGGGAGGGTGGGGGTGGGGCGGCCGACAGCTGTACCTCGGCACCGATGCCTCTCGACATGCGGCAGGCAGGCGTTGGCGCTGCCGCTGGGTTCGTAGAGGCGTGCATCATGCACCCTGTCGACACGGTGAAGACACGGATGCAGGCGCAGACTGTGGAGGGTGGGGTGCGCTTTACAGGCGTGTCGGACGTCTTCCGACGCACCTTCAGGGAGGAGGGTGTCGGTGCTTTCTACAAAGGCATCGGGCCTGTCGTGGTGTCGGTTGTACCCCGCGTGTGCGGGCAGTATCTCGGGCTGTCGTACTTCCTGCCGGTGGTCAGGAGCGTCGCACCCCCGCAGGTCCCCGCCGCGCTGCACCCCAGCATCGCAGGCGTCCTCACCGGTATCGTGCAGGCAACCGTGGTTGTGGCACCCCTTGAGCTTGTGAAGAACAGGGGGCAGGTCACGCGCACCACCATCGCGGCAGACGGCGTGGTGACCCCCTCCGCACGCCCCTCCGGCCTGGTCGCGGTTGCGTCCGATGTGGTGCGCAACGAAGGCTTCTTCGGGCTGTACCGCGGGCTGACGGCCACCGTGCTGCGGCAGTGCTGGGGCCTGTGCATCAAGTTCGGGGGGTACGTCGGGATCCGCGATGCCCTGGCGAGCACGACACCCAATGGGCAGCTGCAGCCGCACCACCACATGCTGGCTGGAGGGGCCACCAACACGATGGTTGGGGTGCTCGTGTCGCCCATCGATGTTGTGAAGACACGCATCCAGATCGCGGACGCGAGGGAGAGCCCCCGTGTGGTGGACTGCGTGCGCAGCATCGTGCGCAACGAGGGGTATGCGACATTCTTCCGTGGCGCGTCGATGCGTGTTCTGCGCGTTGCCCCAGGTGGTGCCATACAGTTTGCAATAGCCGAGTACCTCGCAAAGGTGCTGGGGGTGCGCATCGGGTAAACGTCAGGCGCGTCTCTGAGCCACCCTTGCCTTCACACGTCCCCTTCCACGCCCCCCTCCCTGGTGTGCCGTGCCAGTGCATGTGGCGTGTTGTTCAATAGCAGCAGCAGGATGCCTATCCTGCCGTTGGGGCCCTTCCGCCCCCTAACCACTCGCCCCTCGACTCGCGATGTATTCAGGTGTGTATGGTGGTGCAGCGAGGGTTGTATGGAAGAGCAGGGGGTTGCCTGTGGTTGCGTTCACGAAGACCCGAAACGATTTGTGTGCAGGTGTGGGATGGTGCCTTACGCTGTGTTGGTCATATTCCGATGCCGCGGACAGCACGTCCACCCTGCACTGACTTCTCCGTAACGTAGACAGGTTAGGTCCGATGGCATGGGGGACATCGGGCGTGGAGGCTTTCTGAAGCCCTTACGTAACCAGGGAGAACAGCTTGGCTCAGGAGCGAAGTCCCGACCCCCCGCACCGCACGAAACCCATTGCTGCATCCCACCACCACACGTCACATGCCTGCCCCACACAAAGGCCGGGTCACCGGGTTGTCTCATCTTCAGGCATCTGCCCTGTTCGTTGTGCCATCCCAACCCAGTCAGCCCGAAGGTTCCGTTCGTGCCACACACATCACATCCACGACACGGATGCTTCAGTTTTCTATCAGTATGGGGAAATCGAGAAGCGAGCTCCGTGTAGGTTCCGTGTGGCTCAAAGATGGGGTTTCGATCACCCAAAGTAAATGTGCGTGACCACCCCATTGTGCACACGAGAAGCGGTGCCCCTCACACACACGCACACACACTCACCACTGCAGGGTATCGTTTAACCCCCGCCTCGCAACGGTGTCCAACAGAATGGGATCGCTGGATGTTGCAGTACGCATGGGTGCGGTGGTGTACACTGTGTCACTTTCGGAAGAGGCGACAGTGGAGGACCTTCTGCACCTGACCGCCGCTCAGATCTCTGAGGACCTGCACCTGGAGCCGGAGGTCTGCGAAAGCTGCCTGGAGCTCGTTGACGATGAGACGGGCGAGCGTTTCAGCAAAGGCGACAAAGGGCCACTCTCGGGGACAGGGCTGTGTGCGGGCTCCTCTCTTGTGGCTTCACTTGACAACCCTGTGCACCGTGTGGATATCGCAAAGTTGCTCCTCGTTCAAAGGGGCATCGACACCTATTACGAGGACTACGCATGCAGTGCGTGCGAGGAGGACGATGCCGACACACTCGGGTTGCTGATCGACGCAACCTCGCAGAACGAGTGGCGAGAGACTAGGATCGGCTTGAGGCCGTGCTTTATGTTGCGGCTCATACGGAGCAGCCACACCCCCAAATGCGTGGACATGCTGCTGCAGTCGTTCCACTTCAGCACCCCCTCCCTGTGGTACTTTGTCGCGCTGGCAGCCACACAGCCTCAAAACACAGCCGCACTTCGACACCTTCTGGACGCACTCTCCACACGTGACTGCGAGGATCGTGCCGAGAAGCTATTTGACGTCCTCACGCTGGCAACGCGGAAGGAGGGGAACATGGCGTCCGTCGTGCTCCTGCTGGAGAGCGGCGCAGACGCGGGGTATGTCGGGAGCAACCCTGTCGAGACCTTCCTGCACCACGCACAACCGGAGTACTACGACGTGGCGTTGGCCTCCTGCAAGCATATGCGGGTCGACATCTTCCGCTACGGCGTGTGTGTGGCTCACATGCGCAGCGTCGAGCTTGGTGTGCGGGCCCTGCACCAGCTGCACCGCGCCCTCTTCCTGCGTGGGGGTGCTTTGGATGCGGACGAAGCTGCAAGTTGGAAGCGTGTCGTGAATGTTCGGTGGTTGAAGGCTGGCGAGACCACGACGCTGCTGCACGAGGCTGTGAAGCGGCAGGATGAGCTGGCTGTGGACTGGCTGCTGGCGACAGACACTGACGTGAGGATTCCGCGGTGGAAGGCTGGCGAGACCACGACGCTGCTGCACGAGGCTGTGAAGAGGGTGGATGCGGGTGCTGTGCAGTTTCTCCTGAAGTCAGGTGCTGACGTCAACGCAGGCAACGAGTTTGGGCAGACACCCGCACACATCGCCTCTGCAAACCTGCGTTCCTACAGGTTGGCCTGGGCCATCCTGCATGATCTCCAGAGGGCGGGTGCAGACATGCACAGGAGGGACAACAAGGGGTGGACGGTGAAGTGGATGTCAGTCGTGCGACTGTTCCCCACATCTGACCCGCAGTCAACGCTTCCCCGCGCTTATTGTCCCCTGTGCGGCTGCCGTGATTGTCGCGGGGAGACGCGCCCTGAGATGTACGAGGATACGGCCCCAGTGATTGAGGCGTCAAGCGGGACCAACCCCGAGTCTGGGTCCGATTCCGACACCCCTTCCTCGGAAGAGGGGTGGGATTGCGAATCACCAGAGGTGCCACAGCGAGGAGTGCCGAAGTTCCGCAAGGTGATCCTCAGGAAGCGCAGGGAACCCACGAACGGCAGGGGTGGCAGGCAGCGGTGCACCAAAGCCATGGCGGGTCAGCAGATGAGGCAGGGCCGGGGGAGCAGGAGGCAGTCTCGGCGCGAGGCGAAGGATTTAGCCTCGGAGCGTGACAACAAGGCAGACTGCTGCGTGGCGAGGTGACCTGTGGCTGTGCCTGTGGGGTGCGTCCTTTCCTGCCACACTCACACATCCCCCCCTTTCAAGTGTGTGCCTGTCCTCACTCCTGCACATCATCGCTTTCCTAACACAACGTGTTCTGTTTCACACATCATCACTGGTGCCCCTGAAGTCTTCGAGGAATGGCGTCACATCACGGAGAAACTACGTACAAAACGGCTTCTGTCGAGAAACTCTCTCCACCACAAGTCAACTGCGACACAGCTACGTAAATCTGCGTTGAAACTATGACGTAAGGACTATTGGGAACCAGGGGCACCACTCGCGGTTTGTTTTCCCTTTTGCTATGTTTGATCTCCAGGAAGCCGCCTTTCTGGCCACACCCACCGGTGCCCATGATCCCCAGCGCTCGTACAGGCTCGCCAAGAGGCAACTTGTTGGTGGTCGTTGTTTCCCTCGTCTGTCGGCTGCACTGCTGTCACTGAGCAGCAGAGGTGGAGAAGAAGCGCAGTGACAGTGAATGTGATTTCCCTTGTTTCTGTTTGGGTGGAATGGCGTCACTCTGAAGACCCGTCGGCCTGGCCCTCTAGCCCAAGCGCAAAGCCTGCCTGCAGAACTGCTGCTGGTTGCATGCGCAGCCTCCACGGGATGCTTTCATCTGAGCCAACACCACGCGTTGCTAGCATTTCCCTTCTTGCATTTCGACTGACACCACCCCTGAGGTGGGCCTGTTGCGTCACAGTCTCTGTAGAAGCGGTGCCCCCTCCCAAGCCCACCTCCGCGTCGCATTCCCCGCAACGCCGCCTTTTCCTCCAGGGTACCCTCCCAGCTTCCCTTGTCAGTACTCACCAGCCAGCTCCGTCCAGCCCCCGTCACTCCGGTGAAGTTGCAAGGAACAGGGCTGCACTGACACTCGAACGCCCTCCTGTCTGTACTGTCCAGTTGGTCCTCGCTCTCCGATCCCCACATGCTGACACCACCACAGCACACCGCACCACAGGGCTGTGGCCGGGCGCCCCTCTCCCCACCCCCCGCCCGTGCCAATGCTATCCCGCACTGCTGCATAGTGGTGCAGTGCCACACTGACCGCTTGCTCCGACATTCCATCCCGAGTCGGTGATCACGAGTGGGACCAAGAGCAGAAGCGGGTGTGCCAACTCTATGAGTGTCGCCCCCAGCGGCAACGCCAGCGCCCTGCCTGCCGGGCCGGCAGACTCGCAGGATGGTTCGGAGGCTGAGGGCGGCTGCACATACTCGGCGGAGGTGGTGGGGCTTGCGACAGGGCTTGCCCTGTCGCTTTTCCTCAACCTTGTGCTTGCGGCGTTGCTCTGCATCCGGCCCCAGCCAGCAGCGCCGCACAGCGGCACCCTCGACGAGCGGCTCTTCAGCGAGGTGTCGTCTGAGTATGCGCTACGCAATCCTCTGTATATGTTCCGGGCAGGCGGGGGTGCTTCCCTTAGCGGCAAAGGCGTGCCCTCTGTCAGCGCTTCCGGTATGCATGGATCGATTGAGTAGAGGTGGCCCGCCCGCCGGCGCCAGGCTTTTCAAAGCAGGAAGGGGCGGGGCGAGGTGGCGTTGCGAGACGCGCCAAACAGAAGCCGATGATGTCTGCCTGTAGGCAGCATGGATAACATGGCAAACGGCAGGGTTGCTGAATGTGTGCCTTCTGCACTGCGGTGACAACATTGACGTGGGGTGGGGCCCTCGCTCTGTGCCAACACTGTGTGTGTCAAACTGTGTCACTTCACAGCAAGTGTTGTGAGGGCGGCTCACCCATCGCATTTCTGCACTTCTGAGAAGGCCCCATGTGTGTGGGCAAAGCTCGCTGGAGGTATCACCAGAGCTCGCTCGGTGAGGCCGACACGAAACAGAAATGTTCGCGCGTGTTGTGTGTGTGGAGAGTTCTCAAGCAAGTCGTCGGGTTTAGAGACACTGTTGCCGAATCAGGGATTTGACCAGGCCTGTCCCTGGTCAAAGGGCCTGGTCTGTGACCTGGTCGTAAATGACCAGGGGTACAGGGCAATGTGGGATGCAACCCCCCCTGGTCAGTGACCAAGGCCCTGGTCAACCACCTGGTTAAAGCCCTGACGAGGCACCGTGGAGAGTGGGGTGATCGTGGTGGTGTGACGGGGGGGTCTGGGGGGAGGCATGCAACTGCTGCCGTCCAGCGCCATTTTTATTGGTGTGGGTGGTGCGGTGCATAGATGTGTGGCATTGACTGCATCTGTGAGTGGTGTTCTGTGAATATTCAAAAAGTAGATACTCAATGCCTGCACGGCATGTGGGCCGGCAGAGCGGGGCAGCGCGACTTTCCGCCCACAAGCAAGGGGTGTCGTGGATGAAACCCCCCTCCCCCCCCGGAGGACAGCCCCCAGACTCATTCAGCAGAGGCCTTGTTGTCGGGCTGCGGTTGCACACGCCACAGGCGGTTGCTCCGCAACTGCCGCGTTGTATTGCAGCCTTACCCCTCCACCCTGCCGCGCTGCAGCCGCAAGGGATAGGTAGCGAGAATGGCAGTTCTGTCGGACATTGTTGCGGGATACACCCACCAGCCACCCCCACCCTCCCCCCACACACGACGATGAGCAAGCGGGAGGAAAACGTACACCCGAGCAGGCTTGCTGATGCGGACGAGAGGCGGAGTCGGGATGACAGGCGAGACCGTGATCGTGATCGCGACCGGAACCGTGACCGCGGAGATCGCGACCGTGGCGGGCGCCATGAAGATCGCCGCGACAGGAGGGACCGTGGCTATAGCAGACGCCGCAGTCCACCACGCCAGTCGCTCGAGGAGCTCGAGGCCCAGCGGAAGCAGCGCGAGTTGGAGCACCAGGAACAGGAGGCCTACCTGAAGGACAAGCTGAAGGACGTCAACGCGCAGCTGCAGGCGGGGGACGCGACGATCGAATCCATCCGCGAGGAGGCACGCCAGCAGCCCGACACGCAGAAGCAGTGCGAGATCTCCGCGCTGCTGCAGGAGTGCAACGCGGTGGTCGAACGGCTGGGGCGCGAGAAGAGGGTTCTGACGCGTCTGAGCGCCCTGCTGGAGACGGAAAACTCCCGCCTGAGCCACACAGAGCTGGACGACCTGAACTACCAGATGGCACAACGCCTCCGCGACCAGCAGACGCAGTACGACCACCAGCTCCGGCAGCTGCAGCGCCAGCAGCGACAGCACGGCGATGCCGGCATCAAGACAGAAGGGCCTCCCCCATCGCCGCCGCCCCTCCCCGACCAGCGGCCCCCCCAGCACGCGCAGCAGCCGCCCATGCCGCCAGCCCCTGCGATGGCCCGGCAGGGCCCCAGGTCCCGCGCGCGGAGGGTGTACTGCATTCCGCGTGATGCAAACGACGACGCCTCGATGACGACGCAGCCCCCTGCCAACCAGGATGTGACGGGGGACGACGTGAGGGACAGCCTGATGTCTGTGCACAAAGATTACTCCGATGCGGTGAGGCGGTACCAGCTCACCAACAACAGGGATGAGCTGCTGGAGAGGATACAGGACATGATGCGGCAGATGGAAAAAGTACTCCGGAAGTATGAAAGGCGGTCGCGCGCGGATCTCGTGACAGCCCTGAAGCTGGTGGAAGCCATGTCGATGTACACGACATATTCCTCCCCGATGTACGCCATCCTGTCAGGTGCCAAAGACGACTACCCGCCGCCTTGCATCGAGAGGCAGTGGATTGACGATACCCTGCAGTTTCTCGACAAACGCCGCGATGCGCACGTCACATGTTACAAGTGTGGCGGGAAGGGTCACAGGTCCCGCGACTGCACCATCCCACGCCCTGAACGTCTGAGCAGAGGCGGTGGCGGCGGCGGTGGTGGTGGTGGGGACGGGCACCCCCCGCCGCACAGGCGGGGCAACGGCGGGAGGGGCGATGATCTGCTCGCACTGCAGGCGAGGCAGCAGCAGCAGCTCATGCAGCACCAGCTGGTGTCCCCGCAGGACATGGGCATGCGGTAGCGGGGTGTGGTGGTGGGGGGTGGGGGTGGAGTGGGCTCCTCCTGCAGTCCCCGTGGGTGTGGTGTGTTGGGGGACCCAGCCAAAAAAAGAGTTGCTTCTTGAGCACAGCCAAGGCAGGGGGGGCGGGGGTTTCCCCCAGGATTTGGGATTTCCAGGGCCGGTGGGTGGGTGTGTGGGGTCAATGCTGACCCCAATGATGATTGTGTGCTCAACAGAAGTACATTGCACTGGGGGCGAGGTTTGTAGGAAACAGCCCCCCTCCCCCCCCTCCCCCGCACGCCTTCAAGGAGGAAGAGGAAGGAGGAATGCACCGGTTTGCCACGTTTCGTTTCCTGAGAGCATGGACTGCAGTGCATCGTTGGGGGGGGGGGGGGGTCGGTTGCTCCCGCAACCACCTCCCTCCCGCGGGGGGGGGGGGGGCACCGATGCCCGGGCTCTGAGGTGTGTGGGGGGTAGAGGGGAGGTGTGTGGTCTGCCAAGGCAATGGGTGCTTCTGCTGCGCTGAGTTTGAGGCCCCGCAGACGAGGCCCAAATTCCCGTCGTGAGTGTACGGAATGAAGTGGGGGTGGGGCCAGCTCCAGCACCAATCGATCGGTGGCACTTGTCGGGGCCCAGCAACGCGGACTGGGAATTATATTTCTACCAAAATACCAACCCATTCAAATACACACGCGCACAAGCTCACCACTGCAGGGTATCTTTTAACCCCCGCCTCGCAACGGTGTCCAACAGAATGGGATCGCTGGATGTTGCAGTGCGCATGGGTGCGGTGGCGTACACTGTGTCACTGTCGGAAGAGGCGACAGTGGAGGACCTTCTGCACCTGGCCGCCGCTCAGATCTCTGAGGACCTGCACCTGGAGCCGGAGGTCTGCGAAAGCTGCCTGGAGCTCGTTGACGATGAGACGGGCGAGCGTTTCAGCGAAGGCGAGAAGGGGCCACTTTCGGGGACAGGGCTGTGTGCGGGCTCCTCTCTTGCTGCGTCAGTTGACGACCGTGCCAAGATCGCAAGGTTACTTCTTGCTCAAAGGGGCCTGCAATACAGCGACTATTCGGGAGCTGCTTATCTCGATCGAAATGCGTTCAACTTCGACGGTTTCGACGCCGATACACGCGGGCTGCTGATCGACGCAACCTACTATGACGACCCAGAGGAAAACATCAGTTTGACGGACGGCGTCATGCGCAGGCTTCTCCATGATCGCGAGAGCCCCGATTGCTTCGCCACGCAGTTGTTCCGCTTCAGCACACCCTCCCTGTGGTACTTAGCCGTATGGGCAGCCAGGCACCCTTTTAGCACAGCTGCACTGCCGCACCTTCTGGACGCACTCTCCACACGTGACTGCGAGGATCGTGCCGAGAAGCTGTTCGACGTCCTCACGCTGGCAACGCGGAAGGAGGGGAACATGGCGTCCGTCGTGCTCCTGCTGGAGAGCGGTGCAGACGCGGGGTATGTCGGGAGCAACCCTGTCGAGACCTTCCTGCACCACGTACAACCGGAGTACTACGACGTGGCGTTGGCCTCCTGCAAGCATATGCGGGTCGACATCTTCCGCTACGGCGTGTGTGTGGATCACATGCGCAGCGTCGAGCTTGGTGTGCGGGCCCTGCACCAGCTGCACCGCGCCCTCTTCCTGCGCGGGGGTGCTTTGGATGCGGACGAAGCTGCAAGTTGGAAGCGTGTCGTGAATGTTCGGTGGTTGAAGGCTGGCGAGACCACGACGCTGCTGCACGAGGCTGTGAAGCGGAAGGATGCGGGTGCTGTGAGGTTCCTCCTGAAGTCAGGCGCTGACGATGCATGCAACGACTTCCAGCACATCCCCCCACATATCACCTGTGACGACATCTGGTCCTGCTTCCGGAGGTGGGACATGACTATCCTGCATGATCCCCAGAGGGCGGGTGCATACATGCACAGGAAGGACAACAAGCGGAGCACGGTGAAGTGCATGTCAGTCGTGCAGCTCCCACCTCTACAGGAGCAGCCAATGCTGCCCCGGGTTGGGCGGCTCCTGTGCACCTGCTATTCGTGTGTGGCTGACCAGTGTTGGAGGAGGAGCTGCCCGGACGAAGGGGGGTCCGTCACTTACGACTCCGTGGAGGAGCTTCCCTCGTCTGAAGAGGGGTGGGATTGCGAGCCACCAGAGGTGCCACGGCGGGGAGTGCCGAAGTTCCGCAAAGTGACCCTCAGGAAGCGCAGGGGTGGCGCGCAGCGGTGCACCAAAGCCACGACTGGTCAGCAGATGAGGCAGGGTCGGGGGAGCAGGAGGCAGTCTCGGCGCGAGGCGAAGGCTTTAGCCTCGGAGCGTGACAACAAGGCAGACTGCTGCGTGGCGAGGTGACCTGTGGCTGTGCCTGTGGGGTGCATCCTTTCCTGCCACACTCACACATCCCCCCCTTTCAATGTGTGTGCCTGTCCTCACTCCTACACATCATCGCTTTCCTAACACAACGTGTTCTGTTTCACACATCATCACTGGTGCCCCTGAAGTCTTCGATGAACGACGTCACATCACGGAGAAACTACGTACAAAACGACTTCTGTCGAGAAACTCTCTCCACTACAAGTCAACTGCGACACAGCTACGTAAATCTGCGTTGAAACTAGACGCAAGAACTCTGTACATCGGCGTTTTCAGGGCACCACTCGCGGTTTGTTTTCCCTTTTGCTTTGTTTGACCTCCAACAAGCCGCCTTGCTGGCCACACCCACCGGTGCCCATGATCCCCGGCGCTCGTCCAGGCTCGCCAAGAGGCAACCTGTTGGTGGTCGTTGTTTCCCTGTTCTGTCGGCTGCACTGCTGTCACTGAGCAGCAAATGTGGGAAGAAGCGCAAGGACAGTGAATGTGATTTCCCTTGTTTCTGTTTGGGTGGAATGGCGTCACTCTGAAGACCCGTCGGCCTGGCCCTCTAGCCCAAGCGCAAAGCCTGCCTGCAGAACTGCTGCTGGTTGCATGCGCAGCCTCCACGGGATGCTTTCATCTGAGCCAACACCACGCGTTGCTAGCATTTCCTTTCTTGCATTTCGACTGACACCACCCCTGAGGTGGACCTGTTGCGTCACAGTCTCTGTAGAAGCGGTGCCCCCTCCCAAGCCCACCTCCGCGCCGCATTCCCCGCAACGCCCGCCTTTTCCTCCAGGGTACCCTCCCAGCTTCCCCTTGTCAGTACTCACCAGCCAGCTCCGCCCCGTCACCAAAAATCCTAGAAAGCCACCTTAGCCATAATCCATAATCACAAAATCCACCGATTTCTCTACCTATGTTTGTACCCCTATGATTCACTGGGACAAAGCAATTTTTAGGGGTGCTGTCCCGCGGGATCGCCTCGCTCTTCGATGCATGTGACAATGCGTCGAAGTCGAAACGGCGGTTGGACGCACGGCATCCTAGCAAGGTGGTCTGCGAGAGCCCGGTACGTCCGTCTCTTCACGCCCCTTCCATCGCCACCGCCACCACCCCACCCCACCCACCCCCAACCCCCAACCTCCAGCCTCCAGGGATGTCGTCAGAGGAAGCACCCCCGCCCCCGCCCCCAGCGGAGGCTCCGGCAGCACCGGCGCCTGCCGCCGAGGACGATGCGGATGCATCCATGGCTCCGCCGCCCCTGCAGGTGGGGGGCGATGCCGACAGCGTGGGGGATCTGGTGAGGGCGGAGACGGTGATCGATGCGCCGCCTCCGGTGGGGTTCTTCGACGACGAGGAGGACTTTACCCTGCCGTCCGATGTGCCGCAGGTGCCTTCGCAGGAGGAGCCGCCTGCGGTGCCGGAGTTTGACGAGCCGGAGGAGACTGTCACTTTTGAGGACATCTTCGGGGCGGAGTTCGACCCGAGGTCGTTTGACGCGCGGGATGTGCTGGACGTGAAGAACGAAGAGCTGCGCAGCATTAACGACGTTGTGATGAAGCGTGTGGAGCGGATCGAAGACAACGAGACGTATGAGAAGGATCTGGAAGATATCTTCGGGGACGCTGGAGCGGCACGCCAGCTCATCGAGGGCGCGTATGACCAAGAGGCAGCGCACGTCGCACAGTCCCTTTTGGATGGCGCAGCCAAGGCCCAAGCCGGGCAAGCTGTTCCGGGCGTCAAGTCGGTGCGTGACCTGGAGGACGTCCACAACGTCCACCTCATCTCTGCCCCCGATGGGAAGCGGTTCAACGCGCACGCCTCATCCAACCGGTTCTTCCCCGTCAGCTCCATCTTCCTGACGACGATGCCCACCATCGAGAACTACCAGTGCCTCCACATGCCTCTCACAGGGCCTCCTGAGGACAGGCGTATCAAGGTGGGTGGGGCGCCTGAGGTTCTGCAGGACAGGAAACCCATCCGTGCCGGTCTGCAGGGTGCGGGTCAGACGTACCCCGGTGCGATGTTTACGCCGCAGAACGTCGTGAGGTGGAGGCGGCGGAAGGGGAACCTGCAGAGCAACACGCGGCTGCTGCGGTATGACAACGGCGACACGATCCTGCGGGTGGGGTCGGACTACTTCATGATGGAGACCCACGAGGCTGCGCAGGAGAACCAGCATTTGATGGGGGCGCATGGCCCCGACGGGATGCTTCTCGAGTATCAGCGCCTGAGGAAGCGTTGGAGGATGCGGCCTCTGCGTAATGTGCGCGGCGTTCCCAACTCGACCCTCTCCGAGAAGCAGCGGAAGCAGGAGGACCAGACGCTTCCCGAGGAGCCGGTTAAGACGTATGTTGTTTTGCTGTTGTGGCGTGAAAGCAGTTGTCTTTGTCGAGGGTCTGGCTTCCCGCCGTGTGCTGTGCGGTGTTGTGTGTAGCAGGGATCCGCGCCAAAACGACGTGCCGTGCCCCCCCCCTCCCCACCCCCAACACCCAACACCCAACCGCCACAGCGTGCGCCCCTTCGTGGAGCCGACCCGAGACGAGGAGACGATCGAGGCGGAGCGCGAACAGGCATTCGAGTCCCTCGAGCGCAGAGTCAAGCGGGTACGGGACAAAGACGTATGCAGCTGTTTCACCCCATGGCATCCCTGTTGGTTTTGCTCCGTTCATCGCTGTGTCCAACGCCCCCCCCTCAAAACCCACATGTTCTGCCCATCTGCCGTGCCCCCCTTCCCCCCGCCCCGCCACCTCACCTCTCCCCCTCTTGTCCCTGCAGGAAAACGACACAGGAAACGATGAAGGGGAGGCTGTCTACGAAAAGACCCGAGAGAGGCCTGATGAAGACGAAGCGGACGACGCCTCAGTCGACCTCACAGGCGGCGATGACCACGTGGTTGTTGGTGACTCTGCAGGAGACCGCGCCCTCGCAGCTCAGAGGGACGACACAGACCCAGTCCGAGCCCCCAAACGGCAGAGAACGGGGGCGTCATGACAGCGCTTTGCTGGGGGTTGCCTGTGATGCCTTTGGGGTGGGTTGGTGGCGAGGGTCTGGCAATATGCTGTGCGTGTGATACGGTATTATACGCGATGCGTGCGGCCCTCATGGGGATGGGGTCACCCGCCCCATCCCCAGGGGTGGGGTGGGGTGCGTGTTTTGCTTGGAGGAGGAGGGGGGGGGGGGGGGAGGAGAAGGGGCGTGTGTGTGTGGGGAGGGTGCACCCCCCCCCCCCTATCGCACCCCGCACCCCACCCCCCCCCCCCTCCCCTGACCTATCATGTCGTGCAAAAAAGTCTATCTTTTGAAAAGTCTTCTCTGTTGTCTGTGTTATCTGCTCTCTGTCTCCCCTCTCCCTCTCTCCCCATCGGTTCGTTTTGTCTGTTTAGACCCGTCACGAAAAACAAAAAGGCAGAGTAAATCGGGGGAAGGTGTGTTTTTTTCCCCCCCGTTCGATTCAACTTCGGGATAAGAAGTCCGGTGAGCGAGGGGGTGGGGGGGTATCTTTTGGGGACACAAGGGGAGGCACGCAAGCGGGAAGAAAACAAAACGGGGCAAATTCTGCGGGTAGACTTTGTTTGTTTTACGCCACAGCCCTCCTCCATCACCCCCCCCCCCCCCCCCGCCCCCGCCGCATCGTCACGGCGAGGGCACGTGTTGTGGTCATCGAGACCACGGCAGAAGCGGACAACAGTTTTGAAATAACTAAACGGGAAGCGGGGGGGGTAAGGGGCCCTCGCCCCGCCCCCCCCCACCCCACCCCGCCACAGCCCGCCCCCCGCCCCGCTCTGCCTGGCCCGCCCGCGCTCTGTCCCCCACCCTGGAGCTTACAGCAGAGGCCGTTTCATCTCAGACACGCCCGTCATGAGGGAAAGGGAATGAAGTCCATCTCTCTCTGGTGGTGCACATCTCTGGTGGCTGTCGTCACAGGACGCAGGGCAAAAGAATGTGCGGGGAGAGGGGTGGTGTCGGGGGTGGGGGGTCGGGGTGGGCTGGGCTGGGGGTGTGGGGTGTGGGGATGGTGATGTTTTTGTCAACAGGAAGGAAGGGAAAGGGGGTGGGTGTGTGATGCTGCGGTCGAAGAAACGAGTTGTGTTCTCCCCCCCCGGCCCCCCCTTCCCCCTTTTATTGGTAGCCGCGCGGATTGATCGTTTGGCGTTTGCGCCCAAGGTGGGAGAACTTGCCGTGCGTTGCGGTACCCATTCGTGCCACTTCATCTGGCTGTGAGTGGTGTGCACAAAGAGTCGGATACGAAACAGCTTTCGAGATGCATTCTGTTGTCACGTTTTGCTGCTACTTCACGATCCAGTGGAGGCACGTACATCAACCCCACATAGCAAGCAGCGACTGCAGCAAGGCGACACCATGGCTGAGGTGACGACTGAGTCTGTGCAGGAGCGCCTGCAGCAGTTCGAAGTGGTTCTGGGGCGTCTGACAGAGATGACGGGGAACCTCGGGACGCAACGCGACAACCCTGGTCTGCGGAAGCGTATTGAGAATGACAAGAAGTCGCTGCAGGACACGCGCGACTCCATCCTGGCGGATGTGAATGACCTGAAGCGGAAGGTCGGGCGCGAGGGGGAGGAGAGCAAGCAGCGCTACCAGGCGATGGCGAAGCAGTCCGGGTTGCTGATCAAGCAGTACGAACGTATGCCTTGTGAGTTGTCACAGCAACACCACCTGCCGCACACCAGGGGCACGCAAGGAGGCTGACCGCAAGCTGAAGGAGCCTGTCGGCGGTGCCAAGGTATGCAGACTCAGCTGTGCTGGCAACGAGGCTAAGGTTCTGTGGTTCGACACCCGCAGCACCGGATGCCTTGCGGCGTGCTGCATTCTCCGGTGCCATCTGCTGCCATGCAAGCCACTCTAGTCCACGCTGCCACCACACCACCCCTCCCGCAGAAGCGTGTCATGGACGACGCACACGAGGATGACGGTGGACGGGACCATGTTGTGAACTTCGGGAACGACACCGACAACGTGATGGCGCAGCTCCGCCCTGCATACAACATGAGTGCCCTCAACACCGAGGAGGACATCCAGCGCGAGAAGGCGGATGAGATTGAGGAGATCGCGGCAAACATGCAGGAGCTGCACAACGTGTACACCGAGTTCCAGGACGAGGTCGACCGTCAGCAGGAGCCGATCAACCACATCCAGAGCAATGTCGAGAGCGCGCGCGAGAATGTGGTCAGGGGGACGTCCGAGGTGCAGGAGGCGGGAGAGTACCAGAAGAGCAGCAGGAAGAAGATGTGCTGCATTGGTGTCATGCTCCTCATCATCATCATCGTCATCGTTGTCGTGGTGTCGGTGTCGAGCTAGCTGAGCAGTGAAGTCGTGACGCTCATCTCACCACCGCGCATGGTCCAGCAAATGTGTCAGGCGCCCCACCGCAAACCCCTGCTGCTGGTGCCCCCGCCGAGAAGCAAGGCCCCAGTGGGCCTTGGGTGGGCCTGCCTGCCGACACTGAAGTCCATGCGCCACCATTAGCCCCACTCCTCCTGTTCACCGCAACCCGGTCAGACAAGCCGTCAGGCTGTGTCTGTTAACGCTGGCGGCTCATGCAGGGTGACAGCGGAAAGGGGCGTGTTCGTCCCGACGATGGGTCCTGGCGGGTGCGACCCGCCTGTCACTGGGTTTGTGTGTTGGCGTCTTGCACACAACGCCCCTCCTCAAAGTATTCCCCAAGCCCTCGTATGCTGGCAGCATTCAAAACCAGCAGCGGAGTTGGATGCTGTGCCGTGCACCAGCATCCCCAGGGCCTCCAGGCTATAACAATGGCTTGTCCGAAAAAAGGGTGTTGCTGGGTGTGTGTGCCACAGCAATGACCCTGTGCTGCAGGAGGGTGAACGCCTTGTCCCCCTTCTTGTTGTATCCCCCACCGCACAAACCCCCAACCGTCTCAAGCCCGACGTTCTACGTTCCTCGTGTTATTACCCCAGGCTGCCACGAGTCATTGTGCTCATAGACGGCTATTCGCAGAAATCCCGCCCTCGTCAACTCAGTGGCCTCCGGGCGGTGCCCTCACAGGTTGCTGCTGAACAATACCAGAGAACGAATGAAGTGACACCACCAAGGTTCAATTGCAACCCCATTCTTCTGTATTTTCGTTTTGTTTGTGACGATTTGACTGCACAACAGCCTGTGAGACACACCCTCAGCCTTGATGAAGGGTGGGGTTCACGTGCAGACCACAGTTTTTTTGGTTGATGTGGCTGTAGTGTGCTCACACAAGCCCCGTTCGATCAATCGCCTGTGACAGGCGCCTCACCAGGTGTCTGATGCCCCGTTAAGCCATTGGGTGCAGAAAGTAGAATGTGCTTCTGAGACTAACTAACCTTCAGAGATAGAGAAACAGCGAGAGGCAGCTTGTCAGTGTGTGTCCTTTGTCCTTCAGCCTTTGACTAGGCAGGCCTTGGTGTGTGTGTGTGGGAACAGTGGAACAGTGTCGGCAGCATCAGGCCCCCCCCCCCCCACCACAACAACCGGGCATGGTTCTGGCATGCACTGCAGTGAATTTCGGTGCTCTTGGCCGTAACACGCGAAGAGCCGCGAAGAGAACTTGTTTTGTGTTGTCACGACAATCACACATACACTGCATTTGCAGAGAGGGGTTGTACGACGGTGCTACTGGGGAGCGACACATGCACTCCTCTCTGGAAACCGAGCCTCGTTCCTCTTGTCGGCCTGCATGATTGCCATGCTCTCCATATCACTCTCGAACGAGCGAGGCATGTGTGCGTGTCTTAATCGCCTCACCTGTGCCTCTATGCGTCTAAGTCTCAATGAAAGCAGGTGGGCAGGCTGATGGGGTGGTTGCTCCTCCTACTGGGTAGGTGTGCTGTGAACGAACGCATCCCACAATAGAAGGCGTTCGAGAGGGGGAGGGAGGGAGGGGCGGTGGGGCAGAGGAGCTCCCCTGACCCCCCACAACGCACGCCTCGGCGCATGCCCCCGAGCGGGGCAGGCACACGGAGGGGCCTGGGCACATGCCGCAGTGTGTACATATTATGGTATTATGGCCGTTTGCTCGGTTTCCCGCCCCCTCCTCTTCCTCTTCCCCACTTGCCACGGCAAAGAAAACCTTACTTTTTCAAATTTCGTCGGTTCGTTTGTATATCTTAGGGGTCCGTTCCGGTTCTACGTTACTGCTTCTGGGACACACACCCACACATTCACTCCAACTGATTCGTCTTTCACTTAGGGTGGCTTGCCTGTGTGTGCGCCGTTGTGTGATGTCCTTCTTGAGTGCAGCGACCCCCTTCCCGGTTGTCTTGCTGCCCGTTGGGATGGGAGCTACTTATCCGGGCTTTGTCGGTGAGGTTCCTTGTGGCTTCCCCCCACCGGGGTGCTCCGGCCGTGACCCCCACGCAGTTGGTTCGAAGGTCTTGAAGGCCCCCCCCCCCTCCTCCTGTACGCCTCTGCCTTTTGTGGGGAGCGTTTGTGGTGGGGGCGGCACTGCGTACCCCTCCCCCCCTTGCGCTCCCCGGTTGTCTTGCTGCCCGCTGGGATAACGCGTGGGGAACGGAGGAGGGGGGACTTCGAGATCTCCTTTTGCCCCCCCTCGCCATGGCTTCGGGTTTAGTGCAGTGCAGCAGAGTTGTGGGCTTCAGCAACAGGAGGTCATCTCAGCCGTTTCGGATGCAGCAGAGCAGTGCAGCAGCCAGGATACGCATGGGTGCCCAGCAGAGCATCCGCATTAGGCGAGTGTTGATGTGGGGGGACTGACTGGGGGTTTGTTGCGTTAGGCTGCTCTGCGCGATTCTGATGCCTCCCTCCCTCCCCAACCCCACCCCACCTACACTAGCCACCCCTCAAAGCCTTCTGTCATGTCCTTCTTTTTTTGTGTGAAACGCACCGTGCTCACAGAAGGCGTTCAGAACTAAAAGGGTTGCAGTGGGGAGCAATGTTTTGTTCACCTACACCCCACGCCCCAACGTGACAGGTGACCAGAAGGTTGCACAAACAAAACAAAAGACACCCGGCAATCCTTTTTGGTAGATTCTCAAGAACGCCGCCGCGGTGGGGGCAACCTGTAAGCCCTCGGCGCCCCTACCCACAGGGGCCTGTGTTCGGCACTCCAAAGAGCAGACAGCCCACAGGTCACAATACGAACGGCCTGCCCTCAATCCTCCCCTCCCCCTACACCCCCACACCCACAGGGAGGCTAAGCCAAGGTGATGCGTGCAGACCTCGCTGGGTGAGTATTCCTGCAGACCCTGCAGCCCCCTACCCCCACGCGCCCCACCCCCACCCCACCACCCCCCCCACGTCCTCCGATGGCGTCCGACAGGCGGAAGCGCATGATCGCTGTTGTGAACGAGGGGGGGCTGTCCACTGTCACAGAGGTGGCACAGGAGGCGCGGGCGAGCCAGGCGAGCGCCGCCTCCGCTGGGGAGGGGGTGTACTCGGGCCCGCTGCCCTCGCTTGCGAGCAGGCGGTCATCGTATGAGAGCAGCGTGAGTGCGACGTTTGCCGCTGCCGGGCGGAAGTCCAGCGGAGCTGCTGCCGGCACCCCCACCAGCAGCGCGGGGCAGGCGGCGCGCAGCGCGGGGGCGTCGAGCCCCACTGCAGGGGCTCCGGCCCGCCGCATCCAGACTCCGAGGAAGGGGCGCCCGGAAGCGCCGCCGAAAATTGTCCCCCCCATCGCCTCGCCGTCGGCATCGCGCGGGCTGCCCTCCCGCACCATCACCACGCCTGCGCATAGGCGGGCGGTGCCGCCTGCGCCTGCCCCAGAGCCGGTCCCTGCCGCCCCGCCTGTCGTGTCGTACCGCAACAAGGTGTATGCCGTGCCGTGCGACGTGAGGTCGGAGAGCGGGTCGTCGCATGTGTTCGAGGCTCCCGTGATGGTGCCCAGCGTGTCCGCCCGACACCACCCCCTGCCGCCTGCCGAGGGGCAGGGCGGCGAGGCCCCTGCGCAGGACAGGGCCTGCAGCAGCAGCCGCGCCGCCGCGGCGCGCCCCGCCTGCCGCATCTCCGCCCTGAAGGGCAAGATGGAGGCGCTGGAGAGGCAGCTGGACCGCCTGCCCACGGGCAGCGCCAGCAGCATCCCGGAGACCCCCGCATCCCGCTTTGTGACGCTGGGGCAGCTGACCCGACCACAGCAGCAGCAGCAGCAGCAGGCCCTGCCTGATGAGGACTTCGAGCACCGCCTGGAGCACCACACGGCAGAGCTGCGGGCGCAGCACTGCAGCGAGGTGGACCACCTCCGCAGAAGCTTCGACGTGAAGGAGCGCAGCCTCCGGGCAGATGTCGCGCGGCTCCAGGAGGAGCTGCAGCGCTCCACCTGCGGCACGCCTGCTGCTGCGCCCGCATCAGGCGCTGCCGGTGGGTGCGACACCCCGTCAGCCGTGCGCAGGCGCATCGCCGCAGCGCAGGCCACAGCAGAGCAGCCCTCCTACGAGATGTCGGTGCTGCGGGAGACGCTGCAGCATGAGGAGGCGACGACACGCCGCCTGAGGGAGCGCCTGGCACACGCGGAGAGCGAGTCGGCGCGGCACGCGGAGGAGGCGAAGGCGGCGGAGGCGCAGGCCGCCTCCCTGCAGGGGGACCTCGCCCTGAAGGCGCGCGTCGCAGAGTCGCTGGAGCAGGAGCTCGCCACACGCGCCGACAGCGAGCTGCAGGAGCGCCACTTCCTGGCGGAGAAGATCGAGGTGCTGGAGGGGCGCATCGCAAACGCCGAGCCAGACACCTTTGAGGACGTGCACTTGCTCTACCGCCAGCTGGGGGAGAAGGACCTGGAGCTGCGCGGCACGCGCGAATCCCTCACCGAGGCGCACAGCCGCATCGCATCCCTGAGGCACGAGCTGCTGCAGCACGCGTCGGACCGCGACACCTTCCGTGCGGAGAGGGCGGATCTCGAGGAGCAGATCGAGCTGCTGAAGGCCGACTTCCTGCGCCTGTCGGCCTTCATCCGCGACCAGGAGGAGGCTGGGCAGGGCGGCGGTGGGATGTGCGAGGAGGAGGTGGAGGAGGCCCTCGCCGAGAAGGACGCGCTGATCGCCATGCTGCAGGGCGAGGTGGCGGAGATGTCTGCGGATATGACGCGGTTCCGGTCGCACCTCGGGCAGAAGGACCGCGAGCTGGCGGCTCTCCGCGAGCAGCTGCCCTCGGCACCCGCATCGCCTATAGGCGCTGACACGGTATGGCTTCGGGGTCCCTTCGTTGGGGTTGAAAGAAAGGGAGGGAGGGGAGGCGAGGGGAGGGTGTTGCCCTGCTTAGCCTGCAAGCCTGATGTCCTCATTCCTGGGTCTGGGGGGGGGGGGGGGGCTCTGCAAATAGCGCCACTCTGCCGAGAGAGAGAGAGAGAGGCAGCGGCAGCGGCGCTTGCCACCCCCCTCTCTCTCTGTCTTCCGTCCCCCACACTTCGAGCTTGCGCCCCACACCCACACCCGCACCCTGGCCCCCTGCCCTTCACGCTCTGCACCTACACAGGGCACCTCTGTGGTGGGCGACTCTGCGCGGGTGATCGGCATGCTGGAGCATCACCTGGGTCTCGTAGGGGATGATGGTGATGGTGACGGTGATGACTACAAGACACGCCTGCTTGCGATTGTGCGGCGCACCATGCAGGACAAGGAGGCTGCGAAGCGCAGGGCTGCCAGCGAGGCAGATGAGTGGCTCGCCGAGCGGCGCCGCCTCACGGCAAGCATCGACGACCTGTCGATGGAGCTGTCTGCCGTCAAGGCGGAGCAGGAGACTCTTGTGATGCAGTTCAAGGAGGGCGCCACTCCTGCCTCTGCGGCACGCGCCCTGCCGTCGTCGACACCCGACGCGCAGCGACGCACCCAGTTCCGCCGCTTGCTTGGGTTCGACTCTTCGATTGAAGAGCCACCCCATCAGAAGGAGGACGACCCCCACGACGACGCGTTGGATGTCCCCTAGCGTTGCCCCGACCGGCCGACTTGTACTGCCACTCATCAAGGCTCTGTGTTAAACCTGTCAGAATGTGTCGCCGGTGTCGATCCCTCAGCAGCTTGTGTGAGGGGGGGAGGGGGTGGGCTAGCCTTTGGACCTTTCCCGCGCTGTAGAGCGGGAAGATGTGGGAGGCTGGCACGCACACACGTGGCTCTGTTTGAGCCGTGTGTGTGTGGCGCCCCGTAGAGGCCACGTAGAGTAGACTTGTTGTGGCTGACTGGAGTAAGGTTTCCCTCTCCCCGACCCTCCTAAGAGAGGGCGGGAGGGGAAGGTGGAGACGTTTCCATTATAGATGCAACGGGATAAAATATATAGTTTCCCGTCGTAGTTTCGCTTGAGCTGTTGGAACACTGCACAAGGTAGTCCCGTGTGAGGCCACACACGCTTGAGGTCATACTTTCATACTTTATTTTTTGCGGGCACATTTGTTGGAAAATGATTTCTTGCTGCCCCTGACATCATCGCGGAGCTGCTTCTCTCTCAAAGCCGAAGGAAAGAACTTGAAGAGTCGAGGAGAGAATCTCAATGATGACCCCCTATTGATCCCCTCTCGTCTCCATAAAGTGTGAGGACCTCCCCCTTCGCCCCCCCCCCCCCCTGTGACAAGACCCTCACCCCCCCTCTCTCTCAGGCGCACAGTTGTTCGTTTTTGACAGCGTGTTCCTGAATGCTGAAGCCCCAGCTGACGCAACGCGCCAAACCTAAGTGCCAACGACAGCAACGGAGAGGGCCACTTCTTCTCGATACTCTGTTCTAGTTCCGCCTTTCCGATACATATACATAGCTCTCGACAATAGCCTTTTCTACGACCTCCTGGTCTGATGGAGGGCTTCCCTCCGGTCCAGGAACCGCGAAAACAGCCCCCAGACCCCCTGTGATGTGAAGTCTCTCTCCAACAAGCGGGACCAACGAACGCATGTGGCCGTGCCCTTCCTTCTCGAGAAGGGGCATCGTAGACGGTCTGTCATCATGTTTTGGGTGCAAGTCAGGCTCATACACATGTTCACATCAGTTTATGTCAACAGCCAACCTCTGAAGTAGTCGCCGATTGCCGCAAAACCCTCCATTTTGCACGCACCCACCTGTTCACCTCTGCTGGGGCGGGCCAGGGCCAAACCGCGAACCGTGAAAGGGGCCTCTTGTGCCAAACGTATATAGTACCCTGCCCTGCTCCGGTCTGGACATTTTTTTCGTTCGCATCTCCTTCATATGTCCCCGGATGGCTCCCCGCATACCCACTGAGCATACCAGGCTGTGGGGGGCACACGGGGGGTCGGAACAGCCCAGAATCGGGGGGTTCTCCGTGTTGTGGCGGTTCTCTGTGGGGGGTTTCTGCATGCCTACCCATGGAAGCGTGCAATGCAACAACTGTCGGAGAGGATCGAGCGGAATGGATATATTTTTCCGGTACAGTCGGGCGTTCACGGGGGACTCGCTCCGAGGGCCAGTCTGAGCGGCAGTCTGAGTCTGTCGCTAGGGCTGGTCAGACTAGCCCTAGCGGGGGTCCCTACCCCCGATTAAACTACCCCTTAAAAAGGTGTAGTGTGACGTGTGGGAGACCACCGTGAAGGCAAGTGGAGGGGGGGGGGGGGGGCTGCGAAGGCGAGGGTTGCTCCAGATTCTTGAAATGCGTGTGTCCCCGCCCCCTCACATCCAGACTTCCAGAAAAAGGGTCGGTGGGCCCACCCATTCTTTCCGGGACCCAAATCCACCAACTTTTGTACCCCACCAATAGCCGGCTCAACCGTTCAAGCACACACGCACACAGCCTCACCACTGCAGGGTACTATTTTCGTTTGGTAGGGTATCTTTTAACCCCCGCCTCGCAACGGTGTCCAACAGGATGGGATCGCTGGATGTTGCAGTGCGCATGGGTGCGGTGGTGTACACTGTGTCACTGTCAGAAGAGGCAACAGTGGAGGGCCTTCTGCACCTGGCCGCCGCCCAGATCTCTGAGGACCTGCACCTGGAGCCGGAGCTCTGCGAACGCTGCCTGGAGCTCGTTGACGATGAGACGGGCGAGCGTTTCAGCAACGGCGACAAAGGGCCACTCTCAGGGACAGGGCTGTGTGCAGGCTCCTCTCTTGCTGCGTCAGTTGACAACCATGACAAGATCGCAAGGTTGCTTCTCGCTCAAAGGGGTCTGCAATACAGCGACTATTCGGGAGCTGCAGACTCGCAAAGCCGCAAGAATGGTGGTTTTGCGGATCTCAATGTGCTTAACTTCGACGGTTTCGACGCCGATACACGTGGGCTGCTGATCGACGCAACCTACTATGACGACCCAGAGGAGAACATCAGTTTGACGGACGGCGTCATGCACAGCCTTCTCCATGATCGCGAGAGCCCCGATTGCTTCGCCACGCAGTTGTTCCGCTTCAGCACCCCCTCCCTGTGGTACTTAGCCGTATGGGCAGCCAGGCACTCTTTTAGCACACCTGCATTGCCGCACCTTCTGGACGCACTCTCCACACGTGACTGCGAGGATCGTGCCGACGAGCTGTTCGACGTCCTCACGCTGGCAATGCGGCACGTGGGGAACATGGCGTCCGTCGTGCTCCTGCTGGAGAGCGGCGCAGACGCGGGGTATGTCGGGAGCAACCCTGTCGAGACCTTCCTGCACCACGCACAACCGGAGTACTACGACGTGGCGTTGGCCTCCTGCAAGCATATGCGGGTCGACATCTTCCGCTACGGCGTGTGTGTGGATCACATGCGCAGCGTCGAGCTTGGTGTGCGGGCCCTGCACCAGCTGCACCGCGCCCTCTTCCTGCGTGGGGGTGCTTTGGATGCGGACGAAGCTGCAAGTTGGAAGCGTGTCGTGAATGTTCGGTGGTTGAAGGCTGGCGAGACCACGACGCTGCTGCACGAGGCTGTGAAGCGGAAGGATGCGGGTGCTGTGAGGTTCCTCCTGAAGTCAGGCGCTGACGATGCATGCAACGACTTTCAGCACATCTCCCCACATCCCACCTGTGACGACATCTGGTCCTGCTTCCGGAGGTGGGACATGACTATCCTGCATGATCCCCAGAGGGCGGGTGCATACATGCACAGGAAGGACAACAAGCGGAGCACGGTGAAGTGCATGTCAGTCGTGCAGCTCCCATCTCTACAGGAGCAGCCAATGCTGCCCCGGGTTGGGCGGCTCCTGTGCACCTGCTATTCGTGTGTGGCTGACCAGTATTGGATCAGGAGATACCCGTACGAATGCGACCCCCAGTCCGTCACTTACGACTCCGTGGAGGAGCTTCCCTCGTCTGAAGAGGGGTGGGATTGCGAGCCACCAGAGGTGCCACGGCGGGGAGTGCCGAAGTTCCGCAAGGTGACCCTCAGGAAGCGCAGGGGTGACACGCAGCGGTGCACCAAAGCCACGACTGGTCAGCAGATGAGGCAGGGTCGGGGGAGCAGGAGGCAGTCTCGGCGCGAGGCGAAGGCTTTAGCCTCGGAGCGTGACAACAAGGCAGACTGCTGCGTGGCGAGGTGACCTGTGGCTGTGCCTGTGGGGTGCGTCCTTTCCTGCCACACTCACACATCCTCCCCTTTCAATGTGTGTGCCTGTCCTCACTCCTACACATTATCGCTTTCCTAACACAACGTGTTCTGTTTCACACTGGTGCCCCTGAAGTCTTCGATGAACGACGTCACATCACGGAGAAACTACGTACAAAACGACTTCTGTCGAGAAACTCTCTCCACCACAAGTCAACTGCGACACAGCTACGTAATCTGCGTTGAAACTATGGCGTAAGGACTCTGTACATCGGCGTTTTCAGGGCACCACTCGCGGTTTGTTTTCCCTTTTGCTTTGTTTGACCTCCAACAAGCCGCCTTTCTGGCCACACCCACCGGTGCCCATGATCCCCGGCGCTCGTACAGGCTCGCCAAGAGGCAACTTGTTGGTGGTCGTTGTTTCCCTGTCCTGTCGGCTGCACTGCTGTCACTGAGCAGCAAATGTGGGAAGAAGCGCAAGGACAGTGAATGTGATTTCCCTTGTTTCTGTTTGGGTGGAATGGCGTCACTCTGAAGACCCGTCGGCCTGGCCCTCTAGCCCAAGCGCAAAGCCTGCCTGCAGAACTGCTGCTGGTTGCATGCGCAGCCTCCACGGGATGCTTTCATCTGAGCCAACACCACGCGTTGCTAGCATTTCCCTTCTTGCATTTCGACTGACACCACCCCTGAGGTGGGCCTGTTGCGTCACAGTCTCTGTAGAAGCGGTGCCCCCTCCCAAGCCCACCTCCGCGTCGCATTCCCCGCAACGCCGCCTTTTCCTCCAGGGTACCCTCCCAGCTTCCCTTGTCAGTACTCACCAGCCAGCTCCGTCCATCCCCCGTCACTCCGGTGATGTAGTTTTCTGACGAGTCATTTCAGTGGCCAACAAACACCTCACAACGGAGGGTGTGGCTATCTTCTGTAGCCACGCGAGCTGATCGGGAGTGTGGAAGACGACGCTCCGTGCCTCAAATTCGTCGTGACGGTGATCAGCGGAAGCATCCCGAAGACGGGCGGGCGGGACGAGGTATGTGACCCTGCAGATCAACGGCACGAAGGACGATACGTCGGACATCCAGAAGACGAACATCGTGCGGAACAACGGCTTCAGCCCTGTGTGGAGCAAGCAGTTCGCTCACGCCATCCCCTTCGCGCTCAGGAGGCGCCACTGCGTGTCATCGACAGCGACAGGGTTGTGGATGAGAAGATCGCGGAAGCGATCATCCCGCTGAGGCACCTGCGGCTGGGTTACCGCTGCGTCCCCCTCCGCAGGGCGCAAACAGAACCCGGGCTCTTTCTTTCAACCCCTTTCTTTCGCACACCCCCCACCGCCAGGCCACGCGACACTTGCATGGGCACCGCGCGGCGGTCACACGGTCGGCGGTGACCCCCAACACCCCCACCCCACTCCGACACCATGGCGCAGCCCTCACGGGACAGCACCCGACTCAACTCCGTGATGGCCCCCGGCAAGCCCCCCGACACCGAGCTCCTGTGGGGCCGCGTGTCTCGCAACCTGGCCCTGCTCCGCATGCGGCTGTTCCTCAAACTGGAGCTCCCCATCACAGACGCCGACACCGAGCTGCTGGTAGACCACTCCCAGGCGGCACCCTCCTCTGAGATCCTTTGCGTGGACCTCGTGGGCACCGAGGGCTGCGGGCTGTACACCCTCGACAAGACATCTGCTGGCCTTGGGTCCTCTGCCCCGATGCCGACCTTCGATGTGGGCGGCGTGGTGTCGTCTGACCCGGTGGACTTCCTCTTCCACCAGTTTCTCCAGGAGACGTCGATGCGGGTCGATATGAAAGCCCGTGCAGACCGCCCCGCCCTCTCCGCGGTCAGCCAGGAGCTACGCAAGACGCGGCAGCGCCTCCTAGAGGTAGAGTCGGAGGCGACGCATCTCCGCGGGAGGTACGACCGCCTGCAGGCGACACACCGGCAGCAGCTCAACTCATTCATCAAGGAGATCTGTGTTGTGAAGGAGCAGCTCTCCCGCTCGCAGCGTGACAATGCATACCAGTCACGCGAGTGCGACCTCATCGCAGTCAGCATGGATGATGCAGATGGGAACCCGCTGTGCACCTCTGTGGGGGAACTGCTGAACTACCGCACCCAGGTGCTGATCGGGCAGGAGAAGAAGAAGGAGACGGAGCGGCTCCTGCAGGAAGCCCACGAGAAGCTGCATAAGGGGTTCGACATGCTGGAGAAGCGGAACAAGCGTGTGGCGGATCTGGAGAGCGGGTCGCGGTGCCAGATGGAGACCATCGTGACGCTGCAGCGCGAGTCGCAGCGACTGCAGGAGCGGCTCCGGGAAGGGGGCAAGAAGATCCTCGAGATCACGCAGCGCCTGGAGGAGCAGCAGGACCTCCACACCACAGAGCTGGAGTCTGCGCAGAAGGCAATTGCCGACCACCAGCGCCAGCTGCAGGAGCAGGCGGAACGGCACAACCGCATCGGGCGCAACAGCATGATGTTCAAGGGGTCTGGGTCCCTCTCCAACTCGACGCCCTACTTCCCTGACGACTACCCCGACGACTCCAGCACCGCAGGGGATGCGAGAGCCTCAGTCGTGTCAGTGGAAGGCGAGACTGCCGCCTCCGACCCTGCCTCTGCGGCAGGGGACGAGGGGGAGGAGTGCGACGCGGAGCAGCGCGACGACACACCTGAGGCGGATGCGGGGGGTCCCGCCGCAGAGGACGCCGAGCCCGTGATGCCCCCCGGCGAGCGTGTCAAGCTGATGCGTGCCGCGACGCTCCCCCTTGCCGGGGTAGCCGGGGGCGTGCAGAGGTCGGGGAGGGGGGCGAACAGGCGGCATAATAGGAATGCTCGCGGGGCGAAGGCGGGCGGCCTGGGACCGGAGTCGCCCCGTAGGGGGAAGGGCCTGCGGCACCACCACCCGCAGCAGCCTGCGAAGCCCCAGATGGTGTCGGTGGGGCTGCAGACGTCGGTGGTGGAGGCGGGGGTCGACATCCCGCAGGACATGCTGCAGAAAAACATCATCGATCGGTGGAAGGTCAAGAAGAATCCGGTCAACGCGCAGGCTGCGGCGGCGACCGCCGCGCGCACCCTGCTGTTCAAATCCCGCACCCGACCCGCGCCTGAGGGGCGTGGTGACGCGGGAGATGCGCCGGTGCCGGCAGCCCCCCCTGCCCCGCCTGCAGCGCCTGCTGACAAGCCTGTGTCGGTGGCCCCCGAGCCCTCGGCGGAGCAGCAGCCCAGCAGCAGCAGCAACGGCGGCGGTGGTGTCCCTGCGTGTGTGGGGCAGGTGGAGCCCAGCAGCAGTGGCCCCGCTGAGCAGGAGCAGGGGGGCAGCGCTGCAGGTGCAGCGCCGGGGTGCGGCGGTGGTGTGGTGGCGGAGACGGCGGCCCAGCAGGAGGCGTCGGCATACCCGCAGCCGCAGCAGGGCGTGCCGGAGGCTGTGGGGATTGCGGCAGATGGCCCTGCTGCACCCCAGCAGCAGCAGGGTGCGGTGGCAGCAGCATCCGCTGTGGCACCTCCGCAGCCCCAGCAGCCCGACAGCCCGCCCCCAGCGGCCCCTGTTGGGGCTGCAGCGGCGGTGCCACAGCAGCAGCAGCAGCATCCTGTGTGCCCCCACAGCGGTGCAGGACAGCCGCCTCCAACTGCGGAGGCATGCGGCGCGTCTCACCTGGCGCGGGGGGACGCGCCGCTGCTTCTGCACGTCTCGCTGCCTGTGTGCCGGGTCAACAACGCCACCTCGCCCTCCGCAGACTCCAGCTCAGCGCCCAGCGTGGCTGCGACGCCCTCTGCCGCCGCTGAGCCTGAGCCTGATGCTGCTGCTGATGCTGATGCTGGTGGTAGTGTTGATGGGTGCGAAGCGGAGGCGGAGCCAGGGGCGGAGTGCCCGGAGGTGTCGGGGGGCGCGCAGGATGCAGCGGCTGCAGCCCTTCCAGGCCACAGCGACACGCCTGCGGAGCAGCAGGGGCAGCAGCCACCGCCGGAGGCAACGGGGGGGGAACCGCCACCGCCACCGCCACCACCGCCGTCAGTATCCCCAACAGTCGCTGCAGTGCTTGCTGGGCAGCAGCAGCAGCAGCAGCAGCCACCGACACGCACAGCGGTGCTGCGTGACGCGCGCATCCTCGCCAGATCCCTCAGAGGCGTGTCTCCTGCGAGCAGCGCTGCTGCGCTTCCTGGCAGTCCTGAAGCATCCACCACCCCTGGTGCTGCTGCTGCTGCTGCTTCTGTGAACCCTGCAGGATGCCCTGTTAGCGGTGCGGCGGTTGATGGTGCTGCCGACGGCGGAGGCGCTGTCGACAGTGAAGCAGTTGCTGAGGGTGGTGGTGGTGGTGGCGTGTGCCCTGCAGGTGATGGGGATGCCGCAGAGGGGTGCGCTGCTGCGGTGGTGGTGTCTGCGGCGCCAGCGGAGGGTGTCGGCGTGGAGGCTGTGGCGGCGGACCTGCTGCTGTGGCAGCAGCGGGCGCAGCAGTATGCGGCAGAGCTGGACAGGACTAACGAGGAGCTGGAGCAGATCATCGAGTATGAGGAGGGGGTGGAGAAGGCGCTGCTGGAGAAGGAGAAGGAGGTGGAGGAGATGCGCGGGTGGATGGGCAAGGCGGAGATCCTGACGCACAACCTGGAGCAGGCGCGCAACGTGATCCGCGACATGTCGGCGGATGGCAGCGAGCTGGAGGCGCGGGTGCAGGACCTGGAGGACCAGAACTACGGCCTCATCCACCACAACGTCGAGACGGCGGGGCGCTTCGCCGACAAGCTTGCGGAATCCCTGACACAGGTCAAGACACTCTTCCGAAAAAACGAGGCGCTGGAGTCATCATTTGTCCACATGAAGCGGAAGGTGCGCTCCCTCAAGCAGCGCGAAGGCCTTGACGAATACAAACAGCGCATTGTGACACGGGAACGCACCCGCGCCGACCGTGAGATAGTCAAGCAGACTGCCGCGCTGCGCACGGAGCGGGATTTGATGCGCGGCGAGTTCGACGCGCTGAAGGACGAGGCACGGCGCCTGAGGGAACACCTCCGGATGCGCTGCGAAGAGCTGCGGAGCGACAGACGCAGCCTCGCCACCGCGCTGGGCGAGAGGGAGGATGAGCTTGCCGCCCTGCGCAAGCAGTACTCCGGCCTCCTCGACGGCTACTCGCTGCTGAGGGATGAGTGCCGCGTGTTGCTGCGTCGTCACGATTCAGGCGACGCGACGCCCTCCGACGCCTTCAGGGCCCTTGCGGGTAAGCCGCTCAGCACAGAGTCTGCGGAGCCAGCCAAGGCCCGGCCCGAGCCGGTCGCGACAGAGGAGGGCAGCCTCGTCGCCAAGCAGGAGGAGCCGCTGATGGTGCCGCTGCCCCCGCTGGACCTCCCGACACCCTGCCTCCCGCCGTCGGTCTCCGCCGCCAGCGACAACGCGCAGATGGTGTACGGAACCTTCCTCATCCACAAGCAGGTCAACGCCTTCTTCCACTTCATGGCGGGGAAGCTGTCCGAGGTGGGCCAGCTGGGGTCGCTTGTCAGGGGGATGAGCTACGAGGAGGTGGGTGAGGCAGTCCACAGCCCGGGCCCCGCGGCCCCGACGGACATCATCGGGCTGGGGAAGAGCCTCCACGACATGCGCAAGGCGGAGGCGCAGCGGGACAGGATGCTGAAGCAGTGGTGTCTCGTGTCCCTCGAGAAGATGTCCGCCTTCACCAGCATCGAGACGCGACTGCAGTCGCTGCAGTACTACATCAAGCATGTCACGACCAGCGTGCAGACCGGCTCCATGCATCACTCCGACTTCCTTGCGAAGGATCTGCCGGCGTCGTTTGCGATGTTGCCAACGACGCACGTAGACACACGATCACCGGAGATGAAACGTGTGTCTGTGTGTGACATAACATGCCCCCTGCCTGAGCAGAAGCAGAAGCGGCGCAGCGTGCAGCTTCCCGCACAGGCGACGAACGTGTCTGTGCCGCCCGCCCTGAGCATTGCAGACCTGCAGCAGCAGATGATCCTGCTGCGGCGCAACCTGGAGCGCGGTGTCAGCACCCCGCAGCCCCAGGCGCAGCTGCAGCCGCAGCAGCTGCGTGTGGCGGCGCTGGAGAGGCCGTCATCCACGTCGTCCGCCGTGCGGAGCATCGGCAGCGCGCATACGCCTGGCACTGGCACGCGGGGGGTGCCTACGCCGGGCGCACTCCCCCCCATCGTGCCGCCACTGCCCACAGGCAGCACCACCTTCCGCGCAGGGCGGTACGAGGTGATCGACACGACAGACGACATCGACAGCAGCGCTGCACCGCATATTCCTGCAGACGACCTGCACCACACGACGCTGGCGCCCTCTGTCGTCGCCACCTCCGAAGCCTCCTCGAGGGAGCACGACCCGCAGCCGCTGTCGCCCGATGCAGACACCACGCCGCCGTTCAGCCACCTCAAACGGCCCCACGCATGCCCGCGCGGCAACAAGGGGTGGACCCCAGCACAGCGCCTGTCCCTCGACTCCGACGAGACCTCTGAGTTCGGCTGCATGGAGCTGGGCCCGCAGGACCAGGCGGCGTACTGCAACACGCGTGTGGAGGCGAAGAAGCCGCAGCTGCGCAGGGCAGGGCCGACGCGGTACGTTAAGCATGGCAGCGGTCCGGCGATGGCCGTCGGGGGGCAGCGTGTGGGCACACCCTTCGATGGGAAGGCCGTGCGTGCCGCGAGGCGAATCTCGTGAAAAAGGTTCACGTGTGACATGTGTCCGGCAAGACGATCCACGTGTGTTGGATTCCAAACCCTCGAGGCCCGGAGGGTAGCGCCCTAGCTGGGGCAGTGCGCTCGCAGCACGCTCCAGAGCACGCTTGGTGCGCCCACTCCTCAGAATGTGTGATCGTGCCTAACCGCCACGCTGTCTACCGAGCCGCCTACCCTAGTGAGTGATCAGCAGGGGTCGGAATAAAGACAACTCTCCCGAGCCGTTGCCAGCCTGTGCATGCAGACCTGCCGCCGCTTCCGCGGGCAGCGCGTCCCTGCATGATTTGAACCAAGCAAAACCAGCTCCTTGGTCTGCCAAGTCCGGCCTGAGACGGAGAGGTGTCTGCACCACACGTAATCAGCTTTACAGCCCTCAACTCAGCTGGTGTGGAAGACCATGGGGTCTCTTGGACGCACCATGGATGTGCCTTTTCCTGTTTCTGCTGCTCCAGTTGAACCACCTTCCACCACAGGTTACACCGCACCGCACGACGAATCGAATGCTACGATCCACTTCCAATGCGCGGGGCTTGATCCTTTCAGCCTCTCTGTGAACGAGACGGCACCAGTGGACAGTGTTAAGGCCACTGTGTTGGAGAGTGCGGGGCTGAGTGCAGACAGCATCGATCTGTGTGCTGATGACGGTGGAGCCATCACAGACATGCACGCACTGCAGGACGGCTGCACTATTGTGGAAAGGCAAGTGTGCGGGCGCTCGCTGTGCAGACACTGAGCGATCGGGGATGCGTGTTGGCCGACGACGCTACCAGCATGCAGCGCGTGCTCGATACGGGTGTCGACATCGACACAGGGCTTGGTACATTGGATGATTCTGCACTGTTGTCCGGTGCCACGGCTCAGCTGCCTGTGTGCGTCTGGCACTTGCTGCTGGAAGCAATCCCCATAATGTCCGGACGGAGGATGCGTATGGGGTACCCCACTGATGTGGGCGCAAACTGGATCTGCTGAGTGTGTGTGGCTGTGACATCAATGCAAGATGCGACCACTACGGCCACTCCGCGCTGTGGGTGGCTGTGTACGGACGGTCGATCGAATGTGTGCGTATGATCCTCGATGCTGGCTGTGACGTGGCGTCACAGGCCCACCGTGTTCTCGCGGTGGCCGCATCAAGTGGGCATCTTGAGTGCCTCCGCCTGCTTGTCGACATGGGGTGCGACATCAATGCGACGTGCCACTGCTGCTGCAACGAGACGACACTCATGAGCGCAGTTCGATCCGGTTCTGTGGAGACGATGCGGTTCGTCATCGAGACGGGATATGACATTGACTCAGAGCACCTCCCCTCCAGGTCCAGCGACAGGCAGGGTATAAAGAAATACAGTTACGCCTACACGGCAATGCCAACGGCAACTGAATGCGGAAACGCTGCCCTTCTGCAGGAGGCCCTCGATGAGAACTGCAGTGCAGAGAGAGGGTGCCAGAGAAGCCAGTCCATAGCAGACCTGGTGCCATGTGTCCCACTTCCCCCGCAACCCCTTCAATCTGGAAAGCGGCGGGTGTCGTTCGCTCACCACCACCACCATCTGAGTTTACGTTGGGAATTTACGTTGGGAATTTGCAGCGGAGAGAGAGGCAGAGCACACTCACACAACACCACCTTCATCAGGTTCGATACCCTGGGTGGTTGTTGCGTCTTCGTTTGTAACAGGTAGTTCTGAAGCCTCCTCCTCCTCTCCCACCTCTCTGCCAATTAAGTGAATCGGAGCAACAACAAATTCCCACCACCACCTCACCCCCTGCCCGTCGCCGAGCACACCTCTCACAAAGGTCTCGCGCACTGCCTGTGTTTAGAGCGAAGGGGCCACCCCATGCCCCCCCACATCCGGTCTTCCGCTAGATCCCGGGGGCACAGCCCGCGTGTTCCCTGTCTTTGTGGCGCTGCCGTCGATTGGTGCATCCACCTTCACAACACACGCCGGGATCGACGAGTTCATCCAGAAGTCGTTCGGGCTGGAGGAGGCTGCGTTGGAGCACCTCAGCAGTGTCTACGACGTTGTGATGATCCTGGACTCGCTGGACGAGGTGGGGCTGACGCAGAAGGATTTGGGAAACGCGTACAAGGCCAGTGGCGGGCAAGGGGTGCTGCGGCTGCACCCGTGTGCGAAGCACTGCAGTGTGATGGTGACGACGCGCGGTGAGTACCTGAAGAGCGTGGATCACACACCGTCGCAAATCTGTGGGGACGGGACGAGGTCGCTGTACATGCAGCCCTTCACACGGGCAGACGCGGTGGCGTACATCAGCAAGGTGCGTGTGGCACAGGTGACGAAGGCGGAGCAGCAGCGTGTGGACGCATTCTTCACTGCGGACGATCAGCGGAAACTGGGCGACACGGTGCGAGGCACATGCGGTGCAGCTGATGATGATACAGCGGTGGTGCTCAGCGACCGAGCCCTGGTGGTGGCGATTGTGGAGCAGGCGTGGGTACTGGCTGGTGCTGACAGCGGCAGCAGCGGCAAAGACAAGACAACGGGTGCTTCTACAGACAACGGGGTGCGGGGAAGCGCAAACACCACCCCGTGTGTGGAGGCTGCAGCCGAGGCGGTGATGTTGGCGCTGGAAGGCAGATGCGGCGGCACGCCGCATGCTGCAGGGCCGTCAGTGCCGCTGCGTGATGTGCTTGTGGCGCTGTCGCAGCAGGCGGGGTTCTTGGAGCTGAAGGTGGCGCAGCAACGTGCAGCCGAACAGACCACAACACGGCTGGAGCAGCTGGCGGCGGAACCAGTTCCTCCACGCACAGTCGCAGACGCTGAGGTGGCGGTGCTGTCGCAGCTGCGCAACTCGTTCCTGCTTCACATGGCGTGTTACGCTCAGCGCGAGCTGTCATCGTGCAGCGCACAGGTGCATCAGTCCCTCATCAGCCTGAGTGATGTCGCGGTGTACGAGGCGTACCTGCAGAAGCACGTGGAGGTGGGGTTGCGTCAGGAGTCAGATGGAGCGGCGCGCGCGGAGGAGGTGCTGCGGGTGGGGGAACTGATTGCGTGCGCGATGCTGCAGGCACAGACGTGGCAGGGATCACTGGGCACAGAGCGGGGGCGCCTGTTGGAGGAGGACGGGGTGGACCGTGCAAGGGCAGACGAGGCGTTCCGGGTCCTCCCGTTTCGTGTGGAGAGCTTCCACGACGACAGCAGCGCGTTTGCATTCCGTCACAAGACGCTTGGGGAGTTCCTTGTGGCGCGGCGCCTGGCACGGAAAGGTGCTGTGGCCGACACGCTTGGGTGCAAAGTGCGCAGGGCCTTCAGCAAGGATGTGCCGAATGTGCTGGAGTACTTTGCGGACACGGTGCTCACACGTGGGGGCGACGAGCGCGACACAACGGTGGTGTCCGAGCTGCTGCCGCTGGTCCTGGCGACCCGCGACGCTGGTGATGACGCGATATCACTGGCGTCTGCTTCCAATGCCATGGCACTCGCCGCACGCACGCGGTTTCTGTTCAGGTGCGACCTCACTGGTGTGCTTGTGCAGGACAGCGACCTGCGCCACGCACGCCTGGGTGGGACTGTGCTGACGGAGAGCCGCTTCCACAACTGCTGGCTGGAGCACGCAATGCTCTGGGAGGGCAATCTCACACGCTCTGACTGGAAGGGCTCCTCCTTCGGTGCCCCGCTCCCGCCTCTGTTGGGTCACACCTCTGCTGTCAACTCCGTGACGGTCACACCAGACGGATTGAAGATCATCTCAGGATCTGGCGACAGCAGCGTTCGTGTCTGGGATACATCAACAGGGAAGGAGCTGCAGAGGCTTGAAGGCCACACCTCTGATGTCTGCTCCGTGACTGTCACACCAGGCGGATCGAAGATCATCTCAGGTTCTCGCGACAACAGCGTACGTGTCTGGGATACATCAACAGGGAAGGAGCTGCAGAGGCTTGAAGGCCACACCTCTACTGTCCTCTCCGTGACTGTCACACCAGACGGATCGAAGATTATCTCAGGATCTCGCGACAACAGCGTACGTGTCTGGGATACATCAACAGGGAAGGAGCTGCAGAACCTTGAAGGCCGCACCTCTGATGTCTGCTCCGTGACTGTCACACCAGACGGATCGAAGATCATCTCAGGATCTCGCGACAACAGCGTTCGTGTCTGGGATACATCAACAGGGAAGGAGCTGCAGAACCTTGAAGGCCACACCCCCTCAGTGGGCAGCGGAGCTATGCCATCAGGGGTACCCCCCTGTGTTGCTGTTTGTGATGGCAATGTGATCCGCATCTGTGCCGCATCCTGGCGTCTGCGGACTGTGATCGGGATTGGGCCCGTTGTGCCTGTACCCTTGCAATGCGCCGGGCTCGACACTGTGACGCCTACCGCTGCATGCAGTGTGCTTGGTGGGGCTGTGGCTGCTGCGTAGTACCGCAGTGTGGCAGAGGGCTGTGTGCAAGGCAAGTTGCGAGTCGTATTGCGAGCCGTATTTCAGCTGGAAGCAGCTACCAGTAACGAAGCTGACGAAGCCTTCGGCAAGACCAAGGTGTTCTGGTGTGGTGTGCACTGTAGTCTGCCAACAAACGATTCTAGTGTGTGTCCGCAGGTTTGACCCTCTCATGTGCCACCTTTCCAGGTGACACTTTCCACAAGATTTACGGGGTCGGAAGGCCGAAACAGCGTCACAGTCTCTGTAGAAGCGGTGCCCCCTCCCAAGCTCAGCCCCTCCCGAACTCCACAGCTCCCGCCTCTCGACCTTCCCATCTCAGTGCACGGCTTGGCATCCTATCACCGCTGGACCGTTGACGACATCCTCCCGGGACGCCACGGGGAGGACCCAAAATCGGGGACCAACCTGGGCGGTGCCTTCGGGGCAAGCTTCGGCTTGTTGGAGGCTGATCTTCACACCTTTCCAAGCTTTGCAGAGGTTTGGGCATGTTTGATTCTCTGAGGAAAGTACGCCAGCCATGGAACACTTGCGGCTTGCGTGAGCACGGTCCTTGAGTTCTCGTTGTACCAGACCCAATGCTGAAGTAGATTCCGTCAGTGCCGCAGTTGGCCGCTGCGATGCGTCGATATACGATGTCCTGGAGGACTCCGCGTGGGCACGGGTGCCGCCTGTTGTGGTCCTCTGTTGAGCTGATATGCTGCGAAAGCCGCCTCTCCCACGAGATTGCTGCCTTCTTCCCGTGAAGCGAATATCTGCCCCCCCCCCCCCCCAAACGCCTTTCCACAGGCTGCAACACGTGGCTTTCAATCCCCCCACTGTAGAGCGACCACCCTCCTCCCCTTCCTCCCACCCCTCCCACTCTCTTCCACGAGTCACCCCCGCCCACCACACACACACCGCCAGGCACGCGGCCGCCACACGCGAGCCTTACCCAATGAACACTACGACAGGCGCGGGCGATTCGGAGGACGGGGCAGACACGGCACCACCCCTGCAGCCCACTGCCTTCGGCGCTGCCGGCGCGGCCTGCCAGGGGGAAGCGGCAGGTGGGTCGCGGCATGTCATCGATGCTTCCGACGCGACAGCCTCCGACAGCGACGGGGGCCTCGACGGTGTGCTCGAGGAGGACGTGCCGCAAGCGCTGCCCCCCAAGGCACGCCTGCCCGGGGACCCAGGCCTGGCGCGGCACAGGGCGGTGAACTGCTGCAAGCTTGCCGCCCTGCTGTGCGTGGTGGTGCTGCTGGCTGCCGCTGCCGCCATGCTCGCCTCAGGTGCCTCGCCGCAGGCCCGTGGGGGCAGCGCCGCGTCGGATGCGGTGGGGCGTGCCACCAGGGACATCCTGTCCTTCGGGCCGCGTGTTGTGGGTGACACAGCTCCGACATCGGGGCACTCCCGCACGCGGCAGTACCTCCGCGAGCAGGTCGCGGGGATCCGTGGCCCCGCCACACCCCCCCATGCCCATCCCGTGCAGCTGTTCGAGCCTTTGCAGGAGCATGTCTTCACCGACAGCACGCCCAGCGGTGAGAAGGTGTTCCGCAACCTGTTCACGCGGGCAGTCGCCCCAGCGGGTAGCGCGCGGTGCCACCTTGTGCTGTGCGCGCACTACGACTCGCTGAACTGGGCGTCGCTCAGAGGCTTCATGGGCGCATCCGACTCCGTCACCTCACTGGCCCTCATCCTCAGCGCGATGCAGGCGCTGGCGGACCGCGTGCCCACCCCGCAGGAGCTGGGCTGCAACGTGACGGTGGTCTTCTTCGACGGGGAGGAGTCCTTCGTGCGGTGGAGCGGGCTGGACCACACATACGGCTCGCGCCGCTTTGCGCGTGACTGGGCAGCATCGCCTCAGCAGATATCGAGCTCGTGGGATGAGGGCTACACCTTGGGGTCGGTGACGACATTTGCTCTGCTGGATCTGCTCGGCACGGCGGACTGTGGGGTGCCTATTTATTACGATACGACGCTGCCCGACTACAATGCGCTGGTGGCGCAGGAGGCGGCCTACCTGCAGCGGATGGGGATCAAGGGGGGGGCGGGCCCGGCAGGCGCGCTGTTCACGCAGCTGCGCGGCGGCCACCTGCAGGACGACCACATCCCGTTCCTCGATGTGTCGTGCCCGCATGGGTGCGTGCCTGTCCTGCACCTCATCAGCTTCAACTCCAGGACGCACAGCTTCCCCAAAGTGTGGCACACGATGGCCGACAACGGCGACGCCATCGACTGGGGCGTGCTGTCCAAGCTGGATGCCATCATCAGCGGGTGGGTCGTGCTGAAGGGCACAGGGGGGCTGTCCCCGGAGCCAGCTCCCTCCCCCGCACCCCCTACACCTGTGCCGACGCCGCTGCCGACACCGCCGCCCGTGCCTTCTGTGCGGCAGATTGCGACGGAGATTCTGGCCTTCGGGCCCCGCAACGTGCCGACAACCGCTGTGGACACTGGGGGGCACCTGAAGGCCAAGCAGTACCTCCTCAGCAGCATGGCTCTGGCGGGCGGGAGGCTGTTTGAAGCGCCTCGCGTGCAGGAGTTCACCCAGCACACCCTCCTAGGAGACCGCACCTTCTGGAATCTGTACACGCGGGCCACTGTGCCCAGGCCGCCGGGTGGCGAGGCGTGCAACGTTGTGCTTGCGGCGCACTACGACACGCTGAACCACGGAGACGCCCCGCAGCTGACGGGTGCCATCGACTCTGCGTCTTGCCTTGCGCTGATCCTGCGCATGATGAGGGGCCTGTCGGATGCAGCGCAGGCAGGCCGTGCAGTGACCTGCAACGTCACGGTGCTGATGTTTGACGGGGAGGAGTCCTTTGTCCATTGGACCTCCTCCGACTCTGTCTACGGCGCACGCCACTTCGCGAATGCCTGGCAGCAGGGTGCGGTGGAGGGGTGGGGTCCTGAGTACGCCCTGTCCACGGTGACCGTGTTCACCCTTCTGGACCTGCTGGGTTCTGCCGGGAACACTGTGCCCCGCCAGTTTAAGTCTACCTCGGAAGACTACAGCGCGCTGGCGGGCATCGAGGCGGGTTACCTCGCCTCGCACCCTGAGCTGAGCAGCAAGCAGCACATCTTTGGGGGCATCAAGTGGCCCAGCATATCCGATGACCACGGCCCTTTCCTCGATGCGACGTGCGGCACTCAGCACACCTCGCCCAACTGCATCCCTGTGCTGCATCTTGTCGGGGATCCCTTCCCGCCTGCGTGGCATAATAATGCAGACAACATTGCGGCCTTGGATTGGGAAGTGATGGCACGCCTTGATTATGTGCTCAACACGTGGATCCAAGGCAAAGCTCTTGCGTAGTGCCCTGTCGTGTCAAAGGGTGTGGCCAAAATGAACATGAAATGAAGAACTAAAAATGTCGAGGGACTGCGATGATTCGGAACCGAGTATGAAGACTGCTGGGAAGGAACTGTGTGCTCTCTTGAAGCACTGGAATCGGCGAACTTGGACGGAACCTAAGCGCGACAGGTGAAGGGGCATCCCGAACAAAGGCATACAAAGTGGCTCTGGAGACATTGTTGCATCTGCGACACCCTGTCTTACATCCCGCCTGGGCTCTGATCTTCACCTATAGCAATGACTAAATCCCTATCACGGGTACATGAAGCTTTTGTAGGTACATTTAAACTTGCGAACCTCTCAACGACCTGTTAATCGCCTTGTACCGAAATCTGACCCTGGGCTTCGGCCCTCACGGCATTCAGCGGGTGACCCGATGCCGGTGTGGATGGAGATGCACAGTTCTGAAACAGCGTGTCGACGAATCCGAGGAATCCCCAATCAGAGTAGTCCCGAGATGAAGTGGTGCAAGAACTCAAAAACTGTTTGCCTTTGGTCAAGGCCCCCTTTCCAAAAAAATTTGACCCGCGCAGTGGTGGCCAGTCCTGAGAACCAACAGTAGCGTAAGCCTACAACTGGTCCAGGACGAGGTCGACCCTGCAAAGAGCCTGTGCATGACCGTGTCACGCCAGGCCGGCTGAACGAGGCACATCAGGGTGCAGTTCACCCAGTTCCTGCCCCAATAGCAGGGCAAGATGTAAGAATCTTATGAGACTTGCAAGATTTCTGTAAGAATCTTATACCGTAAACAGAATAAATCTGAATCGTAAAAAAGGTCCAATCCACCTCCAGACCCCCCCCGAGGTCCAGAATTTGTCCGGTCCAGACCAGTTTGGGGGACTTGGCGATACATGGCGATTTCTCACACGGTGGACCCCCACCCCCTGGAGCGGGGGTCTGGGGCGGGGTCAGAGCGACCCCCGCTATTGGGGGCCTGGACCCCCGATATCGGGAGTCTGCACTGCCTATTATTGGTGCCCATACGACCCCGACAGTGGGGTTCAGACCCCCACTCGTGGGGGTCCAGATCAGTCAAGGGGGCTGGGGAAGTCCCGTTCACGCTTGTGAACGCTTCCCGCGGGAGCAGAAACCCGGTGATCTTGGGGGGGAACAGCAAACCACTCTGGACCGGAAAAAAGGTCCAATCGGTTTGGACCCCCGGGGTCCAGAATTTTTACGGTATTTATTCTGTTTACGGTAAGTCTTACAAGATTTCCGGAAAAATCCGTAAGTCTTGTAAGACTTACAAATCTTACGAAATAAGCGTAAAAATAAGGAAGTCTTATGTCAAACCATGAAATGAAGATGCGGGAGGGATTCTGTCGTGCCTTCCTTCCGCCTTGTTGGGCACGACTGCGCCCGAATCGCCCTGCTGCCTTTGGCTTGGTCGCAGGTGTATGTGAAGAGGTTCCTGGTGGCTTTCTGTGGCTTTGCGTCCTGCGCAGGTGGCTTTGCGATACGCAAGGGTGGGGCTGTCAGGCGCCCCAAGCCTCAGGCACCTCGGCACCTGCTAAGAGTAATAAGGATGCGGCGACATCACCCCCACGCCCCTGTCTGCTGCCTTGTATCCGCAATGCGGCAGATACGAACTATATGCCTCAGGCAAGCTTGCGTTGCCTTGTCGCTTGACCTGTTGAGGGTGCCGCTGTGTGCGGGCAGGGTCGAAGAACATCTCAGCGTTGCTCGTGCAGCGATGCGCTCAGGAGAGGCACCCCGCCCTGCAAGTTGTCAAGATTCAGACCCTGTACGCCTGTCGGGTCGAGCCTGTTCAGTGTAGCCCTGTGTGCTGTGATATGCGACATCGACCACGGCAGGGGGTTGGGGCATTGCCTCCCTTACACGTTGGCAGAGCTTTGTGCTTCCCCAACTCGACAATGTCGCGTTCCGCTTCGAAGGATCGAGTCAGGCGCGAGGCACGTGCACTGTACGAAGCCACGCTGGAGCTCAGGAGGCGGAGCGATCCTTGCAAGCAGGCGATCTCAAACCCGACGCACCAGATCCACGAGTATGTCCCTTGGCACCGTGCCTTGCGACACCACACCACAGCGGCAACCAGACGCTCATGGGGCAGTTGATGCATGGGCAGTACTCACGGGTGACTGACCAGGTATGCCGCAGTGCCGCTGCCACCCCACCCACCCCACTGCAGGCGTGGGACACCAAGCGGGAGAACGGCGGCGTCGGCATGCGGCGTGGCAAGCGGGGCGCCCCTGCAGTAGGGGACCGGTCGCAGAGCGCGCCTGCACCCAAGGCGAAGTCGACATGCGCCACGCAGACTGACGTACAGGCCGCACCGCCCGCGTCACCCCAGCAGACCCAGGCCCAGACCCAGGGCGGGCGGCGGGCAGCGACACCTACGAGAGCACCGTCGCCCGCCCCTGCTCAGGGCACACGCCCTGCGTCAGCAGGGCCGCAGCCACGGGCGGCATCGGTATCTGCACCGGTACGCAGTGCGAGCACCGCGCAGAGCATCTCCTCGTCACGGCGCGGCAGCAACTCATACCACCCTGTGCTGCCCCGGCAAGCGCAGGCACGGGCACAGCCTGAAGCACAGGAAGAGCTGCGTGTGGCAGGACGTGCTGTCGGTGGTCTGGACCGCGTTGGCAAGCGCTCTGTGTTCCAGAATCCGATCCGCAGGCCGCTGCGTGCAGGCATCGTCGGGGGCGACACCAACTTCGCTTCAGCAGCGGCAGCGGCAACGCCCCGCACACGCGCAGGGGGGGCTGTGTTCTACTCCAGGGAGGAGTACGACCACCTGCGGCGCCTGGCCTTCGGCGGCAGGCCCTCCTCCGCCCCTGCGGCTGCTGCCCCCACCCCCGCAGTGCGCGGGCGCAGCCCTGCAGCAGGAGGGGCCGCAGTGCCGCCATCCCCCATGTCTGCGGCAGATGCGCGCACCAGCAGCATTGGGCGGCGCTACTCCGCACGCCCAACAGACCGGAGCAATCTGATCATGTGAGTGCAGCGGAGGGCTGATGAAAATGGTGCCTTGCCGGGTATCCCGTCAACAGAACTGCGCCGTTTCTTCAGGGATTTTGCCGCTCTGGCGACTTGAGATCGCCCAACATCAGAGAATAAAACGTCCGCCTTCTTGCCTCGTAGAAACACCCCTTTCTTGTAAGTTGCCCTGCGTTATACTGCCTTGCCAATCTTGGGATGTGGACGGGTCTGAAGAGCAAAACCATGCCCCAGGGGGGCCCTTAGCTGTGTGCCAAACTGTGTCGCTTGTCTTCTCCCTGGAGCTTTGGTAAGGCAGCTCACTCTTCTGCACTTCTGAGCGAAGGCCCCTTGTAGAGCAATAGCTTTCAAATAAGATGTAAGTCATCATGGCGCAACGCGAATAATGTAACATGCAATACAGCCTTCTGGCGATATTGTGCACGCCACTTCCTGGGGGGCTCGTACCAGGCACCTTCGGGAGGCCGACACCAAATCAATGTGTATGGGGTGTTGTCCACAGCCTCAGCGAGGCTGCCTTACTTCCCCCGGATGCCCGGGGAGCAGGGCCTCTTCGTTGTGTCAGCACGGTGTCAGCGCTTCGCCCTTTGGGGGCACCGGTGCTTTGTGAGCAGGCCCTCCACCATTTCTTGCAATCTAGAGGGACTTTAGAGCCCACGCCCCCCTCACAATCGTCCCACAAGGAATACGATAAAAAGCGACGAGAATGCCAGCCCCACCCAAGCCCCCCTGCCCCCTCCCACATGATTTCACAGGCAGGCAGCTCAAGCATTTTCCTGATCTGCAGGCAGTCGTGTGCCACGACCGACATCACAGTCAGCTTCGTGGCCAAGGCACTTCGAGGCAACTCGCATGGCATCTGGAGTGAAGGTGCCCTGAAAGACGGCGTGCTGTGTGGTCTGCGATCTGAACGCCTCGGCAAAACAACGTCTCGCGGTGCCCATGCAGCTTGGTCAACTTGTCCCTGGTACTCCGAACAAATGCGACATGTCCACATGTCCCCGTCCTTGTGGAAGTTGGTCTCGACTTCACGTGCCCTTTCTGCTTCTGCGGCTGCCAGGGCATTCTGGTCTCGCTCCCGCGACACGGTTTGCGCCCGCTCTCAGCTTCCAAGCAACACAAACGCGCCGAAGATTATAAACAAGCCGTGCCTGTGTGGGAGGGTGGGGGAGGGGGTTGGGGTGGGGTCCCCGATATCGGTTTCAGTGATACACGCTACTTAGATATCTAATCTATCTCAAGACGAGGACGAGGTCTCCCGCGCGCGGCGGCGGCGACTCATCGGCGGCTGCGCAGAAGAAGATGACGAACTGCTCGCGACGGCCTCCTTCCCCCCGTCGTCTTCAGCCCTCGCTTCTGTGCTTGCAAACCAAGCTGTGCCACGGTCATCCCTTCTTGGACGATGGCCGCGATGTCGCGCCTCTGCACAGAGGCCAGTGCGGTTTCCTTCTTCGCCTCTCGCGCAGCGCGGGAGGCTTCTGCACTGTCCATCACGCGCTGCTTCTCCGCCACGTCCTCCAGCATCTCCTCCCCCAGGCGTCTCCCACGTCGCGTGGATACTGATGCACGACACGGACACCACCACCCCGCCCCCATCCCACAGGGCATTACACACGGGAGGGCGTGTGTGGTGAGCACGTCAGCCGAGACGACATCCCCTACACAGGCTACACACCCATCCCACACCCATCCCACCTCCGCACATCCGGGTGTCTGCTGCGATGGAGGACTGTTGGGTGAACATCGCAGACGACCTGATCGACCTCCGACTGAGGGGCACGCAGTCTTGGGATGAGGACCAGATCCGCACCGCGGTGGAGGAGGGCGCCGAGAGCGCGGTGTACCGGCGGGTCGTCACGCAGCTGATGCAGGAGCTGGCGGGGATCACCATCGACACGTCTCACAAGATGCGGTTCTACAACACCGTGAAGATGGGGCTCCGCACCATCAAGGTGGATCACTACCTTAAGATGGACCTGCACGGCTCCCTCGACGACAGGCGGTACCTGCTGGAGTATCTCATCAGCGAGGTGATGGCGAACCGCCTCCTGGAGAGCAACCTGCTGGAGAAGAGCGGCGAGGAGAGCATGCTGTTTGCCCCCGACGCGCGCGAGAGCAACATGAAGTCTGCGATGAAGAACATCTGCAACGTGTTGGATTTCAAGAGCTCGAAGATCGGGACTGCCATCCTGAAGCGCCTGGAGCTCTCCCTCGGGGATATCGCCAAGGCGGTGCCTGCGGGCTACCTCACGCCTGTCATGCAGCGGGCAGAGCTGGCCGCACCCCTGGACCTTCTGGAGCGGATGTGCTCGCTGTTCAACGAGCAGTTCACAAAGAGGCGTGAGCTGCTGCTGAAACGGTTCCGCCTTACGGTGCAGTCCTTCCTGTGGTCGGACAAGGCGGGGGTTGACCTGGCTTCGCTGAACAACCGGACGGAGGCGGTGCGGTCCATTCTTTCCAACAAGCCTGCGGTGCGCGCGGAGAGTATCTTTAGCATCACGCATCTGTCGCTGTTTGTGGCGACGCAGGTCTGCATCAGCAGCGCAGACCGCAAGGATCTCATGCGTGGGGAGCACAAGCTGTATAAGCTGTCCGATGTGCCTGACAGAGATGGGCGGGTCAACACTTACAACGCGGAGGAGCGTCTTAAGGCAGATGTCGAACGTGCGAACGCAAGCCTGAAGGGCATCAAGCTGGAAGGCGGCGGCAAGCAGCGTGCCCCCGACTGGACGTGCCCCAGCTGCTCTGCCACGGTGTATGGGTCGAAGAGCTCCTGCTTCAGGTGCGGCACGTCGAAGGATGGCAAGAAGGTGTGTAGCCTTTGTTGCCGTCGGGTTGTGGCAAATATCCCCAGGAGAAGCCAAGGGTCAGGGTGGGGGGTCGGGGGATGGGGGTGTCGTGGCGTGTGCCTTTTCTTCCCACAGCTGCTGTGCGTCACACAACATCCCCTGCTAGGCTGCCGACTGGTTGTGCAACAACTGCAATGCGGTGGTGTTCGCGACGAAGACCCACTGCTTCAAATGCAACGCGCCGCGCGGCAATGCAATCGACGCACCTGCGAATATGTCTGGCGTGCAGGGTCACAAGGGCGGGAACCGCAACAGGGTGCAGGGAGGGCAGAAGGGCGGCAAGGGAAAGGGGTATTCCTCCTACGGGCAGCACCCAGGTATGCTGCGCGATGAACTGTTTCAAGGCAGCCCACTCACACACCGTGATAGACACAACACACACCCCGCCCGCCCCACACCTGACAGGCTACGGTTCGTCAGAAAGTCACGGCTACAGGGTATGCTATGCTGTTCACTCGTTTTCTGTTGTTGTGAATTGCGTTGGCGCTTCCACTGCTGTGTAGTGTTGGTGGTGTGCGGAGCACGATTGTCTGCGGTATCGTGTCATTATCCCACTCACAAGTGTGCGTAAAGCGCCCTATCACTTCACAGCTACAACCGCTCTGATGATTTTCCTTTTGTTTGTTGCGTTGACGCGTCTACACACAAAACCCTGAACTGATCACACCCTGAGCCTGAGGAAGGGTGGGGTTAGTGTATAGAGCACGTTTGGTTGCAGCTGTGGTGGGATGCTTTCCGCTCACACGAGTGTGCTTAAAAAAAATAACTGCTGCAGATCCCCCACCGCAGACCCTCACCTGTCCCTCCCTCGGGTTTGGTTATGTGTCGAGTTTCCGCTCTGTCCGGTGAAAAGATGAGACCCCTGCTGGCCACCTTGCACTGCCACGGAATATATTCATTTTTCGTCCCCCCCCCTCCCAAGCCGTTTCCCCCCCTACGTCCACACCAACACACCACACAACCCCACCACACAGGGCTACAGCGGGAAATAGTATCCAGTGGGCGAAACCTGCTCCTGCGTGACCGCGGCGCTGGGTGCTGCTTCTTGGGGTGACAACCACCTCCACCTGCTGCCTGCCTCTCTCTATCCCCTCTTCCCTTTGGGGAGAGACGAGCGGCACCCACCACCACCACCACTAACCACACACCCCGCGCTGCCTCAACGTTTGCTACAACGCCATGACTGCCGCTGCCGTGGGTGGCCTCCTCAGTATCGCCATGCGGCACCCCTGCCTGCCCCGCCCCGTGGTGCGAATGGGAGAACGGAAAAGAGGATGGGTGCAGCGCTCCCTCTGGCATCTGCAGCATGTGCCCGTGTCACAGTGGAGAGCAGAGAGCTGCAGAGGGCTTCCACCTCCGCACAGGACAAAGGGGTGGGGGGTGGGGGGGGTGGGGGGGGGGCAGTTGCCCACACGACGCAGTGGTGGTCAGGGCGACATGTCAGGTGACCTGACCACTGCGTCGTGCAGATTTGGGGGGGGGGGGGGGGGGCTATTGCCTCTGCCTCTCTGAGGACACAGACACACCGTGACACGGGTGTGGAGCAGCACGACACGGCACAGACACGGTCTCAAGTCAACACTTGAGACAGTGAGAACTGACAGACAGACAGAGTGAGATATAACGAGACACTCCCTAACCTGCCGCCGTGGCTTGGCACCCCCTGTCGGACGAACCCCCGCTCTTTCGCTGCCCCCACCACCCCCTGCATGTGTGTGTGGGGCGGGGGGAACGAAGAAGTGGCGGGCTGACTCCGTGCTGGGCTGCTGCCGAATGCCTGGCACCGCACACTGCATGCGCTATGCCGTGTCGTGTCTCGTCTCTCTCTCTCTCTCTCTCTCTCTCGTTGCAGGGAAAGGAAAGAAAATGGAAATGACAAAAAGGGGGGCGGCCCCCTCCCCCAAGCAACGTTAAGTTAACAGGGCGGGCCGGGGGCGGGGGAGAGGGGGGGGGTTTTTATCTTCACAGCAACGGGGGGTGGGGGAGGGAGGAGTGGGAGCTGCTTCCCATTTGGAAGGTGTACCCCAGGCGCCCGCCTCTCTCTCCTCCCCCCCCCCCCCCAATCCCGTCTCTCGGACACAGCTTTGCATGTTGAGTCGAGGGAGATCAAGTCATCCCTGCGCTCCCCCCCCCTCCCTCATTACTCCTCGGCTCCTTCACTACCCCCCCACACTCCCTCCACCGGGTACCCCTCGTCATGCCCAACCCCAACAGGACCACCGCACTACCTCAGCCCCCTCACCTCCTCAGACACAATGGCAAAGGAGGACCAGGACAGGTCGGGTGCCCCTGTGTACAACCCCTACCCGGCAGGGCAGCAGGCCCCGCCTCAGTACCCCGCCCCGTCTGCCCCGGCTGCGGGGTACCCGCCGCCCGCACAGCAGCAGCCGTACCCCCAGCAGGGGGGGCCGCAGGGGTATCCGCCACCCGCTCAGGGGCAGGGGTACCCCCCGCCGCAGTCCACAGACCCGTATGCGCAGCCGCAGCCGTATTACCCGAACCAGCCGCAGCAGCAGCAGTTCAACGGGGGGAACCCTTCGGGGCAGCCGCTGCAGCAGATCACGGTGGACGGGCGGAGCTTCCAGGGGTACGTCATGTCGGAGCATGACAACGGGAAGATGCACGTCACGAATTACTGCGAGGTGCTCCCCGACGGGTCCACCCGCAAGGTGACGGTCTCAAAGAAGAAGAAGGACGATGGGGGCATGTCCACAGGGCAGGCGGTGGGGTTGGGTGCCTGCCTGGCCTGCCTTTGCTGCTGTCTGCTGGACTGATCCTGCTGCGCAGAGAGGGGGGTTTGCCGCTAGGCTGACAAACTGTACATCATCATCCGTGATAAGATCGAAATCACCCAGGAAAAGCGACCCTTTTTCCTCCCAGCGATACAACCCGCTCTGGAAATCCTCTTTTTGTGTTTTGCGTTTCTGCTTCGACACAGGGCAGCAAAAAATTCACTCCATTTTCTGGCCGCCATGTTTTTTTCTTTTCTGAACTGTGTGGGGGTGGGAGGGGGCGGCAGGACGCACAACGGGGGGGTTTGCTGATGCAAGGCATTTTTTTTGCAGGAACAGCTAGCTCTTCGCACGAAAAAGACTCGTGGCAGCGTTAACTACACGGCATACTGATTCGAGAGATGCTGTCGCATTGCGGCATCATTGACGGGTGGACAAACGGGCGAACAAGACGAGTCACCTGATCGCAGCCACCCGTCGGCAAAACGAGCCGCTTTGAGCTATGCTCTAAAAGTCTGAACAAGGCAATGCCACCGTGCGGTCAGGAGAACACGAAATAGTGTGTCCCCCCGTCGGGAGGCGCTTTGAACACGGCAGGGAACCTTTCGTTCAATCAGTAGGGTCAGGTTGAAAAAAGCAGGAACACGAGCATGCCGTGTTTTTGACAGCTCTTTGCCCACCCCCCTACAGACCCCTCCTGCGTCCTCCACCCCCCCGCTACCCCCTCCCGTTTTCCCCTCCCACAGGCCACAGGAGACTCGCTAAAGGTCTCCTCGATGTCCAGCCACGCCTCTAGCCGGTGCGTTGCCTCCCACGTTTTGTGTGTGTTGGGTTGACTCCGTCTACTATCGCATACATCCCCCCCCTTTAAAAAAACCAAATCAAACAGATTTTGGGACAGATCAAAGCTTTTGCTTGTGATGGTCGGGACCAAAAGAAAAACAAAAGGCGCATACACATGTGATGGGAGCAACCACCTTTTTTCCTTGCAAGTTTGCCGTTTTTTATTTTGGCTTTTGCCAAACCAGCGGAGCGGTGCCCGGGTGGGGGGGGGGGGGTGTTGGGAGCTGTTCTGGCGTGCACCATGCCCATGACTCGCGGTTTACGGGCCCTCCTGAAAGTACTTTCTGGTCCGGAGCATGACCTAAAACGGCTTGGGTACCGAGGCTCCCCAGACCAGGAAGGGTGGAGACACCTGGAGTCTAAATAGTCACACCACGTCAGGCCAGACCTTCGCATTGCACTCCGCGAAGACTGCCACACAGCCGCGGGGCAGGTGTGCAGCCTGTGGATGACCTCGTACAGAGAAGACTGTAAGGGACGACAGCCCCGCCGAGGCGATACAGCGCCAGACGCGGCCCGAGTTTCTGGAGACCGACTGGGGAACTGGAACGTCTTCAGGATAAGCGCCTCACAGAGGACTGATCCTCACCTGTGTGAACTGAGAACCCCCAGCCCCAAGATGCTGGTGTGGAGCGGGTGCCTCGACCTCTTTTCGGGTTCTTTATTTCTTTATTTCCTTTTGGATGCGTCCACCAAAGAAAACGTGGCCACCCACTCGCAGAGGCTCCCGAAAGCTCCAGCATCAGCTAGCGGTTCATAGTGTAGATCGGTGTCTCCAGAAGGGGATGTCCGGTCGCAGAAGAAAAACGACGAAGACAACCACACAGGCCGCAAAAAAAAAAGTACTTTCTTCCTCACCCCCCCCCCCCCCCATGGGGCCTCACACAGTGCAACACCACAGCACAGGCCGAGTATAACACTGGATCTCAGACAACCTGTATAACGAGGGAAGGGAGATCATCCTTGTGCTTCCTTCTTAATTCTACTTCAATACCCCCCCTCCCCCCCTAGGGCCTCATGGGGTTGTTTCGTGCTATCTCTTTCTGAGCGGCTTATTTCCGGAACTGGCGCGCAAATCCAACAACACAGCCTTGTCTTCCCCCCCCTCTCGGTCTATCTTCAACAAACATACCCTTGCGCACGCACCAGAGGGGGGGTGTGGGGCGTGCACAGCACACGTCCTCCTGCGGCAACAAGCTTCACACATCCCCTCCCCCCCCCTGCACGAATTAGGTTGTTTCGCCCTCACAGGAATGAGAGGGTGGACTACTAGAAGCGGTCAACAAAACAACAAGGTTTCTTCTCCCTTCATGTTTTCCTGTACGCGAGTGAGTGAAGCAAACGGAAAGGAGAGGACTTGCCCTCACAGGAATGAGAGGGCAGGTGGAGGGGGTGACGTTGTGTGCAGGGGAGAGGGGGGGGGGGTGACGTTTGTTGTTTGTGTTGCCACTCTGTTGGTTTTTGTCGAATCCTAGCGAGAACCAAAAGGTGTGCCGTGCCGTGACGAAGGCAGGGAGGGGTCGCCCTTGGTGTCTCGCCTCAAGGAGGCTTCGTGTTTCTAGCTGCCCGATGCCGTTGCCTCTGCGTGGCCTGCCGGGTGTGGCGGGTGTGGGAGCGGCACAAAACGCGTCAACCAAACCCAATTGAGCGGGGGTGTTTTGTGAGAAGAGATTGACAGCGAAACTCTTGTCGGGACTGGCAGAAGGGGTGTTCTGCGAAAACAATTCTCAACCCTGCTTCGATTATGTGTGTCTAGCTATCTCACATGGTTCACATGTGATCCACACCCATCAAAGCAGCAGGCCCTGGGGTGGGAGAAGTGCCAACGCATCGTTCAGGATCACGGTTGCAACGCTTTTCGCCGGAAGTTTCTGGGGGCTTCGGTGTTTTTCTCCCCCAATCGGCCAAGCTCTCGCTGTGAGTCACTGTGAGCAGAGCATATTATAGGGGGTCTAAACTGAGGCGATCCCTCACATTCAGAGCATTTTATAGGGGGTCTAAAGTGAGGCCAATCCTCACATTTAAGGGAAAAAAAATATTTCCGGGAAAAATCCGGGGTGGTGGTGGAAAACTGGTGGCGGCTGGCAGCCTCGCAGATGAGTGGACTCATGTTCAGTCAGACTGCGAGCAACTTACCCGACCGTTTTTCTGTCCAGTTTCTTTGTCAAACCCCGAGAAAACGCAGGTCGCGAAGGGACGGACGTTCACTACCGTGGCCTCCGGCGGCTGGGGGGCTCCGCCCCCCAGACCCCCCTGTGCCGTCTGCCTGTCTTTTTTCCAACACCCTTCGGAACACCCTTCAATTGGGGATGGAATACAGACCACCCCGGGAGGATGCAGGCAGCTCACAAAATCGTACGGTTACAAGGAACAGATGCTCACTACCGTGGCCTCCGGCGGCTGGGGGGCTCCGCCCCCCAGACCCCCCTGTGCTGTATACCTGTCTTGGACCAAACCCTTTGGGGTCCCATCAAGGAATGGGATGCAGCCCACCCTGTGTAGCCCCTGGAGGACGCAGCCAGCTCATGCAGAATCTGTACCCACGGAAGGAACAGCCCGGGATCTGTACTCCCGGAAGAAACAGATGTTCACTACCGTGGCCTCCGGCGGCTGGGGGGCTCCGCCCCCCAGACCCCCCTGTGGCATGTGCCTGTATTGTATCCAAGTCCTTGCGCGCCCGGGTCTGCGGCAGATCGGTCCCGAAATCCATTTTTTGGACTAACCTCCGGCACCCGAGGCTGGACCCGATCACTGATCCCTGAGAGAGGAACCGGGAGGTGACCCATTCACCACAAGACTCGCTTGCCAGGGGGTCCGCCAAAAAATCGGGGAACGCCTCACATTTAAGCCCAAATGAGCGTAGATTTTGCCCCTATAAAATGCCCTGCTCACATTTAAGGAAAAAAAAGATTTCCGGGAAAAATCCGGGGGGGGAAAAACTGGTGGCGGCTGGGCAGCCCGGCAGCTGAGAGTGGACTCATGCCCACAGACTGCGAGCAACTTACCCGACCGTTTTTCTGTCCAGTTTCTTTGTCAAACCCCGAGAAAACGCAGGCCGCGAAGGGGCGGACGTTCACTACCGTGGCCTCCGGCGGCTGGGGGGCTCCGCCCCCCAGACCCCCCTGTGGCGTGTGCCTGTACTGTATACAAGTCCTTGCGCGCCCGGTCTGCGGCAGATCGCTCCCGAAATCCATTTTTTGGACTAACCTCCGGCACCCGAGGCTGGACCCGAGTACTGATCCCTGAGAGAGGAACCCGGAGGTGACCCATTCACCACAAGACTCGCTTGCCGGGGGGTCCGTCAAAAAATCGGGGAACGCCTCACATTTAAGCCCAAATGAGCGTAGATTTCGCCCCTATAAAATGCCCTGACTGTGAGCGTTCCAAAAAAAAAAGTGGGAGAAACTGACCAAACGAGGACTACTCTTTGGCACAGCCTCGCGATGTCCCCTGAGTTTGCGCGGCATCACACGTGGGTGTGGAAGGCTGTCTGCCAAGACACTTTGTGGACCGTCAGAGGAGCAACGGGGGCGTGTGACGGTCTGGCAGGTGGTGTGCTCGGTAGGGCTCCCCGCAAACCCCTGGGGGTCGGGGTGGGGGTGGGGGTTATGTTTTTCTTCAGGATTAGCGCCCAGGCAATGGCAGTAGTAGTTGTAGCCCTGCATGCCCTCCCTCTCCCCCCCAGGATTGTTTTGCCCGCCAAGCCCGGGCAGGAACCAGGTCAGTCTGCCACAAGTGCTGGGTAGCCTCGAGGCGCGCGCACGCACACAACCTCACCACTGCAGGGTGTCTTTTAACCCCCGCCTCGCAACGCTGTCCAACAGAATGGGATCGCTGGATGTTGCAGTGCGCATGGGTGCGGTGGTGTACGCTATGTCACTGTCGGAAGAGGCGACAGTGGAGGACCTTCTGCACCTGGCCGCCGCTCAGATCTCTGAGGACCTGCACCTGGAGCCGGAGGTCTGCGAAAGCTGCCTGGAGCTCGTTGACGATGAGACGGGCGAGCGTTTCAGCGAAGGCGACAAGGGGCCACTCTCGGGGACAGGGCTGTGTGCGGGCTCCTCTCTTGCTGCTTCACTTGATGAAGACCCTGCGAAGATTGCAGTGGCGGTTCTGGGACACAGAGGTGTACTCGACAGCGACTACGCTTCAGCTGCTTCCGCAGCGTGCAGCACTGATGACGGCCCTACACTTGGGCTGCTGATCGACACGGGCTACCTCGATTACATGTCATCCTACTTGATGGAGTCGGTCATCTACCACAACAGCATCGACTGCCTCACCAGGCTGCTGCTGGCATACCCCCCCACCACGGATGCCTTGTGGGACGGTGTCAGGATGGCAGCCACACAGCCTCAAAGCACAGCTGCACTGCGCCACCTTCTCGACGCACTCTCCACACGTGACTGCGAGGATCGTTCCGAGAAGCTGTTCGACGCCCTCATGCTGGCAACGCGGAAGGAGGGGAACATGGCGTCCGTCGTGCTCCTGCTGGAGAGCGGCGCAGACGCGGGGTATGTCGCGAACCCTGTCGAGACCTTCCTGCACCACGCACAACCGGAGTACTACGACGTGGCGTTGGCCTCCTGCGAGCATATGCGGGTCGACATCTTCCGCTACGGCGTGTGTGTGGCTCACATGCCCAGCGTCGAGCTTGGTGTGCGGGCCCTGCGCCGGCTGCACCGCGCCCTCTTCCTGCGTGGGGGTGCTTTCGCTGCGGACGAGCGTGCAAGTTGGGAGCGTGTCGTGAGGATTCCGTGGTTGAAGGCTGGCCGCCCTACGACGCTGCTGCACCAGGCTGCGAAAGGGAAGGATCAGGGTGCTGTGCAGCTTCTCCTGAAGTCAGGCGCTGATGTCAACAGATGCAACGGCCTTGGGCAGACACCCGCACACGTCGCCTGGGACGTGCAGGCCACGGATATCCTGCATGACCTGGAGAGGGCGGGTGCAGACCTGCACGTGAGGGACAACAAGGGGAGGACGGTGACGTGGCTGGCCGTCGGAGCGCTGCGCCCTCCACCCCCCCCGCCACCGGTCCGTCGCCGGGTCCGCCGCTGGAGGCCCTACTGCACTTGCAGTCTCTGCTGGTCCCGTGCATCGGAATCGGAAGACTCGGTGTACGAGTCCCCATCCTCGGAAGAGGGGTGGGGTTTCGAGAGACCGGTGCCAGAGCAGCGAGTGCCGAAGTTCCGCAAGGCGGCCCTCAGGAAGCGCAGGGAACCCACGAACGGCAGTGGCACGCCGCAGTGCACCGAAGCCATGGCGGGTCAGCAGATGAGGCAGGGTCGGGGGAGCAGGAGGCAGTCTCGGCGCGAGGCGAAGGCTTTAGCCTCGGAGCGTGACAACAAGGCAGACTGCTGCGTGGCGAGGTGACCTGTGGCTGTGCCTGTGGGGTGCGCGACAATCTCTGGCGCGACGAACATCTGCGTCCCACAGCACGTCTGGGTTACGACACTCCTTCACGGTGCCACCCGACTTGTCGGACACATCTTCGGGTTTGTTTTCCGTTTTGTTTTGTTGGCAAACAAGCTGCCTTGCATCATAGCCTTTACCACCAAGCTTCATGAACTCGGGTGGAACATTAGGTGGCAACTGCAGGCTGTGGGGTGTTCAGCGGAAATCGAACACGGACAAAGCAGTATCCGATTTGAGTTTACGGCCCGCGCAGTGCCAGAAATGCAGAGCCGCATCTCACCTCATCACAGGTCGAGGTGTGTGCGTTAGCCACAACCTCTCCCCTCCCCAATTCCTCCGTGTTCAGTGACATGTGTCGATAGTGTTCCATTTTGTGGTTTTCCTTTTCTCGCGCTGCTGTCAGGATGACACCTGCCTGTGCGTGATTTTCTTCCTAGTTGAACACAACGTTAACATGCAGCAACGGTGACAGTGAATATGCTGGCCTTTCCTTGGTTTCTGTTTGGACCCGTTGGCCTGGCCCTCTAGCCCAAGCGCAAAGCCTGCCTGCAGAACTGCTGCTGGTTGCCTGCGCAGCCTCCACGGGATGCTTTCATCTGAGCCAACACCACGCGTTGCTAGCATTTCCCTTCTTGCATTTCGACTGACACCACCCCTGAGGTGGGCCTGTTGCGTCAGGGTCATGGTCTCCGTGTCTACTTGTGTCTGTTTCAGACACGGCGAAGTGTACGTTTCACTTCTGCACTTTTGCACAGTGCCCCATCCCCACTCCGCGACAATATCCTTTCCCGGCCCATCCTCACTTGTGGTGCCTCTGGTCTCACAGCCCGCTGCAGAGTTGTATACTCCGACACCCCGTCCATCCCCTCCCTTCCCTTCCCCTTGCATCCCTGGCTTGCCTCCCCACCCCACACACGCGGCTCAACACACCCCCATGCACGCAGAGGTGTGTGCTGTGCAACACTGCGGGCCACGAGGGAAGCCAGCCCCCCCCCCCCCTCTTCACACGCTTCACGACACTAACGCACCACCACTCTTGCAGGATGAGGTGTCCCTGCAAGATGCGGGCCGCGGTGATTGCTGCCCTGGCGGTGTGTGCTGCAGAGGGGGCTGTGATGCAGGTCCCTCGCGACGCCACTGTTACTGGCAACTACTCCACCCCACAGGAGTGGGTCCTCTCCTGCACGCCGCACAAGACTTCATGGATGGACATTACCGACACCCCGTCAGGTTACAGCCTCACGTTGGACGACAAGTCGATGTACTCTGGGTCCAATCAGCTGACCTGCCCCTCCTCTGGGAAGATGTCGCTGCTGTACACGCCGTACGACGGGGACAGCCACACTCTGGAATTCTCTTGGAATGACCCCGCCAGCACGTGGGCCCCCGCGACAAGAGCCCCACCAACACCCATCCCAGGGAGTGTGCACTACCGTTCGGGCGACGGTTCGATCTTTGGCATGTACAACACCACACAGGAGTGGGTCATCTCCTGCACGCCGAACAGCACCTTATGGATAGACGTCAGAGCCCCCTATACATATGCCAGCCTCACGTTGGACGGATTAGTACTGGCCTACAAGCGGAACGTGACCTGTCCCTCTTCTGGGAAGATGTCACTTCTGTTCACACCACACCACGTGTTCCCCTACCTTCTGACTATTGTTTGGAGCACAGTGGTTCCAGCGACAGTGCACTTCATGTCGGATCGCGGATCTGTCTATGGCGTCTACGACACCCCACAGAAGTGGGTTATCTCCTGCTCACCGAACAGCACTTTATGGATGGACGTCCTCTGCTGCTCCACGTCAGGTTACCGCCTTACAGCAGACGGCTTGTCGCTGATCTCTGATCAAGAAGAAGAAAAACCTTATGTGGTTGACCTGATGTGTCCTGACTCTGGGAGGATGTCGCTGCTGTTCACGTCGTACGCGATGCGTTTTGCCCAGACCGTACACCTCCAGTGGTACCCTGGCACAGCTGCACCCACAGGTGCCCCTGCGACCGCGCCACCGACACCCAGCCCATTGGAGGTGCACGACGTGTCAGACCACTAATCAGTCTACATCAGCACATACAGCACCCCACAGGAGTGGGTCATCTCCTGCACGCCGGGCATCGCCTTATGGATGGACATTACCTACACCCCGTCAGGTTACAGCCTCACGTTGGACGACAAGTCGGTGTACTCTGGGTCCGATCAGCGTGTGACCTGTCCCTCCTCTGGGAAGATGTCGCTGCTGTACACGCCGTACGATGGGCAGAGCCACGTTTTGAAGTTCTCATGGCACACTGTCACACCCCGACCTACCACATCGACCCCCTCTATCCCGAGCACATGGACCCCTGCGACAAGAGTACCACCGACACCCAGCCCAGTGTTGGTCCACTACATGCCAGACGGTGAATGGGACTTCAACCACACATGCAGCCGTCCCACAGAGTGGGTCATCCCCTGCAGGCTGGGCGTCGCCTTATGGATGGACATTGAGTACACCCCGTCAGGTTACAGCCTCACGTTGGACGACAAGTCGATGTACTCTGGGTCCCTACAGAGTGTGATCTGTCCCTCCTCTGGGGAGATGTCGCTGCTGTACACACCGTACGATGGGCAGAGCCACGTTTTGAAGTTCTCATGGCACACTGCAACCTCTTTCAGCACCCCAGTACCACCGACACCCAGCCCAGTGACAGTGCACTACATGCCAGGCCACGGTTTCATCAAACAAAAGTACGGCACCCCACAGGAGTGGATCATCTCCTGCACGCCGGGCCTCACCTTCTGGGTGGACATTACCTACGCCCCAGGTTACAGCCTCACGTTGTACGACACGTCGATGCAGTCGATGCACGATGGGTTCAATCAGCATGTGCCCTGTCCCTCCTCTGAGAAGGTGACCCTTCTGTTCACGCCGAACACCCTGACCGCCGACCTTCTGGAATTATCATGGCACACTGCCACAACGCACTACATGTCAGACCACGGCTCGGTGTCCAGCTCCTTCAACACCACACAGGAGTGGGTCATCTCTTGCAGGCGGTACAGCGACATGGATATAATTGTAACTCGCCTCTCAGGGACGCTCACCGAGAACAGTAACGAGGTACGTTCACAGCAGATGACTCTGTCCCCAGGGGAGTGGAAATCGTCCTGCTCCTACACAGGCCAGTTAAAGCTGACGTACATTCCGGCCTCTGACATCCTCCAGCCACTCATGGTGAGGTGGGAACCATCGACGGAAGGGAAATCAAGTCACAGTCTGTCGCCGCTGCTGATTGTGGGGATTGCCAGTGTCGGGGTGCTTGTTCTGGTGGTCGGCACCGTTGCTGTGTACTGCAGGTGTCGGGGGCAGGCTGCGGACCGCAAGGCCTACAGTTCCAACGTGCAGCGCCTGGAGGACGCCAATGTTGGACCCACGGGTGTGTTCGGTGGGCCGCAGGACTGTTGCTTGTCTCCTGAGGGACAGCAGCCGGTGAGCAATATGGAGGAGCAACTGCTGGCGGTGAGCGACAGCCCTGTGATGTAGGGAAGGCGGAATCTCCATGTGATCTGGCGTGTTCCATTGTTTTGCCTGAAATTGAAATGGCGTTGTTTGTGCGCCAAACCCGGCCCAAACTGCCAAAATTCAGTCAGGCCCCGAATCGGGGTCGGGAAGCGAATCCCCTGGAGACTCCCTTAAGTCCTCCTTCAACACACTGTGTTGGTCTACAGCAGATAATGTCATGGCATCAAAGCCAAGCGTGCTCCGCACACCCCCTCGCCCATCCCAGGAGTTGAGGTCTTGTGGAGGCTTCAACGCACCACGAACGTATAGAGCAAATGCTGCTCCCTCTCAACATGGATGCCAGCATTTTTCTTGGAACTTACCAGCGCCAACTTACCCCCCTCCCTCTCTCTTGTGATTCACCCGATGCGTTCGTTTTTGCCCGGAATTGGCTCTTTTGGAACCTCTTGCAATGAACGGCACGCCGGTGCGATCCATTGTCAAGGAGGCAGTAAGAAGGGGCCTATTGCGGAGCCACAGCTCACCTCATCACAGGTCGAGGTGTGTGTGTGTCACCACAACACCACAACAACCACTTCCCATTCCCATTCCCATGCCCGTGACATGTGTCTGCTGTTCCATTTTGTACACAACGGGAACGCGATGGGCTCTTGTATGGCTCCTTCTGTTTCGTGCCCCCACCTGCTCCACCTCATTCTGCACTTCAGATGATCCACTCCACACGTGGGTTATGGGTTTTGGGACAACGATTATCTGGAAGTTGTTTCCAGCGTAAGGTATCCTCATTGAAGCATGCCAAACCGGAGGAGTTGTCAAGGCAAAACAAAAGTGCAGGGGTTGGAGCCCTTTGGTGGAAGCGCCCAATGCAACAACAATTCACAGCAGGCGGGGCGTTTCTCGTGAATGTTACACCCCTCCCCCCCTCCCCCCCCTGTCTGATAAATCCAAATCGTGTCAGAGTTCAGGTGAAAACTTCACCTGTGCAAAGCTTACCTATCCCTTCGCCAGTGACACAAATCCGACACAGCGGGATTGGAGAAGGAACATACTTTCCGACTTTCTTCAACATCGCTTGTTTGCCTGTGATGCACTTCCTGAGCCCGAGGGGTGGCTCTTTGCTTCTACTCTGAAAGTACTTCTGTCCCCACACATTCTGCATGCAGCAATGGGGCAGACCGGGGGCCTTCTCTCAGTGATGCATAAAAGTGCGACAAAGATGATCTGCCTCGCAAGAGCGGCTGTCAGATGACACAGTCATCCACAGCAGTGACACAGAGCGAGGGCCCCCATCAGACATGGCGTGTGATTGAAGGTGCAGACAAGAAAGTATCAGAAATTCAAACACTTCCTTGTGACGAGGTGTGCCTGCCGCGAATCTTTTTTGCACATAACACACCTGTGTGGTACGGGAAATGCTACGAGGAACGCGATGGACTCGGGACTGCTGCTGGCCTCTCTTGCTATGGTTTACTTATGTTTCGTGCTCCACCTGCTCCACCTCATTCTGCACTTCAGATGATCCACTTCACGTGGGTTACGGGGTTTGGGACAACGATGATATGTTGTGTCCGACGACAAGGTAAGGTAAGCTCATCGAGGTACACCAAACCGGAGTTGTCAAATCAAAAAAGACACACCGCCCGAGAGGCAATTGGTGTGACACAACAGCGATGACACAATCACTCTGCCCGAGGGGGCGCGTTTTTAGCGACCGAGACCTCCTCTCCTGACTGAGGGACACACGATCTGACCGTCCGAGAGACGCAGCATTCTACCCTGCCCGAGGGGCACCCACTCTCCTGACCGAGAGACACGCAGTCTTGCCCGAGGGGCACCTGGTTTCCTGACCGAGACAATATTCTGCCCGAGGGGCACTCACTCTCCCGACCGAGAGACACGCAGTTTTGCCCGAGGGGCACCTGTTCTCCTGACCGAGACAATATTCTGCCCGAGGGGCACCCACTCTCCCGACCGAGAGACGCAGCATCTCGCCCGAGGGGCACCTGTTCTCCTGACCGAGACAAAAATTTTGCCCGAGGGGCACCTACTCTCCCGACCGAGAGACACGCAGTCTTGCCCGAGGGGCACCTGTTCTCCTGACCGAGACAATATTCTGCCCGAGGGGCATCCACTCTCCCGACCGAGAGACGCAGCATCTCGCCCGAGGGGCACCTGTTCTCCTGACCGAGACAATATTCTGCCCGAGGGGCACTCACTCTCCCGACCGAGAGACACGCAGTTTTGCCCGAGGGGCACCCGTTATCCTGACCGAGACAAAACTATGCCCGAGGGGCACCCACTCTCCCGACCGAGAGACGCAGCATCTCGCCCGAGGGGCACCTGTTCTCCTGACCGAGACAAAAATTTTGCCCGAGGGGCACCCGCTCTCCCGACCGAGAGATACACAATCTTGCCCGAGGGGCACCAAATCCCGACCGAGAAGACGACCCTCACACCATGCTCGTGTCAGGTCTCAAGAGGGCCGAAGCCGCGGTTGAGGACAACAACACCCCCACGCACTGGTTCTAATAAATGACGGCGAGGTGCACGGGGGGATCAGCACGAAGGAGGGGCGCAAAAAGATGGGGATGATGACGCCGTGGTGTTCAAGGTGGTCCTCCGCCGCTTATGAACGTGACAGCGGGACAGCGCTGCGCCCGTGGCCGCAGCGGATTGAGGACATTCCCATCAGCCATCGAGACTATCACCGCGCCTCGCCGAAAACCTGCTTCACGCTTGATCGCGCTCAAGGTTTCCAAACGCATACTTCAGCTGGAGGTTCCGTCACAGAGGCGCTGACAAAGGCGGGACCAAGAGCAACAGTCGGGTGCTGATAAATGGGTCGATACTGATGCAGCAAAGTGACGTCAGTGATATCCAACTCCTACTTTCCTGACCGAGACACGATCTTGCCGAGGAGCATCGGACCGAGACACCCACTTCTGCCTGAGGGGCACCTAGCCGAGACGCATTTTTCCTGCCCGAGGGGCATCTCGCCGAGACATTACCTGCCTGAGGGGCACCTGGCCACGACATACCTACAGCTTACGCTTGCGGGGCACCCTGCCTGAGGAGCACCTGGCCAAGACATACATTTCCGCCTACGAGGCACCCTGCCCGAGGGGCACCTGGTCAAGACACACACTTCCGCCTACGGGGCACCCTGCCCGAGGGGCACCTGGCCAAGACAGACACCTCTGCCTACGAGGCACCCTGCCCGAGGGGCACCTGGCCAAGACATACACTTCCGCCTACGAGGCACCCTGCCCGAGGGGCACCTGGCCAAGACATACACTTCCGCCTACGAGGCACCCTGCCCGAGGGGCACCTGGTCAAGACATACATTTCCGCCTACGGGGCACCCTGCCTGAGGGGCATCTGGCCGCGACATACACTTCCGCCTACGGGGCACCCTGCCTGAGGGGCACCTGGCCAAGACGCACATTCATGCCCGAGGGACACCGGGCCGAGACATTACATTCCCTGCCTGAGGGACACCTGGCCGAGACACATTCCTGCCGAGGGGCACTCACTCCCGACCGCGAGACGCAGGATTTTGCCTGAGGGGCACCTCCTCTCCTGACCGAGACACAACCCCGCCCAGCACAGTGCCGAGGGGCATTTACGCTTTCGACTGGAATACCGAGCCTGACCCGGGGAGACACAATCGTGCCACAATCGTGAGGGGCATACTCTCTTGATTGAGAAATACACCTTTTTTGCCCGAGCGACGGCACCTGAAGGCGGAAGGGTGGCCTGTCACACACAGCCTGCCAGATCCAGCTCGAGCACGGTGACGCGACGTGAGCTTTCCGAGGGCGACAGTTTTCGTGTACCAATGCAACGCCCCCGGACACGCCCCTGAGAAGCCGGCACGTCTGTCGTGCCCAGCTTATCTGCGCGAATGCCGACTACGCGCACCCCGGCGTCAAGCGGATGCCCGCACACGCCCCAAGCGGGGCATACTCCGTCGAAGCATAGTCTCCCTGCCGGGGGACACACATTCAAGCCTGCATTATTCACAGGGGTCAGGGGGAGTTCCGGGCGTCTGTGGCCCGGTGTTGAGACGTACGACCTCACAGTTCCATGTAGGGAAGGGGAGCTGCTGACTGGACACCTGCGAGGTGCCGTGGGACATACACAGAGATCAGGTATCCAACACAGCCGAGACGCTCTCCCAAGCTGCACTGCTCGGGGAGCAAAAGAAGCAGCGACTGAGAGACGCGTCCGCATCGCCTGTGTCAGCGGTGCCGCCGCTGAGGGGGTCCACCGAAACCGCAGCCATGGCAGCGGGCCGAGATCATTCCACAAGGTTGGGGGGCAGTCAGCCAGTCTTCCCGAGTACCCAGCAGCCTACTCGACAAGCCCGAACAGCGACTGCAGCGTGCGACAAGCTCCGGTCCGCGGGGACTCACCTCTCTCATTAAGAAGGCGACTCCGAGAATCCTTCTGGCATGCCCACACCTCCAGGGCCTCGAATTTCCTCACGCACCGGGAAATACGCCCTCCACACTGAGTCCGGGCGTTACCACTGAATCGACGCCACGTGGGGCCACAGGGCCTCCGTTTGATGCGCTGTCTACGAGGCGGGCGATGGGGCAGGTACAGTGGGGATCAGCCCAGTGGGAAGGGGGCCGCAGGAATGTGTTGTCCACCGCTCGAGCGGAGTTCAGGAGACGACAGTGCGCGCGATCGCCCTCTTTCACCCAGAAGGGCCGGCACCTCTCACACCTACCCCTGGGCACTCCATGCAGCGTCTCCAGTGCGCCATGAAGAGGCGCGTTGGGCTTCACCCCGCAACTCGCTCGCAGCCAGCGAAGACCGGAGAGGACACAGAGAGCCACAGAGCGATCGAGACCACGCCGGAAAGCACCGGGTGTTGGCCGGGCTCCCGAAGAGCGAGAGTTTAAGACGGCCGGACAGTAGACTGCTGCGGAGGAGCTGGGAGGCGAGTTTCAGACTGTGATTTCTCGATCCGCCGAGCCCTGTCCCCAGGCGAGAGCTGCCGGGTCATGGTGGCTGAATATGCACGAGCGTCGCGGTGGTGGTGCTGGGAGCGCACCAGAGGACTGTCACGCTGAGGGGCTGGGCATGGCCACTGACTACCTGGATACGGCCGTCTCAGTGCATCGCCCGGGGTGCAAAACGACATCGAGGATGTCAGGAAGAAGGGTCATGTGGGCACACACCAATATGTCGGAGACGTGAAGAAGCCTCGAGGGGAAGGGTTCCCCAGGGTATGGAGGATCCCGAAGAGGTACAGGGTGAGGATTCAAATACCCGGAGTGGGAAACGCACCAGACGTCGGGGGTCAGCCAAGAGCGGGTGGTTGCAGCACAGGCGGGGCTGTGTGCAACCTTTGCCCCCTTAGTTTCGCCGGGTTGAGACGCATCAACTCTCTCGCCGGGTGCGGCAACTGGAGAGACAGGCATGTTGTCGATAGGGCACACCAAGAATCACGAGGCTGACCACACGACGGCGGCACACGGCCGAGGCAGGCGGATCCCCTCAGCGAGTGAGGTTCGATCGTTTTCCGTACAAGGTGCTCGTGACAACGTAGAAAGCGGTACATTACCATCGGAGGGATGCATACGATGGGCGACGGAGCCTGATCACTTCAATAGTAGACCGTTCGCGCGGCGTCCCTAAGTCCTTGGGTCCTAAGGGTCCTGGGTGGAAGCGTCCAATGCAACACTCACAGCATAGAGGCCAAGTGTTTCTCGTAGTATTTTGCACATAACACACCTGTGTGGTACGGGAAATGCTACGAGGAACGCGATGGACTCGGGACTGCTGCTGGCCTCTCTTGCTATGGTTTACTTATGTTTCGTGCTCCACCTGCTCCACCTCATTCTGCACTTCAGATGATCCACTTCACGTGGGTTACGGGGTTTGGGACAACGATGATATGTTGTGTCCGACGACAAGGTAAGGTAAGCTCATCGAGGTACACCAAACCGGAGTTGTCAAATCAAAAAAAAATATGGGGGGGGGGGGGTTTCAAAGTGCAAGAGGTGGAGCCCGTTCAACAGGTGGAAGCGTCCAATGCAACACTCACAGCATAGAGGCCAAGTGTTTCTCGTAGTATTTTTACGCAGAGTTGCGAGCAACCCCCCCATCACAGGAGTTGTGGTGTTGTGTGTGCAGTGGAAGCGTCAAACGCATCACAAACAGAATACGAGCAGAGGGCGGCTGTGCTATTTTTTAGTGCCATTTTTTGTAGCGTCTGTAGCAGGGCACACCGGGCACCCCCGCCTTGATGTGATCACCAGACACACACACACACACCGTGACACACCCTCTCCTTCAGATCACCCCCACACACACAAACACACACACACACCCCTTCGGATGTCTTGCAAGGATGACATCACCAAGAACGGTCAGACAGCGGACAAGCTGACCTGTGCCGACAGCGACATGCAGAAGGCATCTGCTCCCGAGCTCCCAATGTCCGAGCAACACGCCAGTGCGCCCCCCATGGCAGGGGCTGTGAGCCACGACGCCCCTCCCAAGAGCGAGGAGGTGTCGCGGGCAGGGCCGGCTGCACCGGTCGGCCCGCACCCCCTCGCCCCGGAGCCGCAGTACCAGCCGTACCCGCCTGCCGGACACCACCCAGGGCAGCCGGTGCAGGGGCAACCAGTGCAGGGGCAGCCGATGTACAACAACCACCCGCCCCCGCCGATGCAGCAGGGCATGTCGACCGACCCTTACGCTGCACAGAAGGCGCAGCACCCGCCCCTACAGCAGTACACCGTGGCGGGGCGGACCTTCTACGGCTACATCACATCTGTGACAACGTCTAACAGGAGCACGACCACAGTGTACACAGAGGTGATGCCTGACGGCTCCACACGGAAGCTGACGGTGACGACGAAGCAGAACGAGGGCATGTCATCAGGGGATGCTGCAGGGGCTGCTGGCGTCGGGGCGCTGGCAGCATGCTGCCTGATCTGCTGCTGCTGCCCCATCTGAGCCTGCCGGGTGAGCAGGGGGGTGTGTGCAGTGGGGGCCTGTTTCCCAGCTGCTCTGGATCCGGTTTCCTGCAAGCGGTGGCCCCTCCTGCCCTGCCAAAGGTGTCCTGTCGCGCGTCGAAACAAACGGGAGTTGGGTGGGGGGTGTGGGGGACGGGGACTCAAAAAAAAAGCAAAATCCAGGAGGACATGTCGCGAGCTTTTTTTTTTGTCTGCTGCTGCCAACACCTCACGGCGCGGGAGCGAGGGAGAGAAGAAAAATATCCGGCGTACGTCCGTTGTTGTTGGGGGGGGTTGTGCGTACTTTGTTCCCCTCCCTTCCCCGATCCCTCCGATTCACGCGCGACCCTTCCGCACCACCTGTAAGGGGTGAGCTGATAGTGGCACAGTGCATCAGGGTGGGATATCGCCTGAAACGCAAGAAACGAATCAAACAAACACTTTTGTCATGAAGGGTGCATTGAGGCACCGCAATAGCCTTAGCCTGTTCGGGGGATTTTTGGTGGTGGTGGCGGTGGGGGGGGGGGGGTGTGGCCCGAAGAATCCAACGAATAAGCAAAAACCTCTTGGTTGGTATTCGGCCCCAATCCGTTCTTTCTTCCCCTAGCTTCCCCCGGCCCCCGACCCCCTCCCTGCCCCCGTTGTTCTGTATATGTTATATGATTTTTATCTCTCGACGCCCGTGTCTTTTTCTGCCTTTTTTTTCAGTCAAGACGTGGGATTTGTCAAGATTCTGGCTGCCACATGAAAGTATCATTTTCCTTTTTAAGCACACTCGTGTGAGCGGAAAGCGCCCCACCACAGCTGCAACCAAACGTGCTCTATACACTAACCCCACCCTTCATCAGGCTCAGGGTGTGATCAGTTCAGGGTTTTGTGTGTAGAAGCGTCAACGCAACAAACAAAAGGAAATTCATCAGAGCGGTTGTAGCTGTGAAGTGATAGGGCGCTTTTTCTCCATCTCCGTTATTGTTTTCTCCCAAAAGCAACAAAAGGGGGAAGAAACCTGCTGCCTCCATGGGGGGGCTCTTCTTCCGAGAGAGAATTCGCTTCTTCCTAACTTTTGTTCAGTCCTGAAGCGAACCGGCAACACACACTCTCTCTCACCCTCACCCCCTCCCACACTCCGCACACCCCGTTATTTGCCGGAACAGGGCTTTTCCTGACATTTCCAAAAAGGTACAGGTCAGTGATTGTGAGGCATGCCACCCCCACCCCCCCCCCTGCAAGCTGGCTGCGGCCAATGCGGGGTTGCTCGGGGGTGGGGGGTAGTTTGGGTCTTGTAGTTTCGCGCCTTGCCATCTCCTTTGCGGGAGAAGAGTGTGTCGAGCGACGACCACCGCCCCCCCCTCTCCAGCATCCCAAGCGATATCGCAGCGCGATGCGGATCTCGTCTTCTCCCATTTTGATGCGCACACTTCCCGCTGTGTGCGCCATGCATGCGCCCCAACGGGGGTGGGAAAGTTTCCAAGACTCGAGGCAGAACAACAGGAACGGGCGGAGGTGTGATGATCCTTTTTTTTCCGCACGTCCAGCTCTATGTCCCCCTTGCCTGTATATCCAGAAGCCTTCGGAGGGAGGCTTCGTTGCTGGCTGTGTTCCTTTGCTTTCTCTCCAGCAGCTGTGATCTATTTTTCTTGGGAAGAATTTATCCAGCCTTTTTTCGCACCGAAGACGACTCGTGGCAGCATTCGGTAGCACATGCGCAAAGCAAAGAAGAAGTCGGACAAGCAAAGAATGCAACCCAAGTAATCTTTGGTGGGTGGGGGGTGGGTGGGTGGGTGGGTGGTTCATGCTGCCCCAGAATCCAGAATCAGCCTGGGGGTTCGTTTCCAAGAGGAGTACAGTCTGGGGAGTGCAATGAGCTGGCTGGGCAGGTTGGGGGGGGTGGGGGCGTGCCGGGGGGAGGTGAGGTGCACGAAAGCAAAGTCAGTCGCAGTCGTTGCACGTCGTGGGTCCGTTTGGGATGCGTTCACCGTTGCCAGGGGTGTGGCCCCACCACCCGCTCACTCCCAATCTTGTTGGATGGGTATACAAGCGCCTGGAGCTGTGCTGTTTTTGGGGCCGGGAAGCGAATGGCTCACAGTGCGCATCACCACTCCTGCAGCCTTTCCCACTGCACCCCCACACTGCCGCAGGTTCCACGCCACTTCCCCTTCTAAACAACAGCCTGCCATGGCCTCCTTTCGCCTGAATGTGGCTGCCGACCTGTTCGGCACGAAGGTGAACGTCTGCCTGTGCTTCCACATGTGCCCCAGCCTTCCTGAGCTCAGTGCCGCGTGCGACGGATACTTCGACACACGCGTGCGTGCCTCGCGCCCCCCTGGCTGCCTTGATGCCCCCTTCAAGGCGAAGACATTCCAACTCTACAGCGAGGGACAGCGCCAGTGGCTGCCTCTCCAGACACCCATGCAGCTCCACCCTGGTGTGCAGCTGTGGTGCTTCCAGCCTTCTTCCGCGTGGCAAGCAAGTGCACCGGGCGGCATCCCGCCTGCAGAGCAGCTGGCCGTCACATGGACCACGCCGCTCGGGTCGCGGCACCTTGCGCGTGCAAGGGATGACCGTGCACCCCCCTCGCTGTCGGACAAGCTGTGGTCTGTGTTCTACCAGATGGACGGCACCGACAAGGGGTACGTGCTGATGCAGGACCTGGAGAGGGCGCTGCAGCGCTGCGACATCGTGCTGACCGACAGGACCGCAGGGACGCTGTTCTCCCTGGTGGACAGGAACCGCTCGCAGCACATCACGATTGACGAGTGGGGCAGCTTCGGGCGTCAGTGCCCTGGCATCCTGGACGCTCTGTTCTTCCGCCTGCGCGACATGGGCCCCGCTCCAGGGCTGCGTGCACCAGGTGCAGGGCACACGCGCGCGAGGCCCAGCCCCTACTCGCAGGGGGCGGTGGGGCAGCACACACCGGGCCCAGCGTCGGGTCCTGTGCACAGGCAGGTGGTCACGCCGCAGCACACACCGAGGCGTCAGTACAGCGAGCCCCCTGCTGCTGCCCATCCCGGCGGCCCTGCGCAGTGGACGCCGCGGAACAGCGTGCAGAGTGCGTACAGCCCTTCCTCGACAGGGTCGGTCGGCAGGCGGACGCCTGCCTTGGTGCGGCAGAAGCTGTACGGGCACCCCATCTCGCAGCCCAGCCGCTCTGTGCAGTGGTTCATCGACTACGCCAACCTCGATGTGGAGGTCGAGCACGTCGACATCCTGTCGGGGAAGAACAAGGAGCCAGCCTTCGTGGCGAAGTTCCCCAACGCGAAGGTGCCTGCCTTCGAGAAGGGTGGCTTCAAGTTGGAGGAGGGCGCGGCTATCCTCGAATACCTGGCAGAGCGCCACCCCGTCGTGCCGAGGGACAAGCGGCAGCGCGCCCGTGTGATGATGATGATCGGGCGTACACTGGCGCAGGCACGCAAGGTCACTTCGGGGATTGTCGTGCCGATGTTCTTCGGAAAGGACGACGAGAAGGCTGGGCTGATCAAAGAGGGCATCGAGAATGTGCGCCCGGAGCTGCAGATGTTTGACGCCGTGCTGTCGAAGTCGCTGTACCTGGCTGGCAACGAGCTGTCGCTGGCTGACTTCATGTTCGTGCCGGAGGTGGACCAGCTGTCTGTGATGAAGCAGTCGATTGGTGTCGACCTGCTGGCTGACTACCCCAACATCGCGTCCTACCTGCAGCGCATCGGCAGGGTCAGTGGGTACAAGAAGTGTGTCGATGGGGTGATCAACGCCCTTGCTGCTGCACCGAAGGATAAGCCTAAGCGTGCCAAGCTGTACGGGCACCCCATCTCGCAGCCCAGCCGCTCTGTGCAGTGGTTCATCGACTACGCCAACCTCGATGTGGAGGTCGAGCACGTCGACATCCTGTCGGGGAAGAACAAGGAGCCAGCCTTCGTGGCGAAGTTCCCCAACGCGAAGGTGCCTGCCTTCGAGAAGGGTGGCTTCAAGTTGGAGGAGGGCGCGGCTATCCTCGAATACCTGGCAGAGGGCCACCCCATCGTGCCGAGGGACAAGCGGCAGCGCGCCCGTGTGACGATGATGATCGGGCGTACACTGGCGCAGGCACGCAAGGTCACTTCGGGGATTGTCGTGCCGATGTTCTTCGGAAAGGACGACGAGAAGGCTGGGCTGATCAAAGAGGGTATCGAGAATGTGCGCCCGGAGCTGCAGATGTTTGACGCCGTGCTGTCGAAGTCGCTGTACCTGGCTGGCAACGAGCTGTCGCTGGCTGACTTCATGTTCGTGCCGGAGGTGGACCAGCTGTCTGTGATGAAGCAGTCGATTGGTGTTGACCTGCTGGCTGACTACCCCAACATCGCGTCCTACCTGCAGCGCATCAGCAGGGTCGGTGGGTACAACAAATGTGTCGGTGGGGTCATCGACGCCCTCGCCAAGTAGTCCGGTGGTCAGTGATAACACTCTGCCCGATCACTGCTTCTCTTCTTTCAACACTTCAATGTGTGCGGGAAGTGCCACGTCCTTTGTTCGTGCCTTTGTGTCATGCTCCCCACGCACCAACGCCACACCTTCCGTGCCTCCAGCAGGCGGTGTGGAAGCGCGAGCAGAATGGAAACAGAGGCACAATCCCAGTGGCACTTTCGGGTTGTATTTTTGTAATTTGTCGCACCATGTTTGTAGCTGAACCGAATGCAATTCGAATCTTTCTCTTTTGGCCCATGTGTCCTCGGCTAGCTCATGATGGGGACCGGGTGCCGTTCTCTTTATTTTGGCTTTCTTGCTGTTTTTTGCGCACACTCCTCAGTCTACTCTGTGGGCGGGAGGGGCCACTGTCGACCCACCCACCCCGTTAAAAGCGTCAACACACCAACAACAAAAGGGGGGGGCGGAGAGATAGCGTCCCTTCGTGGTGTGCACCTCCACGGAGCAGAGCTGTCAGGACCAACACCCTGTCAGCATCCTTCCGCCAGCGGATCGGCAGGCACGCCATCCGTTGCCCGTCTCATTGCAGCATTCCCTGCATGCCGGCTCGAAGGCTAGGTGCCAACAGACATGACATTGACAGCAGGACCTGCACGCTGTGGCAAAATCAGCTCATCTGCAACTGCCCCCCCTTCTGTGGGTGTTGCTGTTCCACTGCTGCAGGGGTACTCTTTCCAGCTCCGTGAAAAGTCAAACCCGCCATGCCGTGCATGGTATTTTCCTTCCCCCCCCCCCCCCCCTCATGCAGTACACTTGGTGTGCGCTCCCCCAACCCAGTTTTGGACCCTTGCTTCGATCCTAACTCCTAGTCTGATGTGTTGTTGTTTCGGCGGCATACTCTGAAGGACACACCCGCCAGTGAGGCCCACTGGCGGGTTCTTCTGCAGCATGCCCTCCCCTCCGTCCCCTCCCACCCTTCCCCAAGGCCACGCCGACAATGGCAGCAGGCTCCAGGCCTCAGCTGCCCATGTCCGTTGCCGCCCTCCCCCACTCCCATACCCTCGGCAGCCTCACCAGCGTGGTGCGCCAGCAACACCCATTCGCGCCTGACGCCTCTCCCCCCCCCCCCCTAGGCATACTTGTCCCCCCATATGGGGAACCCCCTAAATCTGGGGGAAATATGGGGGGTCTCAAAACCCCGCCCCCATATGGGGAAAAAGGCTGAAAATATGGGGAAAACCCGGTAAAATATGGGGGAATATGGGGGAAATATGGGGCCCATATGGGGGGATATGGGGGTATTCGTGCTGCAACGGGAGAACATCAAACCACTCAGGCACAGACACACACGAAGTGCGCGTCGAAACCGGCCTCATGCCTTGTTGGGGATCCTCCAGGAGTCCGATCCTGGGGAGGTGCGCGCTTGTTCAGGTGTGGCCAGGTCTGGCCCCCCCTGGAAGATCCCCCAGGTGGGTCGCACCGACCTCCTGTTCCTCTCCTGCGCCGATACAGCAGCAGCGGAGAGCGAACGCTTCCCGGTTTGGCGGGGCACCGCAGTGACAGCGGCAGCGATGGTGGACACATACGCACAGACACACATAGCGCGTTCAGGGTTAACAGCTCCTCACAACACACACTCTTGTGTTTTTAAGTCCTCACTCTCACACTCGCTGTCCTCCTCCTCTGGTGTGTTTGCGATTGCGAACTGCCCCCTGGGGTCCTTAATTAGACAAGGGAATTCACAAGCAGTGCATTCTGGGGTGTCAGGCGCTTCCGCCGCTTTTGACCGCTCCGAGCGCCGAAAAGTCGGAGTCGACGCTCGTCACCAGGCAGCTTGACATGTTCAAGCTGCATCTGCCGGGTGGAATGAGACCTGTGAAGGCCAGTACAAGGACTGGCTGCAGGACGCAACTGTTCTGCCAGCAAAGACAGGACTACTGGACAGCATGCTCTGATGACCGCTACTCAGACTTGAAGAAAGTGGCGGTCGGCACTCTCACAGCACCTTTTGTGGTCTGACTCGAGCACTTCAGCCGGGCGTTTCCTCTCTGCAAGGTGCTAGACGTCCCCTGTCAGTGGCTGACTTCACACCCTGTGAAAAGCAGAACGAAGAGAACTGTTTGCTGACTGCTTCCACCTGAGGAACCCCTGGGTTTTCCCCCAAATATCCCCCATATGGGGGAAATATGGGGGAACAGGACTTGAAAAACCCCCCATATTCCCCCCATATTTTCCCCATATTTTTGGCCTTCCCCATATGGGGGTACAAGTATGCCTAGGGGGGGTCAAATGCCACCCTTTTACGTGGACAAACACGATTTTTCAAAAAACCGGCGCAGAGGCCCCAAAGCCCCCGTAAACCCTCCAAACCCCCCCAGATCGGTCCGGAAACCCATCGAACCCCACTTTTCCACCATTCCGGGCACCTCAGGTGCCCGAATTGGGGTACCTAAATTTTGTGCCACCGTTTGGTACCGTACAGTGCCACTGTGTGGGAGGTTGGAAAAGAAAATGCCCCAACACACCACATCTGAGGGTTGCAATGCATGTTGCTTGCCAACCACGTCATCCGGTGGGTGTCAGGCGCTATGTAGGTGGCATTAGCCAGGTCTTCGATGTGTTCTGGCTTGTATATATACCTCCCTGCCACCATGCACCGGGAGGCTGCCTGTAGGTACGGAACAGTCCAGATGGTCGTGTGATTCCTGTGCAGCAGTGCTCCACAACCGGGATGTGTTGACAACGACTGTTGCAACACGAGCTGTACATTCCGGGAACACATGAAGTGCGCTGTCGTGGTACCCATTGTGCCAGAATTGGTAGTTGCTGCGGTCTACTTTGCCTGGTCCAAGAGCACTGGTACTGAACGGTGCAATATGCGTGGCGAGGTGAATACAACGGAAGCGCGCAAAGTCAATACAGCTCTCGGATGGCGGGTGGTGGTGCCACTAGTGTGTGACGTTCACTCGAGGATACAACGCATCACAATGAATCAGCAACCGTGGACCGAGTACAATACGCTCTCTGTGGCTGGTGTGGGGGACAAAGGCAGTGCCTGTGCCGCAGGCAGGGAGGTATATATACAAGCCAGAACACATCGAAGACCTGGCTAATGCCACCTACATAGCGCCTGACACCCACCGGATGACGTGGTTGGCAAGCAACATGCATTGCAACCCTCAGATGTGGTGTGTTGGGGCATTTTCTTTTCCAACCTCCCACACAGTGGCACTGTACGGTACCAAACGGTGGCACAAAATTTAGGTACCCCAATTCGGGCACCTGAGGTGCCCGGAATGGTGGAAAAGTGGGGTTCGATGGGTTTCCGGACCGATCTGGGGGGGTTTGGAGGGTTTACGGGGGCTTTGGGGCCTCTGCGCCGGTTTTTTGAAAAATCGTGTTTGTCACCCCCATTTGACCCCCCCTACCCCCCCCCCCCCCCCCGCTAATTCCGAATTGGCGTGCCCTCAACCAGTTTTCAACCACTTTTGGTCCTTTCGGCAGATGATTGCTATTTCAGGAAAGTCCTTGTGGCGGCTATTGCTTCCCCCCACTCACTGAGCCTCGCCCCACCCACCCACCCACAGCAGACAGATGCGTCGACACATGACACTGCAGCTTTATTGGCAGCATGCCTCCGGGAAGCTGCGCGTGGCGCTGGGTGTTGCGCTGCTGATCATCGGCCTCCTGTGGGTGATGGCACCTGTGCGCCCCACCTCCATCGCAAGGCACGTCGGGGTGCAGCTCGCCGACACCACACTGACGGCAGGCAACCTGCGCGTGAACTACCTCGACTCCCCCTTCATCGACACCGATGCCTACCTGTCATGGGAGCTCACCGCGCCGCCGGAGGCACAGAACAAACGCCAGACAGCCTACCGCATCGTCGCCAGGGGCCTGGCCTACCCCCTGCCTGTGGTGCTGTGGGATTCGGGGCGTGTGGAGTCGGACACCACCATCGGTGTCCCCTACGGCGGCAAGGTGCTCTCGAAGACGCAAGTCGTGTGGAACGTCACCGTGTGGGATGAGGGCAACGCCTCCACCACGTCCGCCTCCGCTACCTTCACATTCGCGCTGCTGTCGGAAGCGGACTGGGGTGGTGCGGAGTGGGTTGCGAGGGAGATCCCCCCTCCCGTGTCGTCTGAGTGTGACTATTACGCGCCGGATCCGACTCCGATTTTCAAGCTGGCCTTCCCCCTGGATGGCACGGTGGCGGCGTCGCAGCTGTACATCGCAGCGCTCGGGTACTACCAGGTGCGGCTCAACGGCATTCTGCTGTCGACGTCGCGCACACAACAGAGCTACCTGGACCCGCCGCAGACATCCTTCGACAAGCGTGTGCTGTACAACGGGTATGACGTGGCCCGCCTCCTGAAAGCCAGCTCCGAAAACACTCTGGAGGTCGAGCTCGGCAACGGGTGGTACAACCCACTGCCGCTGCGCTTCTGGCGCAGGGTTAACCTGCGGGACTCCCTCGCCATCGGGTCCCCGATGCTGAAGGTGCTGCTGGAGGTGCGCTACACCGAGGGCAGCGTGCAGGCAGAGGCAACGGCGGGAGGCGCAACGTCGCCGTGGGCTGTGTTCAACTCGTCGACGCTGTTCAACAATATCTACTTGGGGGAGGCGTGGGACGACACCTATGCCGGGACGACTGTCTCGCGCAAGCCTGTGACTGTGACGCCCACGTTGGGGCCCCTGCAGGCATCCACCATCCCGCCCATCATCAGGAGGCACACCCTCCCTGCCACAGTGGTGTCGGTGCAGAGTCCCGAGACGAGGCTCACCCCCACGAAGGAGATGAAGCGATCCCGCCTGCGCCACGGCGTTGCCCTGCAGCGCGAGACTCTGGAGAAGCGGTACGTATTCGACTCGGGGAAGAACCACGCAGGGACCTGCCAGTTCACCATCTATTGGTCGGCCAACGCGCCTGTCGGTAGCTTGCTCCACGGGCATGCAAAGTATGGCGAGCTGATGTGGCAGAATGGGTCGGTCAACGTGATGACCTCTGTCGCAGGGCAGATCAAGCGTGCCAACAAGGATGCCCCCTGTCAGCCGGATGTGGCCTACCAGCGGGACGATTTTTTGCTGCAGAAGTCCACAGCGACGTCGATATGGGAGCCGAAATTCTCGTGGCACGGGATGCGTTACATCGAGCTGGAGATCTACAGCAACGGGTCGACCCTCATGTCGGACAACGTGACGGTGACGTGCTATGCCATGCGCACCTCCATCGACGAGGCGCTGACCGACCTCGCCATCTCAGACGCGAAGCTGCAGAAGACGCTCGACATGTCGCTCAACACATTCGACAGCAACCTGATGTCCGTGCAGAGCGACTGTCCGCATCGCGAGCGCTTCGGCTACGGGGGCGATCCCCTTGCATCTGGCGAGAGCTTCATCGCGCGGTATGATGTGGCAGCCTTCTACAGCAAGCGCGTGACAGACTTCGTCGACGCGCAGCGGAGCAACGGCGGCTACACCGAGACTGCACCGTACGTCGGCATCTCCGACGGGTCCCTGGGGGGCGATGCTGGGTCCATCGGGTGGGCCGCCTACCCTCCCGAGACGCTGAAGTGGCTCTACAAGTACTACGGCAACACAGCGACCCTCAAGCAGGCGTACAGCTCGATGCTCCGCTTTGCAGCTCTGCTGGAGTCCAACCCCGACACCATCAAGGACGGGCTGGGCGATTGGATGCCTCTGGAGGCGACAGGTGTCGATTTCACAGGCCTGGGCTTCCAGTATACGACGTACCTGGCAGTGGCGAATGTGTCGTGCATCCTGAAGGACAGCGGAAACTGCGAGAAGTTCCAGACACTGGCAGAGACCGTCAAGGACAGTATCAACGCGCAGTTCCTCGATACTGCCACAGGGTCGTACGGCAACATCAAGTCCCCTTTCCAGAAGAAGACGACAGCCGAGGTCTACAACCACCTGGAAGGTGGGAGGCACACCGGTGTCTCCTTCAACGGCTCGCAGACGGGGCAGGGCATGGCCCTCTACAACGGACTCGCACCACCTGATGTGTGGGACAAGTCTGTGAAGGTGCTGACGGAGAACTTGGAGGCAGCGAGCTACGTGCCCGGTGCAGACAGCGGGCCGAAACAAGGTGGGCCGGGCCCTCACATGCTTTCGGGGATGTTTGGGGTGAAGTGGGTTCTGGGCGCGCTGAGCGAGTCGGGAAACAGCGACCTGGCGTACAATGTGGTCACACAGGAAACGTACCCTTCGCTGTACTGGATGACTTCCAATGAGTACGCCAACGCCACGACCGCGTGGGAGTCGTGGTACTTCAGCAACAACACATTCTCACACAACCACCCTATGATGTGCTCGCACGACACATGGTTCCTGCACCACGTGCTGGGCGTCATGCCGCACCCGGCAGCCGCAGGGTTCGACAGAGCGATTATCCGCCCGCGCCCCCCACTGATTATGGCCCAGCGCGACCCCTCCGGCGTGGCATCTGTCAAGGGCACATACAAGACCGTGCGTGGCCCTATCACGCTGTCGTGGCACCTTGTCGCCTCCACCAAGAAGCTTTCGGTCAGCTTCAGCATCCCACCTAACATGCGTGCCGACGTCATTATCCCTAACCTGGCTCCCATTGCGGTGGGGAGTGGGACGTACAGTCTCGCCACAACGCTGTGAGCACACGGCATGCTGTCCCCACTCAGCATGCATATGTGCCATGCTCTTCTGCTACTATCAACCACAGCACGACCTGGTGTCGGTGTGAGCTCCTCTATACGTGAAAGCTAAGATGCAAAAATATTGCGCGACCTATCTACTAACCCCACCCCGTATCCCTCACATGTGCATGGTGGTGGTTGTGACAAGATTCCCGAGAATGGAACCAAAACTGTGCCAAAACTGTATTGTTGCGATATCCTTTGTATCTGGGTGTGATTGTGTTGTCTTATCCCTACGGCACCCCGGCAGTGCCGCCAACGTTCGGGGGGGAGTTGATTGGAAATGTCCGAGAACCTTCGGACAGATGCGTGACATTCATCCCTGTTGGGCAGGCAAGGCAAGGCAATCCACTGCACTTTCAGTGACAGCTCCACAGCCACTTATCTTCTCCTCGCCACCCCACATGTAAACAAACAAACAGAACTGGACTTCCATCCGTTGTCTCAAAGTCACTAATCGCGAACCTGCAATGCCAGGTAACCCCGTGGATCGTAGCCTGTAAGCAAGTGGTGCAGTGCTACCACGACACCTACGACTTATAATTCGAACCACACAGTAGTGGAGGGCCTCCGTGGCGGTGCCAATGATGCGATGCGCTTTAAAGTGTGTTTGGAGGAGTGCTTCCTTACAACGTTGCTCCTCCTGTGCCTCTGCCGATCCCCGCGATCACACGCCACTTTATTGCTCACAAAACACTGCCATGTCGCCATGTCATGATGGTTTGCATGTGAGGCGCCTCGTTAGGAGAGGGGGGGCAGGGGGCATGCTCGTGGGCTGGCACAGTCTGCTGACACGGGCACCTGCAATCCAGTAACAAACACTCCTGCCGACATGGCGGCGCGGCCCTCCTTGAGGTGGTGCCCGAGCAATTCGATTCCGATTCGAGGCCCTGCAGGCGCGTAGGTCCCCACCGCCTACCCCTCCCCAACCCCTGTGCATAGGGCATCAAAGCAACCTGCAGGACTTGGCGTGGTGAAGAGGATCCATTTGAAGGCACTGCCCCACACCCCACCCACCAGCAGGTGCCCCATGCGCCCGCCCCTCCCCTGCAGCCATGCAGCCCCAGGGCCGGGCCAGAGAGGCCCACAGGCAGCATCCTGTGGAGCACACCACCGCCAGCATCGCAGCCTGCGACGCTGCTGATCTCTTGGAGACCTCCAACATCCCCGTCGCAGGCCGTGCCGTTGTCACCACCAACACCGACACCGCCCCGCCGCCCACCCCACCGGCAGATGCCCAGCAGGCCGACGAGTCCCCAGGCTGGCTGGGGTGGCTCTGCTGCTGCTTCGGGGGCGGTGAGGAGGGGCCAGCGCTGTGCCAGACAATGCGGGCATCCTACGGCACGTCGTCGGCACACAGCAGGCATGGCTGTGGGGGAGGTGCGTCGCCCTCTGCCGTGGCGGACTGCCGCAGGCGGGGCGACTCCTTTCGCAGCACGGCTGCTGTGTCGGAGAAGACTAACTTTGTCGAGGCGCTCCACCCTTCGGGGCAGGCGGGCCAGGCAGGGGCGGGTGCTGCGCCCTGCAGGGCGGTGACGTGCCCCAGCATGGTGGGCGACAGCTGCGTGACCTTCGTGCTGCCCCCGCTCCACGGCGAGGAGTATTGGTGCGGCGGCAGCTTCTGCAGGTCCTTCGGCGTGGTGGGGGCCAGCTGCGACCTGCCGGACACGCTGGGGGCGTGCAGCAGCCTGGCGGCGACGCCGCCCGTGTCTGCTTCGTTCCCCCCGCCGTCGCCCCACCAGACGTGGTGCGTGCCGCGGCACCCTGGGGGCGCGCCGCTGACAATCGTGTTCGACTTGGATGAGACGCTTGCCCACAAGCGGGGTGGCCCGCTGACGGTGCGGCCCTACGCCAGGGAGCTGCTGCACTTCCTTGCCTCCATCCCGCACTGCGAGGTGGTGGTGTGGACGGCAGGCCTGCGGCACTACGCGCAGCAGATTGTCGCGGCGGTTGACGACAGCGGCGTGATCCGGCACTGCGTCTACCGCCACCGGAAGTGGTTCCCCCGGAACGCGAAGGATAGGTGTGTGAAGGACCTGTCGCTGACAGGGCGGGACCCGCGCCGCGTGCTCCTCATCGACAACAGCCCGGAGTGCGTGTGCCTCAATGCATCCAACAGCATCGTGTGCCGCGACTTCTGCGGCAACAGCAGCGACACCACCCTGAAGTGCCTGATGGAGGTGATCGCACAGCTGGCACGCACCCACGCCAGCGTGCCGGATTTCCTCAAACACCACCCCGACATGAAGCCGCTGGAGGTGCGCGACAGCAAAGGGGCTGCCTTCATGTGCTACTTCCTTGACGAGACCCGTTGGGGCGGCCCCGGGCTCGACGGGGAAGACACCCTGCGGAAGAGGGGTGTGCGTCCATGAGTGTGCACGGAGGGGTGTTGCGTTGGGCGGTGGGTGGGGTGGGGGGTGGGGTGCACTGAAGAGATTGTTGCCTCTGGGGAGGGGAGGGGCTTCGATCGGGAGGTGCGGGAGAGGGAGCTCCCCGCCCCTCCCGCCCCTCCCCCCGCCCCTCGCACGAAAACTGGAGACAAGAAAGCCGATACAGTTTGACGCAGCGAGTGGTGGCCCCCCCTTGTTGTGTTGTGTGGCACCTATAATAGTATTTACGCACACGACTTTCGCGCGGAAAGTGTCATTCAGCTCTGCCAAACGTGCTCTACACACCACCCCCTTCATCAGGCAAGTGGGTTTGTAAGTGTGTGTGGAAGCGTCAACGCATCAAACGAAGTATCAACAGTAGAGAAAGAGCGGCAGAGTTGAAGTGACACTTTATGTGTCCTTCAAAGTGTGTGGATCGATGCCTCTCTGCCTGGCATGCCTGCCGTAAGTTGCACCCGTGAGTTCAGGCGGCGGCCTCCGCAGTTCGCCAGCCATCGTGGGGGCAGGAAAGTGAATAAAATCCCCCACACCCCTTTCCCCCCCACGCGCCGCGGGTGCCCAAACCCTTGGAAGGCAAAGCCTCCGAAGCACCTGTTTCGACCCTTTGCGCTGCGGTGCCCTGCCCCACCCCTTGCCCCTCTTCCTCTTTCCCCTGAGCCCGAATGGGAATCACCCCCACCCCCCTAACCGTCCTCCACGTTCTTTTCGACGCCATCCCCCAACCCTCGCTCTCGTCCGCCCCTGCAGGCGGGGCAGAGGGGCAGGGCAACGCTACCTGCTGCTGAGTTGTGGAGGGAGAAAGTTTCGCGAGTTGCTTTTTTTTGACTCGGCATAGTATGCCATCAACACGCTGCGCAGGGCTGCAGGGGCGAGTGGGTGTGGGGGAGGGGGGTGTGTGTGTGTGCAACACTCTACCGCCAGCCGTGATTATCGGTGATGTTTTCCCCTCTGCCCCCATCGTGTTTACACATTCCGCATAACGACCTTCGCGTGGAAAGTTGTCAAAACTCTCCATTCGGAACTGGTTCCGAACCCTGCTTACTGATCACACCGATTTTCTCAATAGGAAAAGCCAACTAGATGTGCAGAGCCAGCACTCAGACGGCAGTCCCCTTGTGTGTTATTATCGCTGCTGCACCACTGGCCTCCGTTGCTGTCAAGCTGTTGCATCGAACGTTTTCCATCTGTGCGCCAGCAACACCTGTTGTACCCAGCCTGTGTGAGCGCAGACATATATCCGCTCGTGTCACGGCTGTGTTGTTCGGGTGTGGCCCCCCCTGAGGCTTTCGGTGCAGAGGAACATCCATCTTCTGACAGGATCCCCCCCTGGGTGATAGCAGATATACTGACAGGCCGTGTGTGGAATGATCGCACTGCAGGAATATACCACACGGTGGACTCCCACCCCCTGGAGCGGGGGTCTGGGGCGGGGGTCTGGGCGACCCCCGCTAGCGGGAGTCTGCCCTGCTATTTTTGGTGCCCAGACGACCCCCGCGAGCGGGGTCCATACCCCCGATAGCGGGGGTCCAGACCCCCACTCGCGGGGGTCCCGACCCCCGCGAGCGGGACCCCCGATATTCCGATATCCCAAAAAGGTGCACCCTGACGTGTGGGAGTCCACCGTGCATCACATGTGTCACGGGGGGGGAGGTGGGGTGGGGGGGGGGGGGGGGAGGTTTGGACAGCGCCCTGCCCGAGAAGAAGTAAAACAGAACACACAACCCTTAGTAGTAACCCGGTAAAGATCCTGCAGTTTTTGGGCCAGTCAGAGGGGTTTGACTCCGTCGCCTCCCCTCCCTGCCGTTCGCTCTCAGGCAGGACTGGGCTGGGGCTGACTGGCATCACCAACTCTGGGCAGCAGACGTCAGTGCTGCGCTGGCCTCTGGCATCGTGACTCACCACCCCCTGGCAAACGCGGCGCCCGGCGCGAATCATCAGGAGAACCCCGCGCTGGTGTATTTCCTTCTCCCCGTGTATAACACCGTTGAGCCAGCCCCAAACCCCCCTGCCCATACCCCATACCCCCTGCCCCTCTCGCCTTGTAGACGCACAGCTGCTGGCGTGTGTGTCGCCCCCTCCTGCGTCGTGCCTCCACCACCACCCGTGCACAGCCTGGCCTCCTTGGGTGCAGCATGACACGCAGCGACTGTGGTGTGAAGCCACCGCGGGGGTCGCTCAGCGATGCCGGCGGGGGAGGGCGCAGCTTCGTGTCGTATGACCTGGGGGCCCTCACAGGGGGCGGGGGCACGCCGGGTGTGCCGGGCGTGCCTGGTGCGCGCCCCCATGCTGCGCGCAGTGCGACGATGCCCACGCTTCTGAGTGGGTGGGAGCAGGGGAGGCGGAAGAGCATCGTCGGTATGCCCCTTGAGTCTTGAGTCCACCCTCCCTTGCCGACAAACCTCGGCGAGCTTTGTCACTTCTCAACACGAAGAAACCTTCAAGACCTGCCGGGGGAGGGGTGCAAAATGACAATGGGTGATCATCCAACCCCTGAAGCTTTCATGCTCATCCGATGGCTTATCCGAGTCAGCAAAGTGTTCATAACTTTTCTCAGAGGGGAGGACGACACTCAGGTACACTACGCCTACTCCAGTATCTCTCGCACCTCCATCCGCCCGTGTTGCCGCCACATTAGCTGATCGCATATGACACAACACACGCTACACCACACAGGTGCCTACGAGTCCTTCCTGGACCTCAGCACGCTGGAGGCGGATCTGCGCGACTATGAATTCGGCGAGCGTGAGAGCCTCCTCCCAGGCAGCCCCCCACCATCCCAGCCCTCGTCGCCCTCCCGCTCTGCGATCCGCGAGACAATCGAGCTGGCTTCTGTCAGCCACGGTTTCTTCCTGTTCCTCAAGAGCTTCATAGGGGGCGCGATCCTCGCCCTGCCTTCCGCATTCTCGCACGGCGGGCTGCTGTTCACATGCAGCGCGATGACGTGCATCTCTGTGTGGAACTTCTTCTGCATGTACCTGCTGCACCTGTCGGGGCAGCGTATGGAAGAGTATTCCATCGGCAGGCTCAGCACCCTCGTGTCCCCAACCCTGGGGCTGGCAACGGAGGCGTCGCTGCTGATCACACAGTTTTCGTTCTGCATCACTTATTACCTCTTCTTTCTGGACTGCTTCTCCGTGTCGGTCAAGTGGTTCCTTCACTGCCAGGGCCCCGACTTCTCCGGGCCCTGGCACGCAGCCCTGATCATCTTCTCCCTCAGCTTTGTGCTGGTGCCGCTGTGCTGCATCCGGCAGCTCGACAAGCTTGCCCCCGCCGCCTTCGCTGCGGATGTGCTGCTGCTGCTGTGCATCGCCTACGTGCTGGGGGACGAGGGTGTCGAGCTCTCCCGCTCTGGGGTGGGTGCCAACCAGACGTGGGTCTTCGGCTCGGCAGTGGGGCAGAGCATGGGGACCGCCATCTTCGCCTTCGAAGGCGTGGGCATGGTGCTGCCCGTTGCAGGGTGCATGCAGGAGCCGCGCGACTTCTCCAAGGTGCTGCTGATGGTGGGGGCGGTGCTGACTGCTCTCTACGTCACGTTCGGGATGCTGGGCGCAGCTGTGTTCGGCGACAACACCCGCACCACCATCCTGCTCAACCTCAGCGAACTGGACCCTTCGTCACCCTTCCCGTCGCTGCTGCAGCTGGCGTGGTGCCTCAGCATCCTCGCAACGTTTCCGATCCAACTGACCCCTGCGGCAGCCACCGTCGAGCGTGTGTTCGTCTGCTCCGCCACAGGGTCCACCCTCACACGGGCAGGCCTTGTGTTTGCGTTGGGTGCCCTGGCCTTCGTCGTGCGCAACTCGTTCTCGATGTTCCTCTCGCTCTCGGGAGTGTTCTGCTGCCTCCCGCTTGCCTTCATCTACCCGCCGCTCATACACCTCTACCTGGCGGCAGACACGCCGTTTGCAGTTGCGATGGACGCCTCGCTGCTGGCGATGGGTATCGCGGTATGGACACCTCGCGGCATTCTTGAAGCCACTGTGCGCCCCTTCGTTGCCTGCCCCCCCACCACCCTTCCCCGCCCCTCCACTCAGATATTCGTGTTCATCGCCTACTCGACGTTCTCCGACCCTGCGCCAGAACCCTCCCAGGTTCCGTGCCAGCGCTAGGGCCCTGTGACCAGGGCTGCTGAGGCTGTCACTGAATCTCACACTGTGTAGGTGCGGACGACCGGGCGTGAGTGGAAGGAGCTCTCTTGAGTGGACACACGGTGGACAGATCTGGATGCGATGGCATTGCCATCGCTGCGATCAGTTCGCCTGAAGCACCTTAAGAAGCACCGGAATCGGCACCAGCTCTGTATTCCACACAGCGATCGAAATAACACCGACGCCACGACACCAGGTCTTTTTAGAGTGTACATCACCTCCCTCCCCTGTTGCATGTGGGACGCCCAGCCCTGGTGGGGGCTGTGCCCTTCTGTGTGTCCCCCTGCAGCACCCCGTCCCCCTCGTGTGGTTCTCCGTGTCGATCACCTCCGCCCCGCCCCCGGTTACACAAGAAGACGTCCCGTGGCTGGGGTTGTGTACAGTGCGATGTTCGCACAGTTCGGGGCAGGTCTGTGTGTCTTCCAGGGGGGCCGGGTGGAGCAATGCCTTCTGGCAACATTGCACACGCGAGAGAGGTAGGCCCCTTCGGTGCCTGATTCTGCCCGTCGAGGCGCCAAAACGTGGGGCCCGTGGCTGCCTGTCAGCTCGGGCTCCCCTTTCCCCCACCCTCCCGCAGGCTCAGGCATCCGCCCCTAATATATCGGCCAGCTTCCTGTTGCTTTCAAGAGCCCATTCCGCACCCCAATCATGAAGCTGGATACACATATTCGGGATTCTGTGTGTGTGTGTCTTGAGTCTGAGACCAAGCCTTTGGGAGGCCCTGTCTAAATAAATCCCGCTGGGTTTTTGTGGCGAAAACAATCCGGTCTTTTATGGCGTCGTCACACCTCGTCACTCCTCTTCCACACCCCCCAACCCCCCCAGGGGGTTTTGTCCGAGAATTCCTGATTCAGGCAAATATTGTAGACAACCTCCTGGTGCGATCGTAAATAGAAACACGGCCCTTCTTTTGGCTGCATGTTCGTATGTACACGACGGTGATAGAAGCCGGAGAGCTCTGAGTCCCGCTGATATACAACAGAGGGAGTTCTGTGTCCAGTTCCAGGGGGCGGCCCCCATCACACCACAAATGCAAAGAAGATTCGCGGGGGCCCAGTCACAGCTCGTCAGTCAGAGAGGAAGTGAGGGGAAGTGGGCCGTGGCTCACTTCTTCTCTCACTCACTGGTGGTGAAGGCCCCCCGTGTGTGATGTGGTCGGGGGGCGTCCCACCACGCAGGTGCGCTCGGTACGCCCTCCACCAAACAATACGCTTCGCGTGTATGGGAGTTGCGTGGCCTGTCCCGCCATCCGACACTTTCAAATCGTAATCGTGATGTGCCATGGCAAGGGGGGGGGGGGTTCGCGCGAAGCCCCTTCTGGCACACACAAACCCACAGCAACACAGCCTCTGCGGTGATGCTGGTTCAGAACGAATGTACACTTTTCCGCAACACTTAGAGCGGGGAGCCAATGGAAGGGTGGCAACGCACGCCCCTTTTGCAGTAAATCATCGTGTGTGGTGCAGCAGTGTCTTCACCTTTTGCAAAACGAAAACAGCAACCGGGCCCGTCACAGAGGCTGCGCATAACTATACACCAAAACGCGTTGGAAATGTTGGACTAGCGGAGCTGCATCGTACAGAAGTCTACGAGAGACCCGCTTGCAGTAACAGAGTGTCAGGGGCTTGGCATCGCCCAACCGCCCGCCCGCCCCCACCCCACCCCCTGTTCCCCCCGCTCGCCCAGTTCTGCCTGGCCATGTGCACCCCCTGCCCTGCCCAAAATCATGCAGAGACGCTTCCCGCCACCCTCGCCCGGAGTATGGTTGGTATGCCTAGCCAGGGGTACGGCAAAGGATACTGTGGCTACCCTTGTGTTGGGTCGAATGCAAAAATAAGTGCCCTTTTTTTCCCGCATCCGATCGGATTCGCGTGACATGCATGACATGTTTGTCTTTCCCGATGGCTTTGACCAGGTTTTCACGCATCTGTGTGACGCTCACACCACCTGCAGGAAAGGGGGGGAGGGGGTGGTTCTGCACGATGCAGCAGCATTACACACGTGATCCAAGAGACACTTCGTGGGTACTAATCAACCTGTCAACAAGCGCGCTGACGGCGAAGACGTGTGCAGATGTCTTGGAACAGATCCTGGACGAGCTCGAGCACCACGAGACGACCCCCACGAGATTCATCAGCATCGATCTCTCGGCCAACGCGTTGGGGGACACCTTCTTCCAGGACTACCTGTGTGCGAAGCTGCTGGGCCTCAGCGCTCGCGGTGTTGCCCTCTCGATCCTCAACCTGACAAACACGAGCATCACCGACGAGGCCCTGAGGCTGCTGGCAGTCAGTTGGATCGAGAACATCGGAGGGTCGTCCATCGGCACCATCCCTCTCGGCTTCCTGCATGTGCAGCAGAACCCAAGCGTTTCGCACGAAGGTGTGTGCCGTTTCCTCACTGTCGCAAAGCGTCGCTATCACTTGTGGAGCGCCAAGCGCTTTCTCAAAGTAATTAGCAGCTACGGTGATTTCACCACCCAGATGGACGTGAAGTCCCCTATCCCAGCGTTCCAGCAGGCCACAGCTGTCGGGGCGAAGAGGTCCCCTGAGGACCTTGGCCGCGTCACCGTCAGTTGGGCGAATGAGGGGCTCACCGATGATGCTGCTACAACAAAGCTGTGCGGTTTGATGCAGTACTTTTCCAGTTCGAGCGTCCCCAGTACCGAGGTGTGCTTGAACTTCAGCAACAACCCTGTGGGGGAGGGTTTCATCAGGGCGCTGGTGAAGTCCTTGTCAGAACTGTCATCGCGCAGGACCCAGATCGTGGAGCTGGACCTGTCTTCCTGCGCACTCAACGACCAGTGCCTCAAGTTGATTGCCGTCGAGTGGCTGCAGGGCTGCTCAGCAGACCCCTCGCCGTTGCGCCGCATCGCAGTGAACGGCAACAAGAGCCTGACAGAGGGGTCGCTGCGGAAGTTCTGGGAAGTGGCGCGGGCCAAGTACACCCAGGACTACCCGGAGCAGATGTTGGAGTTCTCAAATGACTTGCAGAACCAGTTCCTCGACCCCCACCAGGCTCCGACGGCTTCAGCAGTGCCGCAGCAGCAGACGATGATTGTGCCTGTGCAGCCCCGCCCTGCGCCCTGCCTGTCCAGCCACGAGTGGGTGAAAGATCCCATGAGGATGAGTGGCTTCACACTCGACTTGACGCGCCGCGACCTGACGGATGACGAAGGCATCGCGAAGCTGGACTGCATTCCCTGGAAGCAAGTCGAATGGCTGACCATGAAGCTGTCTCACAACAAGTTCGGGATCAAGTTTGTGCGCCACCTTGCGACCCTTTTCCAGAAGGAGCATGAGGCGCGCTCGGCGATGGTGATCACTGTGAAGACTATCGACCTGGAGAGCTGCAGGCTGGATGACGAATGCCTCCGTGTCCTGTGCACAACCTGGCTTTCCTGCAGCCCGAAGGGTCGGGTTGCGCCACTGCAACGATTTTTCATCGCCCGCAACGATGACATCAGTAGGCAGGCTGTCAATAAGTTCGTTGAACATCTGGACCCCATCTACAACCAGTATCCTGGCTTCTGGATGGATTTCTACGCACCGATCTACCAACGCATCCCGAAGATGCACAATGCAGTTGACCCCAACCAACACGGACGCATGGCGCAGATCCCGCCACCACAGGCGGAGTATCGGGAGAAGCCTGCCCTCCCTGTTTCAGTGCCGCCAACGTCGCAGCAGGTTCCGAGTGCGGGCCCAGTAGTGCCCACGGTGCCTCAGCCTCAGCCCAGCGAGCCCCCCCTCAAGGCCGCAGAGGCGGAGGCGAAGCACGTGAGCATCTGCAGCAGCACCGGCAGGCTCGCTATCGACCTGACGAAGGATTTGCTGCAGGCCACGCGTGTGCAGGAGGAGATCCTGTCGCATGTGGCCTCCGGCAAGGCAGCGCTGCTGCCCTGCGGGGGTGGCCGGCAGGTCGCCGCTGCCGCCCTCGACATGTCTGGCGCGCCGCTGCAGTTCGCCACGCTGGGTGACCTGCGCACACTGCTGCTGAACCTCCGGAAGGCCACCCCAGTGGTCATCGACTCCTTGCAAGCGCAGGGCTGCAACCTGGGCAGCGAGGGCTTGAACCAACTCCGATCTATGGTCCTCGAAGACCAGTCAAGCTGGTGCGTTGCCCAGAAGGTGAATCACTCCTTGTCCGTGATCGACCTGCGCTACAACAGGCTCACACACCCCGACATTGTGAGCCTTGTGGCCTTCCTGAAGGACACTGCCCAACACCCAATCCTGCTGAGGGCCGAGTGGAACAGCATCGAAGGAGATATTGACGGCGCGCACCTCGTGCCTGCCGGAACAGAGACCGTGCCCCTCGATGCCGCTGGCGCAGCTGTGTACGTGTCGACCTGTGCCGTGTCCGTGGCACGCCAGATCAGCCCCCCTGCCACAGAGGGCGCAGAGGCCAAGCTCTACCTCGTGCCAGACCTCGACACCATCAAGGCGATGCTCACCTCTGCACCGCTGACGTGGCGCCGCCTGCTGCAGGACCCGGGGCTCGTCCACCTGAAGGACAGAGTGCAGTTCCTGATCCCCGTGCAGTCCCTGGTTGCCCTGGACCGTGAGAAGGGCCTGTGGACACACGGCAGGGCTGTGGTGGCCTTCCTCAACGCCCTGCTGCCACAGCTTGTGGACCTGGGGCTGGCTGTGGTGACCCCTGTGGGCGACTCGTGCAACCTCCTGCGGGTGACCTCGCGGGACCCTGACAACGTCTCGCTGCGCTCAGGCGAAGACATTTCTTGTGACGTGGACCTGTCGGGGCAGGCCGCGCGCGTCCTGGTTTTGACGGGGTCGGTGCAGCTCCGCGACAGGTGCAGCAGCGCGTCCGTGTGGGCCACGCGCCTCCAGACCTGCTGCGAATCCCTGATCAGCAGCACCGCCGCAGATGACGCGAAATCACTCTTCAAGAAGATGCTTCCCTGGGCACCCAAAGACCGCTTCGTGAAGGCACCCGGCGGGCTTCGCAATGCCCTCTTTGCGATGAACGCGCTGCTGTTCAACCCAGAGACACCCAGCAACCTGCGCAGTGAAATCCTGGCGCTGCGCAGCGAGGTAGTGCTGCACATCCATCAGTACTCCAGCGCCAGCAGCAAGGAAGGGAAGGACACACCTACGACACGCAAGACCAGTACCACCGCCGTGCCGATGCCGACGTGGCAGCGGAAGGAGGCACCGCAAGACAGTGATGACCCCTGGGCTGATCTCGACGCCAACAAAGACTGCAATCATGCTGCGGGGGGCTTTGATCCACCCAGCGATGTCGGGGAGACGGTGGTCGACGACGAGGACTCGTGGGCAGAGATGGGGCCCGCAGCGACAGGCGAGGCGGCTGAGCTGGACAGGGATGATTGTTACGAAGCTGCTGATGTTGAGGCCGAGGACTACGCATCAGATGACTGGCTGTCGGGGGACGACGAGCTCACGCCAGCGGGCAAACCCGCACCCCCACCTGCATGCGAGCAGGCTGCTGCTGGGGATGCGCCAAGCCCTGCTGACGGGGAGTCTGCGAAGGGGGAGGAGCCCGACCAGCAGCAGGCAGGCGAGGATGAGGGCGCGCCGAGGGCATCGCCGAAGAACAGCGCCCCACCAAGCACCGACGAGGCTGCAGCCAGCCTGACGAGCCTGGCAGATGCCCAGGATGCTGGTGATGACGGGACGAACGACGCTGCACAGCAGCCAGACAACCAGCAGCCAGATACCCCCGCATCTGGTAGTTCGTAGGTTGGCTGGCTCGGGTCACGCCAGGTCTGTCCCCATCGGGCCTGAAATGCACGTTGGCGTCAGAAGGCAATCTGAAGAGAGTAGTAGCGTTGTAGTGTTGAGTTGTTTGTTGCTGGGGTTTTGAGGGCGAACTCTCTCTGTGCTGTGTGTGGGTGCAACGCCTTGTGTGCAAAACATTGTGTGCGCCGCAGCCTGGGTCGTCCCATCAGGCTGGAGGCGGAGGTCCTTGGTCCCAAAAGGAAAAAAACAACAGTTTCTGACAACGCCTCACTAGCCGAGGGTGTGTCTGAGGGATCTTTGTTACCCCGCCCCCCTCCCCTCCTCCTAAATACAAAACGCGGAACACAGTTCCATTCTCAGGTCAGCAATGCCCGCGGCCGGCCGCTAGACAGACACCCGCCTCATGCAGCAGGGGCACAGCGGGAGGGGGATGAGGGACACACACAGCAGCACGGCCGTGGGGACGGACGTGTGTGATTGATTAGTAGGCATCCGAGTTCGCTTGGGTGTGTGACCCACGACACAAGCAACATATTTTTGTGTGGGTGTGTGTAAGACATCCGCCCCCTTCTCCGCTTCCCGCGGCTACAGAGCAGTCTGGCCTCTGTCTACCTCCATCCATCTCCCCTTCACCCCACCCCAAAAGATCAGCAAAGAAGGCACTTCCCAGTTTGCCTGATCGGGGCTTTCCGTGAATGATCTGCACGAATCCCAATCGTGTTTTGATCTGCACGTCACTCCCGACAGGCCGCATCGAAAAAAGAAGCTGTTGCAGTTGGAGCAATGACTCACCTCTTCCTCACAGCCATGATGTGACGAGAGAAGGTTGCGCCACCAGGCAAAAATGGGCTCGATGAATCACGGTACGTGGCCGTCTCACCCGATGTCGCAGCAGCTTTGGCAGTGGATCCACCAGTGTCCTTCAAAACAGTGAGTTCGCATCAGAGCAACGGAGGTGTTCTGCACTGAAACTGTGTCACAGTGTGTCTGCACATAGTGGGGTATTCCCTCACGCTGCGTGTGCGCAATCTGCGCCACACCTCCTGTGCTGTTCGCACAGCTCAGTATATACCTGTTGCATCGGAATGAGGAGACGAGGTGATGAATGAGGCAATCGACAAAATCCTGCAGGCCCTCAAAACCCCCTCCCTTCGCACAAACAAACAAATACATCGAACCTTGTCTCCCCCCTTGAACACCCCCCCTTCGCACATCCGATTTCATCTACACGTTGGTTGCTTTCCACATCAGACCCCACTCGCCTCCCCCCCATCCCCCCTACCCTCCGTCTGGACACACACCTCCATGCAGGGTCAGGGTTCAAGATGCGGCCACACCCTATCCTTGGCCGCATCGTGCTGCTGGTGCTGGTCATCACCATCGCCGTGGTAATGTGGGAGGAGACACGCACCTTCGGATCCGCGAAGAGCGCCCGCCCTGCGTCGACAACCAGCCAGTGCCATGCTGTCGCAGGCGACGTGACATCCCCACTGGTGTGCTCGCACAAGGGGTACCACCGCGCTTACAACGCGCCCCGCGAGCACCACCTGTTCCCCCCGATGCTGGGCAGCGGCCTGCTGCGGTCTGTGGGGTGGCTCGCCACACGCATGGGCATCCGCTGCTTCGACCTGGACCTCACACTCACGCGCGACGGCGTGGCGGTGGTCGGGCACCCCACAGACCTGAAGCGGGTGCTGAAGCTGAAGTCCTCTGCCGCCGACCACACTCTGGCACAGCTGCAGCGGAGGGACAGCAGCCTGTCGCCCCACCCCGCCCCCGGCAGGAGCAGCGTCGTGACGCTCCACGAGTTCCTGCCTGCTGCGGCTGCCCTGGGCATCACGCAGCTGACACTGGAGCCCAAGAACTTCACCTCCCCCGCACTGGATGCCCTGGCTGCCGTGCTCTCCAAGCATGTAGCCAGCTTCCGGGGGAGCAGCCGTGGGTCGGGCGCTGGGCTCGTCATGATTGTCGACCATATCAAGGTGGCCACAGCAGCACGCCTCGAGCTCTCCAAGCAGGTGCCTCTCGCAGTGGGGGTGCGCGAGACAGCCTACGGTGGTGACGAGTCCATCTACTGCGGGGGGGTCGAGCGGGTGCCAGACCATGTCTCGCATGTGATGCCCAGCATCAAGGTCGTCTCCGGCTGCCCCACAGAGAGGCTGCGCGGGAAGGGCGTTGCTGTGTGGAACATCGCATCCCCCGAAGATGCACGCGTTGTGTCGAAACAGGCAGATGCTGTCATAACAGACTACCCGGCCCTGGTGGCACACCACTGCGGGATGGTGTCGTGGAAGGGCAGTGACCCCCCTAAGTCCTGATCCCACTTCGCCCTTCATGTTCACCCTTCTTGGAGTTATGCTAACAGGAAACTTTTCTATGCAGATCATGCAGGACACACCACACCCGCAGCAGGCGTGTGGGGTGTTCTCGCGATCGACGAATACCCGCTGGCTCTTCTCTCCCCTGACTGATTTGCAGACGCAAATCTTTCGCCCGTCGATTTGGCGGGCTGGAGGTGGCCGGGGCTTCGCCCCTCCCTCGACCTGACACATGTAGCGCTAGATCTTCGGAATTGTCCGTCGCTTGCTTTTCTCGACGTTGACCCCCGACCACCCCCCCGAGTGTACGGATGCCAGGATTTGTCCCACACATGCACACAACCTCTTGAGCTTACTTGGACAGCACCACGCCCCGACCCACCACCACATGCACGGCAGGCACAATGTATCATGGCGTCACACGGGTGGCCCTGCGGAAGGCGGTGCGTGCTGCCTCCGGTGCGGCCAACGCTTCTTCGCTGCTTCATGAGAACTACTATGAGACTGTGAATGACCTTGCCTACCTCCGCTCGCCCAACACGCTGATCTCGCGCGCCCACCTGTGCTCGGAGCTCAGCAACGAGCTGTGCAACATGGCTGTCGCCACGAACGACCCTGTGGAGGCGCTGGACATCATCGACACGATGAACAACACGATGTGCCTGCTGCTCGACCCCTGCGAGGCGACGCGCTGCACCCACCCTGATGCTGCGAACAGGAATGCTGCCATCGAGGCCTTCGACATGGCCTTCCACCACATGACGGAGCTCAATGCGAACCGTGACCTGTACGACGCGTTGGTGGCGTGCCTTGAACCCGAGCAGTGGGCGCGCCTGACACCCATTCAGCAGCGCAACGCCAAGGTCATGAAGGATGACATGGACTCGCACGGCATCCACATGGACCGTGATAAACGCGACTACATCGTGCGGCTGACGGCCGAGAAGGAGAAGTACGCCCACCTCTTGGTGCGCGCGTCCCCTGGGGAGCAGCAGCAGGTGCTGGACGCCCTCATCCAGACGCGCCACAAGCTCGCTGTGTGCCTCGGCTCCGAAAGCTTCTCCCACTGGTCGCTGCCGACCACGATGGCGAAGTCGCCGCAGAGCGTCTGGTCGTTCATCAACAGCATCTCGAACCGCCTGCAGAGCAAGGCCCAGCAGGAGGCAGGCCTGCTGACGCAGGTGAAGGGGCACTACCTCAACACGCAGAACCCCCCGAAGCTGCAGGACTATGAGGTCGACCATCTCTCAGGGCTCTACCTCAATGACCGGTACGGGGACTCCATGACGAAGCTGCGTGAGTACCTTTCGGTGGCCAACGTGTGGCGTGGTGTGCAGCTGATCTGCGACAGGCTGTTCGACGTGACGGTGGAGCGCCAGCAGGACATGGCGCCCCACGAGAGGTACCACCCCACAGTGCAGAAGTACGTCCTGTACCGCAACGGTGCTGACGGCAAGAAGGGGGAGATGATCGGCACGATTTATGCTGATCTGATGCACAGGGCGGACAAGGTGCGCGGTGCAGGCCACTACACCGTGCAGCTCGGGACAACGGTGCACGCAGGCGTTCTCGACGCTGTGGATGTCAACGTGCCCGTCACAAATGGGTCCTATGCAAAGCAGCTGCCCATCGTGATCTTTTCGTGCAACGCGCCGTGCGATGGCGTTGTGTTTGGCGCCGCATCGGGTGACGACTTCTGGGAACAGGTCCTCTTGTCTCCTGACGAGACCGCCACCCTCTTCCACGAGTTTGGACACGCGTTGCACTCGGTGTTCGGGCAGACCGAGGTGCAGAACCTTGCGGGCACGCGGTCCAGCCTCGACTACGTCGAGACCTTCTCTCAGTTCATGGAGTACTACGCAAAGGACTACAGGGTGCTGCGCGAGTACGCCTTCCACCACAAGACACGCGAACCTGTCCCGCTGGACCTTGTGGCCCACATGAACACCACCGACAGCCTCTTCGGTGCGACGAAGAAGCTGAACGAGCTGATTCTTTCTGCCTCCGACCTTGTGTTCCACGGGCCCCGCCCCCTGTCCTACATCGACGCACAGGGCGCTTCGGTGCAGTTCACCGGGACCGGCACTGTGCTCCCGCAGCTGAAGGCACTGCACACGCCTACCATCGGGTTCTCGGAATCATCCACCGACAGGGCGGTCTCGCTTGTGCACATCGCCAACTACCCCTCTGCGTACTACTCCTACGCCTACTCTCGGGTATGCCTTGCAGCCAGTGTCACCCCACCTCGGGATGAGAGGGCAACCCCGAGACGGTGCTTAGGTGGGGTCAGGGACTGTCTCAACTCTGCGCGATCCTGAAGTGAAGTTCAGGCTAACACTGCCTCATTTTGTTCAACTCACACGCACACACACAACACACACAGGTCATTGCTGCATCCATCTGGAACAAGTACTTCAAGGATGACCCCTTCTCCAAGGAGGGTGGGGCAAAGCTGAAGTACGTCATGTCCCTGGGTGCCTCGCAGCACCCTGAGGAGATGCTGGGGCATCTGTTCGAAGGCGAGACGGACCCCTGTGTGCTGATGCAGGAGCTTGACGTCCACAGCTTGGACCATTAGATTGACGCGGCGCTGCTGCAGCGCCACACAGCGCTGAGCCGAGGTGTGACGGACCGGCGTGCTGACTCTGATTGGGCCCTCGCCGCAACACCAACACCATAGCCTCGACCATAGCCTGCCCCCGCGCGACGCCCCACCCCCTGCCCCCACTCGCCCTCCCCACCCGTGAGCACCGCACTCCTCCACTGGCTGCCCTCTCTTCCGCCACACCACACCACCACCCATGGCAGGCACATACGGGGCTGTGCCTCGTATGTTCTCCTCGTTGGGCAATGCCAGCAGCGACTCCTCCGGTGACTCGCCCTTCACTTCCAGTGAGGAACATGTGCTGCGCATCTCGACGCTCGTGCCCAGCTCGCTGTCGCTGATCGGGTCTGCCACAATGGTGCTGTTCCTGCTGCGGAAGGGCGGGTTCAACCTGCGCCTCCTGCTGTGCCTGAGCCTGTCTGACATGTTCGCCAACGCCATTGCGATCATCTCTTTGCTTAAGGCGCACGACAGCAGCAGCGGGGCGTGCCACACCCTCGGCTTCCTCGTGACATACACAGAGCTCTGCCCCATCCTGTGGACCGCCTGCATCTCGCTGTGCCTCTTCCTGTCTGTGTTCGCGAAGCGGCACACCGGCAAGAAGGGCGTGCACTATTTCTGGTACTACTTCGTCTTCTGCTTCGGGGGCCCAGCCATCCCCTCGGTGATAGGCTCGATGCAGGGCGATTACGGCGACGCTGGGTATGGGCTGTGCTGGGTGGAGGACCCGGAAAAGCGGCTGTACTACTTCTACGTACCTCTGTGGGCGATCATCCTGTTCAACACCGTTGTGTACGTTTCTGTGACGCGTGCCTATGTGCGTGGGCACTTGGCCCAGTATGGCTCCCTGCTGAACAAGCCGAGCGGCAACAGCCGCATCAACCGCCTGAGGTACTACCCGACAATCCTTGTGGTCTGCTGGTGCTTCGGCAGCGTGCGGCGTGTTATCCAGGCCTTCGACTCGGGTATCGAAATTTTCCCGCTCTACGTGCTGCACACAATCTTCTCCCGCCTCCAAGGGCTGCTCAACGTGCTTGTGTACGGGACTGACCCTCTGCAGCAGCTGTACCCCTGGGTCCTGTCGTGGTGGTTCGAGACCCCCCCTGAGACGCCTTTGCCGTACATCAATGCAGACCCAGATGATGATGACCACGGCCGCGAGACTTTCACCTCTTCTCTTTGACCTGACACCGCCGACTCTTCTCGGCAGGCCGAGACAGGAGAAGTCGGCTTGTCCTCGAAGCAATCATCTTCTTCCGCATTGGGGTCTGGAGGTTCCGACTGGGGCGGCAAGTGTGACAGGAGGTCGCGAATGCCGTTTTCATGCCTGTGGGGTGGTCAGAATACCACCACAGTAGATCGGTACTGCGGGGCAGTGCTGGGGGCAGGTGAAGCTATCAGCCCTCAGGGGCTGTGGCCGCACTACGCCACGGATTCAAACAAAATGTGAACGCAGGATTGTATCGGAGGTGAAGGGCTCGAGGGAGGGTTCTGGCCTCTCTTCTCATGGTTCGCTCATCTCGCCTTCTCCCACATCCTGCTGCTCATGCAGCAGGATCAGCAGGACTGGCGAATGGCAAGTTCAGGCTAGCTTTTCGCACGCCAAAAACCCCGGGGTTGTGTCATTCAATGTGGCTTCCAATGCAACTCACTTTTCATGGAGGCCAAGAGTATCGAAGGGTCTTCTCACACACCTTCCGTCCCTGCCCACTCTCACGTATCCCTCCTGCTTTACCCTTCACCCTTACCTTTTTTTTTACTCGATTATTGCGTTCCAACAGCGTGCCTACGATGACTTTGTTCAGAACTCATGTTGTGTTTTAGTCTGGTTTTCTTGGACCTCGGGAAGAGCACCCACAGTAGATCTCGTCCCCAGTTCTATCCAACACCGAGCGGTTGTGGGGGATGTACAGCCAACTCTTTCACCGACAGAAGAAGTGTTCTGCAGCACAGCGATCGGGTGCCCTCCTTGGTGCGTTCCCCGCACAACAACCATTTCCGAGTGTCTGTGTAGTGTGGTCCAAGAGGAAGTGAGCTGATGGCACATCAGGTGTGTGCTCGCACAGCGTGGGTGAGCTGCCGAGTCTTTGTTGCGTCCCACGCCAACACAATTGTTTTCAAAACAATTGTACTTTGGGAAAATCGCAAGAGCACGCTTTCTGTGTCCTTTTTCTTTTGCACCACCCTGCGGCTATCCCTCCTCAATCCGACCAGCTCTTCTTATTAGCGGCATTCATAAAACGAAACAACCTCATGCATCTTCCCCCCCCTCGTGAGAACGAACCCCCTCAGGCATTCGGAGATGGACAAACGCAACAGCAAATCACTGAAGGCGACAAGACTGAGGCGATGGCAAAAAAAATTGGGCTTGAAGTGGGGGGAGGGGCTTCGATGGCCCACCTCGCGGGCGGAGCCCACACGAGAGAACCAGTGCCACTGCTGCTCGCTCGCTGCCGCGCCCCGAACCTCCCTCACACGCCCCCTCTCTGTGCCATCTGTGGATTCTGTTTATCGTGAACAAACACTTCTGCGGACACCCCTTCAGGGTGGGAGTGAAGGAAAACCGCCTCATCGGTGGAGAAGAGTGGCTCGTGTTCAAGTTTGAAGGAAAAGAGAGGCACGTCAAGCCACTTGAGTGCTACAGACTTTTTACGTGCAACAATACATATTTCGCGAGCTGAATGTATCGGGAAGCGAGGTCGTGAAGTCGCAATGTCAATTTCCCACCTGAAGCGCGAGGGACGTAGCACCGCGTGGGTTTCCTGAGCCGCAGCACGTCACGAAGAGGCGGCCTTCGCTCGAGGTGCACAGGAGAGGTGAGTGCCCTCGCAATGGAGGTGCTGCAGTGACACACTTCGACACAGACTCAGGCCTCCACAAGGGGACGTTATCTCGGCACCGGACCCCCGTCGCACGCGCGTGCGCAGAGGAGGGAGCGTCCGAGGGGGTGGTAGGTGGTAGGTGGGGGTGTGGGCGTCTTCCGAGGGGGTGGGGAGTGGAGGTGGGTGGGCGAGGACGGGCAGAGCGCGGAGCGGCGTTACAGACAGCCTCACTGGCCTCCCCTCCCCCCCTCTCCCACGAATGCATTTATTCCAGCTGCCTTGCGGGATGCCACGAAGCCGGGACCGCCCGCCCCAGCTCCTGCGGGCAGGTCCCGTTTCGCTTGTTGCAGTGGAGGCGCGCCAAGAGATATCTCATTTTGCAAGATGCAGCTGAGTCCGCAACTTTGTCACCACTCGTCACACGCGTGATCGCCACCACCCGCCAGTCCCCCCACTCGACAGCACCTCGAGCTGCCCGTCTGGGGCGATCTTGCTTCCCGTTCCACAGGCTGTCCCGCCATCCGGTCACTCGTCGGGTGTCATTGAGGTCTGTCATGTTGAACCGCTGGATGGGATGTCGTGCATCCCTGCGGTGTTGAGGACACTGGAAAATTGGGAAAGAGGTGCATGTGGTTCCGGCCCCTGGAAAAGCCGTTGCGGGACGAGGGTTCACTCTCCACAACGGTGTCAACCACATTCCCACCCCACCCCCACGACCACCTCCCCTGCAGGTCTGCCACACAATGCCGCAGCAGGCATGAACGGCACAACCACCCGGCAGCAGAAGCGATGCTGGCTGCGGAAGGGCATCCCCTGCCCCATCGATGGTGACGGCAGGCGGAAGGGGGAAGCGTACGCTGTGTCCCCGGAGGCCCTTCGGAAGCGCTGCCGGAATGCGCACTCCCTCGGCAGCCGCATTAAAGAGAGTCTGCGCGCTTCGTCAGATGCCTTCACGCTGGACGACACACTCTCCCGCGACGTGCGGAGCCCCCAGATGCTGGCACGGGATCTCGAACTCCTGCTGCAGGACAAGATATCGTGCTTCGAGATGAAGATCCGACGCTCCGCCTTCGGGTCCGACGGGCTGTCCAAAGGGTCCCTGCAGGAGCTGGTGCGGGACGACTCCCACCTCACGGCGAATCTGTGCAGTGTGCACCTCGATGTGCTGCAGGAGTACATCCGCGGCAACACCATCAACGGGGTTGTGCTGCAGGCGATCTACAGCGCATGCGAGAAGGCGATGCTCGCACTCCGGGCGACGCTGGAGAGCTATGAGCAGCTGGACAGCACGCAGCGCAGCATGAAGCAGGAGTACCTCAAGATCACTCAAGACCTTCACACCAGCTTTGCGTCCCGTGCTGCCGAGGCGAAGGGTGCTGTGCTTGACTCGCAGCGGGAGGCGGCACATCTCAAGCAGGAGGTGGAGCAGCTCCGCAAGCAGAACGCAGAGCTGAAGGCGGACCTCCTGACGACGAGGGCCCGCTTTGAGGAGGAGGAGCGGCAGTCGAAGCTGAGCCAGCGGGTGACGAAGGACACGCACGAGGCGCTGCGGGAGCTGCAGCACCGCTCCAACAGCGTGATGGAGGAGAACACGGCGCTGCGGAAGATCGCGCAGTACAACGAGGACCTGCTCGGGGAGCTGGAGGAGCTGAAGCTGCAGGTGGCAAACGCGGAGCACCGCTGCGAGCAGCACGACCAGCGTGTGGTGGAGGCTGTCGCGGAGAAGCGGCGCAGCGTCATGAACTCAAAGGGTGTGATTCGGTCGCTGGCGCGGACCAGCAAGCTGCAGCTGGAGGAGCTGCAGACCCTCAAGGTGTCGCTGCAGCAGGTGCAGGCAGAGCTGTCTGATTCCAACCGACAGCGAGATATCATGGCGGCGCAGTGCACCCCCCGCCCGAATGTCTACGGGGTGCAGCAGGCGCTCCGAATGGAGGAGGGGAAGTCTGACGACCTGGCGCCTCCAAACATCGAAGACGCGTCGCTCTCGAGCCGGGACCGCTTCCGCCTGCTGACGCAGCATGCGGCGCGGCTCTCCTCAGCCCTGGAGCAAAGCAACAGGAAGCACCAAGTCGCAGAGAATGTCGCGTTTTTCTTGAAGGCTGAAAACGAGGGGCTCAGCCAGCGTTTCGAATCGCAGATCCCCGCCGGCAGGGTGTTCGTAGGGTTGGGGTGCAACCCCCTGGTGCCGCCGTACCTGCGTGCTGTCGGGAGTGTGAAGCACAAAGCCTACAACGCTGTCGATATGCGGAGCCTCATCCGCGATCTCGAGAGCTGGATCGACCGGCAGGATGTCAAGACTCAAGCCATGCCGCCTGCTGGGCTGTTTCAGATGTGGGTTTCAACCCGCAGCGCCTTCGACACGCAGATGGAGACCACCTACGGCATGGTCGATGCTGGCGAACGGATGAAGGGCGAGGCAGACATTGTGTGTTTCCGACGCTGGCTCGATGGGCACGCATCTTACAAGATGCTGAAGGGTGTCTTGCGTGCGCCGTCTCTCCTGCTTGAAGGCCTCTACAGAGCTGAAGACGCCAACAGCAAATGGAACACGACGAAAGGCCTGATGAAGCGGAAGTTCATGTGGGATCACATCACAAGCGTGTGCAAGACCTGCTCTGAGGTGGACCTGCTACGGCTACGCAACGCACTGCATCGGGACATGTCGAAGCAGATGGGCGTGCCCGAAAGCTCTGTGCGATTTGAATCCATCTTCAGCACGGACGAATCTGGGCACTCATCAGACTTTGTGACAGTATTGCGTGAGCTCTACGTCCATGATGCCGATGAGCTGCGGGTCGAGTGGGAGAATCATCTGCATTTCTGGTCAGTCGGCAAGCAGGTTACGCGCGCCCTCATGGTCGCGACTCTGCGACACGTGGAACCTGCACTCTCCCCAAAGGAATCCGAAGCAATCTGTGACGATGTTATCAAGGCACTGCCTCCTAAGCCTGATGCCCCTGGTTGCGAGGATGACCTCGTAACATACGACACATTTTCAGTTCTTTCCCAAAGTCCGAAGCATTTCCACATCACGAGGATCTCTAAGCGGCCTGACGTTGCGGCGACAGTCCGACGACCTTATCGGACTAGCGCCCCTCCCGCTGTGCGCTCCTGCCAGGAGGAGTTAGCACATGAGCTGAACGTGTCTCTGCCAGGTGACTGAGGGCTGCCTCTCGGTTTCCACCGAAGGAACTCGCAACCAGCAGACCCCCGTAGCACCTGTCCTGTACTGTTGTTTCTGTTGCGGGTTTGCAGGCTTGCATTGCACGGCTATCATTAGGCATACCTCCCCCAGACATACACAAGACAATGCGCACGGCACTGTTTCTCGCAGCAGCACTGCTGTCTGTGGCGGTCGCACAGGATGAGCCGTACATCAACGTGGAGGTCAAGGAGTTGGACGACTCGAATTTTGAATCCGAGACACAGGTGAGTACGGGTGCGACAACCGGTGACTGGTTTATTATGTTCCACGCACCGTGGTGCGGCCACTGCAAACGTATGGGTGCTGACTGGAAGAGGCTCGCACTTGGCCTGCACGGTAAGGTGGTGGTCGGAAAGGTCGATGCGACCGCCAATGTCATCACTGCTTCGCGGTTCGAGGTGACCGGGTTTCCGACAATCCTCTATTTCACCAAGGGGAAGATGTACACTTACAAGGGTCCCCGGGACTACGACTCCCTGGTGAAGTTTGCTCTTGATGGCGACAAGATGTCGGTCCAGCCGACTGATGTGCCAGCAGAGCTGGGTATTGTTGGCGCCTATGTGAACATGTTCGTCAATGACCTGAACGTATGTCCTGCGGGTGCATTTTATGCGCTCACCGACTTGCAACACACCACCACACAGCGCCTGGTGAGTGAGCAGCCAGAGCTGCTCGCCTACACCGTTGGTGGGAGCGTCGTGACCGGGCTGGTGATGAGCTTTGGGCTGTTCTACTGCTTTGGGAGTATGTGTGATGCACTTTGCTGTCGCCAACCCAACTCTACAGGTGGCTCAAAGCATGCCAAGCGCGACTAGATGATCCTGCTTGCCTTCCGCTGTGCAAGGCATGTGCCTCAGTGATATCTGGCCGTTGAGTCACGATTGCGTCTCTGGGAATGGCGTGCGACTGGTGGGATATTATCGTGGCCGCACCTTCGACTCTGTTTGCATCATAACACACGGGTGGGGTTGGGGTGTACTTAGATTTCTCGGCGGAGCGAGCTCAGCCCACCCTGTGCCCCTCCCCTGTTATTGTTTGCCGCATCCCCGCGAGCGAGATCACTGAGCGTGCCTCTCGTCGTAAACTAAGCAATGTGGTCTCTCTGGGCCAGATACCCACAACGCTGCCAGGTACCATTGAACAGCCCGTGCCCCCCCTCCCGGCACCCCATGCCTCGCTGCTTTTCATGGCCACGATCGGCCTGCCAAGCAAGGAAGGGCTTGTTTTGGGCGGACTTTTGTTGAGCTGTGTGGCACAGTACTGCAACATCAATTCACATGCACTGACTTCCAACTTCACCCCAGCAGGCAATGGCGTGAGAGTATCATTGTTGGTGCTTCGCGCTGTGTGTTATTTCAACGCGTGTGCCATTTGTTGTGAACACCACCCCTTTGAACTATGTCAACGTCACCACCACCTGGGTGGCGCGATGCACCCGACGGCGCACGTCAAGTGATGGACGGACGTGGTGGCCGTCCCCTGTGGCCGATGTTTCGCTACACAATCGCCACTGCGCTGATCATGATCCCTCTCGGCGGCATCGAGAGCTGGTCTCGCCTGAAGCACGTGGTCCGCGCCTTCCTCGAGTGGAAGGCCGGTGCTGCAGGCCACAACAAAGCGGCTGAAAACATAGACGATGTCAACGTGGTTGCCTGGCTGGCATTTGGGCTGTCGATGGTTGCCTTCGGCAAGCTGACTGAGGAGATGCGCTACCCCAAGGTTGTTGTCATGATCGGGGCGGTGATCGGCGGCGCGGGCCTTGTGCTGTCCTCCCTGTGCACATCGCTTGTCGGCTTCGTCTTCTGCTACGGCCTGCTGCTCGGCGCTGCCTGCGGTGTCTACATCGTGCCGCTGTTCTACGTCGCGAAGTGCTTCCCACACACCTCAGGCGTCCTGATGGGCTTTGCCTCCGCCTGCTTCGCTTCTGGGGAACTCGTCCAGAACGCCTTGACTGCAGCGCTGCTGAAGGTCGACACCCTTCCCAGCGAAGGCGACGATGTGCCATACGAGGTGTACAAACGCCTGCCTTGGATGCTCCGCATCCTCGCCCTGTTCTACGTGTCGTCCCTCATCGTCGGCTCCTTCTGCCTCCCCGACCCCAAGGAGGTGATGCTGCGGGTGCAGTTCGAGGCGAGCTACCACATCCTCCGCCAGCGCGGGCACAGCACAGTTCGGGCCAACCCCACCCCCATGGGCTCGATACTGCCAGGCCCAGGGTACGACGGCATCAACGGCCGTCTGTCTGGGGGTGACGTCGGGGGTGTGTGCGGCCGCAGCAGTCCCTTCGATGTGTTGTGCGGTGGGAGCTGCAAGGCCATGTGGGCATCCAGGCTGCTGCTGAGGCGCTGGTGGTTCTGGCTGCTGCCCCTCATGACCTTCTGCACATATCTCTCCGGCACGCTGGTGACGCAGAATTCCGATGCCATCCGCGCACAGGTCATCTCGTCCACCGAGGACGATTCCCTCGATGCTGACCTGTGGTCCCGTGTCGCAGGCGTCGCGGGGCGTCTTATCTGGGGCATGATCTCCGACGCGGCAGGCTACCACTACGCCATGGTGGGTGTGTCTGTGACGAGTGGTGCCTTCTTCCTCTCGTATGCCTTTGTGCGGAACATCGGGCTCTTCCACACGTGGACAGGCATCATCTTCTTTGCCTGGAGTGGCAACCCTGCCGTGGTTCCGACGGCCATCGCCGAGATGCTGGGGCCGCAGGAGTTTGCCATGTACTACCCTATCGTGTCACTGGGGTCTTGCGTTGGTGTCGCTGTCGCGTACGCTTGTTCCAGCTCCTTCGGCGACACTGTGGACACAGGGACCATGGTCATTATGGCTGCGATGGTGGGGCTCTGCAACATGGTCATCTTCCCTGTCCGCTACTTCCGGACGCCTGTTGTCGACGATGCGGCCGTCAGCATGAAGTGGAACTCAGGGTCGCAGGATGCTGTGGCCTCAGCACGCCACGAAGGGAGCCAGTCCTCTCTCGCACCTCCAGCTGGGTCGGCAAAGGCTGCAATGAGCGTCTCGTCCCAATCAAGCCAAAACATGGAGTTCTTCTCCAGCACACCGCAGTCGCAGCTGCCGCAGGGGGTCACTGACCCCACTGCCCCGATACAGCGGCAGTTCAGCCGCCCTGCCCCGGATGTCTTCTCACGGAACACAGTATGCATTTGGGTTCTCCCGCACACCCACCCACCCTGCAACCTCACAGAGTCTGACTGATATCCGCACCATGTCCAGCACACGATGCACGTCGCCGCCTGTGATTCCACACAGGAAGTACAGCACGCTGCCACGGGGATCGTTTGAGGATTGATGCAACTCTGCTAGCCATTGCTGTCTATCCTCGTCTTGCTTGCGGGGGGTTGGGGGTGTGGGGTCGCGGGTGACCGCAACGCTTGGGGTGTGTTTCGCTCGTCTGTTTAGCAGCACCAATACCCAAGGCATGGGGTGGACGACCCCACGGGTCGCAGATGGACACCCTTGCATTGCCGCGCGCCCAGCACCCCCACCAGCAGAGCCCTCCAGGGCGCTGCCGATGGCCAGCAATATCTAGCCCTCACCCTTGCACCCCTTGTGCCTGCCTCGCCTCCAGCCACACAGCCACAGGTGGTAGGGGGTCCAGCATGGCGCGTCTTCTGTGGCTCTCGCGCAGGGTGCTCGCTGCTGTCACGAGCACCATGATCGTCGTGTCGTACATCACATGCATCATCATCTCGAAGACGGACGACACGTACATCGGGGGCATTGCCTGGCCGTTCTTCTCCGACACGGGGCGCGACAAGCCAGCCTACTACGTGTTTGCTGTGCTGAACACTGTTGCCAGCTGCCTGCAGTTCCCCTTCATGATCCTCCAATACCGCTACATGCGTGAGTGGTTTCGACACGTGGAGGCGGGGTGTGAGTGCAGGATCACGGCGGCACTGGTCATGGGGATCACTGCGCCTGTGGGGTCGATTCTGCTGTCGGTGTTTGCGACGCACGACCATCCAAAGCTGCACTCCTACAGTGCGTATGCCTTCTTTGTCCTGATCCTGGCGTACAGCATCATCCACCTGACGCTGATGAGGTCACTCGCAGCACATGACAGCCAACACCGCACTCTACTGTACGTGCGCTTCGCAGTCGTCGGGGTGCTTGCTGTAGGTATCCTGTTGTACATCCCTGTTGGCCTGGCAGTCGGCTGCAGCGAGCGCCTCACATTTGCGAAGTGTCTCCAGACGCGTTCCTTGAGCTTCTGCGAGGACAACCGTCTCGACGACACTCTCACCAAGCTCCATGATTACACGGATTGCGACGAAGCCAACACCATGCGTTCCATCACGCAGTTTATCTCAATTGTCTCGCTTATGGTGTACGTCGCCCTGCATGCGTTTGACCCAGACCCGCGTCCACAGGAATCTCCTGCGGCCTACGAAGGGGAAGACATCCAGGCCAGGCAGAAGGAACGGGTTGAGAATGTTTGAAGAACACCCCTCCTCTTCTGTCGGAATGCTGCGTATGAAACTGCATTCCGACGATGATTTCCCTTCCCCACGCCCATCAGGGCTGTGTCAATACCAGAGCGTGCCGCCATGCCACCAGGGTGGTTGTCCCTTGTCTCCACTCCAGAGTGAACGGCCACCCTGCTCCTCTCTTCGCTCCCCTTGCGGGAGAGCTGGGGGCAGAAAAGTCTCCTGCCGCCTGTCTTTTCTCCTGTCGTTTTCCTTTCCGTTTCAAACCATCACCATTACACCAAGGCAGTCGGCCGTGACCTTTGTGCCCACCACACACAACTCGCTCCGCTGACCCGGGGCAACCGAAGCGACAGGTTCCACCTGTGGTTGCCTTTGCCTTGCTCTCCATTCCCCTGTCTCCACAGCCCCCTCTCCCCCCCTTCAGCCCGCCTGCCACCGGAGGGTCTCAGGCTCACACCAGCTGCCTCAACCCGAAAGCCCCCAGCCCAGTGCCCCCTCCACCCCCTCCCTGTTGGTGCCCTGCATGCCTCCCCTCCCTGCGTCTCCCCACCCAGCGAGGGTGGCCTTGGCCCTGCATCTCTACTTCGGGTCTGTGTCGGGCTCGCGACTGAACTGCACACCCCGCCCAGGATCATGTCTGCCCCAGAGGGTGGCCTTGCCTTGCTCGTAGGCGAGGCGAAGGGCAAAGGCAACGCGGCCTTTGCCAAGTCCGCCTTCCGTGAGGCTGTTGCGCACTACGATGCAGCCCTGCAGCATGCAGGGGCGGTTGAGGCGCAGGGCGATGCAGGCGTGAAGGGCACGCTGGGTGTCGTGGCGTCAAACAAGGCTGAGTGCCTGCTCAAGCTCGAGGAGTGGGATGCCGCCCAGCAGGCCTGCGACGTGTCGCTGTCGCTGCAGCCCGGCGCGTGGAAGGCGCTGTGGAGGCGGGGGCGCGCGCTGGAGGGCAGCAACAGGTCATCTGATTTCCCCGGGGCTGTGTCCAGCTACCAGGAAGCGCTGGGGGCGCTTTCCTCCGGCGGCACGCCTGCGTCGGAGGGCACTGCTGAGGCAATCAGGGCTCGGATCTCGAGGCTGGAGGCAGCCCTGGCGGCAGCGGTGCCGCCGCAGCGATTTCAGTCGCACTGCGCAGCGCGGATCCTGGAGAAGGGTGAGGAAGGCGACTGTGTCCAGCAGCTCATGTCCCGGGGGTACGCTGTGATCGATTCGTATTTCCACCCGGCCAGCGCAGCGCAGCTGCTGGAGGAGGTGAAGGGCCTGATACACACGAAGGAGCCGCAGAGCTTCCTGACACCCAACCGCACGTTCTTCAAAGACCCGGAGGGGAACATCACCCCCTTCGACAAGCCGCATGTGTTCGAGGTGGACCTGCACAGCGTGTACAACGATGCGATGCGGAAGGCAGAGGGGCCTGTGCTGGAGCAGCGGTTTGAGAAGCTGTACAGCCTGTTCTCCGACACGGACATCCCTGATGCCTTGGAGGAGGCGGGCGGCGGGGAGCTGCTGCTGGACAAGGGCGAAGGGAGGTACGCGATCAAGCTCCAGTGGAATGAGGGCGGGGGCTCCTTCCCGTGGCACATCGACAACCCGGGGAACAACAAGCGGCGTGTGACGACTGTTGTGTACCTCAACAGCAACTGGAAGGAGGGCGACGGTGGTGAGGTCGTGCTGCTGCCCTTTATGGGCGACCAGGTGGTTGTCGCGCCGAAGTTCAACCGCTGTGTGATGTTCCTCAGCGAGTCGATGAACCACAAGGTGCTCCCCGCCGTGGCAGAGAGGTACTGCTTCTCGGTGTGGTACGACAGGCATCCTGCCAGCCCGCAGAACTTCGACATGATGCATGCGACGCCGCTCCCGTTGCTGCCCACCCCAGTTCCCCCAAAGCTGGCCTTCCTGCAGAAGCCCTCCATCCAGCGCACCTTGTCGCGGCTTGTGTACGAAGAGGAGTACATCGAGTCTCTCGATGCCTGCATGCCGCAGAAGGAAGCGTCCCCTGCATACGTCGGCCTGCTCACCATGCACCGCACCCATGTCGATGGCATCCGCAAGGCGAACAGCCAATCCGGCCTCCTTGACACCGTCGACATGCTGAGGTCGCTGAAGGCTCAGGGCAAGACTGTGAAAATCGTGTAAAGCCGTGTCTCCAAGGACACGTGTATCCGATTTGAATTGTTCGCAAGTTCGCTTCTACCTTTCTAGCTGCATCCCATGATGCCAAAATGCAAATGCCGTGCAGCCGCTGCTGACCGTGTTTGTGTGCTGTGAGCAGCACATGTTGTGGGGCAGATTTTAAGAGCCGATCCGTGCCCCGCGATGCGGGCATCTCGTGCTTGAAGCATCATCAGGGTGTCCACGCAGCCCCACGCTTGTGACTCACTCTCTGACCGAAACGGGTTTTGTTTCTCGATCTGCAGAATCGCGAGCCTTCGCTCTGTGCCACTGTGTGTTAGGCTATGTCAGTTTTCCGACCAGGTTTGTGAGGCGTATGCACCCACACACACACACACCACAGCTCATCTTTTCTCACCCTTCTAGGCTTCTGAGTGTTTCTCCCCAGCACAGCTTGGTTGTCAGACTGGCATTGCGCTCCCACAGCCCCCACCCCACTGCCCGCAACAGATATTGCTACACAGCAAGACACCAAAAACCTCACTATGGGTGACTGCGGCAGCAAGATTCCCGGCAAGCCGGATGTGACGAACCCCTCTGCCCCTGTGCCCAAGGTATGTTCTGGACCCAGCTGTGCAGCTTTGCTACCGAGTGTCTGAGAGAGTTCTGGTTGGCACAGTGGTATCCAACAAACATCTCTTTGTGCCTCCTGACCCGACCACACAACACACACAGCTGGTTGCAACGTCCTGTGGCCTGAGCACGGGCGAGGTCAGCCGCATGCAGGACTTCAAGGACCTGAAGGAGGCCTACGATGAGGCTCGCGTCAAGGCGAAGGAGACGGTGGACAAGGCCGAGACGAAGGAGGGCGACAACAAGGAGGACCCTGACCACCTTGTGCACGTGGAGTCCCTGAAGAACAGCCTCGTTGAGACCCGCATGGGGTGGGTGGTCAAGGCCTGTGACAAGCAGCTGGGCCTCGACAACAAGGCGCAGGATGCTCAGGAGACGATGTGCACCGAGATGGGCGACGGCAACCCGAACAACAAGATCCCCGACAACGCCGTGGCGCAGCGCTCGTGGAGGGAGGCAAAGGCTGAGGCGCGCGGGACGGCGGTGGAGACGCTCGTCACTGAGTTCGTTTTGAAGATGCTGAAGGAGATGGCAGCAGCTCCCTCCCCGGCTGAGGCGCTTGCTGCCCCCTGATGGTAGTCAGCCCCCGACATAGTTTATTTCCCTTGTCCCTCTCCTCGAACCCACTAACGTGCTGCTGAGCAAAGCGAGAAGGCGCTAAGAGAACAGCCTTCACTTCCTTCAAAGGTCGGGCGGCATGTCGTTCTATTGAACGAATATGCCCGCCTAAAATGAATGCGATAGTTTTGATAATGGCAAATACAACTGCGTCCCTTTTGTATTAAGTAAGTCGTTTTGATTTCATCCCCCCCCCCCTCCTCTAGTTCTTTTTTAGTTCGGCGGGTCTAAATTGGGAAGCTGTCTGTGCCCTCCACTGGATCGTGCGGCGCCAACTGACCAGACTGAGTGGTTGTCCACGCAGTTGGGTCTTGTTGCAGTTGCTCCAACAAATCAATCATTGACACGGTGATTGGCTTGCTCGCGTTGTGCTGCTCTGCCACGACCCCAGTCGGTGTGGTGCACAGACGGTTTCATGAATGCTGGGATTGCCCCTTCCGCAATGCATCCCAGCTTCCGCCCTTTTGATTTCCTCAGCTCCTCTGCGCCGCGAGCGAGCCCGCCACTCCTGCCTGCTGAGCAGGTGTGGTGGCGTTCTTCGCCCTTTATGTGTTAGCACCCCCCATACGTGCTCAGAGTGTGACATCACTCTGACTGCTGCTCGCCGTGACTTCAGCTCGAATAGCCTCCTAGCCCTGTCTGGCTGTCACATGGTTTCTGCAGAAACGCGATAACGCACATGAGTCACTTTCCTCTGGAGGGTGGTTCAGGCATTAACCACTGATGCTCTGTTGAGTATTCTCAATAAGCTTTCAGAAGGCGGAGAAGCATTTGACGCCGTCCCTCGAGAACCTATCTGGGGCCCCCCCAGGCCCGAGATTATGAATTAGGAGCGTGATCGCTGCCATGGGACGGCAAAAGAAGCACTTCTGGAAATCAGATGGCCACCGCCAGGAACCCGACAGAGTGGGAGTCGATGACTCTGCGATGAAATGAACAAAACGCCCCACCGCCACCACCCCCCCCCCCTCCTTGCGATCCTCGGCATTCTTCCCTGCATCCCTTTTGCTGCTGTGGCCCCAATACCCCAACACAACACAACACAACACAACAATACCAGGTTGGTGCCCGAGACCCGCTCTGGTCTCGGAATGGAGCACCTCCCAACTGTGCCGGGGGCGAAACGCCACGCCTGGCCGCACCCTGTCTCCGGCGATGGAAGGGGCGGGGGCACCCCCAAGCTCCCTGCCCTCACTGTCGACCGCGACTCCACCGGCTCGCCGCTGAGGGAAATTGACGTGAGCAACCTGACCGACACCCAGGCCTCCGTTGTTGCGGATGCGGTTGCTCTCCTGGAAGCTCAGGACTGCGACAGCCACCCTGAGGACGCCCTGCTCGCATGGCTGGAACAGCGGAAGCGAGAAAGAGAGCGCACATCCGATGCCACAGACGAGAAGGGCCGGCAGAGATCCTGCCTGCGGGGACACGTGGAATCTGTAGGAAGCGGCACACCCTCGAAGGAGGTCAAGCTTGTCTCGATGAAGTTTGAGCGACAGCAGGGCACACACGTGCAGGAGTTCTTCATGGAAGAGGCATGCTCCGACGGGTCCGAGCCTGGCGAGCAGTCGGAGTCGGGAGGCGCAGAACTGCTGGAGAAGCACGGGCTGTGGGAGAAGCAGATCTCCGACCACTCGCGCTCTCTCCAACTCCAACGGGGCACCGGCGGGTCACGCACGATATCAGACTTCGATTCGACAGGCGAGATGCTGTTCGCCTTCGACCTTCCCGAGGAGCATGAGAAGGATGTGAAGGAGTGCATCGTGCGCCTTCCGCTCAGCGTCATCCACCGCCACATCGCGCTGCTGCTGGCGAACACGGAGACAGGCGAGATCCTGCTGTGGAACCGCGCCATGGAGAGCTACACCGAGATCCCGACGCTCGCCGCTGTGGGCACGGAGATCACGACCTTCCTCCCCATCTCCGAAGACCAGAAGTTCCTCTGCAGCTGCTTCTCCGCCATGAAGGAGGAGGGGGGCAGCGCCACGTCGAAACCCAGGATGCTATCCTTCATGAAATCCGACGGCGTCAACATGTCGCACATCACGATGACCTTCATCTCCTGCAAGAACACGGAGCACAACGTGGTGATGGGCGTGGGTGTGCAGCTGGAGACGAGTGCAGGAAAGCTCTACTCCCAGTGGGTGCTGAAGCAGATCCTCCCCGGCCTCGGCAACGCCATCATGGACGCAGACTCTGTGGAGAAGCAGCAGGAGGCACAGCAGCAGCCCCTGCGGGAGGATCCCTCCCTTGGGTGCATCACCCTGGACGATGACGTCCTCGAGGCGCCGCCTGCAGGGGAGCCGCTGGAGAGGCTCCAGCAGCGCCTCCGCCACTCGGTCGAGCTTGTGGAGCGGGCAACGCGTGTGGACACCACGCTGTGGGGGTCCCTCAACATCAAGACGACTCTGAGGAAGCTCGTGATGAACTACCAGGACCAGCTCCTGCAGGATGTGAATGGGTCTTTCACAGGGCTGAACCGCATCAGCGTGCAGCTGCAGTTTGCGGACAATGTGCCTGATGAGGTGTCGACGGATATGGTTCGCTTCCCCAAGTCCATTGCCTACCTGGTGACAAATGCAGTGCGGTTCTCAAAGAGCGGGGGGCGTGACGTCGCTGTCAACGTTCTGTTCGAGCCTTTCCCGGACTCCCCAGGCATGGGCTACCTTGCCGTGGAGGTGCTGAACGAAGGGGACCCGATCCCCTCCGATGTGCTGGACGCTGTGCATACCAGTGACGAGGGGGCGGCTCCCGGGCTTGTCTCCGTGCGGCGTTCGATTGAAGGCCTCGGTGGGTCTGTGACCTTCGCCAGGCGGCAGGTGATGGCGAAACGCAAATCATGGTCCCTCAAATCGCTGTCGTCTTCGCACAGCAGCAACATGGGGCAACTGCGGACCGGCGCGACTTTGCAGGCATCAAATTGCCCCTCTGACCCCGTGCCTGCGAATGTGGCTGTGGTGAAAATCCCACACATCACCCCAGACAACGAGAATGAGTACGGTTCGATGAAGGCTGTGTCCGTGCGCACCACCCCGCAGGAGATCCTCGCCAAGGACAGCGAGGTGCGCACTGTGGAGTGCTCTGCAGAGGTGCAGCAGGCGAAGAACGAGCTGTTCGAGCTGGATGGGGATCCTCTTATCAAGTGCATTGTGCTGGAGTCGAACCCCGCCTACAAAATCACTTTCTGCAATCATTTCTGGCAGCGCGGTGTCTTCACGTCGCTGGCGGAGAGCACAAAGGAGGTGCTGGACCAACTCAAATCACTCGATCTTGTCGTGATCGATGTTGACGAAGCAGACTCCTCTGCAGAGAAGCTGCTTGCGGCGCTCTCCGAGTCGCCCAACGTACAGGTATGGATGCGTTGAATCTGAAATGATATCACCCTCACTGAACGGAGGACGTGTCGACTGCATTCAACCACCACTCCCACCCCTACCTCCTCCAACAGGTGCTCCTTGCGTCGCGATCATTCACACCCGAGCTGAGGAAGACCATCGAGGACGCTGAGTGGCTGGGAATCCATCTCCCCCTTGATGCACGTGACATGCAGAAGTCACTCGACGAGGTATGGTGTCCTGCATGCCTGTGATCCAGTGCCACCATCCAGCGCCATCCTTTGCCAGTGCCTCCCCGACACGTTCCCCGCACACAGCTCGAGCTGCGGATCCTTCGGACAAAGCTCCAGAAGCACCGCATTGACGGGATCCGGCATCTGTTCGGGGTCAGTGGGTATGTCGTTGTTGCCGTGCACCGTCGCCACGCGACATCACACTCTTTTGCAGGAACGTCCCGTGGAGCCGTGGCCAGCTGCTCGGGCAAGGAAGCTTCGGCAAGGTGTATGAGGCAGTTACACAGCTGACGGGTGGAAAGATGGCAGTGAAGTCGATTCCTCGCAACCGTGTCAATGAAGAGTGCCTGCTCAGCGAAGTGAAGGTATGGACACTTAGGCCTGCTCTCCCCACCATCCCATCCCGCAGCTGATGAGCGAGCTGGAACACCCGAATATCATCCATTACTTCTACTCCGAGATCACCGAGTCCGAGTTCCTGATCTTCATGGAGTACGCGACAGAGGGCTGCTTGTCTTCGAAGATTCCGAAGAACGGCTGCTCTGACACCGAGGTGTCGGGGTACATGCATGACATCACGCAGGGGCTGCTGTATCTGCACTCGAAGGGTGTTGCACACCGAGACATCAAGGTGGCCAACGTGCTCGTGAGCCACGGGGTCTGCAAGCTCACCGACTTCGGCACAGCGACGAAGGTTGACGGGAGGGCCTCGACACCTCCACCGTCGCAGGAACCATCCTCTGCCGGGCAGGTCACGATGGAGAGCAGCCCCGTCGGCACGCTTGTGTTCATGGCGCCTGAGGTAATCGAAGGTGTCCCCGTCGACAGTGCGTCCGACATCTGGTCCCTCGGGTGCCTCGTGATGGAGCTGTCTTCTGGGTTGGCGCCGTTCGCCCACAAGGGCGCGCACTTCTCAGTGATCCGGTACGTCACCTCGCTGAAGCCTGGAGAGGCAATTGACTATGGGCCCACCTACCACCCGCCGAGAGTGAAGGATTTCATGGACCAGTGCCTGAAAGTCCTTCCCGAAGACCGCCCGACATGCGAGGTTCTCATGTCAAGCAGTCTCATTCGTGCTGCACAGCTCAAGAAACAGACTGTCTTGAACATGGCGCGCGACGTCAGGAACAAGGGCGCGCGTCGGTCTGCCGCACGTTCGCGTGGGCGGGCAATGTTCGAGCGCGATATCGAGCGAGACATCGATGCAGACGTTGTGTTGTCCGCGCATTCCACGCCACGCGGCCCACAGGAATGTCCTACGAAGGCGCATCTCAGCAGCCCGACTAGCCTCTGCACTGACTCAAGCGCATCAGGGTTCTCCGGCTGGGGCGACACCCCTCCCGCAGAAGCACAACCCCAAGATGCGAGCGAGCATGCCAACCGTCTTGTCACGAACACGCTCCGCAAGTCATTCCTCATTCACCCAAAGACAGGTGGGCTGCAGAGCCACCTGCAGCAGTGTACTGACTAGTGACTGTTTGAGGGGCCTGGCTCTCAAACTGGGTGGTGGTGATCCCCGAATATTATGGTTGTTTTGTTCGGTCTTCGACAGCCATCCATCATTGTCCGTTCGGTGCGGTCGACATCATGCTTCTCTTGACCGGGATTTGCGATTCATTAGCTGCGCCTCAACACGAGTCAGCGCGGTGCTGTGCCCACATAGCTTTGTTACTTGGCAGGGACCCGCTTCGCGTTCTCTGGAGTTTGTGCGTTCTTCGGCGATCGATCCCCTCAACTGTTCTTTGTTGTTGTACTGCTTTGCATGGTGGTGTGGTTCCTGATCTCCCTATACTTTTTGCTCCCAGTGCCGAGTTTTCATCCCAAACCGCAATAATCACCACGCTGATCAGTTGATGCAGCTTGGAATCACAGTCCGGGAGTTCCTTCGCCGTCACATCTCTGTGTGCGTTGACCCTTTTCCCAGCGTGGTATCCGAAGTTCCTGTCCCTGCAGGAAACCCTTCATTTGGTAAGTTCTGTCGAAACAAACACTCTGAAATCTCTCCCGTGTGGCACGACCGCTTGGCATTCGTATTGCCCAATATGGACATGCAGGCAACTTGTGTGCTGCTTGTTGACCGAAGGTTGTCCGGTTCCACGGAATTGACCATCCGGGCCATTTCCGGAACACCAGAAGAAACACCACGGACGCCACCCCACAACGCTGCCCCTCCCACCACCCCCATTCATTGCACACTGCGCTGCATTTGTGGTTCTTTCGATGGAGTAACCTTCCACACACCCTCACCACAGGTTCACGGCACCGCAGAACATGTCCAGGCGGATGCCGACTACGTCTGGCGATGGCGGTGCTCGCAGGACGCTGTCTGCTGGGGGGCGTCACAACGAGATCAAAGGAGAGCTGTGGTACTCTCCTTCCCTGCAGGGGCAGCGGCGCGCCATGACTGTGAGCATCAACACGACGCTCGGGAAGATCCTGGTTGCAGAGGTGCCTCCGACTGGCGGCAAGCCCCGCAACGTGGCATACGAGAGTAAGTTCCTGTCGCTGACAGCCACGTCGTGGTTCACACACGAAGGGGGGCACGGGCGTGCAACACCGTACGGCTCTGCTCTGTCTGGGAAGTGGTTCTACTTTACGGTGGCTGTGCAGAAGCCGGACGGCGGCGACACAGGGGTGCACCCACCCCCGAAGAGGGACGGCAAGGATACGCCTCGGCCCTCGGTGCTGAACAAGCCACGTGCACACACGCCGTCAGGGAGGAGTGCCCTCCTGCGCCACCCCCACACACTGCCGAGCACTGTCGTGCGGACGCCGCGCGGGTGTGAGACTCTGGTGTTCTCGACAAACAAGCCGGCTGAGAAGAAGAAGTGGGAGCACTTTTTCAGGAACCCCATCAAGAGCTGTGCGCACGACGGCAGCATCGCGCCCCCGGCCAGCATGTCGCAGACGACTGCCCTTGCCAGGGTCCCTTCGCACTCTGGCACCGACACCGCACACAGCTTTACGACGAGGAGCGCTGGTGTGTCACCGCTGTCATCACATGGGGAGTACATCCCCAGCGGCCACAGCTCTCCAAGGTCCATAGCCACACTCGTCCCGCGTGTTCAGGCGGCGGCGACGGCGACGGCGACGGCGACGGCGCCCTTCATGGCTGCTGCTGCGCACAGTGCGAGTGCCAAGGCGAGCATGCTGCACGACTGCAGCAACGAAGATATGTCTGTGTTGATTGACGTGCCCGATGTTCCCCGCAAGCCTACGTCCCAGCCTCGCTCGCGCCCATCGAACTCCAGCCCTGACACCAAGCGTGACGCTGGCACCAAGACCGAGTCCCCCAAGACCAACGACACCGACCTGGATGCCAAGGTGAGGCAGCTGTTGCAGGAGAGGGAAGACCTGGAGTCGCGTCTGCATCTGAAGGGCGAGGCGCTGAAGTCTGCGGAGATGGAGCGCCTGAAGGATGCTCGGCTCTACAAGCAGGAGATCAAGTCCCTGCGCGACCAGCCGGGGAACAAGTCGGGCGAGCAGGTGTGCCACCGGTGTGAGGAGGACAAGACACGCAGGAATGAGGAGCGCAAGACAGACCTGGAAAGGGAGAAGGACCTCCGCAAGCGACTCGACACGTTGACATCCAACATCTGGGACCTGCAGGCGATGAACCACAACCGCAAGCAGAGGGCGTCGCCGTCACTGGCTGCGCTTATCGAAGAAGAAGCAGGGATGCGGTCGTTCATCCAGACCCTCTACATGAAGATCTCGACAGAGGCGTTCTCCCTGATGGACGGCATGTTGCGCCTCAAGGCGGAGTCCTCCCGTCACCTCGACCGCTCCACGAGGCAAAGCTCTCTGCCAACAGTGTTCGGGTCACCGCAGACCCCCAGCACCTGCAGCCACATCACGGACGACGTGCTGGAGCGCGACATTCTGCTGGAAGCTGCAGAGCGGCGTCTGCTGCTCTCCCTCGAGGGCTCGCACGCCAACACGCCCCCCCGCAGGATGTACATGCCCCACAGCCCCGAGAGCCTGCCGCTTGCCTGCGACTCGCGCGACGCGAGCCCCAACCCGCGTCCTGCGGATGAGTGGGTTGCAACTTCAGACCTGCTGGAAGTCCACTTCACGCTTGGGGGTGAGGGTGCAAGCGAGCAGGTCCTGCAGCTGCGGCGCAGCGAAAGGTTCTCTGTCCACGAGTTGCACGACACGGGGGCCGCTGTGTCGTGTGCCCTCGTGGGGACTGTGCAGGAGACGGACATGCTCCTGCTGCAGCGCGAATACTCCAGGGCAGACACCCCCCATTGGGATTCGATGTCGGTTCGCAACGACAAGACACTCGCCGTGAACGTAGGTGGTCACGTGTACATGATCCCTGCTGGCTCGCGTGTGTCCCTGTCCAAGTACGACGAGGACGTGCCCCGCCACGTCTCAGTCACCATCAGGGGCGACGTGAGGGCCCCCCTTGCTGACGCCGCTGCGCCGCTGTTCCCCAGCGGCTGGGTTGTCGTCGGAGCCGAGGGTGCCACTGTGCGTACTGGCGAGTCGCTCGACTCGCGCATCGTCATCCCGGAGCCTCTGCCTTGCGGGACAGCGGTGTCCGTCAGCCACGTTGTGGGGAGCCGTGCACACATCGTTGCCCCTGTGACCGGGTGGGTCTCGATGACATCACGCGCGACCCTCCGCAACGAGTCTCACCAGATCCTCGAGCGGGCGTGCGTCCACAGGCAGGGGTGGTTGGAGCGGGCCCACCACGAGAAGGCTGTCCTCATCAAGCGTCAGCAGAAGGAGATCGATGTCGAGAAGGCACACACAGCCCAGCTGCAGGGGAAGCACGCACACACGGAGGCACGCTGCAACGCCCTGCAGCAGGAGCTGGCCACAGCGAAGGAGGAACACGCCGAGGCTCTGGATGATCTGCGGGGCGACCTCGAGGAAAAGGCCATCGTCGCTGACTTCTACCTGGACAAGATCTGCCAGCTTGAATGCCTTGTGATGCGTCTCAAGGGTGAGAACGCAGCGCCGAGCGAGCTCCAGCGTGCCGTCGCCTCTGAGCTTGCACTCCACAAGACTCACCTGACGGACGCGAGCCTCGTTAGCGACTCCATCGCGAGTGTGGTGTCCACCGCAGAGTCCACGGACGACGAGAGGCGCAACCGCCGCGCCCTCAACCTGAAGTCGCTGGTGGAGGTGCAGAAGGAGGAGCTTCGCATCAAGAGCAGTGCGTTGGAGCGCCTCTCCGCATCACACGAGGAGCTGCAGGGGCAGCTTTGCGGCGCACACGACACGGGGGACAGGCTGCAGAGAGACCTGCAGCGGCTCGAGGAGGCTGCAGCCGCTTCGGCAGCATGTGTGGAGGGCCTCGAGGCGGACCTCTCGCAACTGCGTGGCGACCTGCAGGAGGCGGAGGGCAGGCTGGCACAGGCTGAGGCACAGCACATCACCGACACCAGGGAGGCGGCAGCTGAGGTGAGCAGCCTCCGCAGCGACCTTGCAGCAGCCGAGGAGGTGTCCAGCAGACTGCAGGCAGAGGTGGCGGAGGCGGAGGCGCAGCGGCAGGACCTTGCGGCGCACAGCGGCAGGGTTGAGGGGGAGCTGCAGGGCGACAACCAGTCGCTGCGAGAGGAGGTCGAAGGCCTGCGCACCCAGCTGTCCGACGCGCAGCTCGAGCTGCAGGAGCAGGTGTCCCGCGCTGCCGACGAGCTGCAGGAGACCCAGAAGCTGCACGGCGCCGTAGACACTGCCGAATGTGAAGCGGCGCGGCTGCGCTCCGACCTTTCCGTGTCTGAGCAGTCGCGGAACAACCTGCTGTTGGAGCTTTCCGAGGCTGAGGAGCAGGCCGCAGCTTTGCAGCGCGAGGCCGCAAGCCAGCAGGGCGCACAGGAGGGGGTGATCGCTGACCTCCGCCAACGCGTGCTGCGCACCGAAGACCTCCTCCACGCAGCCGAGGCTGACCAGCTGCGTGTGGCGGCCTCCTCTGAGCAGGCGGCGAGCACCCTGTCGGCCAGCCTCGCTGCCTCTGAGAAGGTGCGGGAGGACCTTGCCGACACCTTGGCGCGGGCACAAGACAACCTGCGCAGCGCAGAGGAGGATGTGCGGCGTCTGGGTGGCGAGGCGTCGCGGCTTGACGAAGAGGCAGCACGCCTGGAGGGCGAGAGGAGAACACTGCAGGAGGACTTCGAGAGGCAGTCTGGTGTTGTGGCTGACCTGACGCGCAAGATGGCCACCGCGGCAGAGACAGAGGCAACGCTGTCCTCAGAGGTAGACAGCCTGCGCGCTTCGCTCGCAGGGGCGGAGTGCAAGGCGAACACCCTGAGCTCCCGCCTGAATGCGTCGGAGCGTGTCCGTGAAGAGCTTGCAGACAAGGTGTCGGAGGCGGCGGGTCATGTGGTGGAGGAGGAGGCCAGGCATATGGCCACCGCTGGGGAGCTGCGGGGTGTGAAGGAGGCGATGGCCCGCCACGAAGAGGCGACTGAGAACCTGCAGGCCGAGAAGACGGTGCTCGCTCTCGAGGTGAACAGCCTTCGGATTGCGGTCACCACTGCTGAGGAGAATGCCAAGTCGCTTGCGTCAAGTCTGGCTGCTTCTGAGCGCGTCCGCACGGAGCTTGCGCAGACTGCTTCTCAAAAGGAGGCAGATCTGCACGACGCTGAGCTGAAGGCAGGCAACGACATCAAGGACGTTGAGAGGCGTCGTGCTGCTGACCACAAGAAGCTGCAGGACGAACAGGCGGCCCTCGTGAGGAAGTCGGACAACCTGCGGAATGCCCTCACAGTGGCGGAAGAGCAACTGGCTGTCACAAATGCCAACCTTGCTGCGTCGGAGCGGACCCGTGAGCATCTCGTCGAACGTCTCGCAGCAGGCGCACACCTGAAGGACCACCTCGAGGGCGACCTTGCCCACCTCCAGGATCAGTTGATGGACATGCGCGAGGCAGTCGAGTGCGCAGAGGCAGCACGCGACGACGTGGTGCGCGAACACGCGGCATGTGGTGCAACGCAGGGGCGGGTTGTTTCCCTGGAGAGTGAACTCCACTCAGTCACCATGCAGAAGGACGCAGCCGAGCAGCACAACCTGCACCTGCAGGATCTCCTGCAGCGCAGGGAGTTCGAGAAGCAGGAGTCCGAGTCTCGGCGCGAAGAAGAAGTCCTCTGTGCAGACAGCACCCTGCACAACGTGCTGCGCCACCACGGCGCAGAGAGGGACACACTTGTGCAGCGCGAGCAGGACAACGCCCGTCTGCGCAAGAAGCTCCGCGAGTCCCGCGATCGCCTCGAGGAGGCAGAGGAAGCTGCCGAGGCGAGCAAAGACTCATCGAGCCAGCTGGCAGCGGAGCTGCGCGTTTCACACAGAGAGATTGCCACGACACAGCAGACCATGAAGGAGTTGAAGGAAGAAGCGGCTGCTGCACGTGAGTACGGGGACGCCAAGGCAGACGAGATTGCCATGCTACAGGACGAGCACATCCACCTCACGAGCAAGCTGGACGCGAAGACGCAGAAGATCTCCCACCTGCAGGAGGAACTGTGCGCGGAGACGTCGCGCAGCAACGACGACCTCCACAAGCTGTCTGTCGAAGCCGGTCAGCTGCAGGCAGACCTCTCATCTTCGGAGCGCTCCGTGCTGCGGCTGCAGGGCGCCAACGAGAAGCTGAAGAGCGAGAAGGACCACCTGCAGGAGGAGCTGCACCGCGAGCTGGGCGATGCTGCTAAGTGGAAGAAGGAAGCGCAGCAGGAACACATGGCGCTTGAGGGCGAGATCGCAGCACTCCGGCAGGAGGTGGAGGAGAAGGACAAGGAGGGTGTCTCCCTGCGCACCGAGCTCTCCTCCGTCATGTCGCAGCTGTCGCTGCACGCGGGGACTCACGAAGAGCTGTCCCGCCTGCGGAAGGAAAACACCGACCTCCACGCAGGACAGCTTCCCTTGAAGGAGTGCCTTGCCACCCTCAGGCACTCGGAGGGCAAGAGGGAGGCCGAGGCCGCGAGTTTGCAATACAAGGTGGCGGGGATGCAGGCAGAGTTGGAGGAGCGCGACGAGGTTGAGCGTGTCACACATGCCAAGGTTGCCCGGCTTGAGGTCGAGGCGACTGTGGCGGCGGCACTCAAGGAGCAGGTCGTGTCTCTGGAGGTGGAGAAGGGGCGCCTCCAGCAGAAGATGACCGAGAAGGTGTCGGAGCTCGAGGGTGCCTGCCGCACGAAAGACGACGAGATCATGCGCCTGGAGGAGTGGGCTGCTCAGCAGGCCTGTGTTCAGGCGGAGGACCACGCCCGCATCTGGGCTGAAACGTCGAGGATCACGAAGATGCAAGTGGATGTCGCAGACAAGGTGTCCCGTGAGCGCACCTCGAAGCAGGCTCTTGTGAAATCTGTCAAGCGCGTCGCGGCGGCAGAAGTCGGCAAGGCAAAGAATGCCGAACGCGTCGCTCGTGAGTGCGAGCTGCGGGCACAGATGGCGGAGGAGTCGGAGTGGAAGGTCAGGAAGGAGAAGGCTGTCCTGGAGGAGGAGCTGGGCAAGGCGAGGAGCCGCTCCGCTGGTAGCGCAACCGTCATCACGCGGAGTCCGCAGAGCGCCCACAGCCCACACAGCCCTGACTCCAACTCACCCACGTCAGCAGCATCGATGCGCCTGCGCGCGGCAGGGTTGGAGGAGCGGTGGGCTCACAAGCCTTCGGTGCGGCGGGATGAGCCTCTCGACGTGGCACTGCGGTCGGCTTTGGAGTCGGCGGCTGAGGCGGCAGGCGTGCCTCGGGCGGAGGGTGCGGCATTCACACTGAAGAAGCGCCCACGCAGCACACCAACAACACCACGGGCGCTGTGTGAGATCTCGGCGTCTGCGGCAAACACGAAGGCGCACAGTGATTTCCGGCTGTTCAGGAAGATGTCTGCGCAGTACGACGGGCCTCAGTATGTTCCCTCGGATGCAATGTCACCTCACATCACATGCACACACAGGAAGCAGCCGAGGACCAGGGGCCGTGCCCTTTCCTCAGGAGGGGGCAGGCAGGAGGAGCAGCCGACAGTGGAGGTGCGTGACGCAGACCTGTGATAGATGGTAGGGTAGATCGTAGATGACGTAGAGTTCCGTCTCAGTGGGGTTCTAACCTCGCGAGACGTGCGTCGGCGACGGAGGCAATTCTGCACTGTTGGCACAGCCACAGCAGCGGAGAGTTCTGAAGCTGAGCCACAAAAACAACCTTCGCGGATGCTCAGCAAGTGCCCGACAACAACTGTGTTGAGTTAACAGAGTCAACTGTTCCGACACGTTTTGAACGGGACCGAGCCCGTGTTTAATGGCCGGGTGCAAACAATGCACCGACACGTAGAGAACTGGCAGAGTGGAAAAATCGGTCAGCAGGCGGCATTCAAGGGAGCGTAGAGTAGACCTGGTTGACGGACAGAAACTGCACACTAGGAAGACAAACCCCCCCACCGCACCCGTCGCACTCGTCCCTCACACTCTCTTGACTTTCTCCTCCGGAGAGCTGCATGCAGATCTGGACAATCCCTGAGCTGCCTGCCAAGCTTCGGAAAAGGGGGACTACGCGCGAGCGCTATCGAAAGAACTTCCACACACGGGAATGAGTCGGGGAGGGTGGGGACTGTCGGGAGGTTTGTCAGCAAAATTCTGTCACCTCCGAACTGAGTTGGCGCCCTGTGCGCTGGCATGCGTCACCACTGTGTATTCAAAGTCTGACTGGTTGTCTCATCTCTCTTCTTGCATCCCCAGCACATGCTCTTCGCACACACCTCTGGTGATGTAGCGTAGATATCCCGGTTGAGATTGGGTCTCGGTGACCCTCTGCTGTCGTGTTTTGCGGAGACTGATAACCCCGAGTGCCCGCAACCACCACCACCTGCAGCTCTATTCTTGTCCGAGTACACAAACCTAAAGAAGCCACCCGGCAGGAAGGCTGCATACCATCCGCAAAGACGAGATGCGTGCAGGGCGCAGCTATGATGGGTGGATCACCGCTGCTGTGGTGCGGGTGCCTGCTGGCGGTGCTGCAGGGATGCAGTGCCGGTGAGATGACTGACAAGCACAAGGCGTGGTACGGGACCATCACACGCCCCGGGAAGGGGAACGACCCTGTGGCGTGGGGGCACCAGAACGAGATGGCGGAGTGCAAGGGCAAGGCCGGAGGGAAGGCCGACAACCCGCGTGCTGTGCTTGGGGACGGCGCGTTCTCCGCGGACCCTGTGTGCCTGCCGCTGTCGCTGAGCCCGCCGGAGGGTGGTGTGATGGGCGACCAGGGCGGGCGTATTCTGTGGAGCCTTCTCTGCAGCCCTGTGGAAGCCATCCCCTGCACCCCACCGCCGCATGTGACGCATGTGGAGGCTCTCCCCTCCGCCCCGCCACCCCATGTGCCTGTGCCTCAGCCCTCCCCTGAGGCAACCCCGTGTGCCGCTGTCCCCGAGCCCGCCACCCCTCCAGCTGTGCTGAAGGGGCTGGCCTCCACCGTGTGCTCCCCGGGCTCACCCAAGGCTGGCAGCAAATTTTTACTGCACTTTACTGCACTTTATTTTACTGCATTTTACTGCATTTTATTGTATTTTATTTTCCGGATTTTTGGATAAAGTGCATGGTCCTTAGTGGTGCCTTGGGCTTCGCATACGTACAGCTGGGAGGACCACTATGGACAGGCCAAATGCTGGAGTCACACCCACTTTACAGAGGTGCAGCCACGTCTGCAAGTTTGCGGACAGCCGCAAACCCGCAGAAGATGGCAAAAAGTACCGCTCCTGCACGGAGGTTCTCCTGAAGGTCACAGGGACGCACCAAGGCTCCGGCAGAGAATGCAGGCCGGGATGGATGTGCCCTGCCTATGTTGGGTCGGTGGGTTCGCAGGACCTGATCGGTGCGGCCTCCGCCTGGCTTCAGTCCTGCTTTGAGTGCTTTCAGTCCGCTCTGATGTCCAGCCTCCCCGAACGGGATGGTGAAGAACCCGTACGCCAGAGCTCAGCTGTACAACGTCCGAGGAAGGTGGACTGCCCACCGCACACCGCCGTGCTGGTCCGCCCTGCTGCGCCTGCGGTGCTGGGGTGCGCCTGCTGCCTGATTGGCCCCGGCACTCGGAAGCAGCATCAAGCATGCCGAACAGCAGCAGGGCGGGCCTGGCGGGGGCACTGCCTTGGTGGCCTTGTGTTGGCCAGAGTGGGCGGATCAGGGTCCCCTGGCACGGCAGGTCAGCATCCTGCCCACCGTCACGCCGAGCCACCCCTACAACACGCTCTCCTGCACTTTATTGCACTTTACTGCATTTTACTGCACTTTACTGCATTTTATTGCACTTTATTTTATTTTATGTTTTTTATTTTTAAAATGCAGCATTTGTCCAGCCTTGGGCTCACCCCACCGCCACCTGATGCAGCCTCGTGGGAGGCTCTCACCCGACAGCACCCGGCCGTCCATCCCCGGCGTGGCGCAGCTGAAGCGCGCCGCCTTCGAGGCGCATGCCGGTTCTACCCGGGACTGCCTGCCCAGAGGCCGAGGGTGGATTCCGTGATCCCCATCGCTGACGCTGACCTGGGCGCCGCTGACCCGGCCGCACCTTCTGCTACTACCTCCCCTCCCAACGGCGTGTCCGTTGACGCAGTCGACCGTTGTCTGTTGTTATTTCCGAAGGCGCCCTCACCTCCCACACACCCCCGCACCGCACTGCCCTTCCATGACGCTGTCTCACGGATGCGGGTGGTGCTGCTTGATCTTTGGGGGTGTGCAGGGTGTCTGGGCATGTTCCTGTTCGAGATGACAATGGAATCAAGAGACATTCCGCCAACACATCAGCACTTTTCATCCCGTCCGCACGTTACAACTGGGAGAGGTTGTGGTGTCAGGCACACGCACCTCCACCGGTATGAACGTGAGGCACTGCTTCTTGCAGTGGGCACTGTAATATTGCAATCTCTGCTGCAGGGCGCTTCTCTTTCTTGCTCGATTTCCTCCTTGATTGCCTGAGGCGACCAACAATGAACCGCGTTTTGCTGGTCCTACGCCATGCGACGTGTCCGTCACAGATGCAATGCGTATTGCGAGAGTGATGCACGTGGCCTTGGTGGTGTGGGTCCGGTGTGCGGTGTTCATATCCCTGAGTGTGCGGAAAAAAATCAAGAAAAAACTTGGGATAATTTCATCATCATAAAGTATCGGGCTTTTTGCCGTTTTTGGTCGGAATAAGCGGCATGTATGGCCTACGTCGGTTCTCGCTGATGTCGGTTTGAAGCAGTGGGCTGGACGCAGCACGTCGTGGCACCACCACTCCCACCACCCCTTGCATACACTTTAGGAATTCTCAAGAATTCACGGCTGTTCGTATTGCAATTTGGGTTAGCGTGCTGGCATCGCAGCCTGGCCCCGAAGGACCATACCGTGAGGAACCGGGCCCGCTATCCTACTCTTGCTCTCCGTGACACCACACGGTTTCGCTCTCCTCCTCGTTGCGCTGTAAAGGAGGGGGGACACACACACACTGGAAGCCGGAGATTGCGCCTGCTGATACTGAGGCGCAATCTTCGCGACGACGCGTTGAAAAGAGCGCGGAATAGCCGCCGAACGAAAGATGGTGGGAGAGGGGATGCAGCGGGTGCGCTTCGGAACCGCACGCAACACCTGCTTCCGGAGGAAACGAGAACGGGAAGGACGGACAGCACGTGTCTTGCGCTCCAAGAAGCGCAAGGCCTGTGAGGCCCGTGGGAAAGGGGAAGGCACGCCTGATCTAGCTGTGCTGATGAGAACTCGAGAGGAAGGGAGATATTTTCTTCTGTTGTGGAACGAACCGCGCTCCAGGGCAGATTCGTCTGCCTCCCGCATGTGCGCTACACGTTTCTGCGCGCGGGGAACCGAGGACTCAGAGGGGGAGGAAGGGGAGAAAGGAAGTCGACGCCCCACGTAAGGGCTCGGCGACGTGCACTCGGGGGAGAGCGTCCGCCGCAGATTGTCGCGCAGCGCATGGTTCCGGGAGGACCGTGGTTCACCAGCGAGACACATATCCCCGATGGCACAGTCACGGATGTCGTCGCCCCACGTTAGTCCAGCAGCAGGGAGGGCGACCGAAATCGCGATGCCCACAGGGCCGAGGGCGTCAGCAGAGGATAGGGTCGGGTGTTCCTCGTACAGCACAGCGATGCGGTTCATCCTGTTCACCATGTCGGTGCGAGGATGCCTGTCGTTAAACGGCTTCGAAGACGCTGCGTCGCCGTCTTCGACAGAGGGGCAAACGCTCCGCCCGACACCGTGCTCGACACGACATTCGACGCCACAATTTCCGCCCGTTGTCGTGTGCTCAGCGGAGAGGTCGGAAGTCGCATGAGCAGGGGTTTGTGGCTCTCGAGTCGCGCGTCGTTGCGGCGCATGCTTGCACCGCATGCTGCACTGGTTTGCCGATCGTTGGAGGTAAGGCCCATTTTCGTTGAGAGTTATTAGTGAGTCCCATTTTCGTTGGGAGTTAACTCTCAACGAAAATGGGTACAAAAATTAGTAACTGTCAACGAAAATGGGTATTTCAGCTAAAACAAGTTTTTCCTCTTTTTCCAGACTTTTCCCCTCCTTTTTCCAACCTTTCTGGTCCAACATTCTGGTCATTTCCCAACCTTTTCCTCATCTTCCACCTTTGTTCCCACTTCCCACCACTTTTTCACCACTTTTTCACCACTTTTTCACCACTTTTTCACCACTTTTTCACCACTTTTTCACCACTTTTTCACCACTTTTTCACCACTTTTTCACCACTTTTTCACCACTTTTTCACCACTTTTTCACCACTTTTTCACCACTTTTTCACCACTTTTTCACCACTTTTTCACCACTTTTTCACCACTTTTTCACCACTTTTTCACCACTTTTTCACCACTTTTTCACCACTTTTTCACCACTTTTTCACCACTTTTTCACCACTTTTTCACCACTTTTTCACCACTTTTTCACCACTTTTTCACCACTTTTTCACCACTTTTTCACCACTTTTTCACCACTTTTTCACCACTTTTTCACCACTTTTTCACCACTTTTTCACCACTTTTTCACCACTTTTTCACCACTTTTTCACCACTTTTTCACCACTTTTTCACCACTTTTTCACCACTTTTTCACCACTTTTTCACCACTTTTTCACCACTTTTTCACCACTTTTTCACCACTTTTTCACCACTTTTTCACCACTTTTTCACCACTTTTTCACCACTTTTTCACCACTTTTTCACCACTTTTTCACCACCTTTTGTCAGCTGATTGAGGGTGTGATATGAGGGACCACCTTTCTCAATCAGGTATGATCCTCATCCACACACACTGAAGGTATGTGTGGATGAGGATCACAGTCATCCCTAACTGAGAAAGAACAAGGTATGTGACAACTGACCAAAATATGAACATCCCAGGGCAGTTGCCAGTGACTGGGTTGACAGGGAGTTGTCTTCCCTGAATTGTCAACAAGCCTAGTCACTTCTTCTCACTGAGTCACAAGTGGCCAGGTTTGCCCCCTTGTGTTTCTTGTTCTGACTTTCCTGTCTGAGCCAGAAAAGTTCCAAGTTCTGGTGGATTTCACAAACCCACCAAATCTTTGGAACTTTTCAGTTCTGACTGAAAATCCCTCAGAACTTGAGAACCTCTCAGTTTGTTTGAAACCCCATCAGAGTACTACCAAGTTTGAGTGAAGATCCAGCAGAGTGGAATTAAAGGAAGGGGTTGGAAATCCACTGAAACAGGGGACACCTCTGGGGAGAAAACTTTGGTGACCACACAGAAAAGAAGGACAGGCTGTGGACACACACAACCTGCCAGCTGACATGAGCTGATGATGATGATCCACATCCCCTGGAGACTGCAGTAAAATCTCAACTGGAAACTCCCCAAGGAAACTGTCAACGAAAATGGGTACTCACTAAATTAGTGGTAAATTAGCAACTGTCAACGAAGATAGCAACTCCCAACGAAAATGGGTACCCCTAATTTATAACTTGTAAGGGACCTCCTAACTCCCAACGAAAATGGGTATTCAATAAACAACTCCCAACGAAAATGGGAATTACCTCCCGATCGTTGGCTCTTCAGTGACAGCTCAGGTCGGAACGCAACGGATCCCCCTCCCCCAGGGGGCGTAGATTGTGGCTAATCCTTGAAAGTACAGCAGTTGAAACACACACACAGAGCCACACCACCCTGCAGGGCGCTGCTAACTTTTCACAGGCGTGGTTATGGAGGTGTTCCTGACGGATGCGCCGACAGGCGTGACGCACGCTGTCGACATCGGGACGGACGAGAAGCCCGACAGGCTGAAGCTCGAAGCACGCGAGGCGTTCCGCTACCCTGATGGTGTGGAGGAAGAGGACGTGCATCTGTCGGTGGGGGGCAAAGCGGTGTGTGACGACGAGCCTCTGAGCCATGCAGGTGTCGAAGCCGGAGGCGTGGTTCACGTCACCCTCTGTCCCGACCGTCACCTCGATGCGGTGCACAAGGGGCAGAAGCAACTGTGGCAGGTCCCGCTGTGGGTGACGACACGCGATGAGGTCCTTCAAGCCGTTCGGGAGTTGGCGGACGAGGGGGACTGGTTCGAACATGCGCACACCACCGTGAAGGGTGATGGTGAACTTGTTCATGCAGCAGTTCACCAACATGGGGACTCACTCCAGTACGCAGACGACAGCCTGAAGGGTGATCGTGAGATCGTTCTTGCTGCAGTTCAACAAAATGGGCTCTCACTCGAGTACGCAGACGACAGCCTGAAGGGTGATCGTGAGATCGTTCTTGCTGCAGTTCAGCAATATGGGCACTCACTCGAGTACGCAAACGACAGCCTGAAGGGTGATCGTGAGATCGTTCTTGCTGCAGTTCAACATCAGGGGTTCTCACTCCAGTACGCAGACGACAGCCTGAAGGGTGATCGTGAGATCGTTCTTGCTGCATTTCAACAAAATGGGCACTCATTCCGTTACGCAGACGACAGCCTGAAGGGTGATCGTGAGATCGTTCTTGCTGCAGTTCAGCAATATGGGCACTCACTCGAGTACGCAGACGACAGCCTGAAGGGTGATCGTGAGATCGTTCTTGCTGCAGTTCAACATCAGGGGTTCTCACTCCAGTACGCAGACGACAGCCTGAAGAGAGGGCGAGGAAGGAGCAGTGGGCAGGAAGCAGTGAGGACGGCACCGCGATGGTGGAGGGCGTGAGGGTATTCCCCTGCGCGGCGATGGCGGCGGCGAGTGGTGCGGCGGACGCGGCGTGTATCCCGGACTCGGCGGACGGCTGGGAAGGGCTGTTCGGCAGGAATGGGCCGCATGCGGGGGCGGCGGCGACGGCACACTGTGTGTTCAAGCAGTGGATCGCAGACAGGCGGGCGGTCGACGCGACGTGATGGTGCAGGCAGGGGCAGCGGAAGGGAGCGCCGTGCGGGCCGGCATGAGCCGACCATCATGGGCGCTGGCAGGGGGGCCCGCAGATGAGCGGGCATTACACGTCTGTGCGTGGCCCCGCAGGGCGGGGCCGTCTAACGCATAGCATCCTTAACATCCCCACTCCCCCCCCCATCCCAGAGTCGTCACGAGTGTGTACAGTTTGAGTGCTCGTGTGATGATTCCTCAGTGTGGATAATTTGCCCTTCGAGCTGGGGGACCAGGTCGACAGCCTGGCCCCTCAGCGCCTAATCAACCAAACCAGACCATCTCCCCCCCCCCCTCCCTTAATAGAGTCCTGCACAGTGTGTATAGTCTTGTCCTTTGGGGGGGTTCGGAGTGCTCGGATGGTGTCGGCCGCCGGCTCGGAGTGGCACAAGCAGGACATGTGTGAGGACCACGGCACCACGGACCCCTGTAATTTCTCTCCATGCATCCACCATTCGACTTGATTTCGCCCCTTCTCCCCTGTTCTCTCCCCCCGGTCGAGTGGTTTGCAAGGATGGACCGCTCGGTCTTGGGAACCGCTCGACTGGGAAACTCTCGACCCTGTTTTTTGCGCGTTTCCAGCCGTGGGCGTTTTCGATGGTCACCCCTTGGGAGGAGACTGGAGAGGACGCCCAGCCATTGTTGTTCGAACATGCCGAGTACACGGCTCTCTAGCCTCTGCAGCAGATGACCAACAACACGGGTGTCGATGGCTTCCGCCCTGCATGTCACCTTGCTTCTCGCCTCGACATGCAGCAGACACCCATGAGCAGAGAAAGGAGTGTAGCAGTCCCCCGGTTCGCCCCCGGGTACCAAAAAAAAGCTGCCTGCATTCAGATCTTGGCAAAACCAGGATCTGCCTGCATTCAGATCTTGGCAAAACCAGAAGCTGCCTGCATTCAGATCTTGGCAAAACCAGAAGCTGCCTGCATTCAGATCTTGGCAAAACCAGGAGCTGCCTGCATTCAGATCTTGGCAAAACCAGGATCTGCCTGCATTCAGATCTTGGCAAAACCAGGATCTGCCTGCATTCAGATCTTGGCAAAACCAGGATCTGCCTGCATTCAGATCTTGGCAAAACCAGAAGCTGCCTGCATTCAGATCTTGGCAAAACCAGGAGCTGCCTGCATTCAGATCTTGGCAAAACCAGGATCTGCCTGCATTCAGATCTTGGCAAAACCAGGATCTGCCTGCATTCAGATCTTGGCAAAACCAGGATCTGCCTGCATTCAGATCTTGGCAAAACCAGAAGCTGCCTGCATTCAGATCTTGGCAAAACCAGGAGCTGCCTGCATTCAGATCTTGGCAAAACCAGAAGCTGCCTGCATTCAGATCTTGGCAAAACCAGGAGCTGCCTGCATTCAGATCTAGGCAAAACCAGGAGCTGCCTGCATTCAGATCTTGGCAAAACCAGAAGCTAACCCGCAAACCCGCAAACCCGCAAACCCCCTCGCGGCAGGCACGGTCGGCCCGACGAGTCAGTTCAGTGTTGTCCCTCAACGAGACCCCCTGTCCCCGGCCCTGTGAGCACCACAGCACCAGGGAATAGGCATCCCAACTCACAGGACCCACCGCCGTCACTGCATGTCCCTCTGCCCCGCGTTTCGTTACCTTCTCTGCCAGGTCACGGGTCCCCCTTCAGGTGCCCTCCCGCCTCATCCCTTTTTACTTTTTTTTTTGGACCGAGAATCTTTGCAGCTGTTGTTTGTCTGGGCTAGTTGGTACAGAATACAAGGTACAAGAGACAAGCAAGACAAGAAACGAAAAGAAGAAAGTGAAAGAAACACACATGAAAAGATCACACACATCAAACGACACGCCAAAAATGGCACAGCCTCTGGACATCCACTTAGCCAGCGAGGACCACACTGGTGACAGATTGCTCGTACATAACTCCAAAAACGGGGGGCTTGGTTGCTTCAATAGCATATGGTTGATAGCCGCCAACCGCTTTTTACCCGCGTCGTTGCCCGTTTTGGCGCCCCCGATAGGCGGACCCAGGGAGCCTCGTCAAAGGCTCGCCCTGGTTTTGGCCCCCATGAGCACCATGGCACCAGTAATCCAGGAAATTTGGCTCCCTGGATCCACCGTCACTGCTATTCTTGTCCTTCTGCATTACCTTTCACGCTTATTTGCCTTCGGACTGGGTCATGGGATGGAAGAGGGCGGCCGGGGTCTGGGGAAGTGAGGATGTGTGTCAAGACCTTGTCTCGTTGTGCCTGGGAGGTTTGGTGGTGGATGGGATGAGACACAGGCCATTGTGCCCAGAGAGCGCATGAGAGAGAGGGATTTGAGGCCCCCCGCCCCCAGGTTCCCTGCCCACCTGGACGGACCCAAGTGCCTCACACCGGTTCTCTGCAAACCCGCAAACCCGCAAACCCGCAAACCCGCAAACCCGCAAACCCGCAAACCCGCAAACCCGCAAACCCGCAAACCCGCAAACCCGCAAACCCGCAAACCCGCAAACCCGCAAACCCGCAAACCCGCAAACCCGCAAACCCGCAAACCCGCAAACCCGCAAACCCGCAAACCCGCAAACCCGCAAACCCGCAAACCCGCAAACCCGCAAACCCGCAAACCCGCAAACCCGCAAACCCGCAAACCCGCAAACCCGCAAACCCGCAAACCCGCAAACCCGCAAACCCGCAAACCCGCAAACCCGCAAACCCGCAAACCCGCAAACCCGCAAACCCGCAAACCCGCAAACCCGCAAACCCGCAAACCCGCAAACCCGCAAACCCGCAAACCCGCAAACCCGCAAACCCGCAAACCCGCAAACCCGCAAACCCGCAAACCCGCAAACCCGCAAACCCGCAAACCCGCAAACCCGCAAACCCGCAAACCCGCAAACCCGCAAACCCGCAAACCCGCAAACCCGCAAACCCGCAAACCCGCAAACCCGCAAACCCGCAAACCCGCAAACCCGCAAACCCGCAAACCCGCAAACCCGCAAACCCGCACGAGAAATGAGCAAGCGTGTTGTTCAGGTGTGAACCTGTGTCGCGTCCCCCCCGCCCCCCCCCCCCCCCACCCTTCCCTGCCTGCTCCCGCCCCTTGTTCATGTCTTTTGTTTGCAGCTCCGTCTTGTTCATGTGTTGTGTCATCTTGTACGTGCATCCACACACATCTCCCACACAGGAACCACACAAACTATGTCGCATGCACGTCTGCGGACCATTGAGGAGTACGTCTCGGCCGGCTACCGCTTTTGCTGGGATGGCCCATGGATGTGGAATCCAGAAGGCACTCGTCGTTGCTCTGTGCCGCTGATGATCCAGAATGAACGTGCGGGCTTGCTTTTCGCTGGCGAGCAGATTCCTGGGGAAGAGGAGGAGGATGACAGTTCTGATTCAAGCGACAGAAGGCGGGCTGCTGCGTTTCGGAAGAGCCGTCGGGAATCCGATGCCTCAACAGGAAGGGCACTCCATCGCCCTAGCCGTTGCCAGTTCCGGAATTGCTGCTACACTTCTTCGTGGGGGGCGGACCGCCCACAACCGGTTCAAGATTCCCCTCAACATTGACCCTTCCGAATGTAACAAACTCTGTTCCTTGCCCACAGAGTTTGAGGACTTGATCAGAAAAACGTCACTGATTGTTTGGGATGAGGTGGTGATGGCAAGGAGGGAATGTGTTGAGATTGTGGATCGGTCCTGTCGGAGGGTGAGGCAGAATGAGGCACCCTTTGGTGGGATTGTGACAGTGCTTGGTGGTGACATCAAGCAAATTCTTCCGGTGCATGACACCAGGGAGGGGGCAATTGCAGCAACACTCCACATGTCCCCTCTCTGGCCTGAAATTCAGAAGATAAGTTTGACCCAAATTATGAGGCAACAGGGTGACCTGGAATATGCACAGTTTTTGAGTGCAGTTGGGGATGGTTCCATGAATGAGGAAGATGGGACCATAAACCTCTTCAGCAAGATGTATGTCAAGAACGTGTTTCCTTCCAGTGCTGCTGCAATCAGAAGAAAAAATGACAGTTGCCACTACTACAGCCAGGAAGACCTGATTGAACACACCTTTCCAAATCTTTCGAAGAAGCAGAACAATCATCATGCTCCATCCTCCTTCTCCTCCTCATTCATTGGGAATGCAATGATCATGTGTCCAACAAACAGTGCACAGCGTGAGCTCAACCAAAAATGTCTGCAGAGGATGCCTGGGGAGGAGTTTCTCATTATCGGGCAGGACACCTGTGTTGAGGAGAATGTTCGTCCTGACCTTCTTGACAATGATGTGCTCAACCAAGTGGTGGTGACTGGAATCCCACTCCACACACTGCACCTCAAGGTTGGGGCACCTGTCATGCTTCTGAAGAACTTGAATCCTCCAGGAGGGCTGTGTAATGGGACACGGCTGATCTTGAAGAGGATTACCCCTCTCAACCTTCTGTGTGTTCCGATTGACAAACCTGACACCCTGGAAAGTGACTACATCTGCATCCCACGGGTCAAGAACGAACCAGATGCAAAAAAGGTTGGCTTTGCCATGAAGCGTGTCCAGTTTCCAGTTTCTCTTGCCTTTGCAAGCACAATCAACAAAGCACAGGGACAGACACTGGATCGGGTTGGGCTTGACCTGACTACAAACCAGTGCTTTGCACATGGACAGCTGTATGTTGCCCTCAGCAGGTGCCGTTCGTCTGATGCTGTGAAGGTTGCTGTTCCTGTGAGTAAGATGACAGGAAAAATGTTCCCAATTCAGAATCCTGTCTTCAAGGAGGTGCTTGATGTTGTGGGGAGGGAGGTGGAGGGGATATTTGCAAACCTGACTGATGCTGAGAAGGCAGCCATCAGAACAAAGTACCAGACAATTTCGGATGCAGCTTACTCGGCTTCTGTTCATCAAAACTCTAACCTCCCTCCTCCAACTGCAGAAGCCTTGCAAAGAAATGCACCCCTCCCCAACACAGTGGCACACCTTGAGTTTGCTGAAGATGACGATGATGATGACGATGATGATGATGGCATGCCTTTTCCTCAGTATCATCTTCCTGACTCTAACCGCGACGGTGATCGACTGAGTTTTTTCCCCCCAAACCTGAAGAGAACAGGAGCACAGCTTGAAAGAACAACAGTCTCCCTTCGGGTCCGCCAGTTTCTGGCAGCTGCAGGGCTTCCCTGTACCGCCGTTGTTGACGTTCCTGGAGACGGTCATTGCTTTTACCACTCCCTTTTGTGCTACAGTCAAATCAGAAGAAGAGTTCCTGGGGTGGGGACGGCTGCCCTGGACCAACGGGCTTCCGCAAAGCTCCTTCGTGAACATGTCTGGAAGGATCCCTTTCCAGAGGGACTGAGACACTTGGTTTCAATTGCATCTTTTGTTCATTGGCAGGGCTTGGGTCTGGAATGTCAGAAAGGAGTCCAGGACTACTGCAACTTGCATCGAGTGATGAACTCGCCATTCTGGGCTGACAGCATTGCTGTGTATCTAACCGCTGTTGTTTTGCAGATCTGCATTGTTGTCATTCTCACAGAAGATGCAGACAATGGCCTTGGACAGAAGGTCAGTGAGCACAAATACAACACCCCGAAGGCAGCCAACACCTTTTACATTATTTGTGACAACAGCGTACACTTCTTGCAGTTCTCTGCATACGGATACAGCAAGGTTCAGCAGAGCCTTACAACAACTGTGATCCATGATGGTCGGCCGCAAAACCAAAATCCCTAGCATCTCTTGCCTTCCCACATGTGCCACTATTGATTCATTCACCTGCTTTTCCCTGAAAGACGCTCCTAACCTGTGCCAAGCCTGCCGCGATGTGTGTACTCCTCCCAGGCTCGATCTAACACAGTCTTCAGGCACACAAACCACAACCGACAGAGAGACAGACTCTGCAGAAAAATTCATGAATCCGACAGAGACAGCAGCACCAACCCCGCCCCATCCTCTGACCCCAACTCTTCCCCACATTGCCTTCCGATTGCATTGATTACGCAGGCACCACAACACACAGGCACACCTCCATGCATACACACAACAACACAGCACAGGAACCCTCAACCGGAACACTGAATATGCAAAAAAAAGGCGAAAAAGGCTGACATTCCCTTACGGATCCATATGGTCGTCCCCTACGTCTTTTTGCTCGTCCGATGTCGCAAGTGCTTGTTTTTGGCTCACCATTGTCACCGACATGCCGTACCGTCGGTTTTGAGGCCGTTTTCGCCGCGGAAACGCTATAAAACTACTATGGGCGATTTCCCTAAGGAATTTCCAACCAAAACGTTGGATTTCCCGATGGCACCCAACATGGACGGATTTTCGAGTGGCTGAAATCCGAAATTGTTTTCGGGGAGGTACACCCCCCGGAAATTTCACCATCGAAGGAATTTTGCAGTTCTGAGCTGTTTCGAAAATATTGCCGACGTCACCAAAAACACGATTTTTGCAGGGATTTTTGGCTGGTTTGGTGAAACTCAGAGTTTTTATCAAAGTCGAACAGAATTCTGAGCAGAAAAGTGGCGGCCCCACTTACTTTTGGGATAGACGCGCTCCGTTCTTTACACGGTAAAGAAAATCGACAAAAAATTCGAAAAACAAAAAATGTTGCTAAAGGGTCACCCTAAAAACCTGGATTCCCACTATACATTATAGTAACCACAGGGACCCCTGGCTGGGGGACCGATTTTTTATCTTCCACTAATTTCTGTGAAAACTGACCGACATTCCCGGGTCGCTACCCATACCTAGCGGAACGTGGTGGTGCGTTGTCATCAGTTTTCTGGCCGTTTTCGCCGCGGAAACGCTATAAAACTACTATGGGCGATTTCCCTAAGGAATTTCCAACCAAAACGTTGGATTTCCCGATGGCACCCAACATGGACGGATTTTCGAGTGGCTGAAATCCGAAATTGTTTTCGGGGAGGTACACCCCCCGGAAATTTCACCATCGAAGGAATTTTGCAGTTCTGAGCTGTTTCGAAAATATTGCCGACGTCACCAAAAACACGATTTTTGCAGGGATTTTTGGCTGGTTTGGTGAAACTCAGAGTTTTTATCAAAGTCGAACAGAATTCTGAGCAGAAAAGTGGCGGCCCCACTTACTTTTGGGATAGACGCGCTCCGTTCTTTACACGGTAAAGAAAATCGACAAAAAATTCGAAAAACAAAAAATGTTGCTAAAGGGTCACCCTAAAAACCTGGATTCCCACTATACATTATAGTAACCACAGGGACCCCTGGCTGGGGGACCGATTTTTTATCTTCCACTAATTTCTGTGAAAACTGACCGACATTCCCGGGTCGCTACCCATACCTAGCGGAACGTGGTGGTGCGTTGTCATCAGTTTTCTGGCCGTTTTCGCCGCGGAAACGCTATAAAACTACTATGGGCGATTTCCCTAAGGAATTTCCAACCAAAACGTTGGATTTCCCGATGGCACCCAACATGGACGGATTTTCGAGTGGCTGAAATCCGAAATTGTTTTCGGGGAGGTACACCCCCCGGAAATTTCACCATCGAAGGAATTTTGCAGTTCTGAGCTGTTTCGAAAATATTGCCGACGTCACCAAAAACACGATTTTTGCAGGGATTTTTGGCTGGTTTGGTGAAACTCAGAGTTTTTATCAAAGTCGAACAGAATTCTGAGCAGAAAAGTGGCGGCCCCACTTACTTTTGGGATAGACGCGCTCCGTTCTTTACACGGTAAAGAAAATCGACAAAAAATTCGAAAAACAAAAAATGTTGCTAAAGGGTCACCCTAAAAACCTGGATTCCCACTATACATTATAGTAACCACAGGGACCCCTGGCTGGGGGACCGATTTTTTATCTTCCACTAATTTCTGTGAAAACTGACCGACATTCCCGGGTCGCTACCCATACCTAGCGGAACGTGGTGGTGCGTTGTCATCAGTTTTCTGGCCGTTTTCGCCGCGGAAACGCTATAAAACTACTATGGGCGATTTCCCTAAGGAATTTCCAACCAAAACGTTGGATTTCCCGATGGCACCCAACATGGACGGATTTTCGAGTGGCTGAAATCCGAAATTGTTTTCGGGGAGGTACACCCCCCGGAAATTTCACCATCGAAGGAATTTTGCAGTTCTGAGCTGTTTCGAAAATATTGCCGACGTCACCAAAAACACGATTTTTGCAGGGATTTTTGGCTGGTTTGGTGAAACTCAGAGTTTTTATCAAAGTCGAACAGAATTCTGAGCAGAAAAGTGGCGGCCCCACTTACTTTTGGGATAGACGCGCTCCGTTCTTTACACGGTAAAGAAAATCGACAAAAAATTCGAAAAACAAAAAATGTTGCTAAAGGGTCACCCTAAAAACCTGGATTCCCACTATACATTATAGTAACCACAGGGACCCCTGGCTGGGGGACCGATTTTTTATCTTCCACTAATTTCTGTGAAAACTGACCGACATTCCCGGGTCGCTACCCATACCTAGCGGAACGTGGTGGTGCGTTGTCATCAGTTTTCTGGCCGTTTTCGCCGCGGAAACGCTATAAAACTACTATGGGCGATTTCCCTAAGGAATTTCCAACCAAAACGTTGGATTTCCCGATGGCACCCAACATGGACGGATTTTCGAGTGGCTGAAATCCGAAATTGTTTTCGGGGAGGTACACCCCCCGGAAATTTCACCATCGAAGGAATTTTGCAGTTCTGAGCTGTTTCGAAAATATTGCCGACGTCACCAAAAACACGATTTTTGCAGGGATTTTTGGCTGGTTTGGTGAAACTCAGAGTTTTTATCAAAGTCGAACAGAATTCTGAGCAGAAAAGTGGCGGCCCCACTTACTTTTGGGATAGACGCGCTCCGTTCTTTACACGGTAAAGAAAATCGACAAAAAATTCGAAAAACAAAAAATGTTGCTAAAGGGTCACCCTAAAAACCTGGATTCCCACTATACATTATAGTAACCACAGGGACCCCTGGCTGGGGGACCGATTTTTTATCTTCCACTAATTTCTGTGAAAACTGACCGACATTCCCGGGTCGCTACCCATACCTAGCGGAACGTGGTGGTGCGTTGTCATCAGTTTTCTGGCCGTTTTCGCCGCGGAAACGCTATAAAACTACTATGGGCGATTTCCCTAAGGAATTTCCAACCAAAACGTTGGATTTCCCGATGGCACCCAACATGGACGGATTTTCGAGTGGCTGAAATCCGAAATTGTTTTCGGGGAGGTACACCCCCCGGAAATTTCACCATCGAAGGAATTTTGCAGTTCTGAGCTGTTTCGAAAATATTGCCGACGTCACCAAAAACACGATTTTTGCAGGGATTTTTGGCTGGTTTGGTGAAACTCAGAGTTTTTATCAAAGTCGAACAGAATTCTGAGCAGAAAAGTGGCGGCCCCACTTACTTTTGGGATAGACGCGCTCCGTTCTTTACACGGTAAAGAAAATCGACAAAAAATTCGAAAAACAAAAAATGTTGCTAAAGGGTCACCCTAAAAACCTGGATTCCCACTATACATTATAGTAACCACAGGGACCCCTGGCTGGGGGACCGATTTTTTATCTTCCACTAATTTCTGTGAAAACTGACCGACATTCCCGGGTCGCTACCCATACCTAGCGGAACGTGGTGGTGCGTTGTCATCAGTTTTCTGGCCGTTTTCGCCGCGGAAACGCTATAAAACTACTATGGGCGATTTCCCTAAGGAATTTCCAACCAAAACGTTGGATTTCCCGATGGCACCCAACATGGACGGATTTTCGAGTGGCTGAAATCCGAAATTGTTTTCGGGGAGGTACACCCCCCGGAAATTTCACCATCGAAGGAATTTTGCAGTTCTGAGCTGTTTCGAAAATATTGCCGACGTCACCAAAAACACGATTTTTGCAGGGATTTTTGGCTGGTTTGGTGAAACTCAGAGTTTTTATCAAAGTCGAACAGAATTCTGAGCAGAAAAGTGGCGGCCCCACTTACTTTTGGGATAGACGCGCTCCGTTCTTTACACGGTAAAGAAAATCGACAAAAAATTCGAAAAACAAAAAATGTTGCTAAAGGGTCACCCTAAAAACCTGGATTCCCACTATACATTATAGTAACCACAGGGACCCCTGGCTGGGGGACCGATTTTTTATCTTCCACTAATTTCTGTGAAAACTGACCGACATTCCCGGGTCGCTACCCATACCTAGCGGAACGTGGTGGTGCGTTGTCATCAGTTTTCTGGCCGTTTTCGCCGCGGAAACGCTATAAAACTACTATGGGCGATTTCCCTAAGGAATTTCCAACCAAAACGTTGGATTTCCCGATGGCACCCAACATGGACGGATTTTCGAGTGGCTGAAATCCGAAATTGTTTTCGGGGAGGTACACCCCCCGGAAATTTCACCATCGAAGGAATTTTGCAGTTCTGAGCTGTTTCGAAAATATTGCCGACGTCACCAAAAACACGATTTTTGCAGGGATTTTTGGCTGGTTTGGTGAAACTCAGAGTTTTTATCAAAGTCGAACAGAATTCTGAGCAGAAAAGTGGCGGCCCCACTTACTTTTGGGATAGACGCGCTCCGTTCTTTACACGGTAAAGAAAATCGACAAAAAATTCGAAAAACAAAAAATGTTGCTAAAGGGTCACCCTAAAAACCTGGATTCCCACTATACATTATAGTAACCACAGGGACCCCTGGCTGGGGGACCGATTTTTTATCTTCCACTAATTTCTGTGAAAACTGACCGACATTCCCGGGTCGCTACCCATACCTAGCGGAACGTGGTGGTGCGTTGTCATCAGTTTTCTGGCCGTTTTCGCCGCGGAAACGCTATAAAACTACTATGGGCGATTTCCCTAAGGAATTTCCAACCAAAACGTTGGATTTCCCGATGGCACCCAACATGGACGGATTTTCGAGTGGCTGAAATCCGAAATTGTTTTCGGGGAGGTACACCCCCCGGAAATTTCACCATCGAAGGAATTTTGCAGTTCTGAGCTGTTTCGAAAATATTGCCGACGTCACCAAAAACACGATTTTTGCAGGGATTTTTGGCTGGTTTGGTGAAACTCAGAGTTTTTATCAAAGTCGAACAGAATTCTGAGCAGAAAAGTGGCGGCCCCACTTACTTTTGGGATAGACGCGCTCCGTTCTTTACACGGTAAAGAAAATCGACAAAAAATTCGAAAAACAAAAAATGTTGCTAAAGGGTCACCCTAAAAACCTGGATTCCCACTATACATTATAGTAACCACAGGGACCCCTGGCTGGGGGACCGATTTTTTATCTTCCACTAATTTCTGTGAAAACTGACCGACATTCCCGGGTCGCTACCCATACCTAGCGGAACGTGGTGGTGCGTTGTCATCAGTTTTCTGGCCGTTTTCGCCGCGGAAACGCTATAAAACTACTATGGGCGATTTCCCTAAGGAATTTCCAACCAAAACGTTGGATTTCCCGATGGCACCCAACATGGACGGATTTTCGAGTGGCTGAAATCCGAAATTGTTTTCGGGGAGGTACACCCCCCGGAAATTTCACCATCGAAGGAATTTTGCAGTTCTGAGCTGTTTCGAAAATATTGCCGACGTCACCAAAAACACGATTTTTGCAGGGATTTTTGGCTGGTTTGGTGAAACTCAGAGTTTTTATCAAAGTCGAACAGAATTCTGAGCAGAAAAGTGGCGGCCCCACTTACTTTTGGGATAGACGCGCTCCGTTCTTTACACGGTAAAGAAAATCGACAAAAAATTCGAAAAACAAAAAATGTTGCTAAAGGGTCACCCTAAAAACCTGGATTCCCACTATACATTATAGTAACCACAGGGACCCCTGGCTGGGGGACCGATTTTTTATCTTCCACTAATTTCTGTGAAAACTGACCGACATTCCCGGGTCGCTACCCATACCTAGCGGAACGTGGTGGTGCGTTGTCATCAGTTTTCTGGCCGTTTTCGCCGCGGAAACGCTATAAAACTACTATGGGCGATTTCCCTAAGGAATTTCCAACCAAAACGTTGGATTTCCCGATGGCACCCAACATGGACGGATTTTCGAGTGGCTGAAATCCGAAATTGTTTTCGGGGAGGTACACCCCCCGGAAATTTCACCATCGAAGGAATTTTGCAGTTCTGAGCTGTTTCGAAAATATTGCCGACGTCACCAAAAACACGATTTTTGCAGGGATTTTTGGCTGGTTTGGTGAAACTCAGAGTTTTTATCAAAGTCGAACAGAATTCTGAGCAGAAAAGTGGCGGCCCCACTTACTTTTGGGATAGACGCGCTCCGTTCTTTACACGGTAAAGAAAATCGACAAAAAATTCGAAAAACAAAAAATGTTGCTAAAGGGTCACCCTAAAAACCTGGATTCCCACTATACATTATAGTAACCACAGGGACCCCTGGCTGGGGGACCGATTTTTTATCTTCCACTAATTTCTGTGAAAACTGACCGACATTCCCGGGTCGCTACCCATACCTAGCGGAACGTGGTGGTGCGTTGTCATCAGTTTTCTGGCCGTTTTCGCCGCGGAAACGCTATAAAACTACTATGGGCGATTTCCCTAAGGAATTTCCAACCAAAACGTTGGATTTCCCGATGGCACCCAACATGGACGGATTTTCGAGTGGCTGAAATCCGAAATTGTTTTCGGGGAGGTACACCCCCCGGAAATTTCACCATCGAAGGAATTTTGCAGTTCTGAGCTGTTTCGAAAATATTGCCGACGTCACCAAAAACACGATTTTTGCAGGGATTTTTGGCTGGTTTGGTGAAACTCAGAGTTTTTATCAAAGTCGAACAGAATTCTGAGCAGAAAAGTGGCGGCCCCACTTACTTTTGGGATAGACGCGCTCCGTTCTTTACACGGTAAAGAAAATCGACAAAAAATTCGAAAAACAAAAAATGTTGCTAAAGGGTCACCCTAAAAACCTGGATTCCCACTATACATTATAGTAACCACAGGGACCCCTGGCTGGGGGACCGATTTTTTATCTTCCACTAATTTCTGTGAAAACTGACCGACATTCCCGGGTCGCTACCCATACCTAGCGGAACGTGGTGGTGCGTTGTCATCAGTTTTCTGGCCGTTTTCGCCGCGGAAACGCTATAAAACTACTATGGGCGATTTCCCTAAGGAATTTCCAACCAAAACGTTGGATTTCCCGATGGCACCCAACATGGACGGATTTTCGAGTGGCTGAAATCCGAAATTGTTTTCGGGGAGGTACACCCCCCGGAAATTTCACCATCGAAGGAATTTTGCAGTTCTGAGCTGTTTCGAAAATATTGCCGACGTCACCAAAAACACGATTTTTGCAGGGATTTTTGGCTGGTTTGGTGAAACTCAGAGTTTTTATCAAAGTCGAACAGAATTCTGAGCAGAAAAGTGGCGGCCCCACTTACTTTTGGGATAGACGCGCTCCGTTCTTTACACGGTAAAGAAAATCGACAAAAAATTCGAAAAACAAAAAATGTTGCTAAAGGGTCACCCTAAAAACCTGGATTCCCACTATACATTATAGTAACCACAGGGACCCCTGGCTGGGGGACCGATTTTTTATCTTCCACTAATTTCTGTGAAAACTGACCGACATTCCCGGGTCGCTACCCATACCTAGCGGAACGTGGTGGTGCGTTGTCATCAGTTTTCTGGCCGTTTTCGCCGCGGAAACGCTATAAAACTACTATGGGCGATTTCCCTAAGGAATTTCCAACCAAAACGTTGGATTTCCCGATGGCACCCAACATGGACGGATTTTCGAGTGGCTGAAATCCGAAATTGTTTTCGGGGAGGTACACCCCCCGGAAATTTCACCATCGAAGGAATTTTGCAGTTCTGAGCTGTTTCGAAAATATTGCCGACGTCACCAAAAACACGATTTTTGCAGGGATTTTTGGCTGGTTTGGTGAAACTCAGAGTTTTTATCAAAGTCGAACAGAATTCTGAGCAGAAAAGTGGCGGCCCCACTTACTTTTGGGATAGACGCGCTCCGTTCTTTACACGGTAAAGAAAATCGACAAAAAATTCGAAAAACAAAAAATGTTGCTAAAGGGTCACCCTAAAAACCTGGATTCCCACTATACATTATAGTAACCACAGGGACCCCTGGCTGGGGGACCGATTTTTTATCTTCCACTAATTTCTGTGAAAACTGACCGACATTCCCGGGTCGCTACCCATACCTAGCGGAACGTGGTGGTGCGTTGTCATCAGTTTTCTGGCCGTTTTCGCCGCGGAAACGCTATAAAACTACTATGGGCGATTTCCCTAAGGAATTTCCAACCAAAACGTTGGATTTCCCGATGGCACCCAACATGGACGGATTTTCGAGTGGCTGAAATCCGAAATTGTTTTCGGGGAGGTACACCCCCCGGAAATTTCACCATCGAAGGAATTTTGCAGTTCTGAGCTGTTTCGAAAATATTGCCGACGTCACCAAAAACACGATTTTTGCAGGGATTTTTGGCTGGTTTGGTGAAACTCAGAGTTTTTATCAAAGTCGAACAGAATTCTGAGCAGAAAAGTGGCGGCCCCACTTACTTTTGGGATAGACGCGCTCCGTTCTTTACACGGTAAAGAAAATCGACAAAAAATTCGAAAAACAAAAAATGTTGCTAAAGGGTCACCCTAAAAACCTGGATTCCCACTATACATTATAGTAACCACAGGGACCCCTGGCTGGGGGACCGATTTTTTATCTTCCACTAATTTCTGTGAAAACTGACCGACATTCCCGGGTCGCTACCCATACCTAGCGGAACGTGGTGGTGCGTTGTCATCAGTTTTCTGGCCGTTTTCGCCGCGGAAACGCTATAAAACTACTATGGGCGATTTCCCTAAGGAATTTCCAACCAAAACGTTGGATTTCCCGATGGCACCCAACATGGACGGATTTTCGAGTGGCTGAAATCCGAAATTGTTTTCGGGGAGGTACACCCCCCGGAAATTTCACCATCGAAGGAATTTTGCAGTTCTGAGCTGTTTCGAAAATATTGCCGACGTCACCAAAAACACGATTTTTGCAGGGATTTTTGGCTGGTTTGGTGAAACTCAGAGTTTTTATCAAAGTCGAACAGAATTCTGAGCAGAAAAGTGGCGGCCCCACTTACTTTTGGGATAGACGCGCTCCGTTCTTTACACGGTAAAGAAAATCGACAAAAAATTCGAAAAACAAAAAATGTTGCTAAAGGGTCACCCTAAAAACCTGGATTCCCACTATACATTATAGTAACCACAGGGACCCCTGGCTGGGGGACCGATTTTTTATCTTCCACTAATTTCTGTGAAAACTGACCGACATTCCCGGGTCGCTACCCATACCTAGCGGAACGTGGTGGTGCGTTGTCATCAGTTTTCTGGCCGTTTTCGCCGCGGAAACGCTATAAAACTACTATGGGCGATTTCCCTAAGGAATTTCCAACCAAAACGTTGGATTTCCCGATGGCACCCAACATGGACGGATTTTCGAGTGGCTGAAATCCGAAATTGTTTTCGGGGAGGTACACCCCCCGGAAATTTCACCATCGAAGGAATTTTGCAGTTCTGAGCTGTTTCGAAAATATTGCCGACGTCACCAAAAACACGATTTTTGCAGGGATTTTTGGCTGGTTTGGTGAAACTCAGAGTTTTTATCAAAGTCGAACAGAATTCTGAGCAGAAAAGTGGCGGCCCCACTTACTTTTGGGATAGACGCGCTCCGTTCTTTACACGGTAAAGAAAATCGACAAAAAATTCGAAAAACAAAAAATGTTGCTAAAGGGTCACCCTAAAAACCTGGATTCCCACTATACATTATAGTAACCACAGGGACCCCTGGCTGGGGGACCGATTTTTTATCTTCCACTAATTTCTGTGAAAACTGACCGACATTCCCGGGTCGCTACCCATACCTAGCGGAACGTGGTGGTGCGTTGTCATCAGTTTTCTGGCCGTTTTCGCCGCGGAAACGCTATAAAACTACTATGGGCGATTTCCCTAAGGAATTTCCAACCAAAACGTTGGATTTCCCGATGGCACCCAACATGGACGGATTTTCGAGTGGCTGAAATCCGAAATTGTTTTCGGGGAGGTACACCCCCCGGAAATTTCACCATCGAAGGAATTTTGCAGTTCTGAGCTGTTTCGAAAATATTGCCGACGTCACCAAAAACACGATTTTTGCAGGGATTTTTGGCTGGTTTGGTGAAACTCAGAGTTTTTATCAAAGTCGAACAGAATTCTGAGCAGAAAAGTGGCGGCCCCACTTACTTTTGGGATAGACGCGCTCCGTTCTTTACACGGTAAAGAAAATCGACAAAAAATTCGAAAAACAAAAAATGTTGCTAAAGGGTCACCCTAAAAACCTGGATTCCCACTATACATTATAGTAACCACAGGGACCCCTGGCTGGGGGACCGATTTTTTATCTTCCACTAATTTCTGTGAAAACTGACCGACATTCCCGGGTCGCTACCCATACCTAGCGGAACGTGGTGGTGCGTTGTCATCAGTTTTCTGGCCGTTTTCGCCGCGGAAACGCTATAAAACTACTATGGGCGATTTCCCTAAGGAATTTCCAACCAAAACGTTGGATTTCCCGATGGCACCCAACATGGACGGATTTTCGAGTGGCTGAAATCCGAAATTGTTTTCGGGGAGGTACACCCCCCGGAAATTTCACCATCGAAGGAATTTTGCAGTTCTGAGCTGTTTCGAAAATATTGCCGACGTCACCAAAAACACGATTTTTGCAGGGATTTTTGGCTGGTTTGGTGAAACTCAGAGTTTTTATCAAAGTCGAACAGAATTCTGAGCAGAAAAGTGGCGGCCCCACTTACTTTTGGGATAGACGCGCTCCGTTCTTTACACGGTAAAGAAAATCGACAAAAAATTCGAAAAACAAAAAATGTTGCTAAAGGGTCACCCTAAAAACCTGGATTCCCACTATACATTATAGTAACCACAGGGACCCCTGGCTGGGGGACCGATTTTTTATCTTCCACTAATTTCTGTGAAAACTGACCGACATTCCCGGGTCGCTACCCATACCTAGCGGAACGTGGTGGTGCGTTGTCATCAGTTTTCTGGCCGTTTTCGCCGCGGAAACGCTATAAAACTACTATGGGCGATTTCCCTAAGGAATTTCCAACCAAAACGTTGGATTTCCCGATGGCACCCAACATGGACGGATTTTCGAGTGGCTGAAATCCGAAATTGTTTTCGGGGAGGTACACCCCCCGGAAATTTCAC